>OY755040.1:121727279-122399779 GCA_963576565.1 Aspidapion aeneum
TAGTGCCAGGCACAATTTTGACACCTTCATATTGTAAATCAGCTGTGATCTTTCAACACACGGCCTTTGTTTACTCAGGGCTATCAAAACGGACGGGCCATCATCCGGGGCTGGTTTTTTTTATGGTCACGTTACGACACAGCTGATTGTCTTTAAAATATTGAAGTTGGAATGACGGTTCATGAATATTTGACTTTTTTTTAAATAAAGCCGTTTTTGAGATTGTTTTTACTTTATTCTGGCAGAACATTTTTTTTAAAATGTATAGTAATCCTTAATTTTTCATAGCCGCTTCATTAGCTCACACAAAAATTAAGTTTAAAGGAGAAGCGAATGTGACAATCACAGATGACAAAGTCAAATACATGTCAAATATAACAGTTGGCATGTGGTACATGGCGGGTAATTTGAATTCAAAATAAGGAATGCTAAATCTTGAAGATTTTAACCTTTTAATCATGTTGCTTCCTTACAAGCCTTTGGTGGAATATCGGGATAGTGTCTGAGAATATTTCACTTAAATTTTGCGGAAGTCTGTAGTGCCATTTTGAAAATATCATAAAAAAACGTCTGACCTTCCATAAGACCCAATGTAAAATTCAGCCCCGGGAGAACAGCTGATTTTTTCAGGGTCGTGGCCTCTATTTTTGTGTTGGCCTTGCCCCGGCGTTACGTTTTTTTCTGGGACATCCTGTTTAAGTGTTCTACTTAACTGACTAACTATTTTTTTTATCTAGATGGCAGCCGCACAAGTAGCCGGTAATGGCATGAAAAATCTCTTAAAAATGATTAAGGGATTCAATCCAAAACTTTATGAAGCGGTAAGAAAAAAACCAACTAAAAACTTTTTACAACTTTTTTTCGTTGGCCTATGCTATTTATTATGTTAAACAGCTGATAACTGTCAAAAAGTTATCTCAAAAATTATGATATGGAGATTACGTCTCGGAAATATGCGCACAGGAAAAAAGCGCACGCGGAAAAATGCGCACATGGAAAATTGCGCACATGATAAAGGCGCACAAATAAAAATTTGTAAAAATTTTCATCTAAACAAATTTAATTTTTTTTAAATTTCTTTAAAAAAATTTTTATTTTAATTTTTTTTTCTAATTTCAAATATTTTTAAAAGTTACTGTTATTAGTTAATGTAAAGTGTAGGTGATTCCTTCTGTCAAATTTTGACTGCACTTCTTTTAAGATAAAGGCAACACCCTATATATTAATATTTTCTGTCAGAACGAAAGACTTATTTTCCGATTCTAAAAACAGGGGATAGGACAGTTGGCCGCAGGCCAATTCGCCGCAAACCAATTCGCCGCGGTCCGATTTGCCGCAGGGACAAATCGCCGCGCCGCCGAGGAGATTTAAGATTGCATTTTTGTTTATTTCGTGTAAGTAATCATATTTTTGAAAAAAATATTTTAAAAAAATTATTTAGTCTAAAAAATAATATTTTTTTATAAATTAGTTTTTCAAAAAAAAACTACTTTTTGAAAAAGTATTATTTAAAAACAAAATAAATTTAGTTTTTTATATAAATTAGTTTTTGGGAAAACTACTTATTGAAAAAGCATTTTTTTTTGTGGGGAAATTTTTTTTTTGCCAAATGTTGGTGACCCAGACAGCCGGTAGAATATGTTTGCGATCAATTAACCATTAGGTTTAACACAGATTTTAGTCTCCCAAGAAGAGGACAGAGGTGCTATATGATTTAAGAAAAAAGAAGATATATTTAAATAAAAATTAAACAAAAATTCTCGCGGCGAATTGTCCACGCGACGAATCGGTCTGCGGCGAATTGTCCCCAATCCATTTGAATTGAGCAATTAATCGCCATTTTTGTTGCTTATTAGATGTCAACTATGAAACCAGCCGATGCCCTTAAGTTTATGTTAAGCGAATATCAGGGATTTGACCAAAGAATTTTAGAAAAGGTACGTAAAATTCAGATTTCTAAAAAAGGTACATTAAAAACTAAAAATTTAATTAATTTTGAGTCCCAACGTCCCCATACCTAAAAGTACGTTTTTAAAACGGTGTAATGAAACGTATAAAAAACGTCCACTATGGACGTTTTTAAAACATACTTTTTACGTCTCTTTAGGTCCACAATATTCCCGTACATACAAAGTACATTTTTAAAACGTTTCAAAAAGAACGTTTTAAAAACATGCAAATTTAGACGTTTTTAAAATGTAGTTTTTAGGTACCTTGGTCCTAACTTTTAAGTACATAATAAGTACGTATTTAAAACGTCCTGATGACGCTAATCATGACATTTTTAAAATATACTTTTATTTTAACTCTAAGGGCCCCCTAGCTTTGGCTTACCCAAAAAACGTACTAGGCAGGACGTTTTTAAAATGTACTTTTTATATCCCTTAGGGCCCTAACTGACTTACCGAAAAACGTACGTTTTTTAAAACGTCCCGAAACGTACGGTTTTAAAGCGTCCCGAAACGTACGTTTTTAAAACATCTCGAGAATTTCATTTTTAAAACGTCCCGAAAAGTACGTACGTAAGGGCATCCGAAACGTTTTTAAAACGTCCCTGAAATGTTTTTTAAACTTTCCCTGAAACGTTTTTTAAACGTCCCCTGAAACGTTTTTTAAACGTCCCCTAAAACGTTTTTTAGACGTCCTTGAAACGTTTTTGTACGTCCTCGAAACGCTCTGGAACTTTTCCGAACGTCACTGAAACGTTTATTAAAGGTATAAAAAATTAAATTTGACAAACGTCCGAAAATCGTTTTAAAAACGTTCTGTAAAGACGTTTTGAAAACGTAAAAAAGACCCACAAAAAGGACCTCTATCGGAAGAACCTAGGTGTACGTTTTTGAAACGTCCCCTAGCTCCGAAATGGACGTTTTAAAAACGTTTTTAAAACGTCCCCTGAAACGTTTTTTAAACTTTCCCTGAAACGTTTTTTTAAACCCCCTAAAACGTTTTTTAGACGTCCTTGAAACGTTTTTGTACGTCCTCGAAACGCTCTGGAACTTTTCCGAACGTCACTGAAACGTTTATTAAACGTTTTGAAAACGTAAAAAAGACCCACAAAAAGGACCTCTATCGGAAGAACCTAGGTGTACGTTTTTGAAACGTCCCCTAGCTCCGAAATGGACGTTTTAAAAACGTTTTTAAAAACGTACCAGTGTTTACTAGAGAAATAAGTTAACTCATTTAATTTATATACGGTATACATGAACATTTTTTTTCTGATTCTGATATTCTGGGAATTGCGCGTGCTTGGTCTCAAACTAAGATGGTATAAAAATGAGCCAAATTAATTAATATATAGGGTGGTTTAGTAGACTGATTTAATGTTATAAGGTATAAATGACAAAAAATGTTCGATTTAGATTCTGATTTTCTGGGAATTGCGTCTGCTTAGTCTGAAACTAAGATGTTAAAAAAATGGATCAAATCAATTAATCTACAGGGTGGTTTAGTAGGCTGATTTGATAAAAAGTGTTAAGAAGTAAAATACCTTTGTTTTAAGAGATATCAGAAAAGGTTATTAAGAAAAGTTGTTTAGAACTAAAAGTAACGACTAATTCTTAATTTTCATAATGAGTAAAGAAAATGTTATTGGAAGAATTGTTTAGATTCAAAAGTGATGGCAGATTCTCAATTTTCAGAAAAATCAGCCAACTCAATTTTTAAGTCGATTTTGAACATTTTGTGTCGACGATTTTAAGCTGATTTTTATGAAAATTAAGAATCAGTCGTAACTTTTAATTCTCAACAACTTTTCTTAATAACGTTTTCTGATATCTCTTAAAACAAAGGTACTTCCCACTAAGCACAAAATCGTAAAAAACGTTAAATAAATGTTGAAAAAATAAATGTTTTTTTTCTAACACAAATTTGTGTTAAAATTAAGTCATCAACATATGGTTATTTTTATAATGTTTTTCCTAGATCTCATTTCTAACGTTGAATTTAAGATATATGAAGCTAATAAATGTTTTGTTTTTTAAACATTAAAAAAAATTATACTATAGAGGGCGCTGCCGCATAGTTCCACTACCAGAACAGGCCATCGCCATGTTTAGTTGCATTTCGCTGCGAGTTCATACGAGTCGATAGCAGATACGCTTTGTGCAATTTTGGTTACAATATTTACCTTTTGTAGAAACAAACATGGCAAATTAAAAGCACAATTATTAATAATGATAGTGAATACATATTTGGATAGGAATATTACTCCAGTTGTGTGGGAAAGATGGTATAGTTAAAGAGCAACATATGTGTATGCAGTGATCTAAATGAAGCACCACAACCTAAGGTAAGAAAGTAAACAAAAGAAAAAAAAATGGTTTTGTATAAAATATCGCATACCTAACGTTATAGGTAATCAGACAGGGAATGCGACAATTCACCGCGAATGATTAGCCGCCGGACCTTAAGCCGCGTATTCATTTGAGGCAAAATTCGCAAGCCTCGCAGTAGGACCAAACGAATGCTTCGTTTGCATTCATGCTAAATTGAATAGGCGCCTTGAAATTGTTTGCCTTGTATTCACTTGAGCATGAATTGGTTGGCCTCGTAGCGAGGCACTTGCTACAAAATTATTGTTTACATCGAATTTTAAATTTTATTTTCAGAAGCTACGGATCCGAATTTCCTTTACTGAGTGTGGAGTTCACGAAAACCTCAACAGACTGTTGCTGCCCTGCGTTTCCAAAATAGAAGAATTTTATTTACGTTATTTATGTTACCTTATCTTTAGAGATATTTGGAAAAAATATATTTTTTCATTGTTAAAAAAACATTTATTTTTCAATGTTAGAAAAACATTTCTTTTCCACTGTTAAAAATCAATATTTTTTTAACGTTCGAAAACACTTTAAAAAAACGTTATAAAAACATAAGATTATTTTTCTAACGTCAGAAAACGGGTTATTAAGCTTCTTTTTCACTATGAATATGACGTTAGAACTAAGATCCAACCTAACGTTATGTTTTTAAATTATACATTATTTTGACATTATTAAAACGTTTTTGTGTTTAGTGGGTTTACTCTTAATACTTTTTATCAAATCAACCTACTAAACCACCCTGTATATTAATTGATTTGGCTCATTTTCTTAACATGATAGTTTAAGACCAAGCCGGAGCGATTCCCAGAAAATCAGATTCTAAATCGAATATTTTTTTTCATTTATACCTTCCCGAACTCAATCCTCAATTTTAATGACTACAATAATTTGCCCCAAATGGACACATCATAATGTTGCAAAAATTTCCCTAGATCTGATGCACTTTTAACCATTTGGCACCAAGGCCATTTTGTATAAAATTATGAAAAGAGGTGAATAGTTGATGTGAGGTTCGACAGGTTCGACGTGGTTTGTTTTTTGCTGTTATAAATCACGAGACGAGACAAAGCGAGAGAAAGGCTACCTCGAGCGATAGAAGAGTCCTAGCGTCGAGACGAGAGACCCATTTGATCTCGCATAACGAGCCGAGACGGGACGAAACAAGGCCTTCTCTCCTCTCGTCGAGTGCGTGCAAAAGGTTCCTATTATTAGAGAATTATTGAAATATAGCCAGGCTATAATTGTGCCAGGCACTATTTTGACACATTCACATTGAAAACTGACAGTTAATCCTTCAAAATTGACATACCAAAGTCGAATTTAAAACTTTCGTCGTTTATTTTCAATTAATAAAATAAGGCATTATTTATTCCGGTTCATGTTAAACAAAGGCCGTGTCTTGAAAGATTACAGCTGATATTACAATGTGAAGGTGTCAAAATTGTGCCTGGCACTATTATAGCAGAGTCATATATATCCACAATACACAAAAAAGGAAGGAAAGATATATGTGACAATTATAGAGGTATATCTGTAACTAGTACGCTAAGCAGAATATATGGCAAAATAATAAGAAATAAAGTGGAGAGCGAATATAAAGGTATGGAGGCAGATCATCTCTTTTGTTTAACCCAAGTTATTGAAAAAAAAATGGCATACGGACAAGAGCTGCATCTGCTTTACGTCGATTTGCAGAAGGAATATGATAGTATACCACTAAATCTACTTTGGAAAGCGTTGGAAAACAAACATAAGCTTACAACTAATTAAGGCCATCAAAGAGTTATATCGCAATAGTAAGGCAAAAGTTAAAATAAAAGCAAAACTAACCGAAGGCTTTCAAGTACATAAAGGTCTTAAACAAGGTTGCTGTATCTCGCCTACTCTCTTCAAGATATATTTGGAACAAGTCCTTAAAGTCTGGAAGAGAAAATGCCAAAACATGGGAATTCCGTTGGATGAAACCACCTTGTATACTTTATGTTTCGCCGATGATCAGATAGTGGTGGCTCAGGATTATGACGACCTCGAATATATGACACGAACACTAATAGAAGAGTACAATAAGTGGGGACTAGAGGTTAATATCAATAAGACATAGTATATGTGGATTGGTGGAATGAAACAGGATCTAATCTTAAAAACTGGGCAGCAAATTCAGTCCTGTGATGAGTATAAATACTTAGGTCTAAAAATTACAGCTGACGGAACACTAGACAAAGCTATAAAAGATAGAAACGTACAAGGAAGAAAAGCAATAACTTTATTAAATGGAATAATTTGGGACCAAAGCATCGAAGAAATAACTGGGTTATATGTTCTCTGACCAAAGTATATTAAAACATAACAAAAAGCTTATATATAACATCATTGTAAAAAGTATTATAACATACGGCTCAGAAGTATGGCCAATCAAAGATAGAACAGAAAAAAATGCTTTCCGCTAGAGAGATGGACTATTGGAGAAGAGCAGCAAGGAAATCAAAAAGAGAAAGAGTTACAAATCAAAGAATAAGAAAAATTATGACAGTGGGTGAACGGACTTTAGTGGATGATATAAGAACAAAACAACTGGTGTGGTACGGACATGTACAAAGAATGGATGATGGAAGACTACCCAAAACAAATATTACAATGGAAACCAACTGGCCGAAGAAAACGAGGAAGGCCGAGGAGAAGCTGGAGAGAAGGAATAGACAGTGAAATAAGAATAAGAGGCCTAGATGATGAATTATGGGCAAACAGAAACGAGTGGATATTGGGTATCGGAAGACGTAGAACGTTGTGAAACCGATAAATATATATATACTATTATAGCCTGGCTTTATTTCAATATTTCTCTATTGTAATAATTTAATTATTAATAAATTCTTTTGTTAAAGGTAAATTTGGTTAAGTGTGACCAAGGCAAAGCATTAGCCGAGCTAGTAGTGGCAAAGGAGCATGCGAACGCCATGGGATCACTCCATGGAGGGATGTCAGCTTCACTTGTAGATATTGTCAGCAGTTTTGCCTTGTTTACTGACGAGAGGAACTTGACCTTGAAGAGTGTGTCCGTGGATATGCATTTGACGTAAGTTAAGGGCGTAATGAAGCGGCAGTAACAAGGTTTTAATCTGCAAAAATGGCAATACTACGGCTGCAAATTGACTGTTAGGCAGTGGCGGCTGGTGACGTTTCAATTGGGGGAGGGGGCAGAAATTTATATTGCATGGAAAAGGAAATAAAAAACTTACCTAAACAATTTTATTTTAGCATTTTACAAATAAGCAGCTACTTGGTGTAGTTTTTAGTTTATTTGTTTATAGAGAAAGTCTATTCGCCCTTCTTTTACATGCGCAAAGTGTTCGGATTAGGACCAGTTTCAGACTCATGGCCCCGTAGAGCAACCTCAAAAATCTCACAGAATTTTAAAAAGTCTATTAACCTACTAAGTATATGTCTTTTTTACCATATTTTCATTATGTTCGGTAATGTTTTGCCTTTAGGCACTATTCAATTGGCACCTAATATCAAGAAGAAAAAACGTACATATTTGAAATGGCTCAGTACTAAAGAGCAAAGAGACCTAGAAATCTACAGGGAAACCAGAAGACAGCTAAGAAATCTGATATGCACGGAAAAAAATGAAATGTTCGAGCGAAAATGCCACGATATAAATATACACGTAGGAGGTAGGCAGAGTTCTGAGGTATGGAAATTCATTTCAACGTTAAAAAACCCAACAAAAGAAAAAGTAAACATCCAGATCATCAAACCAGAACAATGGACGGAACACTACAAGAGCCTGCTGCAGGAAACAAAACCCGAATATTTGTCAGCCTCTCCGAGGAGAGACATAGAAGTACATGGACAGGAAGTGATTATCGAAAAAAAACTGATAAAGAATAGTATTAAAAAGCTTAAATCCGGAAAAGCTAGCGGACCTAGAGAAATATATTATCATTCAATGCATAAACGGACATCCAGTACCTGATGATTGGAAAATAGCCTTCATATCCTCAATATATAAACAGGAAACAAACTGGATTGCAACAACTACAGAGGAATTGCAGTAACCAGTACTGTTATGCCCGCAGTAAGAAAAACGATAAATGCAATGGACTGTATAATTTAATTAATGAAAGCGCGAGCAAACATAAATATATTGATATGAAATGACGAAATAATCAAACGTCCATAGGTAAAATATTTGTGCCACACAACGGTAATCAGATACAAATGCACTCACCAGTTTGCAGCCACTTTCTCCACGTTCTAAGGGGCCCCTGATTGGATCTAATGATGTCACCACGTAGCTGAAGGGCTGAAGTTTCTAGTTCTATGCTTCAGTACACCAAAATCGAGCACTTTGAGGTGTAGAAATTTGAAATAGTTGGAGAACGAAATTAACACGCCATTTTCTCGAGGCGGTCGACAAGGATCTCATTGATTCTGGTGCGCATTTTCAAAAATGCGAATGCACTCTGCCCTTCATACAATTGTGTGGTTTTAAAAATATATAAACAACCGCGAAATTTAGCGGGAGCTAACAAGTACTCTAAGTAGATTGTACGGTAGGATTCTTAGAGACCTATTACAGAATGATTTTTATGACCAAGAAGAAAAAGAGCACAGTGGGTTTAGTGCAGGCAGATCTTGTAGTGATAATGTTTTTTGTCTTAAACAAGAAATTGAGAAAAGGAGTGCCAGAAATATAGAGACTCATGTTACCTTTGTGGACCTACAAAAAGCATATGATACCGTTCCAGTAGAAAAATTATCGACAGTGTTAGAACAAACTAATATCAATCATACTATAAAAGCGATAAAAGAACTTTAAAAAGGGTCAACATCTATAATTAAAATTGGAAAAGGCATAATTTGCATAGTTGAATAAAAGTCAACTATTGAAATTTTCGTTCGCACTTGCCCCACCTTACCTTAGATATGTCGTAAGGAAAGATTTAACTTTTTTTAAAATAAATCAATTAAAAATACTGTGTGTTGTCTAGTTTTGAGATGGCACTGCCTCGTTGTCCCCCTGTAGCAGCCGCCACTGCTGTTGGGCATAGTAGCCCAGTCATGTTAGGTGAAAAAACCCTGAAACTTGTAAAAAATAGGTGCAAGCTGGATTTTTATATATTTATTCCTTAGCATCTGGGACACATCCCCACATATTCTCCGCCAGAATTACCAATGAGCTTCGCTAGATATAAAGGGCCCCAAAGGTCCTAAAAATCAGTATTTTCTGATTTTCTCGAAAACTAATAATATTTTTTATAAAAGAGAAGAGAGAAAAAATAGTCCTTTGGTCTATAATGTAAAATTAAGAAAAAACCTAACCTAATATTTTAAAAAATAAAAAAAGAACACCGCACCCGTTTACAGGGGTAGGGGACAATTCGTCGCGGCCGATTCGCCTCAGCCGATTCGCCGCGGTACAATTCGCTGCGGGGACAATTCGCCGCGAGTTTTTTTGTTTTATGATATTACCATTAGCAATTGTTTAAACATTTTTATTTAGCTTGACTTCATATAATATATTTGTTTATTTATTTGGTTATAACTTTTTTCAAACTTTTCCAACTAGGTATTTGGTGGTTAGTATATAATTTAAAAAAATTTTTATTAAAAAAATAAATAAAATTATGATTTCTAACTCAAACTTTTAAAAAATCAAAATGGTGGTTCCAAAACGGCGGATTTTCCCATTTATAACCCGATTTGCATCAAACTCGGAATTTTGAGATCTTTCAGGTCGCTAATTATTATTTTTAACCTAAATTTATAAAAATCAAAATGGCGGTTCCAAAATGGCGGAGTTTCTTATTTATAAATCGATTTGCCTCAAACTTGAAACATCGCGGCGCCTAAGGTAAGTCAATACAATTTTTGACTTAAATTTAATAACATGAAAATAGCGTTTGCGTTTACCGTTTGCCAGCAGTTGAAGCACAAAATTAGTACAGTTCCGCCAAGTTAATGTTTGTTGGGTAGCTACTAAATTTAATTAGAAAATTCTCCAATTTTATTTTAAATCATAAGGTGTACCAAAATCTTTTAAATAATAAGGAATTAAACCGGATTTTGAACAATTGTGTCATTATTTTAATTTTTTAATGCGCCATGCAGATTGTTTTAAGTTTGAGTCAAAATATGTATTGATTGACCTTAAGCACCGCATAGTTTCAAGTTTGGGGCATATCGGTTAAAAAATTGAAAAATCCGCCATTTTGATTTTTATAAAGATCTCAAAGTTCCGAGTTTGATGCAAATTGGTTCACAAATGGGAAAATCTGCCATTTTGGATTCAACATTTTATTTATTTTTTTAATAAAAATTTTTTGAATTGTATACTAACCACCAAATACCTAGTTGGAAAAGGTTGAAAAAAGTTATAACCAAACTAATAAACAAATATAATATATGAAGTCAAGCTAAATAAAAATGTAAAAACAATTTTCAATGGTAATATCATAAAACAAAAAATCGCGCGGCGAATTGTCCCGCAGCGAATAGGCCGCGGCGAATCGGCTGCGGCGAATCGGCCGCGGCGAATTGTCCATCCCCCGTTTACACAGGCCTTATGGAAAATTTTTGGCTCGGTGGAATTTAATAGTTTCCAGTTTATAGTTTAAAAAAGATGTTACTTGTTACCATTATTAGTATTAAAATACTACGCTTTTTTGGCTCTTATCTGTTTAGAGTTTCGGTACGTACAGCAAAAATTGGACGTTAAATACCTTTTCTTTTGTCGCCTTCCTATAAATATAAGAATAGTTAGAGCTTCAATAATTAATATTTTTTCATAAGTAGACATAGAAAAGGAAACATTTCTTTTCCTAGTGTGACGCTAAGTTACAAAAATAAGCAGGTAAAGTTTAATTAAAATTCACCGAGCAGTTTTCCCAAAATAACTAATTATTTAAGAGAAAAAGTTTTTTTTCTGAAAAGACCCTTTGACTCCCGAACCGAACCAAAAGCTATAGTATTTTTTTTTATATAATAAAAATATTCTCTGAGCTGTATTTTATTACAAAATATTTAACAAATTTTATTTAGTAAGAAAAAATACCTACAATAAAAATTTTTATAAAAGTTGAAGCAATCAAAAACAAAAATATTTTTTTTCTTTAAATATTATATAAAACTATTCATCTGTGCTAAAATAAAATGTGCTAGTTATAAAATTCTGTAATAGTGCAAATATAAAAAAAATGTTTTTTCGACTATCCCCCGGATATTATTTAATAAATTGACAAGAATGACATTATAAGTGACTTTGTCCATAGGCCTTTACCATCGAAGAAATAACATATATTCTTCGATGCCTTTACTAAGTCATTTCCATTGTCAATTAATTTTTTTCGGTCAAGATGTAACAGTTATTATTATTAGAACATACCCAAAAACGACAATTTAACGAACTTTGATCGTTTATATTTCAAAAACTGTACATACAAAAACTTTTTTTTAGTTACATATCCTACTATAATATACTAAAATTATAGCCAATAGGCCTGTGTAAACGGGTGCGGTGTTCTTTAAAAAATATATATTTTTTTTAATTTTATTTTTTTTTCTACCATGTAGTTAACTTGTTTTAAAATGTTATTACTTTATAACATTAAGTTTGATCCCCACTTATACAAAGCAGCATGTACTTAAATTTAGTTTTTGTTTCTTAAAAGATAAACAACTTTTAGTAAGGCTTGTGGGCTTAGGGCAATAATATACTATATATCAGTGGCGTATATAAGGGGGGGCCCGCCCCCCCCCCGAAGCTAAGATTTTTTAAGATATTTTCCAAATATTTCATGAATACAAACATAAAATAGCATAAAATACGGCCTCATGGGGCCTTGCCCCCCCCCCCCCGAGACGGTTCGCCCCCCCCCCCCCCCCCGAAACTTTTCTATATACGCCACTGCTATATATATAATATAATATATAAGTATTAACATTTTAAAACAAGTTACCTTTTTTTTAATATATTTTTTTAAATGTAAGGTAAGTCTTTTTCTTAATTTTATTGTATAGACCGAATGATGCTGCGTATTTTTCCACTCTTGACTTTTTTTGAAAATGTTATTATATTTCAAAAAAATCACAAAAACTGATTTTTAAAACATTTAGGACTTTATATCTAGCGAAGCTCATGGAGGATTTTGGCGGAGAATATGTGGGATGTCTCTCGGATGCTAAGGAATAATTATACAAAAATCCAGCTTGCACCTATTTTTTTTCTAGGTGAATTCCTAATATAACTGGGCTATAGTGCCATAAACAATAAGTTTGGCTGTAATAGCAAAGTTTAAAAAATCATTTCCAAACTAGTAAGACATTTTCATTTAAAAAATTTTTATTGGAGAACTTGGCTCAACTCTTTTTACGGAATACCATTTTCGCGTACTTGGCTTATTTTTACATGAAATGTTTTTGTTATGATAATATTTAATTAAATATTTGACGTTTCTATTTTTTTTTTCAGGTATTATGGTGGTGCAAGAATAGGAGAAACAGTAGAAATACACGCCAATACGTTAAAAACTGGCAAAAATATGGCGTTTGCTGAATGTGAAATTAAAAATAAAGCTACAGGGGATATTTTAATCAAAGGGTTACATTCTAAGTTCTTAATTCCACTATAGAACCTCATAAGCTTTAACACCTTGAATCCATCAACGTGCTCAAGTGTGGACCAGGGGCGGTTCTCGGCTAGGACCAAAGAACTATGACTTTTTTGCAAACGACCCCCTTCCGCGTAGATCCGCCCCTGGTTTATGGTTTAACAGTTGTTTGTATATTAGACAATCGAATTTTTTAATTTAATTTAAATTTCCCAGACAGCACAAGTACGTACATAGTACGTAACTTTGCGACGTAGTGTACGTACATAGTACGAAGATTTTTAGCCTACGTCCACATATGTACGTCGTAGGGACGTAACTTTAGTCATTATTTTCCTTCGATATGTACGTACTATGGACGAACTGAAGTACATACTATGTACGTACATTCGACGTATTTTGGACTAATGTACGTACTAGATACGAACATGGTATGTCCAATTAAACGTAGAGTTAATCTTCCAGTTTTACCTCGAGACTCGAAGTCTCCACAGGTTTGAAGTTTGTTTTGCTTGATTTAATATTTCGGAAATATATGTCTAACAATGCCGTTAATTGTTAACTAGTGTACGCCATCTATTACCAAATTCCGTTGTTAAATTTTCGGAAGTGCATCTCTAAAATGAACGTAAAATGTACGTACTATGTACGTAGCTGGTGTACGTACTATGTACGTACATACTTGTACGTAAATTGTACGTACCTTATTGGTCTCGAGAAGGACCGACGTAAAATGTATGTAAAATGTACGTAGCTAATGGACGTACTATGTACGTACACAATTGTACGTACTTTATTGGTCCCGGGACGTACTGACGTATAATGGACATAAAATGTACGTCCCTGGGACGAAGTGTGCTGTCTGGGTTTTTAAAATTTATTTGCTGTTCGATTAACAGTTATTTTTTTTTTATATGAAGAACAATCTGTAGGTACAGTCAGGGACTTTTTAAGTTGCCGGTGTATTTTTTTCTGTCAAAATTTATCATTTAAAGATACCAGAAAAAGAAGTTTTTTAAATATGTATGTATACAGGCAGAGGTAAGGTTCACTATTTGTTTGGTTTGATTCAAACTGCTTTTTCTAATTTCAAATAAGAATATTTTTATTTTCGAGCGCGGCAAATTAAAAAGTCCATGACTGTACATCAGCAAAACGTTCCTATGTCTAGTTTTTATAACCGCATTCACCTCCGTATTATTTTTTGTTTAAAAATGTTAGGCAATATTATTTATAATAAAAACAAAATAAAAATTTCGAATTTTGTAATTACTCTAATTTAATAATCACGATAATTGCTAAACTTTCTTTAGTGGCGTGCATATTATGTAGCAGTGGCGTATATAAGGAGGGGGCATAAGGGTAACAACCCCCCCCCCCCCGCCCCCAAAGCTAAGATTTTTTTAAAGATATTTTTCACATATTTCATAAATGCAAACATAATGGGGTCACGGCCCCCCCACGAAACTTTTTTCTATATACGCCACTGGCCCAAAGGGTAGATAGGTGCTATTCTACAAACACTGAGTGATAAGGAGGAGAGAGGGAGGGAGAACTTGTAAAATGGTGTTGAAAAAAATCTTAAAGCTTGTACAGAATATATTTGTGAAAGTTATAGCTAGAACCATTAATTTCCGAAATCAATGGCTAGAACTATTACTAATAAGGAGGATGGGGAGGAGAGAGAGGGAGGGGGAACTGGTAAAAGCGAGTGCAGAAAGAATTTTTGAAATCGCACTGATAAAATTATGTGAATATGGTTCTTTAAGAAGGTGGGGGGGGGGATAACAGGAGAGGAGATGGGTGGGAGCAGGGAGGACAAACTTTGATCACCCATTGCAAATGTGTGATCAAAGGAATTTCAATAAAATCGCCTGAAATTTAGGTAATTAGTATGCCTTAAAGCCAACAAAAAGGCGTCTGACGACCGCCATGTTGATTCCTGTTTAAAAAAATATGGCCTATAGCACCTTCGGAATCAGTAGCAATTTAAATGCATTTTTATATTTTAAAATAAAGATATGACGAAAAGTGGGAAAGGGGTTGACGAGATGTGCTAGAGTCGCCCACTTTTTTAATGTCATCTTGAAATTGACTAAACTCGTCTGAAAAGCCCGAAAATTCAGCAAGATTTTAAAACTGCTAAAGAAAATCGTTTATTGAATCATTATACTTATTATAAACCATGCGGCGTTGCCAAACAACTCACTGTTTCTTTGTATTCTACAAATGCAGGAAACATAAGATGACATTAAAATAGTCGACTAGTGTACAGTCATATAAAGGCGACTTTGGGCAAGTGCGACTATGGGGCAAGAGCAACTACAACCTTCAAAAATAAAGCTATGAGCAATAATTACAATTTGTTTAAATAAACTATATCCTACTAGGCTTGGCAACACCGCGTACTAATATCTGAAGTAAAGCGGGCGCACGCTTTACTCCAGTAGACTTTTGTCAAAAGCTGACTGAACCGCAGCAAAAATCCTTAAAAGCTGACTGAACCGCAGCAAAAATCCTTTATCTATGGCTTTTGTCTGCTGCCCTAATCGGTATAGTCGCACATCGACTACACGTGTAATTTTTTTAATCAATTTCTTGTCGATTTTTTTTGTGAAAATTTTAGTTTGGCCTGTTTGAGGTAAATCTTCTAGTCTATATATTGCTAGAGATCTGAGCCCTGAAGGGGAGAAAAACTAGAGATATCCCAAAAAAATAACCCCAAAGTTAAATTCGCCCCGCCTGGGAAAACAGAGTCTATTAAACTAAAAAACAAAGGAAAAAATCGGCAACACGCTAGAAGCTTACCTTCTGTAATTCTGCAGCAACCCCAAAATTTCACTGGCGGCACCGCCCCTCCTTGCGACTGGAATTTCTGTCTTCAACCCGAAAACACGTGTGACTTCTTTTGGTTTTTTGGCGGAAGTGAAGTCTTCATTCCCCTGTCACACACAGGGTGGCGCTTCAAACTCCCAGCAGCAAAAAACGCGCTTTTAACAAAATGATCAGGTGATCAAAAAGAAAATAACTTTCAACAAAGAGAGAAATTATCACCTGATCGGAATTTTTCCCAAACAGGACTTTCTTTTTTTTAAGGTTTTTGCAGAAAGCCCAAAATATCAAAACAAACTTTAAGGTTAGGTTTTCCCAAAAATTCAAAATAAATCAATAAAGAAAAAATAACTGGCAGTATTAAACATTCCGCCCACCATAAAAATTCCCAATTTTTATAGAAAAACCCAAAAACAAAAAATCAAAAAAAAAGGTTATTCAATTGCCCAAAGGGTCTAAACAATAAATTAGCATTTTTGCAACAATAATTTTATCGCAATAACTATGGACGTCATACTTAAGTTAATTCAAATAAGCATGATTCACGCTACACAAGGCTTTGAAGGTTGGTTACTGGCTGGGTAACGGACATACCTTCACCAAACTACGGTCAAGTAATCCTTTCGCGGTTTTTACTTGCACGACACGGGGGATTCTATCTGGACTCAAGTAAATTTTTTCAATTCTACCGACTGACCACTTCAATGGGGGTAGGTTTTCATCGGGAGGGGCTGTCAAGGGTTCCAAAGTGAGGAAATGTCCAGGAGTAAGACTTTAAAAGTCATGAGGATCAGGGCTCATACTACACAATGGTCGACTATTTAAAATAGCCTCAATCTGAACCAATACAGTCATCAACTCTTCAAAGGTTAGGATGGGTTTTACCCCAGACTCATGGAGTCCACCAAAATGCGGACTGGCGGGTGGATTAAAACACCACTTACTCGCTAAAGTCTCAGCAGCTTGCTGACAATAGGACACAAGGAGGTTATTTGCCCCAACAAACTAATGGGTTTTTGAGTTTTACGAGGACCATCGATACCACCAAGGAGTATCCAACCAAATATTGAATTAATGGCACAAGGTCCTCCATTTTCTCCTTTTTTAAAGCCAGGCACAAGCATCTGACCAAACAAATCAACACCAATCAAAAGGTCTACACTACTAGGTTGTCCAAAATTAGGATCAGCAAAATCTAAATTTTTTAGGTACGGCCACTGAATAGAATCATATTCTACAACAGTCACAGGTATGGTTCCACACAAAAAACAAACTATCAGGAAACTTGGCGGAGCCTATTTTCAATGTAACATTGCCATATGAAGTACTAGAAATCATGCCATTTATTTCCTCAATAGGAGTTCTATTCAGAGCTACTTTAAGTCGTAACCTCTCGGCCAAAGAGACAGTTACAAAGGACACTTCACTAGCGGAATCTAAAATTGCCCGACATGACACAAACTTGTTGTGGGCATCTAACACTAAAACTTGGGCAGTTGCAAAAAGCACAGGTCTCCTCTTACGAGGTTCAAAATGGTTGCTACTGGGTGTAGCGGTACACAATGCCTGTTTGGCACCTTCACTATTAGGTATGAGGGGGCTCTCCCCTGGACAATCATCTAAAAACACAGGTCTCCTCTTACGAGGTTCAAAATGGTTGCTACTGGGTGTAGCGGTACACAATGCCTGTTTGGCACCCTCACTATCAGGTATATGGGGGGTCTCCCCCGGACAATCAACTTGGTGGCTCGGAGAGCTTTTCACAAAGTGCAACAGGGAATGGTGAAGACCCTGGCACTGACGACACGTGACATTTGTAGGGCATTGAGATACACCATGTTTGCCAAAGCAGTTAAAACACAATCGTTCACGCTTAACAAATTGATGGCGCTGACCTACTTCTAATTCTAGAAATCTGGTACACTTTACAAGGGGATGGTAGGGCTGTTGCTGGCAATAAACACAACCTTTATTACCAGACTGGCCTGTTCCAGTCAATAACACAGGATAGGGTGGTTTGCCACCCTTCCTAGGGGGTAGAGGAGGTGAGACCTCCTTCGGCTTATTCAAAAGAGAACTATTTTCCAAAGCCCGACAATTTTTCTCTAAGAATTTCAACAAATCTTTATAGGACGGGATTTCCTTATCACTATACTCAATCTCAAACTGAGTTTTCAATGGGGTATCAACTTTTTGCAAAAGAAGAATCATTTTAGCAAAATCTAAAAGGTCTACATCATCATAGTTTGACAATGCTTCCAAATTTTCCCGGAAAGTGGACAACAATAACCTCAAATCATGTGGGTTGCTCGATTTTGCAGAAGGGGCTTGACAAATAGACGTCCAATAATTTGTAACCAAAAGTCTTTTATTATTAAAGCGTCTAATCATTGCATCGAAGGCTACTCGATAATTATCTGAGGTTAGCGGTATGTTCCTAATTACAGATGCGGCCTCTCCCACCAGAGCAGTATTTAAGGCTTGAAATTTAGCAATTTCACTCATGTCAGCCTTATCATGCACAAGTGACTTAAACATATCAAAAAAGGTGGGCCATTTTTTAAGATTACCGTCAAAATGGGGTACCTCTATTCTTTTAATTTCAAGACCCCTGTCCACATGTACCAGGGAATGGTTCAAAATTGTCTGTGAGGCATCTTGGTAATCCTCCAGATAGAGCTCACGACAAATCGATCTAATTGTGTATTTCATTTCATCAAATTCCTGCACTAAAGTTTCCTGACTTTCTTGTATCTGATCACTACTATCCAAGCTTATAATTTCAAAATGCAATGCATCGAATTGACTTACCAGAGAAGGTACATCTTCCCATCTGGGTTTTAACTTTTTTGCCTTCTCTGCATTGCCCTGGGCTTCGACGGCTTATTATAAGTTGTTTTTAATTTATTGAAAACGCTATTTTGTTGTTTTTTCAAAACTTTTATGTCAGACATGACAAAGCGGTTTTTATCAGATACAAAAATGTAGGTTTTTTCACGACAAATCCGCTAACAACACCCGGGTACGGTTCGCTAAGAACGCGGCAACAATCTCGCGCTTAGTGAAAGCAAAAAACGAAGGTAAATTTCGAAGGATTTCACACAAATTCGAAACCCGACGAATAAACAACAATTTTCTAACCTCGGAGGTAAACAAAACAACACGTGAAGTTGTGAGGTTTGAACACACAAACGTCAATGAAATGTCAGCCAGCAAGAAAAAGAACGGGGGCCCGGGTCACTGCCAAATGTCGAACGGGGTTTTTTTTTTATCACCGCACGAGGTCATAAACCAAACTCAGGGCAACCAACCTTCAAAACCATGCGGACTCTAAAAAAAAACCGGTACAAAAACAACAATGTCCGAATCTGGCAAAAAAACGATAAAATATGGTTGCTGCAAAAAAAACTATAAAATTACCAATTTTTTAACAAAAAAAACTGTAAAATTCAAAGGGCTTTTTCAAAACATAAGGGTCTGAAGGACCAAATAGAGATCTGAGCACTGAAGGGGAGAAAAACTAGAGATATCCCAAAAAAATAACCCCAAAGTTAAATTCGCCCCGCCTGGGAAAACAGAGTCTATTAAACTAAAAAACAAAGGAAAAAATCGGCAACACGCTAGAAGCTTACCTTCTGTAATTCTGCAGCAACCCCAAAATTTCACTGGCGGCGCCGCCCCTCCTTGCGACTGGAATTTCGGTCTTCAACCCGAAAACACGTGTGACTTCATTTTGTTTTTTGGCGGAAGTGAAGTCTTCATTCCCCTGTCACACACAGGGTGGCGCCTCAAACTCCCAGCGTGAGCAAAAAACGCGCTTTTAACAAAATGATCAGGTGATCAAAAAGAAAATAACTTTCAACAAAGAGAGAAATTATCACCTGATCGGAATTTTTCCCAAACAGGACTTTCTTTTTTTGAAGGTTTTTGCAGAAAACCCAAAATATCAAAACAAACTTTAAGGTTAGGTTTTCCCAAAAATTCAAAATAAAACAATAAAGAAAAAATAACTGGCAGTATTAAACAATTGCCATTTGATAATGTTTTTCTTGTTTCCTTTTCGGGTTTGTAGAATGGAGCATGAGTCGCACTTGCCCCCCCGAAATGCGCTAACGGGGCTAGTGCGTCTTTTGCTTGTGGGGTAAGTGCGTTTTTCAGTCGCGCTGTTAAATATGCGAGAAAAAGCAGCTTTCTTAAAAAAATACGCTTTTTACATTCCCCCCAATTGAAGATATTTCAGATGTTCAAAAGGATGACATCATTTCAATTTTACCTGCTCCAGTACTTGGGAGAAGAGGCGAAATGAATTTTGCAGTTTCATTTGACACCTACAATATTCAGTAGATTTAATATTCAGGGATTATATGTTGCCTGTTGTCTCAACAAAGCTGTTTAGTTAGTTTTTTTACGTTTTTTTACATTTGTAAGTTGATTTCTAAAGTTTCTGTAAGTTTTCTCGTGTTTCTCTTTTTTGTTTAATTTTATGAATATAAAAAGATTTAAAAAATAATTTTTCTTTAGTTTTACCTTCTTTAAAAGTTTGTAAAATGTTAACGGTTAAAGATAAAATCTTTCTTCAAAAAATAAAAAAATCAGGAACATTTCCAGTAAAAGGCTCTTCCCCCAATAAATCTAACACAACTTTAGATAGCGTTGTTCTGTGTAAAATCGCTCTTGCCCCGTTTGAAGGGACAAGAGCGATTTCGGTCACCAACAAAAAAATTAATTTACAAGAAATTCAGGGCTCTGGTACAAAATAGCGCAGGACAAAATAGCGTGGACAAAATAGCGCAGGACAAAATAGCGCAGGACAAAATAGCACAGGACAAAATAGCGCAGGATAAAATGGCGCAGGACAAAATAGCGCACGTTAAAAAATCCCAAGTCGATTTGCCGATTTGCCCTGTCCAGCTGAAGTGGACCAGGAGCCGAGGATAGGTTAGGTTAGTATCCCAACCTGACCCGGTTAGGTTTTTTTACAAAAAAAAACTTGCCTGAACAGATCAGGTAAGTTTTTTTTTGTAAAATAACCTAACCGAGTCAGGTTGGGATACTAACCTAACCTATCCTCGGCCCCTGGTCCACTTCGGCTGGGGTAATTTGATTGATAAGATTAGGCCTTCACTATTTCCAGGTCAGGTAAGGTCTGCAGGTTAGGTTTTAATATATTAGGCCCAACCTAACCAAGACAGGTTAGTTTATTTTTTAGTATACTAACTTAATCAGCTCAGGTTAGTTCTGCAGGTAAGGTTTTAGTATATTAAACTAACCAAGTAAGGTTAGGTTATTTTTTTAGTATCTTTTTGAGATCCTGCGCTATTTTGTCCCGCACTATTTTGTCCTGCGCTATTTTGTCCCGCGCTATTTTGTCGTGCGCTATTCTGTCCTGCGCTATTTTGTCCCGCGCTATTTTGTCCGCGCTATTTTGTACCAGAGCGGGTTGCCGCTTTTTAATCAATAATAAAATTGTTTATTTAGTTAAAAACACTTCAAAAATATTATAGAAAAAAAAAGCTTTGAAATTCTGAATAAATTTAAAAAAACATTGCCTTCTAAAGCCGTACTAATAGAAAAAGTGGTTGCACTTGCCCCAACTCACCTTAGCAGAAGCACCGACCGAGGCTGTTCACAGACTCGAGCGTTTGATTTGACGCCCCAAATCGCTCGGCAGCTCTTCCTCTTTTTTTAATTTTTTTTTTAAGTAGGTGCCTTAGAGTTTGTTATAAATAAAAGGACAAACGAACAATTGTTCAAAAGATCACAAAGGAAATAAATGTTAGATATAACAGTCCAATGTCAAAAACGGAATTATAAATATAACCGCGGACATTATCAAAAACGTCAATCATCAAAACAAGACATGAGCAAAAAGCTTATCATAAAGTCCTCCGTCATACTGGAGTAGTAAATAATTAATTGGATATAATTTAAATCGGAAACAGGAACTAAGTTTTGTATAACGCGCCATTTATCAAAAGTTTGGCTTGTGTGTCGTTCGCCCAAAGAAGAGCAGCTCTAATATTACAATGCAATTGAAGCATCCGTCACTATAGAAAATTATAAGCATAGTACTACCCTGCGGATCTTTACCAAACTATGATAGGTATATATTTGTTTTCTAGTGAATATAGATGATGTAGCCCATCTTGCCCCGCTGTCCCCTAGAATCGTAATAGGTTGCTCCCGGCATAAAACCAAAACCTGATAAACAAGCTTATACCTTATATATATTATATAGATATTATAGATATGCTATCGGTCTTGCTACGGCAACGTAACTAAATGCACACTGGGTCAATAACACAGACTTAAAAAAAAACGGTATTTTAGAAGTCTGTGGCCAATAACGACCAGTGTCAGCTTTTAAAAAAATTATTAATTTCTCTCGGCAATCATGCCATTATTTTTCTTACTTCCGGTCTTTACCCACCTCGACGTAAAATGTATTTTTTGTTCTAGTATCTACAAAAAATAGCAAATAAATAAATCGCGATTTTTGACAAAATTTTACTTTTTTTGCTAAAAATACTACTAGTCCGGAGCCTAAGCCACTTTTGTCTGCATTTTTGCGTACCGTAATGAAACTTGGCACGATTATAGTACAACACTATAGTATTATTTTACGAAGTGGTGCTCATCTCGAACCCAGTGCAGAGCAAAGATACAGGGTGTTTTATTTTTAATTGCATCTCTCTCGTTAAAATTCTGTATAAAATTCCAATGTAAAGCTAGAGCAATGAAACTTTGCACCAATTATAACGACATATACAATTTTATTTTAAGCGCTAAAAAATATATATTTATTTATTTTCTTCGAAGAAATAAAAAATTATATTTTTTTTTGGATAAATTTATGTTCCCACATAGCACAAAAATCACATCAACATTAAATTAACGTGAACAAAAATAACAAAGTTTTTTTTTACTTGAAAACAACCTCATACCATGATTTATTTTGTTAAATCTAAAAAACAAGGAGAAATCAAGCTATAAAAATGTACTTTTTGCTGAAGTTTTTGGTGCTGTGTATATAACGTGTTTTTTTTACCCTCGTTATTTTCATGTACCAAATTCACACTTGAAAAGTCCTCCACAACATGTTCTAAAATGCCACTATATTAAGACTTCTCAAACCTACTGACGTTCTGCGTCTTTTTTGGTCACGTTTTTTTAATAACATTTTTTTAACTTAAAAGGGACGCGAAAGGAAGTTATAAAAGTTCACTAGTTTAAGACTACAACACTTCAAGATAATTTTAAAGATGGCACTCAAGGCAAGACAAAATATCTATATATCTAAAGCTAAACAAGATTTTTTAACAGTAAACACTTTCACAGAATATTAATGTGTCTATCAGGTTAATAACAGATGCGTCGTGATCTTGAAGGATCAGGGATCAGTTCCTTAAAAGGGTTTTGGAGATTAGAGTCCAAAGCACTGCCTGATAGATTTCGTCAAAGTGAAAAATCCCGAAAATAGGTGGCGCTGCTGCTAGTAAAATCTCAAAAATATTAAAAGCCATGCAAGTCGCGTTTTAAAATTCGTGTAGAAAAGGCGTGAATCTAATGTGATTTTAACGTAAAAATTACTTGAAACTAACGTAAAAACATTGCTGTTTTAATTTTATAATGACGTTATTACAACGCAGTTTTTAGCAACGTTATTTTTTATAACGTTAATGAATGACCTATTAAGCTTGTTTTCATGTATAAAATAAACGTTTTTTTCTAGCAGTTTTTAAAATCAACGTATTTTTTTCTCACGCCTTTTCTACGTAGTTAACACGTGATTGTGCTATGTGGGTTGTGGGCGTTGGGTAGGAAAAAAAAATCCAGGAGCTTCGTTATGCAAGATACGACATTAAAATTTAATGTGGTCATAAACAGATTGTTTGTCTTTAAAACAAAAATTGCTGGATGGCTGTGACTTATACAGGGTCGGAGTACAGGAGTTTTTAATTAATAATTCTAAATTAAAAAAATCTTAATAGATGAAAAAGTATGTGAATTTCTTAGACGTAATGATATTTTAAAAAAATATATACCAAATAAAAGATACTTAGCTTCTATTAATATTTTATGAAACGAAAAAAAAAATAGGTTTGAACTGTTAAAAAAACAGGGTGTTTTTAAAAATAATTAAAAATTTTATAACCATTTTAAGTAATTTTTTTTTATGGCGACGTTACAAATTCCTATAGAAAACTCAAAGTCAGCACATACAACAATACTAGTACAGCTTTCATTTTTTTAAATAACAATTTTTGTACAAAGTGTTAAAAAGTAACTACAGATTAAAGTTTTTTCGTAATTTTTTAGGTTAGTGCTAAAAATTTAAATAGCTCTAGATATGTCAAATAAACATGTCATTGAAATTACTATATTGTCCTTTATAAACCATTCATCCCACTCTATTTTTGTAATAAGCGCTACATTATTGCCGTTTTCTGAACGTATATACTGGGCATCAAATACTTTGCTATCATTTTAGTGTTTTTTTTCATTATTTATTGTAGCTACTGCGTTAATAGGAATTTTGCAACAAAACTAGGCTCAATTTGTCGGCTTATTACAGGCTTTAACAAAAAAATTCAGATTTGCCTAATTTTGTAATATGCTGAAAGACACAGTGTGATATTAAAAAAATCATATTAAAAGTAGTAGTCTCAAACTTTTGTTCATACCGGTTACGCAGTTTAAGAGACCTTCTTAATTTTACTACTTATTATAACTAGAGGAACGTCTTTTTAATTTGGTGTACACTGTTTTACTTAGTTTTGTCACTGTACGAAAATACAGGGTGTTTCTTTTGTCAATATATAAAAAATTTTAAACACGAAAAATTTATAATTTTTTTTTTCACCATTTAAGTGCACTAGGAGACTTGAAAAAAATGTAATTCCACGAAAAACATGAAATTTTAGAAACTAAAGAAAAGTCGAAAAACGCGTACATGAGTTAAAATTTTAAAGATTTTTTTTTTGCTTTAACACATAGTACCGTTACATAGTACCTTCAATCGATAGAAAATTTAATTTTAAACAAAAGTTGTCCTTGGACTTTTTCTCCTATATCCCCTATGATTAGGAAAGTTGTTAATAACTTCGTCAATTTTGAGTTTAAGAGAAAAAGTCATAAAATAAATTTTGTTTGAAGCCAAATGTTCTTTCTATTGGCTTAAATGTATACCTACTCGTCATTTGATTTTCAATCGTTCATCACCATCGTAATCAGGAAATAATACCATAATTTTGTCTATTTAACCGACCCTGTATCTCTAATATTAACGAAGTAAGTAATAGTGCCGACTTAACTTTGAGCACCCTGTATATTAAAATTCAAAAATTCCAGAAACTCCACTTTTAATTAATTTATCAAATTTTATTAATTTAGGCTTGGTTAGATGTTTTTAATATTCTCTGGCGTAGATCTCAGAACAGGTACATTTAAGGTGTCAATTTGTGACATATCATGTAAACAGTTTCACGTATTGACTTAATTTATATCTATTTTCGATTAGAATACGAAATTATTTAGAAATCGATACCCCACACGACCACTTTAGATGAAATAAGATTTTAACAATGTCTGTCCTCCTTCCTTTTGTTCCCCCCTCAAAAACGTTTTCTCAAGCTATAAAGTAAAACAAACAAAAAACTGTACGCGAAATGAGTTTCATATTTAATTTATACATTTTTTCTGCCCCACCTTGAGTACGCACCTGTATCTGGGCCCTGCACTGGGTTCTATCGGAGCACCACTTCTAAAATTGCATCTCTAGGTGTCTACTACCTCTGTGCCAAATTTCATTACGGTACGCGAAAATGCAGACAAACCCCAAAATTTCCCTCTTAGGCCCCGAACTATACCTACTTTTAGGATTGCCAGAATACCCGTATTTTCTGGCATTCTCAACAATTCATCTACTAAAAGTGAGTTACTGGCTAAAATTAATTTTAACTTATCTTCCCACATAGCTCAAAAATCACATCAACGTTAAATTCACGTGAACAAAAATAACAGAGTTTTTTTACTTGAAAACAACCTCATACCATGTAATATTTATTTTGTTAAATCTACATGCTTAAAGATAACTTAAAAACAAGGAGAAATCAAGCTATAAAAAATTTACTTTTTGCTGAAGTTTTTGGTGCTGTGTATATAACGTGTTTTTTTTACCCTCGTTATTTTCATGTACCAAATTCACACTTGAAAAGTCCTCCACAACATGTTCTAAAATGCCACTATATTAAGACTTCTCAAACCTACTGACGTTCTGCGTCTTTTTTGGTCACGTTTTTTTAATAACATTTTTTTAACTTAAAAGAGACGCGAAAGGAAGTTATAAAAGTTCACTGGTTTAAGACTACAACACTTCAAGATAATTTTAAAGATGGCGCTCAAGGCAAGACAAAATATCTATGTATCTATCTATATACATTATGTTTTTTTTAAAAGCTAAACAAGATTTATGAACAGTAAACACTTTCACAGAATATGAATGTGTTTTTATCAGGTTAATAACAGATGCGTCGTGATCGTGGATCAGGGATCAGTCCCTTAACAGGTTTTTGGAGTTTAAAGGCCAAAGCACTGCCTCAGAGATTTCGTCAAAGTAAAAAATCCCGTCTATAGGTGGCGATGCTGCTAGTAAAATCTCAAAAATATTCGGTAGAAAAGCCATGCAAGTCGCGTTTTAAAATTCGAGTAGAAAAGGCGTGAATCTAATGTGATTTTAACGTTGATAAAAATCACTTGAAACTAACGTAAAAACATTGCTGTTTTAATTTGATAAAGGCGTTATTAAAACGCAGTTTTTAGCAACGTTATTTTTTATAGCGTTAATGAATGACCTATTAAGCTTGTTTTCATGTATCAAATAAACATTTTTTCTAGCAACATTTAAAATCAACGTTTTTTTTTCTCACGCCTTTTTTACGTGTTCAACACGTGATTGTGCTATGTGGGTTGCAAGGAATTTTATTCTAAAATTAAAAACGATAAAAATCCTGCGCGGTCGGCTAGTAAATATTAAGTATATGTTGGATTAATTAGTAGGGACTTATTGGAATAAAACCTGACTTTATTTTAGGGTCGGCTTTATTCTGACAGATTTACAAAGAAAACTGACAGTCGACCTCTCAAAATTGACATAATTGGCAACTTTAATAGTAGCTAACTTCCATTTAATAAAAACAGACACTAATAAATCCGGTTCTTAAATATACAAAGGCCGAATTTTGAAAGAAAGCAGCTGCTTTTTACATGTAAATCTGTCACAATACTGCCGATTTTAAAATAAGGTCAGGTTTTATTCCAATAAGTCTCTACCTTTTTCTATCATATTTTAACAGTTTAAACATACCTTTGTATTTTTATAACATTTTTTTTTGCTTGTCTCGTATTTTTGTTTATTTTTTTAGCATTTTATGTTCTTGTGGTGCTAAGATTCACTTAGGACTCGGGCTTAGGACTTAATAAAAAACAAACCAAATATTTTAGTTTTTGCTGCGGTCAGAAAATCCCGGATCCGACTGGTCTTTAAAAATTGGTTAATTTTTTGGTAAAAACTTTTTTAAGCCTTTTTTCGAAATAATAAATATTATTCATTTTTCGTGAAGCACTTTGTGCAAGAAATAGTTTTTGAAAAGCAATATTTTTTATTATTAGGTATAATTATAATAATACACGACACACATAAGGCAAAAATGAGTGAAAAACACAGACACACTTTTTCAAGTTTGGTAGGTTTTTTTTAGCCATCCAAATTCTAGTTATCGACGAATGTGTCGTGACGAAGGTAAGATGTTTGGTTCAAAGTCCGGAAATAACAATATTTAAAAATAAAAATAAGTACCCTAATCTAATATATTTCAGAAAGCAATCAAAATATCAGCCGACTAGGTCAAAAAGTGCAACATTTTATTTTTACAGGTAAGAAAATCTATTTTTGTAGGTATGTACCACCTCGAAAACCTAAAAATTAGGTACCATAGTTAGGTACCTACTTTACTAACCTCAAAATTGCTGTACCCACAGTACACGGACCCCGACCTGCGGTCTGTTTACTGTGGCTGTACCGAAACATTTGTTCGTCACCCCCGGTAAAAAAGCAAAGCCTCCTCCAAAAAGATCTAAGGGCTATTCAAGATACCGGAGGGTTGCGATCTTCAACGTTTTATAATATAGAAAAGCATATTAATCTTTTTGGGAGAGAGATGTATGATATATATGAAATTAATACCTATAGCTAGTTTGGACAAACAAAAAATATACACAACAGCTGCCAATTGCATGCAGTTTTTAATTTTTTTCTTCGATTTTCCCGCTATAAATATTTTTTTTTTAGTTCACTGTCAAATTTAATGAAAACAGTCTCATTATTTACAAATTAAGTATACAGTACAAATATATTTAAAATTCGAATTAGGTAGGTATTTTATCATATATAAAATTAAAATAAACATTTGGGAGATAAAATGTTATTTTGAACACTGTAGCAAGGGGTTTTTTATTCTTTCTTGGATAAATTAAAATATACATCTAATTTTAATAGGATTTTTTGCACCATTGAGACTATCCTCCTTCCTATCTTGTATCAAATGGGATATCAAACTCGCAAAGATACAATAATAAGTATTTTATAGGATTGTAAAATATTTTACCTATGAGCGTACTCTCCGCACTTGTGCGGTAAAGTTACCTTTCAAGATTAGTGCGATAGTTACTTTTCCGCACGCAAAAATTAAAAATTAAACAAAAGTGCGGCTAAAATGAAATTTCCGCACTAGTACGGTAAAGTTACTGTTTCGCACTAGTGCAGTAAAGTTACTTTTTGGCGCTTTTTATTATTTCGGAAAAAATTTAATATATTTATAAACACAAGTTGTTCACTGACGTTTTACTTTATTTTTTATAAAAAAAAACATTTTTTTAATTTTATTATAATTTTGAATAAATCAACAACGATTGCAGGCTCCTTAACACTGCCGTCCATAAGTTATTTGGCGTTGTAAAATTGAAATTGTCATTTTTAAAATTCACAGTTGCCAAATGTATAATTTGGAAACAAAAAACTTTTTACCAAGATAGGCGAGGGGGTGGGACACTCATAAAAATTTGTACACCTATTTAAGTATTTAAGTTAAATACTGTATTTATTTGGGATTTAAAGGTATTTTGAAGTATTTAATGGTATTTAAAAGCTATTTAAATGTATTTATTAAATACTTTTACCAAATTTGTACACCTATTTAAGGAATGTCCCTCGAAGATAGGTATTTGAACTTTTTGGTCTACTTTTGACCTTTCTCACCATTCCTTAAAGTTTGGTGCATCATTTAAATTATACCCTATATAATATATTTTTATTTATTATCCAGATGGCAGCCGCACAAGGAGCCTCTAAAGGCATGCAAAATCTTATGAAAATGATTAAGGTGTTCAGTCCACAACTTCATGATGCGGTAAGAAGAAATACGGGAAAAAACTACTTATATACCTTACTGGTGTAGCGCTGGGAGGGGGAGGGTTAGGGGTTAAAACCACCAATAATCAAGCGCGGATTTGAAGGGGGGTAACGGGGTAATTACCCCCCCCCCCCTCCCCCTAGAAAATAAAATGCAATTTTTCCTAATAAAATAATGGAAAGCAGGAAAATTACCCCCCTACAAAAAAAAATTATATTACAAAAAATAAATTTGTCGACTATTACCCCCCCTAAATTTTGATCCAGATCCGCCCTTGCAAATAATTGTGTGCATTGTTAATATTGTTCGAAAATCTTTGTATAAAAGTTTTAAAATATACATTTAAAACCCCCCATTGGTTCGCTGGCGCTACGCTACTGATATAGGGTCAAGTGGTGTAAAAGTGAGACACCCAAAATCCCGTTGAAAAAGAGACACACAATAAAAAATACTATAATTGAATTCCGACAGATTTTCTGTGATAAACTGATAGCAGCGGTTATAAGGACCTCATACCTACAATTTATTTTATTTCTTTATAAAAAATAGGCTTATAATTAAAATTACAAAATCCATAGCTTTATTTGTGATCTAAAACTTTTAAAAACATTACCGAAACTTTTGTCGAGTGAGTTAGTAGATCGATTTTCCTATAAATAAATATTATACTTATAAAAAACACAAAAACTTATGACTTAATTTTACCCTGAATCTTATTTTCCCCTGATCTGTCTCATTTTTTAACTTTTTCAAGGTAAAATATGAGAAACAGTTTTAATTTTTTTTCTCATATTATGGGTCAAATTTCTATGTTTTAACGTTTGCAAAATTTTCTGATTATCGCTTATACCCTAAAAAATAAAATTCGAGTCCTACAGAGGAGTCTAAAATCTTAAAAATATAAAATTTTTAAAAAGTGTCTCACTTTTACAACACTTGACCCCAGCCTTATTTTCACGTTACGTTATTTGCTCGTATATTGTCAAAAATTGGATTGCGCGTGAACCAAAATCGGTAAAAAGCCAAAAAGTTTGATTTAAACAAATCTGGAACAGTAGTCGGATAAAACATATTTTCAAAAAATCTGGGTATACGTGACTACATCAGGAGCCCCCACAACAGGAGAGGTCTCGTGTCTCCCCCAAGATAGCTTGTTCTGGGTGCGCCACTGATTATAGGGATCAGGTGTGCTGGGGCGTCCCCCACAAGGTCTGGGCCCTGGGCTCATTTTTAACTTTGTATGGGATCTCCCAAGGGATCGCACCCTGGGCCTCGAGAAACTGAGTTAACTATTCTCACAAAATTGTAAATTATCTTTGAAAATATACGATTCTATTTTATTCTAATTTATTCTAACGCCATTTTTTTTACTAGATGTCAACCATGAAACACACGGACGCCTTGAAGTTTATGTTAACTGTACATAAGGCATATGACCATAGAGTTTTAGAAAAGGTAAGTAAAGTTCCTGGGTGAATATCAACAACTTGCCGCTTTTCAAGGAAGAATTTAAAAAACATTAATTAAAAAGAACAACAAAAAAAGGGTTTTGTTAACACCATATCAGAAATTAATTTTTTCGAAAAGCTTCTGCGCGAAAAATTGATTGATAAAATGTACAGATCACTTTTTTATTTTATGTGCTGCCGGAGTAAATTTTGCCTATGGCCAACGAAAAATACTAGTCTAATGGCCCATTTATGCTCCTGGTATAATAACGAACCTGAGGGTTCTGAACAAAATTTATTTATAGTAAACTTTTTTAAACATATTTAAATATTTTAGAAATAATAAAAAATTTAATATTTTGATCATTTTTAAGTTTTTATGATCTAAAAATTTAAAATATTTTTAAAGTTCTAAAAAATTTTATATATTTTCAAAATTCGAAAAAATGATTTTTTTTAAAAACACAAACTAAGTCTAAAATTTTTTGAATATTTCAATGGGCAGTTTTAAGTTTGACCAAGTAACCTAACCTGTTAATTTTTGACATGGGACATTTTAGTTCTAAGACTTAAATTTACCCTATATGATTTTATCAAGAGACATTTTTTTTCAGTATAATTTCCCTGTGCGCTCTTTTATTATGTACGCTTTTTCTTTGCGCGCTTTTTTCCGCGTGCGCTTTTTTTTGTCTGGGCTAAAAAATACTCGTCTCGGCCCCCGCCCCCCTAAAACCTGGGGCTCATCCCGAAACTTTTTTCTTTATACGCCACTGGAACAGATATTATTATACAAACGATCTTGTTTCTCTCATTACAATTTTTGTTGTTTTTTGTTTAAAGGTAAATTTGGTTACCTGCGAAGATGGCAAAGCATTGGCCGAGCTAGTAGTGGAAAGGCAGCATGCGAACGCCATAGGATTACTCCATGGGGGGATGTCGGCGTCACTCGTGGATATCGTCTCCAGTTTTGCATTGTTTTGTGACGAGAGGAACGAGACCGTAAAAAGTGTATCCGTAGATATGCATTTAACGTAAGTTAAGCATCGTCAAAAAAATATATTGAACAATGAACCTTTTGCACTTAGCAATTTTGATTTTAATAAAAAATAAATTTTTTGGTTCCTCTATAGATACCGATTACATAATTTAAGATAAAAAATTTGAAAAAATGTTGCGATTCCTTAAATCTACAGGGTGTTTTATCTTCTTAATTGGCCAAAGCAATTGGTTTATGATTTTTCCTGAAAAAATACGAACTTTGCAAAAAAAATGTTTACTAACATTAAGAAATAAGAACAAGAGGCTTTAAGAAAAAATATTGAAAATGACAAATAATCGCATCAGTGACCTTAGTACAAGACAATAAATTAAAAAAATATAAAAACACAATGTTGAATATTTGAAAGCTATTTTTAATTCTAAACATCTTTTCTTTATAACAATTTTCGATATTGTCAAAAAGAAAGGTACTTTTCTCTAGAGCAAAAATCACATTTTTTGACAAACCTGGTAATATGACTGAAAAAATTTAACATCTGATGGTTGCATTTTAGGTTTTGGACCATGCAGAACTTTTTATGAAGTATAACTTTTTTTCGTAAAGCTAATAATAAAAAAGTTTCCCATATGCCGCCAACTTACGTGGACACACTGTATACATTTAAATCCCCTATTGGTTCGCTGGCGCTACGCTACTGATATATGGTCAAGTGGTGTAAAAGTGAGACCCAAAATCCCGTTAAAAAATGAGACACTTAATAAAAAATACTAATAATTGAATTCCGCTGGATTTTCTGTTATAAACTGATAGCAGTTTTAAGGACCTCATACCTACAATTTATTTTTTTTATAAAAAATAGGCTCATAATTAAAATTACAAAATCCATAGCTTAATTTGTGATATAAAACTTTTAAAAGCGTTACCGGTGGGGGGGGGGGGTGTGAATGAAAAAAAATGATTTTTTTCTTAAAGCAAAACAACTTTTTTTAATAAAGCGTATGTTGATCCACATCCCGGGCGCCTCAATAAGAGTGCTCGCTTGCCCATATACATAAGTACGGCCAAGGCCTCCGCGCACTTACACAAAAAATTTTCTTTTTGGCATTTACACTTCTCGGCCCACTCTAAAATTTTTAAAGGCAATAGACAAAATACTGGTGCATTTTTTTTCAAAAAAATATAAAAAATCGAAGGGGTCACATTTTCAAAATGGCGATTTTTTTAATTTATTGTCTTGTAAGGTCACTGATGCGATTATTTGACATTTTCAATTATGTTTCTTAAAGCCTCTTGTTCTTATTTCTAAAGAGTAGTAAAAAATTTTTGCAAAGTTCGTATTTTTTCAGGCAAAATCATAAACCATAGATCTGTTTTAGTCAATTAAGAAGATAAAACACCCTGTAAATTTAAGGAATCGCAACATTTTTTCAAATTTTTTATCTTGGTGTAATCGGTATCTATAGAGGAACCAAAAAATTAATTTTTATTAAAATCAAAATTGTTGAGTGCAAAAGGTGGCTGGGTTGACATGGAAAGCCCCATTTATAACGTTTCTATTTTTTTTCAGATATTATGGTGGGGCAAAAATAGGAGACACAGTACAAATACACGCCAACACGGTAAAAACTGGCAAGAATATGGCGTTTTCAGAAGTTGAAATTAAAAATAAAGCCACGGGAGATATTTTAATGAAAGGGATACATTCTAAATTCTTAGTTCCATAATAGTAGTTCAGTAACACCTTCAGCCCATCAATGTGCTCAAGTGTGGACCAGATGTGGATTTAGGCTAGGCACTAAAAAATTAGGGGTGCCCAAAATGTTAGGGGGGGTTGTGTCCTTACTCACTTTAACAGTTCTTTGGATACTAAACCCAAATTTAAGATTTTTTAAATTTTTAATGTTTAAAATTTATTTGTTCGTCGACTGTTCAATAGTGTAATTTTTTTTTCATAAAAAAACAACGGTCCTAGGCATAACATAATACGTATATTATATGATCCTAGGCCTAGGTCTACCCAGCAAACATCGACCTGCTGGTACTTTACTAATTTTGTACTTTAACTGCTGGCAATTGCTGACATCGGCAACGATGTGCATTATTTTTCTTATTTTTGTATTGTCTAATTTGCATATTATTTAAAAGTGCAAATAACGGAACATTTTAGTACTTTATTTTTAATACAACGAAAAGATATACTTTATTTTTGAAAAATGACAATTGCAGCCAGAGTTAATGGAAAAAAAACATTTAAAAAGTATTTTTAAACAGTTGCTTTTAAAGCATATTATTTTAATACAAAAAAATTAAATATTTTACTGTGAAAATAAAATATTTACAAAACAACATTTCAATAACATTTTGAAGAAGGCACTGTTTTACTGCAAAATTAATATAACAGTGAAAAAACATTTTAAAAGTACTTTTAAACACTTGCTTAAGCACTTTATTTTAGTACAAAAAAATTAAATATATATTTTACTGTGAAAATAAAATATTCACAAAAAAAACGTTCTTAAAAAAGTTCTGAGTTGATGTTTGCTGGCCCTGCCACTAGATGACAAACACTATATTCAACACTTTACAGGTACCTACGCTGAAGAATGTCTTAAGAATGTGAATGATTTTATTTGTTTTAAATTGTTGTGGAAAGTTTTATAATCTTTGGAAATATCCTCATCTCATATGAAAAGGAATATTTAAGATCCTTATATAATGATCAAATATTTCTTTCCGTAAATATGAGACGTGAGTGACGTAATGTCCTTACAATATTTACAACAAGAGTACAGTTTTTTTTGTACTAAAAAAATAACAAATTACATTGGTTTAAAAGTACGGGGTTTTTTGTAAAAAAAAGTTTAAATAATGTTAAAAAAATCAGTTAGTTTTGTACTAAAAAAACCAAGAAAATTGTTAAAAGTATATGCTTTTGTGTACAAAAAAGAAAAAAAAATGCATTGCTTTAAAAGTACAGTGTTTTTTTGTATTAAAATATACTTGCTGGCCTGATTCAGGCCGTTGTTCCAAATCAATACGAATTAAGTACTTCCTACTTAGTACTTTGCCGTTATGGGCTGCAGTGAAAGCCAGTATTTAAAAAGTACTTTTTTTCTAATCCATGTTTGCTGGGTGGTTTTTGTAACTGCATTTCATCTCCGTTTATTTTAAGTCATACATATTATTTTTTGCAATTCAGGGACTAAAAACGCATTTTAGTCCCTCATTTTAGGGACTAAAATAGTACTTTTTATCCCGGGGACTAAAATATTTTACTCCCGGGGATTAAAATATTTGAGTCCCTGGACCCGAATTCATGGTTTTTTCAAATTTTGTATTTTTGTATTTGGGAGCATCTAAAAATAGGCCTATACACTATCAAAATAAACTACCTAGCCTAATCTATACATTCCTACGTTATTTGACATTATTATTGTTTGTTATATTGATATTCAAAATAGCGCCGCTACAGCCAACTAAATGAATCAATGATCGTGGATCTGAATCGATTTCGCTTCGCTGTTGGTTGAGGTTGATGTTTTGCAGTGGAGATCCGAAAATTGCTGGTTCGGTGTGATCAGTGCTGCTGTCTTCGTTGATTGTGGGTTCTGGAAAATTGCATACTGTTACGGTACGTGATTGGCCTTGGCTTTTATGACTCTTGACATCTGTCCTCAAGTTTTGACTGAATATTTTATCCGCCACATTTTTTTTGTTTTCGATTGATTGCTCAACATACCCTTCAGCAACGGTAGCACTTTTCCAACAACCACCGTGTCTTTTGAGCTGGTCAATATTCGCTCCAGAATCTGCTGAAAGGGAAGCAGAGGTACGCCTGAAGCAGTGTCCTGTGTATGAAACGGCCTCTGGCAGGTTCAGGAAGGCAGCTATTTTTCGCGGGAAAAGCCCAAAAGTATTCTTTCCAACAGGTTGTGATAAACATTTGCCGTCTTTATAGCCAATGAAATATCTCGATATTGTCAAATTTGTTGGTCTCAGAGCCATGTAGGATTTACAGATTTTCACTACATCTGTAGCGTTGCTTTCTTTGGAGTTCTTCACTATGAAGCATCGGTCAGTTTGATTTTTCGTGTTTCGAACTGTGACAACAAGATGAAAATCTTGGACTTGAACATCTTCATTCTGTAGCTGGCATAGTTCAACATTATCAACGCCACCTGGAAAAAAAAGATTTTTCAGTTACTAAGTAGCAATACAATTTTTTGTACAAACTACGTAACCTGATAGCAACAAATGATATTTCGAATCAGTGACGTTAACATGGTTCAAAATAATGTAAAAACAGTTCACTTTACCTTGATCATCAAATATTCTTGATTTGGTGCTTCCTGGAGGAACTGCTGGATATGATCCATGTCCAGTATTCGAGACTTCTTTGGGCGGTAGCCATCCCCATTTCTTTTCAAAAATGCCTTCAATTTTGAATATTTGCCAATGTCCAAACTTTTTTCAACGATCAGCTTTGATTTAATCATTGAATAATGTGACCAAACCGTTGAAGCCTTCAAATTTTTCGCATGATGGATGAAATATGCAAGAAGTACCTTCTCCTGTGTAACATCAGCAACATCCTTAGCTTGACACCAATCCAGGAAACGTTTGTATTGTTTTTCATATATTTTCTCCGATTTAGCGGGCAGCAGTGCCTTCACTGCCTCTGCGGCAGCTGTATCAATATCAATATCCATTTTTTTTACTTTTGGGAACGCACTAGCAAATCGCAGAAATCTCCACGGCGTTGTTTGTATTTTAACAGTTATTTTATGGTACCTTGACAACACCCTGACAACCAAGTATTATCCAAGGCTATCTAAGAAATATCAACTGACTTAACGTCAGAGAATGAATGGTACTTTATTGGTTGTCACATTTTATAGGCCAATCAATAGTGCAGTGGAGATGACTTTCTTTTCGAAAAATTTAATTAAAAATTTGAATGAAACTATGCCCAGAATTGCAAAAAATAGTATATATACCACTTGACTAAAGTGTCTTTTTATCCCTCAGCGAATTGTAGCCCTCCCTGCGGTCGGGCTACAAACATTTCGCCTCGGGATAAAAAGTATTACTTTAGTCCCTGGGTATATAATGTACTATTAAGTATTTTTTGTTTAAAAATGTTAGGTACTACTTTATAATAAAAACAAAAAGAAATTTGAAAATTTTGTCATTAATTATAATCATAAAAATTGCTAAACTTGATACTTAAATAAGTAGGAAAGTATATTTTGCTGATAGTTGCAAAATGCAAATTATAAAAACTTGCAAAAAGTAAGTGCAAAAATGTGCCTCGAAATAAGATGCGTTCGGTAAAAACGAGATCGTTTCTCTCGAAACTAATTTTTTCAAAACTCAACTTTTTCAAAAAATACTTTTTTCAAATGACATTTTTCCGGAAAATGATACGTTTTGAACTGTCAAAGACGGAAACCCAGTTTCAAAAAATAATATTTTGACAAAATATTCATTCAAAAAAAATGTTTTTGAAAAACTTGTTTTTCTAAAAATTTTATTTTCAAAAAAATTAGTTCCAAAAAAAGTTCAAAAACCGAAAATATTGAAATTCCTATCCATCGTCGTAAATGACAAAAACAAAATCGTCCAATATCATAAATGAAAATGGTATATATAGTTCAATAGCAAACACGGAATTCTTAATAACCGGAAATTATACAAAAGCGTCATTCATCAAAACAAGACAAGAGCAAAATCGAAGTTTAGTATAAAGTCTTTTATCAAAACCGGACAAAAGCAAAATGAAAAAAATCATAAAAGCATAAGCAACTTTCTCGTTTCTTTTCATGTATACTGGTACCGTCTCTCTTCATCTGATACAACTCGGTCTCACGGAAGTTTGGCGGCAAATTTAAATCGGGAACAATAATATTGTTGTTTTTGGACCCAAAAATACATAAAAAAATAAAAATGTCTGTTTTTTTCCTGTCATTAGCTCCTTGTCCTTCTTTCGAGAGGTCGAAATCGGTGGTAACAGAACCGAACCAAACCGAACCGAGCCGAACCTCTTGGTCTATTAATTGCAGATAAATCCTAACCTGCGGTCCAACACCTGACCTTTGTTAAGGATAGGCCTTGCTTAATGAAAATGCTGTATGTGCTATAGCAATTCCTATGTAGATACGGCGTTTTTATTAGGCATGGCATTAAAGACATTGCAGTGAAGGACCCTTCAATTACAATTTATATCAGAACCGCTCTTCTTTAAGTGAATGTCACAAGCCAGGCCCGACTCTCTTTTATGATTTTGTCCGGTTTTGATAAAAGACGTTATACAAAACTTCCATATTGCTCTTGTCTTGTTTTGAAGAATGACGTTTTTGATAATGTCCGGTTATAAATAATTCCGTTTTTAACATAGGACTGTTATGCCATTTTCATTTATGATCTTAGACGATTTTTTATTTGTCCTTTATGATAAACTATGGGTGCCCAAACATTGCTTTTGAAATAATTATTATTTATTAAATAAAAATAAATAAAATATCATAAAATACTTAATCCATATTTGTACTTAATAAAATGATACGAAAAAAAATAATAAAATTGGAAGAGAAAAGTTAAAAAATTCTTGTAAAAACTATCACAATATTGAAGATAATTAATGACACCATAGACCGGGAGATAACCGCGCTGTCAGCTTCTGGAATATACTCGGTGTTTTCCATCATCCAATAGAAACCAGCCATGTAGTTTTGTGCCTTCAACTCTTGGCCTACTTTTGTCCTGATTTGAGCGTTATACCAGTTTAACCATTTTTTCTAAAATGGAAACAAAATGGTTTTGAAGTCAAATATGGTGCAAGGACGTATTACACAACAATTCCCAAAAAAAAAACGAGATCCGTAGTAAAGAATTCATATCGAAAAATTTGCAGAAGTGGAAACTCAAGTCTTTTAAATTCTTATAGGAAAAATTATAAATTTTCTGGAAGATTTGATCTTCCTAAAAATAGGTACCTACCCATAAAATCTTTTAAATTCCAATAGAAAAAATGGCTTGTAGAATCTTACCAAAACTAGCCATTATTTTGTGCTTTAATTATAAATATATTTTATAAATAATATATAATTATAAAAAAATTGGCTAGTCAAAACTGCTTAGAACTGGATACTTATAGAAAAATGTAATGTTGCTCAAAACTCGTCAAAACTGGTCACCATTCTTGTTAAAGAGTCATAAAATTTTGTATTATCTCGGCAAAATATGTTTATTTTTGGTGAAATCCGATAGAATCTTTTAAAAAAAAAATCCCTGTTCAATTTTTGTAGTCAAGTAAAATCTTATAGAAATCCTGTCGATCAAACCTACCGAAATTTAATTCAAATTCATGCCTTATGTTTTCAACAGCCAGAATTAAGATTTTAATGATTTTTTACATACCTTCTACCGATCAAGGGGATAAAGATTCCCAAACTTCGAAGCTTTTTGATCAGTAGTTCTTTTACAATAATCTTGCAAAGTCAAAGACGAGCAATTTGGCTAAACATGTACTAAAATAAATTATATCCTTAATAAATCTAAAAAACTTCCATGAAAAAAATAATTTAAAAAATCACTAGTTTTCCTGAAAGTTAACGAGTTTTAAAAATTTTGGCTCACACGACAACTTGACCTTTAACTTTGTCTAAACACAAATATTCTATCCAGGAGTGTGCTGACATGCTAATTATTTATGGTGAAGCTCACCGAAGCTCTCATCTCGATTCAATAATCTATCGGGAGAGAATTCCTATAAAAATAATATCACGTTTCATCAAACGTATCAAACTAAATGCTCATAAAATTTGCCAATAAAGCCTAATTTTTGGGTAAGTAAAATTTAACTTTGTAAGTAAGATAAATTGTAAGAGATAAAACATTATTTTATGTTTCAGGTCGTCGTTTCAGGAGTTGGTCATTTGACCGTTTTTGTTTTTAAGAATTGGCCAGTTTAAATAGAAAACAATAAAAACACAATAAAGGAAATGCGAATTTACCTACAGCACATGGCGAAAACTCACTGTGGCCGTTGAAAGAATTCTTTTTTTTCTTTTTTAATGCCGTTTATTTAAAAAACAACTAATATTTGACCCCCTTATTATATGATTTTTTTCTCTTAATTCGGCCTCCTCTGTCACTCATTAAAATATTGTTTGTCATACCGTTTACATCCTATATAGCTTCTTGGAAAGATTGAGGCATTTTATAATTTTTCCAAAAAACAAATTAAAATGAAAAAAAAAACGATTTTAGTACATATTTGAGCGAAATTCCCAGTTTTTGATTTTCAAAAAATAATTTAAACTACAGATCACAAAATTTTTTAAATTAAGAATCTTCATCGCTTTGGTCGTTAGAATGATTGAAATGAATGTACGATCTTCTATACACTTTTATACCTGTTCATTGTTAAGCATTCTAAAATTGATCAGTTTTTTCTCGAAAGGGACCAAAGAGACTATTTGAAAACCCAAAAATCTTGGTCCTAAAGGATGTTGCAGCCATGGTTTTTCTATCACTTGGAAAACATTTTGTAATCGAACTCCGAAGTGACCTTCTTTGTAATATCCAGGTTCTAAAAAATATATAGAAATAAAAGGAAAACAGAAACCATCCTAAAGAATGAAATCTCTCTTATTCTACTCTACTCTACACCAATCTACTCTGTTCTGTTCTACTCTACTTTAACCTACTCTACTTTAATCTCATCTACTGAACTCTACTCTACCTAATTCTACTCTACCCAATTCTACTCTATTTTATCCTACTGTTGGTGCAAGCAATGAATTTCCTATTTTTCATTTTCTTTTCCTTTTCTGCGCGTTTAAAATAATTTAAATTTTCGCGCTCTTAAATATGCATATGGGTTTTCACGGCACCGCACACGTGGGAGGACAAGCAGCGCCGCGATGAGTGCAAAAACAACCACCGTCACAACAAGACACTAGAAAAATCACGTTCCCAAAAAAGTGAATTTTGAGGTGAAAAACTGGACGTTTAAACGTTGACTGGAGCCGCAAGAGAGTCCGAGGTAGGTGCCTTTTCATATAAGATTCCATATGTATCGTAACTTTCCATTTACTATCGTCAATACCGACAATTATTTTTAAATGTGCTTGTAAAACCAAACCGGCGACCTATCGAAGGAAATTCCATTATTTTTCAGTACTTGCATGCACATTTAATGGTCCTTCTCTCCAAATTAATAGTTTTCCAAACTACCTAGACTCCTGTGGTTCAGCAATTTCCTACAAAAATTCCAAATTTCTATATATTTTCAAAATTTATTCCGGTTGGTGATATGTTCCTTCAAAGTTGATCGAAGTGTTTATTGCCGTTCAAAAATAGCTATATCCAATGCACATATTTCGTATAGTTTAAGGGTTCATCAAAGTTGATCGCTTTGTTCATTACATTTTCAGTAAAAGTGGCGTCAATACGCCGAGAGTGAGATTTTGGGGCGGTTCTTCCATCTGCTTTCCTTTAATTGTCGATTTTACAGGTGTCGCGTTGACGCGCAGGTGCGGGTGTCGCCGTCACCAGGGTCATACCGCTTGGAATACCGATTTTCTTAAAGACTTTCAACAGGACCGCTGGTCGTATGCACAGAGTGTGCGACTTGGAATCGAGAGGTGCGGGGTTCAATTCTTGGTGAGACATAAAAGTTTTTTTTTTAAAGGATATGTTCAAATAATAACATACAGACAAACTTACAATCATTTCATTTCAAAATTTTCGAAAAAAGTTAATAAAATTAAAATAATAAAATTGTTTAATTTTTGCTAAAATTTAAGCTATATTTTAAGCATTTTTTTGGGTAATTTTAAAAACAAATTAACTTTCAAAAACAAAAATGTCTACGCAAAAACAGAAAAAACTTTGCGACAAAAGGCTTTTGAGCTTCAACCAAATGGCGGAAGCTCACGAGGTAGCTTTGAAAGCGAACTCGGATACAGCGTTTCACTTTTTGTTTAAATCCAGATATGAAGACGTCGAAGAATATCATGCTCAATTCTATAATTTTCATAACCAAATTATTGGCTCTCTCGAAGAGTTTAAACTTTCATTTGACGAGCAGGATAAAACTAGAAAAGACTTTGACAACCTTTATTATGAATGTAAGGGTATTTACTACGACCTTTTTAGGGCCAACCCTGTCAATTACGTAGGCAACCCTAACCAACAAAATATTGTTCAGAGGTCAAATACAAGATCATTTCCACAACCAAGGTTGCCAATTTTCGATGGTAATTATAACAACTGGCAACACTGGTTTGACTTATTTAAAGTCATGGTACATCAAAATTCTGATTTAAGTGATATAGAGAAATTTCAACAATTGCGGAGTTCTGTTCTGAATGAAGCCCTTTCTCTAGTAAAAACCATTCCCCTCGCAGATAGCAATTATCACATTGCGTATAAAACCTTAGTAAAGAGGTATCAAAATAAACGAATTATTGCTACTACCGCTTTGAATGCTATTAACTTTCTTTCAACTAAATCCAGTTCTGGGAAAGAATTACGTTCCATGTTGGATACATTTTCTGAGAATCTAGCCATCTTAAATGAGCTTGGTTTTCCTACAAAAGAATGGGACTTTCTTACTTTTAACATGATGCTCTCAAAACTTGAAGTCAAGATGAGGACTGATTTCGAACTTTACTATAGTAGAGAGAAAAACAATTCAGAAATTCCGTCCTACACTGATCTTTACACGTTTATAGAAAATCATTGCGTTGCGCTCGAATCTGTAGTGCAAATGCCCAGTTTTAGTAGGCAAAATCAAACCCCTAGACAGCCTCAAACTACGCGTAATTCTCAACAGAACAGTTTTCAGAGAAACAGTTTTAATAATTTTAATTCACCTTCTGCTTTCAATACAACTATTTCAAATCAAAGTTCAAATTCAAGAAATCAACAAAATACTTTACAAAATAGCAATCAACGCAGCAACCCTTGGTCGGTCGAGACGTCTTTCGCATGAAAAAGTCAACAAACCAACCGAACTGTAGCAATAGGGATCTCCAGTCCAATAGTTCCCACTCTTAGGTTACACTTTTGTGTTCTTAGTTAGGAATAGTAGCACAGGGAATAAGTAAAAATGTAAAGAAACGCAGCTCAAAAACACTTTGACTTACCCTTGGATGAAAGGAACTTGGTACATGGACAACTGCACAGTCGAATCCAAATAATTCCAATCAAAGTAGTAGCAGTAGCACATCAAAGCAATCCATAAAATGTTTATACACGACCGCGGTCTTAAAAAACACGCATGTGATTTCACTTGGCGATCAATATATATCACTGGTATGGAGAGTACCCCAAATATTCGCATGAGCTCCGTATAGCAAGACGGACTTTGGAGCACTGCTGTATGCAGCAATATAGGAGTAAAGGTATGTGTAGAATTAGGGAAAACTTAAATTAAAAAAGGATGGAAAATGGATATACTCAAGGTAGAAAAAAAAGCAAAAATAATAAAGTAAAGTCAATGCATTCTTGAGCATATAATTCACCGCGCAAATTCAAATTTTTACCCTTTTTGTAGGCAAGGCATATCTTAGTAACTAAATTAGTTTAAACCAAGAAATAAAAGTAACTTTAAGTATAAAGTTTTAGCATAACTCTAGCAAAAAAAAAGAAAATAAAAAGCATTCTAATTTAGATAAATGTCTCTAAATTTTATATCTTAAAACTAAACGCCGGGACGAAGCATTCCGGCCCCCCTGAAAATACCCAGGGTATGGTATTTTCTGAACTAAGCATTAGGGAGAGGGCACAATTTCACCAAAGGCCTCTTGAATAAACCTTTGGAGGTTTTAACTGTAGCAACTCTTACTACATTATCAGTACCAGGGTGCAATCCTACTACTCGTCCCAATACCCAATTTAAGGTAGTGCTTTGATCATCTTTGATCAAAACCATCGTATCAATCGCAATGGGATCAATTTTGTCTTGATTCACTTTAGCGTGCTGTTGCAATGTATGTAAGTAATCTCTGTGCCATCTACGCCAAAAATCGCGATGCAGTTTTTGCAGCAACTGCCACCGAGAAAGCCCATTTAAAGGCACTTGGTCAAAATCGAGGTCTGGAACAGTCGTAAGTGGTTCCAGGCTAAGGAAATGACCGGGCGTCAGTGCAGTCAAATCATTTGGATCTGTGCTGACTGGACACAAAGGCCTAGAGTTGAGGATAGCTTCTACTTGCGTAACCACAGTATAAAGCTCCTCAAAAGTAAGCACCTGTTCTCCAATTACTCGTAGTAAATGAGACTTTGCACTTTTGATGTTACTTTCCCACAAACCGCCCATGTGGGGTGCGGATGGAGGGTTGAAGTGCCAACGAATTGATTCGCGATTAGCAACTTCAGCAAACATCTCGTTAAGCATTTTAGCAGAAAGCGTAAAATTTGACGCGTTATCCGAGTAGACTACTTCCACGCGTCCTCTTCTGGCCATAAAACGTCGGAATGCTGCCATAAAAGCGTCTGCCGATAAGTCTGACACAATTTCTAAGTGTACCGCCTTCGTACAACCGCAAATAAATAGAACGACATAAGCCTTAAGTCGTTTTGCACCGCGCATGCGGCTCATGGTAATAGCAAAACTTCCCGTAAGATCAACGCCAACGTGTTGAAAAGCTTTTGCTTGTGAAACGCGAAATTTTGGCAAATTTCCAACAGGGGGTTGATAATTATTGGGGCGCGTGCGCCAGCATGTAGAACAACGCGAAATTATTTTTCTTATATGCCTTTTAGCTGCAAAAATCCAATAATTTTGAAAAAGTAAAAATAAAGTCGTGTTTATGCCGGTATGCATATGTTTCTCGTGAGTATGCGCAATCAATAACTTTGTAAATTGAGAATCACCGGGTAAAAGTATAGGAAATTTTTTGTCATAATCTAATTCCGAATTGCATAATCTTCCGCCAATGCGTAAAATATTATTTTGATCCAAAAACGGATTTAATTTTCTAAAAACCTTTGGCAACGGTTTATTATCGACAAGTAAAGAAATCTCGTTTTGAAAATATTTATTTTGCACGTGTTTTATAAGCACAAATATTGCATTTTGTAACTCATATTGTATTAACCACGTAGAATTAATAATAATTTTCTCATTATTAAATTTACGCGCGCGAAGATTGTGAATAAAACGTAGTATAAAAGCAACAAGTCTAATTAAACGCAAAAAATTTGAAAATTTGTTAAGCAGACAATCCAAAAAATTTGGTTCAATTGTTGCAGCAAACACCAATTTTCGCTCCTCTTCGAGAGCTTCTTTGGGTGTTGTAATATTATTTTTAGTAAAATCCCATGTCTCTTGTGGCTTACAAAGGAACTCGGGTCCTTGCCACCAAAGGGAACAATTAATTAAATCTGCAGGCAATAGACCACGTGACCCGGGGTCCGCGGCATTTAATTCAGAAGGAACATGGTTCCAATCGCAAGGCTGAATTTTTTCTTGTATGTATGTGACTCGGTTGGATACAAAAGTGCGCCACGCATGTGGTGATCCTTTGATCCAAGAGAGCGCTACCATACTATCCGTAAAAGCAATAGTATTTTGAAAAGCAATTTTATTAGCAAAAGTATTTTGAATAAATTGAATGAGTTTAGCTAGCAAAACTGCCGCACAGAGCTCCAAACGGGGAATACTGATTCTTTTTATGGGAGCGACTTTCGATTTTGCGCACACAAAATACGTTTTAATATCTCCGTTTTGATAAACAATACGAAAATAAACCGCCGCACACATACCGCGCTCGGATGCATCGCTAAATCCAACAATTTGACAAAATTGAAAATTAGAGAGATCAATCATTCTTGGGATATAAAAATCAGAAAATAATTTGAGTTCTTCCTCGAATTTTTTCCACTTGGAAATTATTTCCGGGGGTGCTAACTGATCCCAATCTAACTTTATAAACCATAAGTACTGGATTAAATTTTTTGCAAAAAACGTAACCGGTGTAAGAAAACCTAAAGGGTCAAAGCATTTCGCAAGGGTACTAAGCAAATTACCCTTAGTGCAAATTTTTGTATTATAATTAAAAGAATAAAAAAAGTTATCAGTTTGAGGGTTCCACCTCAAGCCTAAAATTTTTAGAGAGTTTGCATCCTCTCGATCCAAAGAAAGGTCTTTGGTTTGTATGTGGGTTGCAGGCAAGTCTGCAAGCAATTTGGGTTCGTTTGATGCCCATTTTTTCAGTTCAAATCCACCTCGCCCTAATAACTCAATTAATTGATTTTTCATAAGCATGATTTTATCAAAATCATTGCAACTTACTACGCAGTCGTCTATATAGACGCTGTCCTTTAAAATCGCAGAAGCCAACGGTAAGTCTTGATAATCATCGGCTAATTTAAGCAAGGTTCGAATTGCTAAATATGGAGAACAGTTTACCCCGAAAGTCAAAGTTTTTAATTCGTAATCTTGCACCGATTCTTCAGAATTAAAACGCCATAAAATTCGTTGGTATTTATGTTGATTTTCCTCCACATTTATCATTCTGTACATTTTAGAAATATCGCTAACAAAACAATATTTATGTAGCCGAAAATTAAGCAAAATTTTAACTAAATCTCCTTGTAGTTTAGGACCCGTGTGAAGGGCTTGATTTAGGCTAGACTTATTTAAAGAATGACTCGATGCGTCAAAGACAGGACGAACAGGCGTGCTACTCGAGCTTTCTTTTATAACCGCATGGTGAGCAATATAAAAATATTCATGCATTTCTGAGTTATTAGGGGGTGAAACTGCACGCATGTGACCCATATCCAAGTATTCTTGCATTACTTGTGAGTAAGAAGTAAATAATTTTTTATCATTTAGCAAACGTTTTTCAAGCGAGTACAACCGACGCAAAGCAAGGGTTCGGGTATCGCCGAAATCAACGGGATTCATTTTAAAAGGCAACGAAACGGTGTATCTACCGTCCACATCGCGTATAGTAGTTTTTTCAAAATATTTTTCGCAAAAAATATCTGAGGGTGAATTTTTCTCCACCGTAGGAACCTCTTCCAACTCCCAGAATTTTTGCAAAGTATTATTTAAATCAGGAGTGGAAATAGTTGCCATAAAAGTAGAAATATTTTTTGATGCAAAAGCAGCATTTTGCAGAGGCATTTTTCCGAGCAAAGTCCATCCGAAGACTGTATTAATACAAGAGGGGGTGTCTGGACCGAAATAAAGTCTACCTTCTTCTAAAAGTGATCCATAAAGGTCCGCGCCAATAAGAAGCTGAATTCCAGCTTGATTATACCAACTGGGATCAGCTAATTTTAGACCAGTTAAGTAGTGCAAAGAATTTTGGTTAAAAGATACACTTGGCATTTTATCGCAAACTTGGTCTATTAATACAGGTTCTAGACTAAAAATTTTCGATTTATTATCGATAGCAGCAATTTTACAATGCACCGCATGGCGCGCAGTAGTAGGCATATCTCCTAAACCGTTTACATTAAGCGAAATGTTGGATTTAGGAAGTCCGAGTGCATTCGCACATTTTTTCGTTATAAAGGAGCACATGGCGCCATTATCCAAGATGGCGCGTATTTCGTGCCAATTTCCGTATGCATCACGGATGTGCAGCAAAGCAGTGCAAAGCAACGTGTCATAGTCGCCAAGCACAGTACCCGCGTGAATAGATTTATTTTCAGTAATCTGATTTTCTACGGGGTTAGTTTGTGATCCACTAGACGTCACAGAAGAAGAAGCAATCACCGAAGCCGGGGAGTTATTTTTTAGGCATAAAAGACTGTGATTGATGATTTAAAAAACAGAATCTACATCTTTTTTGTGAAGTGCACGAGTTTACTTGATGAAAACTAGCCATGCAGTTGGTGCATCCCTTATTATTTCTAATAAAATCAATGCGTTCTTGAATTGGTTTCGTTAAAAAAGATTCACAGCTAAAAATCAGATGTGTATTTTTTGCTTTGCAGTAGAAACACGTGTTTTGTTTGGAATTTGGAGTTTTTTGTGACTGTCTGTTCGCAAGTAAAACTGTTTTATTTCGTGGATTACGGGGGGATCTCGAGAAGTTCCCTGGTCGTGAGTTTTGAACATTATCTTGTTTCATAGACAAAGATAAAGATTCAAGAGACGTGCAATGTTGCTCTAAAAATTTGTAAATATCTTCGTATTTTGGCATTAAATTAGAAGCGTGATTTTGTTCAAATAACTTACGCGTTCCGGGATCTAATCGATCCAAAAGCATGTTCGCAGTAATAAAGCACCAACTATGGGTCGCATATCCCATATTTTTTAAGCAATCAAGGTGTTCCTTGAACGTATCTAGCATTTTGCGCAATTCTAAAACGTCATCATTGGATAGCCGAGGTGAGTTTTCGATAGATTTCCAGTAAGAAACCGCACGCAAGCGCTTATTGTCATATCTGGAAATAAGCGTATCGTAGCAAAGTAAATAATTATTTCCTTCAAGAGGTATATTTTTAATTAAATTTAAAGCAGGGCCTCTTAAAATCGTACGTAAATATTTAAACTTCTCAATGTCCGAGCTCTTACGCGTATGTACAACCGCATTGTAAATCTCAATAAAGCTTGGAAACTCCTCAACATCGCCCGAAAAAGGAGGGACATTTAGCTTGGGAAGAGAAAATTCTGGTTCCGGAAAAATAATTGTTTGATTATTTACCTCATTGTGGCTTCGATTTATTTCTTCAGCCTCCACCTCAAATAAATCATAGTGCAAAGCCTCAACCTCTACGCATCTATCCAAAAAATCTTTTTGTATTTTATTCTGAGCTTCCAGAGCTTCAGAATCGTCTGAAATCAAGATCAGTAAAGCATTATGATGCTTTTCAAAGCTCTTACAACAAGAAGAAAGTTTTTTAAAGTTAACTTTAAACCTTGTGTGAGCGGCTGGATTTGTTTTCGCCTGATTGGCATAGTGTTCAAGCACACTCAACTGATTGATTGCAGTTTGACGCAAGGCCTTAGCCGAGCTTACCCTTTTTTCGGTATCGTTTACCATTTTAAAAGGTTAAAGTGCAAAGTAAAGCAATAGTTAATAAGGGAAGCAAATTTAAAAAATATATCGTACTACTTTTCAAATTCCCTCGTAAACCAAGATTCAAAGCAATATTAAAAGGCCAGCGGCTTTTAGCAAATATCGAGTAAAGAACAGCAAGTTTTTAGCAAAAAGTATAAATGCTAATAAATATGCACAAAAAATTTAGCAACTGATAAGATTTCTGAATTTGTGTAGGTACACAAGGAAACGCAAGCCTTACATACATCGACAGCGCAATAATTTTTAATTTTGAAAAAAAATAAATTTTTCAAAATTTGTATGCAATTTGTATATTGCACAATTAAAAAATGCAATGCAAGTTGGTACGTGCAACGTACAATAGACACACCGTAGATAAAATGTAAAACCTAAGATATGCCTTGTCTCAAAAAGACGCAAAGTAAAGTCCTAACTTCAAACACAATTATGCAACTCTGAGAGCACCTATTACGCAGAATGGGAAATCCTGCTCGAAGGACCAAAAAATGGTCGGTCGAGACGTCTTTCGCATGAAAAAGTCAACAAACCAACCGAACTGTAGCAATAGGGATCTCCAGTCCAATAGTTCCCACTCTTAGGTTACACTTTTGTGTTCTTAGTTAGGAATAGTAGCACAGGGAATAAGTAAAAATGTAAAGAAACGCAGCTCAAAAACACTTTGACTTACCCTTGGATGAAAGGAACTTGGTACATGGACAACTGCACAGTCGAATCCAAATAATTCCAATCAAAGTAGTAGCAGTAGCACATCAAAGCAATCCATAAAATGTTTATACACGACCGCGGTCTTAAAAAACACGCATGTGATTTCACTTGGCGATCAATATATATCACTGGTATGGAGAGTACCCCAAATATTCGCATGAGCTCCGTATAGCAAGACGGACTTTGGAGCACTGCTGTATGCAGCAATATAGCAGTAAAGGTATGTGTAGAATTAGGGAAACTTAAATTAAAAAAGGATGGAAAATGGATATACTCAAGGTAGAAAAAAAAGCAAAAATAATAAAGTAAAGTCAAGCATTTTGTTGTTTTGAGCATATAATTCACCGCGCAAATTCAAATTTTTACCCTTTTTGTAGGCAAGGCATATCTTAGTAACTAAATTAGTTTAAACCAAGAAATAAAAGTAACTTTAAGTATAAAGTTTTAGCATAACTCTAGCAAAAAAAAAAGAAAATAAAAAGCATTCTAATTTAGATAAATGTCTCTAAATTTTATATCTTAAAACTAAACGCCGGGACGAAGCAACCCTCAAATACAAAATAATCAGAACAGAACTTTTAATCCAAAAATAAAATGTTACCTATGTTCTTCGAATCACGCATTATCGAAATGTATCGAATTTCAAAACAAAAGTCCACAGGAAAGGATGGGTTGTGTTCGGCAGGTGAATCTGTGTCAAAATTGCTTACATTTTGCTCACCAGACCGTGAATTGCCCCTCCTCCTACAACTGCAACAGGTGTGGAGCCGGACATCATAGTCTTCTCCATGTTCCACAACCAGTGGCGCCCTCTGTGAGTGTTGATTCATATCCTCCGGAGAGCGCTGATATTCCACTTTCCAATTCCAATAGCACCCCTGTGTCAGGAAGCCATTCCACAGACTGTCATGCGACAGTGATTTCCAAAAATTCCACTTTTCTGCTTTCTGCCGTTGTAGCTGACATGTTGGACTCGGGGGGACATTGCCAACCAGTTCGTATCTTACTCGATTCTGCCTCAGAGGCAAACTTTATTTCAGAAAAATGTCTAAATCGTTTGGTCTTTCGAAAAGCTTCTTTTCTACTTCTATTCAAGGCTTAAATCAAATGACATCTTCCAATACCAAAGGTAAGACGAAATTTCTTATCAAACCTCAAGGTCAAGCGGGACCTACCTTTGATTTTGAGGCTTTGCGCTGTCGACTCGAGCAAGTGGAATCACATTCGCAATATCAAACTTTCTGATCAAAACTTCCATATACCAAGTTCCATTGATGTCCTAGTAGGTTGTGAACTTTTTCCGCATCTCTTACAAGAGGGAGTTATCCACGGAGAGCGTGGACAACCTAGTGCTTTTAATAGCATCTTTGGCTATGTGCTGATTGGTAAAGTTGAAACTTCAAAGCAACAAAATCCACAATCACTCATAAGCTGTTACACTTCCATCGAACCATCTCTGGATATCTGCCTAGAACGCTTCTGGGAGATAGAGCAGCTTCCACATAAGGTTCATCACAGTCCTGAGGATATTATGTGCGAAAAGTTATTTTCACAATCAGTTTCACGCAACGAAGCAGGTAGATTCGTCGTTCCATTACCTTTCATAAACTTAGAACCCCAGTTGGGTGACACCTATCCAATCGCTTTAAAACGTTTCAAGCTTCAGGAAGCTAGACTTCTCAAAGACTCAGCTAATTATCAAGCTTACAATGATTTTATGCAAGGTTATCTAGACACTGGTCACATGATACCTATTCCTACGCCTATATCTAAAGATGTCTTGGATAATTCCTACTTTATCCCTCATCACAGTGTCTGGAACACTGGGAAGATAAGAGTGGTCTTTGATGGGTCTCAACGTAGTCCCAGAGGTGTCTCACTCAACGAGACGTTGTGCGCAGGTCCTAAACTGCAGGATGATGTCCGTGAAATTCTGCTTAATTTTCGAATTCATGCTGTAGCCTTTGTTACTGACATAGTAAAAATGTTCCGACAGATTTTAATTATTCCTGAGCACACGCGTTATCAAAATATTCTATGGAGATTTTCTGAGGATGATCCTGTCCAAACCTACTCCTTAAGAACAGTTGTTTATGGACTTAAGTCATCACCTTACTTAGCTATTCGTACTATACAAGAACTAGCTAAACTTGAGTCTGAAAGGTATCCTAATGCTTCCAAGGTGCTTCTTAAAGACATTTACGTCGACGACGTGCTCACTGGGCAGGATTCTGTGGCCTCTGCCAAAGAACTTCAGTCGGAGTTAATCTCCCTGTTGCGCCTAGGAGGGTTTGAACTTAAAAAATGGGCGAGCAACAGTCCGGAACTTCTCTCCTCATTCTCAGAATCAGAAACACAAATGTCCATTCGTTTCGACAAATCCGAACCTAATTTTGTAAAAATATTGGGTCTCCAATGGAACCCTATCTCAGATTCGTTTACCTACTTGGTCGTACCAAAAGATAAACCATGCACCAAGCGAGGTATCTTATCTCAAATCATGAAAATTTTTGATCCCTTAGGTTTCTGTTCTCCCGTTTCTTTACTTGCTAAGCATCTCATGCAAGATCTGTGGAAGGAGAAGCTGGACTGGGATTCTCAGCCTCCTCCGCATATCGTAAATGTTTGGAATCAATTTCGAACCGAACTTCCAAATCTTTCAAATCTTCATTTACCTAGACGCCTTTCCATTGATCAACCACGTAGCATTGAACTTCACGGCTTTTCAGACGCCTCTATGATAGGTTACGCGGCTACGGTCTATTTCAGAATGGAGTCGGTTTCCGGAGAAATCCATACCTTTCTTGTAATGGCCAAATCTAAGGTCGCACCAGTGAAAACAGTCAGTCTTCCGCGACTGGAGCTTCTTGGTGCCACTTTACTTTGCGACCTAATTTCCTTTATTCAAAACAGATATTCTTAACTTCAACCAAATCTGTGCATGGTGTGATTCCCAAGTGGTTCTATGCTGGTTGGCGGCTTCACCTCACAGGTTTAAAACGTTTGTGGCAAACCGTATCTGTCACATTCAAGAAACCATTTCTCCTACGGCCTGGAAATATATTCCATCAGCGCTAAATCCAGCCGACTGTGCTTCGCGCGGTCTTGTGCCTAATCAACTTATCAAACATGACTTGTTTTGGGAAGGTCCTTGTTTTCTTAGGCTACCAAACGAGAGCTGGCCTGATGATTTTCGCTGTCCGGACCCTCCGGAAAACGAGGTTATTCTGGAAGAGCGAAAATCAGTATTTCAAACATGCACAGTTGAACCACACATGCTTGATACTTTTCTTTCTCGTTACTCTTCCCTAGAGAAAATTCAACGCATAATTTCCTATATTTTTCGCCTTACCGAAAAGAAATCTAAATATCCTAACGAAAATATTACCGAAGTAGAACTTCAACATTCTCTTATTGTTCTCGTTCGGCATGTTCAACGTTCCATCTTTGCTGATCTCATTTCACGTTTGAATGACGCAAAGCTACTTCCTAAACAATTTCGTAAACTTTCACTTTTTCCAGATACACAAGGCTGCTTAAGAGTGGGGGGTCGATTACCACATTCTTCCAAACTCTCTTATTCAGCAAAACACCCTTTACTTTTACCACGTTCTCACCGTCTTACTCAACTTGTCATTGAGTACACTCACAAAAGGTACTGTCATCCCGGTCAAAAAACGTTGCATTACCTCTTGAGACAACAATTTTGGATTCTCTCCCCTCGCTATGCAATCGAGAGTATAACTTCTCATTGCATTTTATGCTATCGATTAAATCCTAAACCTTCCGTACAAATCATGGGCAACTTGCCTGCTCAACGCATCTCTCAAGTAAAGGCATTTTCACATGTTGGCATAGATTATTGTGGTCCCTTTCCAATTACAATGGGAAAGTACCGAGGTGCAAAGGTATCCAAAGGTTATATTCTTGTCTTAGTCTGCTCCGCAACAAAGGCAGTGCACCTAGAACTTACCTCCGATATTTCCACCCCTACCTTTCTTGCGGCTTTTAAGAGATTTGTGGCAAGAAGAGGAAGAATCTCTGACATTTACTCAGATTGTGGTAGCGCGTTCTTGGGAGCTGATCGTTTACTCAAACAGTACTCCCAGGAAGCATGTCACAGTCTAAAAATTACCTGGCATTTTTCAAGTCCTGGTAGTCCGCACCTAAACGGACTAGCCGAAGCAGGAGTTAATCCACCAAGGCAAATTTAAAACGTGTAATAGGTGAGCAACGGTTAACCTATGAAGAGTTTTTTACTTTTTGTGTCAGGTCGAATCCATACTAAACAGCCGGCCTCTGTATGCCCAAAGTATGGATCCGAATGACTTTCTTCCACTGACGCCTGGTCATTTTCTTACCCTGGAACCGTTGAATTCCGTACCAGAACCCGATTTTTCTGATTCCAAGTTGAACACCCTGTCCCGCTGGCAGCTGGTCCAAAGGCTCCAGTCCGATTTTTGGAAACGCTGGAACTTGGAGTACCTAAACACCTTGCAACAGCGTTCTAAATGGACAGAGGCTTCTAACAATATTAAACTAAATACTTTAGTCGTGGTAAAAAATGAACAAAAACCGCCATTGCAATGGGCTGTTGGGCGAATTGTCGACGTACACCCTGGCTCAGACGGTCATATTCGTGTTGTGACCGTTAAAACAGCTACAGGAACATATCGTCGACCAGTAGTGAAACTATGTCCTTTGCCTATGTGCGACGCATAAGGCAAAATTTTCTTTTTCTTTCTTAATTTTTTCTCTTTTTTTTAATTTTAATTTACATGCATAATTTAATGCATATTTGGGTTAATGTTAAATTGTATCGCTTAATTGCTAATAGGCGAATATTATTTAATATTTTTTTTCCTTTCCTTTTCTTAACTAAGTAAAAACACACGTGTTTTGGCGGCCGGAAAATGTTGGTGCAAGCAATGAATTTCCTATTTTTCATTTTCTTTTCCTTTTCTGCGCGTTTAAAATAATTTAAATTTTCGCGCTCTTAAATATGCATATGGGTTTTCACGGCACCGCACACGTGGGAGGACAAGCAGCGCTGCGATGAGTGCAAAAACAACCACCGTCACAACAAGACACTAGAAAAATCACGTTCCCAAAAAAGTGAATTTTGAGGTGAAAAACTGGACGTTTAAACGTTGACTGGAGCCGCAAGAGAGTCCGAGGTAGGTGCCTTTTCATATAAGATTCCATATGTATCGTAACTTTCCATTTACTATCGTCAATACCGACAATTATTTTTAAATGTGCTTGTAAAGCCAAACCGGCGACCTATCGAAGGAAATTCCATTATTTTTCAGTACTTGCATGCACACCTACTTTACTTTATTTTACTCTACTTTACTCTACTTTATTCGCCTTTACTCTACTTTACTCTACTTTATTTTACTTTACTCTACTTTACTCTACTTTATTCTACTTTACTCTACTTTACTCTACTTTACTCTACTTTACTCTACTTTACTCTACTTTACTCTACTTTACTCTACTTTACTCTACTTTACTTTACTCTACTCTACTTTACTCTACTTTACTCTACTTTACTCTACTTTACTCTACTTTACTCTACTTTATTCTACTTTACTCTACATTACTCTACTTTACTCTACTTTACTCTACTTTATCTCTAATTTATTCTACTGTACTAAAATTTACTCTACTTTACTAAACTCTACTCGACGCTACTCTACTAAACTTTAGTCTACTCTACTTTGCCAACTTCATTCTAGTCTACTGTACTCTACTTTTCTTTTTATGTGGATTTGTTTTATATTAACTTACCGCTTGTTAAGAAATACCCAGGTTGAAATATTTGTGTTGCGCTAATTTCTGAATCATACTGTATCACAATAGGAGCTAAAAAGAACAAAAATAAAAATTAAATACAACTGCTAAAAAAACCGATGTAAAACTAGTGTTTAATAAACGTTTTTTGTCTGTGTATAACAAGAAATAAAAACTTACATTCCCTTACTCCCAAAAATGATCCAATCCCGTGTCCAGTTTCATGGATGTAGTCTAGACCAACTTGCCATAATGGCTGTCTTACTATCAAATCAGCGTCTGCCATTTTCATGTCGTGCGGAAATGACAACATTGCAAATCTGATCGTACCTAAAAAAATCAATTCTTTGTAAAAATGTATTTTTTTTTTGTGATTTTTTTTTAAATTACAAAAATATGTAGGTAAACGTAATATGTATGTATACAGGGTGTCCCAACTAAAAGGTAACAGACGTGTTTTTAGGTATTTTTCGTACGAATTTGGAAAAACGCTTGGACACGTCGATTTTGTTTGAGAGGGGTACACTTTATGGCTATCTTAAAATTTTTGTAGCGCTCACCATCTTCGAGGGGTATACTTTACCCCTATATTTTAAATAGGGAAAGTGGGTCTAGTGATACCTTACTTTGAAGTTCACTTGAATATCTTTACAACCGTGTAAAAATTTCGAAAATCCATAGATTAGTTTTTGAGATATTTGCTTTCAAATTTTCAAATTTTACATGGAATGATAAAATAAAAATCCAATCCTAAAAATATAAAATTCGATTAAATTTTTACTTTATCAGTCCATATTAAATTTGAAAGTTTGAAGGCAATTATCTCAAACACTAATAACTAGATTTTTGAAATTTTACACAGATGTAAAGACATTCAAGACGCCTTCAAAACAAAATATCAGTAGACCCACTTTCCCTATTCAAAATATAGGGGTAAAGTATACCCCTCGAAGATGGTGAGTGCTACAAAAATTTCAAGATAGCCAAAAGGTGTCCCCCTCGCCAGCAAAATCGACGTGTCCGTTTCTCCAAATTCACACAAAAAATACCAAAAAACACGTCTGTTACCTTTTAGTTGGAACACCCTGTATAATAAATAAGTTTTTAAAAAAGTTTGGTAGTTTGGATATTGTAGATAAAAGATCTGTAAATATTTCGGTTGTAGTAGGGGAGCCAAGGACAAAATAAGACGAAGTAGTTACCTATCAAAACTCTTGTGTAGGCATCGATCATATCTTCGGTTGGAGTACCATAGTGAACAGTTCTGGTTACAGTTGTAGTACCTTCTACAAAATTAAAATAAACTATTGTAACAGACGCAGGACTGAGCAAATGCTAATATTGTTTATTTCTGCGCTTCAAAATGCCGCTTTCTTGGACACAAATTGGTGGCAAAATTGTATCAATCGATTTTTTTGAAAGAATGCTCTGACGACCAAAATCTTACCGTAATATTGCCCACCAGACCCGATCACAACAGTGCTATTGTCAAAAACGTCAACGTTTGTATTTTTGGTAGGAATGTATTCTGGGAAAGCGCCGTGGGCGCCAAAAGCGACTATGGTTTGGAAACTTGGGCCCAAACTGTGGTTGGATATTTGGTAATGATATCGGTTTAGTTGATCCGCTATTTTTAATTCTGTAAAGTTGTCGTGATTTTTCAGCTAAAAATTAAAAAAAAAATTAAGTGAGAAAAAAAAAATTAAGAAAGTACTTCTACTATGTCGGTTTGGAACGTTTTTCTACGTTGTCCGACGCCCATTCTCCATCTTCGATCCTGACAATCATCTTTTGTCAGGTTTATCTGACTCATTAAATTTTGGATTGACTGTTGCCATTCCAGTTTTTCTGCGCCCTATTAGTTGCCATTCCAGGATCAACTTTGGTAATCTTTCGTCGTTCACCCGTCGTAAATATAACACAAATCTTACCCTTCTTTCAATATAAGCAAAACAAATGCAATTAGCCGCACCATCCAAGACACTGGCATTCTTCATACCTTCAATTTCTAAGGGATTTTTTACTGCTTTCAAATGAATGATAGGCGATTGTTTGGGTAGTCGTTTTTTGTCAAAAATGTGTTCGTAAATCGCGTGGCTGGCTCCCTCACTATAGACGCAATGTGATGGCACCAGGATTTTTCTGTAGACTTGAGATTTTGTGCGTAGATCGCCCCAGATATCCGAGTAGTTTCTTAGCCTGGAAAATAGCAGTTTATACAACTAGTGGCTAAATATGTGTTTTCATAAACAGGGAGTTTTTTTTAAAGGTTTTTGATGGGTACACCTTTTTGCTATTTTGAATTTTTTGTAGCACTCACCCCTTTATTCAGGGGTCATTCCATAAAGAAATGAACATTTAAAAAACCTAAAAGTGACAGATAGATCTTTAATTTGACAGTTGGATTATTTGTAAAAGAAATTTATAAAAATGTAATTTACACCAAAACAAAAATTATTTTTAACAATAAAAAAGTTATTGGCTCCTCCCAAATTTAAAAAAAAATCATATCAATCAAAGAAAACGTGATTTGGGAATTTATCCTTCCCGATTTTATAATTTTGGCTTCAGTTGTTCTAATCATCAAAAAATTAAAACATCTAAAATTTCAGATTTTTTTTAACCAGTTGTTTTGTTTTAAATAATTTTTTAAAATTGTAGTTTTGCTCTTACTAAAAAAACTGAAATATCTAGAAAACTGCTTACACCAGGAACATGACTTATGACTTCATAGAAAGGTATTTTAAAGACGCTTCAAATGATATAATTACATGACATACTTTTTATAAATAACTTTTTTTGAAATTGTTGAAAAAATCAATTTTTTTTAATTTCTCATAAATTACCCTTCTTTTGTTTTTTGAAAAAAAAATATTTTTTTCTTTGATTTATTTGAGATATTTACAAAATTTCAATAGAAATGATAGGTTTAGTACGAAAAAAATATGCTTATGTTGTTTTTTGTTTATATTTGAGTATTTATTAGTAAAATACATACATATTATTACTATTAGTTAAATACATATACAACAGGGTCTACTTAAAATTAAAATAAAAAATTGTAAAAACTGAAATAAATAAATAAATAAATAAATAAAATATATAAATATACAACACATACAGGAAAATATACACACAATTACTATTATTATCATTATTCACTAATCCCAACTAACATTTATAGTAGCGGCTACATGTTCTAAAGGCTTTGCTACTTTCTTATAGTAGAAATGTGGTGATCCCAACCAAAATTTGTTACTTTATAGTTCTAACTACTATTTAGTAGCAGGAAATTGTAGATGTTTCGTAAAAACGACCCTCTAATCTACTTCTTAGGATTGTTTCTTGATAGTCGATTCTGATAGTCTTCTCTACCACAATAGGATGTTGCTAAAGTTTTACTTTCTTGTTAGTCGTTATTTCGTAGTCGCCCTGACTTTAATATCCTACTTAATTACCACTAGAAAGTTAAGCTTCATTGGAGTCCCAAACAAGTGTATCCGACAACTCCATTATAACTTTAATTTTTACCACAAAAGTTTGTGTCATCATAGTAACATCTGATGTAACAATGTAGACAAAATAACTTTTTGGATCAACTTTAAAGCCGCAACTACTTTGACTTTTTTTTAATGTCGATCTTTTAAAGTAATCTCTCCTTCCTGTTTCTACTTTGAAAACGTAGACTTTTTGAAGTCGCATCTAGGTCGCATACATTCTTAACCCTACTTTTTGTGGCTCCTTTTATAATATGGGAATATTAGAAATAGTTTTGCAAATATTTTTTTAACTACCTTGAGCAGTCCATTTTTTCGAGCTCATTGCTTGGCCATTTTGCAAAACAATCAAAATGCAAAACATTGATCCAAAGTATCGAGTACCGCACACGGTTTTAAGAATTCCCTGGTCCATGCTTAATCTCCATCCTTAATCTTTTACGCTACTTGTTGCTGTTCTATTCTTGTACTGTCTTTACGGTCGTTCGTGTTTGTGCTGTGGCACCACCCTATCGCCATCGTAACCCTCTTGTGCGGACTAAACCGAATTCGTTTATTTATGCCTCTTGTGCTGACGTGTCGTGTCTCACTGTGATTCATTTTATGTGTTGAGCTTGGGTCAATTTGTCTTTTTGGTTTTCTTCAAACCAAAAACCCAAGCTTTAATGCTGTTGTTAAAGCTTGGTTTGAAGTGAATAAATTTAAATTTGTGCTGTGTTTTGAACTCATTAGACTTAAATTTGTACTATTTTCGAAGTGTGGTGCGTAGAACGCTTCAGTTTAAGGGCAAGGAAAGACGCGCAATATGCCCAGATCGCGAAGAAAGAAATCTTTCGACACAGTTCTGCCTTTTATCAACTGTCAGTTTTTAATGCGAAACTGTCAATATAGTGTCCGGTACAATTTGTGCCTGGCTTTATTGCAATAGGTCCCTAATATCTAATTTATGCATGGCCCCTAAAATAACCTGTTAAGGATATGCTAGACTTCATCTAGGAACTTTTGCGCTGTTTGCGGCTAATAAAAAACACGATCTAACAAGTCTCAAAGATTGTTTTTTTACTTATAGGGCTTATAATAATAAAAATTACTTAATATTGAGAATGCGAAAATATCTAAAAACAATAAAAAATACTACAAACGAATTGTGAGAGCAATGTGTAAATAAAAAAGTAACAATAAGTTGATTTCATTGATGTGACTACGTTCTTTTAGTTCCTTGACCAACACTTTCCAGAAATTCTAGAATAGGGATCATGCTCTCGACTGCAACATACATTTTTAAAAAACACTTTTTATTGGCACTTCATTTATTGTTCTAATGGAATTTGATTTATCTTGTTTTTGTTTTAAAACCTACCACAAATTCAAAACCTATAAGCAGTGGTGCTGTTGTTGACAGAAACGGCAAATGACAAGTGGCGACACCTCAATAACTTGAGGGTAGTAGTTATACTTATCGCGTGGTTCCTATCACTCTGTAGACGTTTTTTAGTGGCGAAAGCTAGTTAATAATACGTTTCTGCAACGAAGGAGTAGAAATTCGAGTGTGTTATCTAGAACTAAAAAGGAATGCCGACATAAAAGTCGTACGTGACACGTTGCCGTAACTTAGGCTCACTTTCAAGTAACCCTTTCGACTATCAGGGAATATAGTTTGGGACGCCATGTTTTTTTGTAACAAAGAAGATTTAATATTTTTGTTGCCGTTTTATGAGCTCATATTAAGGAGCTATACTATTTTATAAACAAATTAGTTGAAGCTTACCAAAAATGCTCTTCTTAAGCACCATTTGTTGGAGTTAACTGTCGATTATGAAAACATAACCTCCAAAATCACAACACAAAAATTCCATCAGCTACCAGAAAACGGCTCAATTTTACGGGCGCACCGGTTTTTTGCAATATATATAATGCATGTTATACAAAAAACTTTGCGTCGCACTCGAATTTTGATCCTCTGTTCGTAAATTCTCACACTTTTGGATAACATAGTACATATTATAGCCATAACCAAACAAAAAACTAAGCGAGTCTGTTTACTGTTGTGTCCACCATATTGTGTAACAATTCTACCAAAAAGAAACGATTATATTATTTGCAACTACATCGCAACTTTTATGCCATTACGGAAAAAACAGCCTCTACGACGTAGTAGATACCTGGCTACGACGTAGTAGTGTAGTTGTTACTACAGTGACTTTAAACACTTGGCCTAGTAGTTACAACCAGAAATTGGTTCCCCACTTAGGGAATTATAACGTCGCTGTATGGTATACTGAGACGTAGCGGGAGTACGTTGCGGTTACTTTTAAGAAATTCTTTCTAGTTGGGGTTTCGTCGTTACAACTTTAAATGTTTGTTGGGATACTATATTTACATGGGTTGGAACACATTCATTTAAAATTCAGGATATTATTTTTTTGAAAACCGCCCAACTTCCTTAACATTCTACAAGAGGTAATTTTAACCCCTTTATTTTGGATAGGGAACGTTGGTTGAGTTGTTGTTATAAAGGGCTTTGGATTTTCGTTACAAAGAGGTACAAGAAGTTTTTGAGACAAATGAAATAAAGCTTTTTTGACCATATTTTACTGTGTATAGTGGCAATTTTTTTGTGTTTTCACCTTCATCCCATCATATCTCTATCTTGAAAATTTGTAGATCTCTTAGTTTTAATTATAGATGTCTTTGGAAAAAATTATTATAACTTTTTTTAAATCCCAAAAAAAGTTTTTATAAAAGTATGTCATGTAGGTTATATAACCTTTGATGTATCTTTAAAAACATTTCTAACAAGCTATAAATCATGTTTGTAGTGTAAGCAGTTTTCGAGGTGGCATTTTAAAAAATTATTAAAAATTAAATTATTAAAAAAATTTTGGAATTTTTGGTTTTTCAATAGTTACAATAACTGTACAGAATTATTAAAATTGAAGATCGTGAATCCAGCATCCAGCATCGCAACTGTGGGTCTTTTTTATGTGGCTCACCTAGAAACACCTTAAGACACCCTGTACAGCTTTATGCTATTTTTTCTTTTATATAAAGTGGTATAGCACCTGACTTCAGAATATTTTTTTAACCCTGCGTGCGTAAACATATTTTTTATCGGTGACACAAAGAATCATCTTTTTGCTATTTCATACTTTTAGTATGTAAAATAGTAATTGCTACGAAGTTTAAAAAAAATAGTTTTTAGTGTTTGGTCATATAGTGATTTTTGAAGTTATATCAAATTTACAGTGGGCGATACCATAAAGTAGTAATATGTTACTTTATGGCGATACTTACTGAACTGTATTCCACTCCTTGAAACCGCCTTCGGCGTGCAAATAGTGCATCACATTTTTGCTTATCAACTGTTTCTCGTTAACGTAGAGCCACACGTTTTTCATGTCAAAAAATACGTAGCTTCTTACGAACGGGGACAAGGGTACGTCCCTACCTAAAATACAAGAAATATTTGCTGTTACTTTCCAGTTATGTAAAATTTAAAGAAAGGAAGTTGGTGTCAGGAACCTTTCAGAATTCTTTAATGGGTGAGATTGAGTACTCCTTCAAAATCGGGTGAAAGTCAAACTGCGCATGCGATCTCACTTGCTTTCCGCATCTCTATTGGTCCTGACGTGGGGAGATGCTCATTCTCACCCTTAGCCATTTCAAGAATTCATACACATGGGGGTGCCCCGAACTCATAGAACGTTCCTTGAGCGTTTGCATATCACGTTCACGTAAATAAACCGGTTGTCTGGTAACTCCCAGCCAATAAGAACTTGGCAGCCTATGACGCGACAATTTGCCTGCTCCGCGATTAATAAAGAGACCTATACGTTATATTATGAGAGAAATAAAGATAGAAGCCGTAAAAATACCAAAATTTATTAAAAAATTAAATATAAAAATGTATGATAAAAATTCCAACAGTTTTATAAATATCAGATTTAGGACACGATTTACTTTTCCTAAGTTAATTCGACTCTCTTGTTCATATTAATTTAACTTTTTTCGCCGAACACTAAAGCAAACTATTATTGATTTTTTTGCTGGATAGGAAGTAATTAAAATAATAATTTTTTTTGAGAAATTTTATTAAAAAAATTAAATGAAAGGAAATTAAAATGAGTAAAAGTCAATGGCAGTAAGGGAACATTAAGAAATTACATAACGCAGAGATTCAGGATTTTTGATCCCCCTTCTTAACGCATTTTCAAAAAACATTACAATAAAAATACATTGACTGTAACGTTAATATTCCTTCCCTCCTGCTTGAGCATGATACAGTGTGTTCTAAGTTAAGTGTCCACAATTGCTAACTTTTTTACTATTAAAGATAGAAAAAAGTTTAAATTGGCAAACTAGTAGAATTTCTGATGCTCTTTAAGGTGCTTAAATCAAAAAAAATCGAACATTGAGTTTTCAAGTTTTTTCAAAACATTAATTTAAACATGCATTTTATAATTTTCAAAAATTCTACCAGTTTGCCAATTTAAACTTTTTTTTGTTTTTCATAATAACAAAGTTAGCAATGCTGGACATTTAACTTGGAACACCCAGTATATAATTTAAGAATGGTCCTCATCAGTTTTTTTAAAATTATATTGCAAGTAACAAAAACTATACCTATCTAATTATAGAATAGTTACAAAATAATTTTCTTTAACTTTTTTACTGTTTTTCGACTCTCATCAGTCTCTGTATCATCAAGCTTTCGTTTCATTGTGGATTCATTTTATTTTTTGATATTTATAAATTTGATTCTTATCATCACTCTTTGTTTTACAAATAACAATAACTTTTTTAGGTATAAATTTAGTGGATCGCTTCACAATGTTTGTTTTAAATTTAAAATTGTTACCATGCAGTTTTATGAACCATTTGTCCATTTTGTTAACAATTTCTTTCCATGGCTCAGTTAAGCCTCCAAAAGAAAGGCTTTGCACCCAAAATAGCATGGCATATGAATGCATGTTGGTTGGATCATTTTCATATGTATAGCAACCAAGTTCAGGGAACTCATTGTGATGCTTTCGTGCTAAAAATCCTGTAATATAAACTAAACCATCCTTTTCACACATATTTTTTATAGATGTTGATAAAGAAGATGAAGTAGATGAACTATCACTAAATTTCTTTTAGTTTGTCTAAATTTTCTTTTAGTTAGTCTTTAATACATTTATAGCAAGCACGGAACAGGTATAAACACTACTTACAAGACGACAAGACCCAAAATGTACAAAATTTCCTGGCAAAAGACGAAATTACGCTATAAACAGCGTTTGACTGCTGATTTCTAGGAAAACTGTGACGTAGCTCTGACGTCACGGCCGTCATAACACCGAGTTACCAGACAACCGGTTTATTTATCGACCGTGTATCACGTTCACAATTCAGAGCTTTGTATTCACAATTCAAGCTCTTCTGTTCGCACGGAGTGATAGATCATATTTTATCCTACACGGCTTGACTGTCGATTCAGGCGGAAAAACTAACCTCTGATGTTAAGTAACCAAGCGACCTCATCTAATGACGTCACCACCATGGCTTCCGCGCCTTTCTCGAGGACCTTCTTTCGAACCTCCTTGAGTTTGGTGGTGTAGTTCTTGCCTAAAATACTAAAATGGTGAGAATTTAATGAATCCTAGCTTATATCAGCTACTGGCAGCTCAGCTAATATTAATATTGCAAGAGCCGAAAATTTGAAAGTTTACGAGATTTAATAGATATTAGGATATTGGCCTCCCCCAGATTCTGTTAGCCCGGCCAAAGAGGTGTGGGAATCGGAGAATTTCCTTCCCATCTGGGGACCAATTCCTTTCGTTTTCCAATTCGCCACGATTTTTCCCATTGCCAGGCGTGTTGGTGAGTTTATATTCAGCCGCCCAATCTAGGACAGACGCTGTCTGCAACCGCTCATTATGAGTCAGACGCTGCTGTTTTTTTTTCTATTTTCCCCAAAAGATTGCCACCTACGCTATGTTCGCCATACCGAGGTCCTTCATCTCCGCCTTTCATGCCGGTATGGTCTTCTCCCGTATCCCTGGGAAAGAAACCCTAGACAGGTGCTAACCCTCCGGGTCAGAGAGTACCTGAAATCTACGGAAGGCAGAGGGTAGATTCATTTTCCCTGATAGACATCTTATACAACTTATAGTCTGAATAAGCTATTTATCTCCACATCTCTTAATATTTCAGATTTTGTTTTATTTTTTACCCCATCAAACAATATTTTTTTTATTAATGAGTTTTCAAGAATACCTATAGAACAGTTTAGTTTAGAAAAAAAGGTGACAATTAATTATTTTACCTGAGTATTTTATGTCCAAAACAAACGCGTTCTTGCTTCTTTTTGGCGTTCTTTCTTTCTCAGGCCAAATCAAGTCGATCAAACTGACGTTCAGAGCTATCAATTCCAATCCGGAGTTCTGGAATTCTTGTGTTAGTTTCTGCCACATGTACTCGGAAATAAGTTTTGGATTGACTCCGACCCGCGCTCCATTTGGGAATTGTCGTTTGAGCCATTGAGATCTACAAAGTCATGATTTCAAACTATTTTTTTTCTACACTACCTAAGTCATAAATCTGGACAAGAGAAGCGGATTTACGCCATTAATAAAAAGTTCCTGTGGCATGCGGGCAGCCATTTTGAACAACGTATGTCTTTCCTGATTTTAGTAGAAGCTTTTAATTAAATTTTCAATATTAGAAAGTATTTCTTCTGATTTTGAAGAAAATCACCGAAACAGATGAATTGAAAACTGAATTGAAGTCTTCAAATGCAATGGCTCTTTAATACTTAGTACATGATCAGATTTATATACAATTTTAAAGAGTTGTTCTACTTTTGGCCGCTACCCCTGCTGAAAGAGTCTCCTCGAATTTCATAACTCATTTTATCAGTTTTTACCAGATTCTAGAAGATCAAAGAGATTTGAGGAGGACCTCTCAGTATTTACTAAGACCTTAAAACTTAGCATCTTAGACCAGATTTAAGTATCAAGTCTATAGAATTGATACCGACCGGTTTAAGTGTATTTTTTTAACTCACAGTATGATATGATAGTAAGCATTTCTCAGTGAGTTTCATCTCATGTAAATTCAAATTAACCTTATAAATAAAGAAATTTAGTCGTAGGATTCCCGTTAAAAATAGTCTCAAATTGTAGTACCACCCTTGAGGGATGGTTTAAAGTTCAAAAAACAATAAAAATAATCCATGATTGATAAAACAAACTTATAGACAATAATGTTCAAAGCTAAATGATATATAAATAACCTAAAACTATATCTGTAGATGCATTACCGTATTAAATACGTATCAATATTTAAATATTGTAAAAAGCACAATATTAGAATCAGTTTTTAATTACACATTCACCAACACAATTGAACACCGGTTTTAAACACCGCTAGCTTGTCTAAAAAATTAACATGTAAAATATAGCGGACAGCTGACACTGACTTACACTGTTTTTATTGAACATCTCCCAGTAAAGTTTGGAGGTTTAAATATGGCTACCATTTTTAAACCGAAATATTATATTATTTTTATTTATTTCTAACCTTTGTGTAGAAACAACGAAAACAGTTGACCCATATCGCAAGGTATTTGTGAACAATTTAAATAAATATTAAAAACTATTTCATTCACGGGAAAAATAAGTTAAACTTCAACCAAAATCAAGACTTGTAGAACTAGGATTTAGCACTTAGCACTGTAGACGCTTTAGTAAATAATGTGACAAAGTTTTAAAAACGTATTTTTAAAAATAGAGAAGAATTGATGAGAGTCAAATCGAGAAAGTTTTTCGCTGGGTCCCCTACTAAGCCTGTGGATTTGTTGAGGCAGTTTATATTATAATGGGGGAATGAATGCCATCATGCTTTGCCCTACTGTATGAAGATTTAATGACTTTTGAAACAAAGGAGAACAATAGGATGACGTAATAAAAGAACAGGGCTACAGAGATGCATAAGGGTCAAAATTGTCAAGAAAACAAAAGTTATTGGATCAAGACCATAAACAGGGGTGCTCTTATGGAAAATTGTGTGAATTATACAGGGTGTCCCAGAACTAATATGTAGTACATAGTAAAACTTCAGATTCTTTTGGTATAAATATTGACATTTAGCCGTACTTACCTCATTCCAAAAGTTGATCTGGTGCGGATCTACGGGAGGGAAAAAAGGGGAAATTCCCCCTCCCCCAAATCTCAAACTATATTTAATTTAGACCTGGTCACTATGCAAAATAGTTTGTGCATTATTTTCCCCGGTCTAAGTGGCTCTCAAGATTTTATTTGTAATCGAAGTTCATATGTTAACGTGTTTAAATTTGCACAGTTAATTATATAATCGACGTATTTATTTCCATTTTGACAACAAACAATACTAAGGATAGAACCGGCAACACATAGGAAGGGCAACGAACGGTTTGGCACGATGAATATGGCCGACGTCAACTAATACACCGCTGAAAAACGGGTCAAATCGAAATGTTGTCCCGCGCGGTGCTGCCGGCTTGTTTACGCTAAAAAAGTTTACCCAGTTAACCACAGACTAAAAAAAAGAACTAGACATGTCGTAAGGAAAGATTTAACTTTTTTTAAATAAATCAATTAAAAATACTGGTTGTTGTCTAGTTTTGGTAGGGCACTGCCCCGCCCCGTTGCCCTCCCTGTAGCAGCCGCCACTTGTAGGAAGACCATGATGAAAAAATGTCTGTAGATAATTGTAATTTAAATATTTATATCTAGACTAAGTCCAATTGTTATGGATGAAATTTTCAGCAGCTATAAAAAAAAATTTCACCCTCTTTCGAATGGTGTTAGCTAGTTTTACGTGATTTTACCTAAAGCTACACCGAAAAAAAAAATTCAAGCTTTTTTTTAAAGATTTAAAAAAATTAAATTCAAATTTAAAATTTTTAAATACCTACTCCACCAGTTTTTTCTTATTTTTTGATGGTAGACGGCCCCCAACAATTTGTAATAACCGAAAACCCCTTAAACATTAGGAATACTTTTAGACAAAAAAAATTAAATATTATTTTTTATTACCTTGTTGGAATGTTGGGAACATTTTTCAACCCTTCTCTGAAAAGTAACCAATTACAATCTATCTGTTCATCCGCTTGTAGATGGTATCTTCCGTCAGTCCACAGGGCGGCTTTTTCCAAGGTAATGATGGCGTCTCCATAGCTTCCACTGAAGCCGGAAATATACTGTCGTCTACGTTCGAATTCTTCGATTTCTAATCCCTGGAACATAATAATTAATAATAATAAAATTTAATGTTTTTATTGACACAAAAAAATCTATATCTAAAACTAGGATGTGTGGCAAGGGTCAGAGTTCGCGCTGCCTGCTAGTTAACTAGCAGGAAACACGCTTTTCCACTCAGGCCCAATATAGTAAAATAAAATATATAAAAGAAGGTATAAAAAAATTGACTTTCCAAAAAAACAGACGATCTTACGATAAGGTATCGCTAGGCGGAATTGGACAACTGGGCGCCGCCCACCAAAATGTGCAGATGAAAAACAAAATAGATATATTATTTATACAAAAACATTTTTAAAAAATCCTTCACGCAATTTTCTTGAAATTTGGATTTGTTAAGTAAAGTTAAATTCATTAAGTCGAGTGTTGAAATTTGGTAGGTGTAGGTGTAGTGTTTGGTAACCTGGTAACACTACAATTTACGTTTTTTATTACAACAATGACGGATTCAAAATGGCGGATTTCTTTATTTTTAAACCGATTTGTCTCAAACTTGAAAGTTTGCAGTGCCTGAGATCACTTAATACAGTGTTATCCTCAAACTTAAAAAAATCAAAATGGCGAATCCAAAATGGCGGATTTTCTATTGCTTATAAGGTCATTTAACACAATTTTTTACTCAAACTTAAAAAAATCATAATGGCCGACCAAAATGGCGGATTTTCTTATTTACTAACCGATTTGTCTCAAACTTGAAATATTACATTTCTTAAGGTCATTTAACACAATTTTTTATTCAAACCTAAAAAAATCAAAATGGCGGATTTTCTTATTTACTAACCGATTTGACTCAAACTTGAAATATTACATTGCTTGAGGACATTTAACAAAATTGTTACTCAAACTTAAAGAAATCAAAATGGCCGATCTAAAATGGCTGACTTTCTTATATATGAAGCGATGTGGATTAAAATAAAAATTGGCGGTGTTTTAAGTCGCTGATTTTGACTTTGACTTAAACTTATAAAAAATTCAAAATGGCGAATTCAAAGCGGCGGACTTTGTTATTTATGAATCGATGTGTATTAAATATAGAAATTCGCCATTTTGAATTATTTATAAGTTTAAGTTAAAATCATAAACACCGCCAATTCTATATTTGATACATATCGGTTCATAAATAAGAAAGTCCGCCATTTTGGATCAGCCATTTTGATTTCTTTAAGTTTGAGTAAAAAATTTTGTTAAATGACCTCAAGTAATTTAATATTTCAAGTTTGAGACAAATCGGTTGGTAAATAAGAAAGTCCGCCATTTTGGGTCGGCCATTTAGATTTTTTTAAGTTTGAATAAGAAAGTGTGTTAAATGACCTTAAGCAATGTTATATTTCAAGTTTGAGACAAATCGGTTAGTAAATAAGAAAATCCGCCATTTTGGATTCGCCATTTTAAATTTTTTAAGTCTGAGGACAAAACTGTATTAAGTGATCTCAGGCACTGCAAACTTTTAGTTTGAGACAAATCGGTTTAAAAATAAAGAAATCCGCCATTTTGGATCCACCATTGTTGTAATAAAAAACGTAAATTGTAGTGTTACCAGGTTACTAAACACTACACCTACCAAATTTCAACACTCGACTTAATGAATTTAACTTTACTTAACAAAACGCAAAACCAAATTTTAAGAAAATTGCGTAAAGGATTATTTAAAGATGTTTTTGTATAAAAAATATATGTTTTTTGTTTTTCATCTGCACATTTTATCGAAAAAAAAACTTTTTGTCCGGGGATCAGTTGGCCCGGCGCTCAGTTGGCGGCGCCGAGTTGGCGGTGCCGAGTTGTCCTAGACCGTAGCTAGGGCCTCTGTATGTTGACATATTTGTATTCTATCTATCTATCTATTTAGCCTTCTTCAATTCATCTTTGGACATAGGCCTTCCCCGATATCTTCCACTCTTCTCTGTTTGTTGCCGTGTTCCTCCATCTAGTTTCCGCATGTTTCTTCAAATCGTCCGTCCATCTCACTTCTTTTATTTTCTTAAGGTCTCCAGTTTACAATACATTTGTTCCATTGATCGTCTTTCTGTCTGATATTATGACCGGCAAATTTCCATTTTAATTTTGCTACTTCTCCTCTGACATCCCTTACTTGTGTTTTATATCTTATTTATTCATTCCTTTCTCTATCTGTTAGCTTTACATGTAACATTTGTCTTTTGATTGATCTTTGGGCTTTTGTTACCTTATCCATATTTGATTTTGTAAGTGTCCAGGTCTGGGATCCATAGGTGAGTACAGGAAGGATACATTGGTTGGGGTCGACCGGGGTAAATGTAAACAGGGGTAAATTCGATATTGTCGCCAATTCTAATACCACGCTTTCTTGACATTAGCGGCAATGAAAATAAGCTTCCAGATCAGTTTGGTGTAGTGTGCAAATTAACCGTATTTCATTTTTTAGAGACACTGAAATCTGTCAGTATTTTTTTTGTCGGCAAGGTAAGTTTTAAACTAAAGTAATTATTAGTAACACAATGCAATATTTTATTTGTTTAAACATGTTTAATTACATAATATCAACAAAATTAAATAAATTAAATTATTATTATCGTGTTTACATTTATCTCCAGTAATATTTTCCTAGGGGTAAATGTAAACACACTTTTGAGGTAAATGTAAACACACGTGGGGTAATTCTAAACATAGCTAAAATAATTAATAATTTAATTCCAGATGCCTCGAAAATATGTGCGCAAGACAAATAGGCCATCATACAGTAGGAGGAGGATTTTCTGAACGCTATAGCTGATGTGCAAAAGAAGAATAAAACATATTGTGAAGCTTAAAGTTTCTACAATGTTCCGATATCTGTAATAGTCCATCGGCTCAATGTTCGAAGGAATTCCTTAGATTCCACTGGTCCCGGTCGCAAAATGGTGTTTAATGCAGATGTAGAATTCAACAGTGGATAATTTCCAAATATTACCACAAAATTTTTGTATATTTTTTTTATAAACGGGAGTGTCTATTTCTTGATTTCATATCTGAAATTTCTTAAAATGGTCAAAATCGTTTACATTTACCCCGGTCGACCCTATACACTTCTGTTTTGAGGTACTGAGGATAATTTTACCTTAATTTACCGAATGCTGCCCAGGTCAATCTTACTCGTCTCTTAATTTCAGCTGTTTAGTTTTCTTTTTTTAGTTTAATCATTTTTATTCGTTCTTCTGTGTTATCTGTTAAGGGCGTTAAGGCGATGTCGTAAGTGGTTCAAATATTGTCCGTTTACTTTGATGCCTATTTCTTTCCAATCCAAGTTTTTAAAAACATCTTCTAGGGCCTGGTTAAGTAGTTGGTTATTAAGTCTATGTATCTGTGATCTATTCATCTAAACGGAATGATAGACGGTGTGGAAGACGATATTAAGAATATGGAAAATAGAAGATAGCGAAGAATCGTACTAGAGAGGGCAGAATAAAGGGCTCTCCTTAATCAAGCTAAAGCTATTCTGGGTAGTGAAAGCTTTAAATTAGCTACAAGCCGTCGCGTGCTATGCGAAAAGACCTTCATTGTGCAAGCTTCTCCTACGATCCGACCGAGAAACGTTTAGTCGGTACGGGGCAGGAGAACAGATTTCACTTCAAACGCGTAAAATTCACTAACTCTGAAGAGCGGGCGACTATGCCATTGGTCGAGACAAGTTGTCTCGCACAACACGCGACCGCTCAGAGTTTGCTATTGGTGAAAGCGTGTGATGTAGATGGTCACATCGTTCAAGACCCAGAATAGCCACCCAGTGGTTGTAATGCCACAAGAAGAAGAAGTTGAGACTGACAAGTTTCCCAAAGTAAAGTGTCATTTTCCGTACAGAAAATTGTACAGAAGTGCTTGTTTTCCGGTAGGTTAAAAAAAGAAAAAAAACTGAATGCTAGTCAACTGGGCGACGGAAATGGGTTTAAAAATACTTACTTGCTAAACTAACCTGGTGCTCATCCATTGAAGTCACGAAGTAGGCCTGAATCGGCGAAGTCTTCAGCACGATTTCTGACTTCATTTTTTCCCTCAACGTTTTCAATCTCACCGTTGTGTTCACCCTGTCGTTGGGTTGAATCCAGAAGCCCCGTTTGGAGCAGGCTTTGCGCCATTCGCCAGTTTGGATTAGCTCGAATTCGTAGCACGAGACTTGATTAAGTAGCAGGATTTCTGAAAAAAATATGCAAAATAATGGGCGCACCCAGGGGAGGGCCCCGGGGCCCGGGCCCCCCCCCAAGCCTTAGATTTTTAATATATTTTCTACACATTTTATGATAAAACATGAAAAATACCTTAAAATTTGACATCAGGAGGCTTTGCCCCCCCCCCCCCCAACCCCAAGCAGTGGCGTAGGTGCGAAAAGACATGCTGACCTTTTTTTTTTTTTTGGTCGCAAATTTTTTGAGCGCGCTTTGTAGCTGTCGCCCCCCCCCCAAGACACATTCCTGGGTGCGCCACTGGCAAAATAACAAAAATTTCGTAACATAGCAACTATTTTTATCTTTCTGGCCCGCGCAGCAATGTCATTGTTTTCAATTGAAAAAAAATAATGCCGAAAAAGTTTTATTTGAGCGCAGTAGAGCGAAAAAAAGACCCCCAGCTTGCAAAAAGTGGTGTAGTCGCTAGTTTTAAATATGTTGTTCACATTGGAGTCCTAAAAAAAAATTTGAGTTCTCGACCTTGGGGGGGAGGCAGCGGCGTAGCGTGCCCGAAAGGGCGGGGGGGGCGACAGCTAAAAAGGGCGCCTCTGAGAACTGATGAAAACTCTTGTGGCACAAAAAAACAAAAAGGTCAAAAAGGTGCCTCTCACAAATCTTGCGACAAAAAAAAAAAAAAAAAAAAAAAAGGTCATCATGTGTGAGGGGGCGGCCGATAAGTCACAAGGGCGCCTCTCACGAATCTTGAGACCAAAAAAAACAAAAGGTCTTCATGTCGTTAGTTTCCTTTGGCACCCACTCAATTGGCCATTACCGGCCCGACCTAATAAAGCTGAGGGCGCTTCGGCCACCTATGGGGCGCCACTACCCTCGGGGTGGGGGGGGGGGGCGACGAACCCCCCGCGCCCCCCCCCACGCTACGCCGCTGGGGGGAGGGCTCGCCCCGCCATATTGAATTTAGTGTGCTCGAAAAGGTTTCTTTTTTAAATTACTTGGTTCATGTACATTTTAAAAAATAACCTTGAGACAAAAATTAAAGACAATAAAATTTCCTAGAAAAACGCTGTTGTTCGTTTTTTTTTGTGAGGCATGGTTGTTGAGTTACAAGGGCGGATCCAGAGGTGCTTCTCGGGAGGGGGGCACTTTAGGTGACATTCTCTGTTGGTAAAAAACGGTATATATTTTTTTAAGCAGCTTTTTATTAAATTAGTCAGAACTAAAAAGGACAATATCTTACATATATGTTTACAAAATATTTTGCAAGTTTAGGCTACAAATTCAGGATAATTTATTAATAAAAGTGGTTGTAATTTCGATGATAATAACAATAGACACTTTCATGCGCCGCAAGCAAAAATTTTGAATTTTTATTAGCAAAAACCTTACAAGTGCAAGTGCCCCTAGTGCCCCCCCTCCTGGATCCGCCACTGTTGAGTTATGACGCTAAACAATTCGCCGCCATTTTGGATTTTGACCAATTTTTTTATTTAGTTTCCTTTAAGTTCGAAACTACTTATTTTTAAAAAAATCTGTAATAACATAAAACAAACATGCCATCATTAAGTTGTTTGGGTAGCGACTCAGAGTAATAACATTATTATTACTCTAAGGGTAACCCTTGCTGAAATACGAACCCTGAACACCAGTATTTACTAAGACCTTAAGACTTAGCATTGTAGTCCGGGTTTAAGTATCAAGTCTTGATACCGACCGGTTTAAGTGTATTTTTTTAATACTCACAAGTCAAATAACTGCAAAGTTTTGGTTCACCCTAATATGCAATATGATAGTAAGCAATTCTCAGTGAGTTTCATCTCATATAAATTCAAATTAACTTTAGAAATAGAGAAACACCACATAAAAATTTTGTAACGAAATGTCATTTTTTGGAAATTTAGTCCGTGCAGTCGTAGTATTCCCATTAAAAATAGTCTCAAATTGTAGTACCACCCCTGAGGGGTGGTTTAAAGTTCGAAAAACAATAGAAATAATCCATGATTGACAAAAAAACTTATTTTCAAAAATATTCAAAGCTAAATAATTCATAAATAACTTAAAACTATATCTGTAGAGGCATTACCGTATTAAATACGTATCAAAATTTAAATACTGTAAAAAGCACAAGATATATTAGAATCCTATTTCAATTACACATTCACCAAAACAATCGACCATCGGTTTAATCGTCGCTAACTTGTCTAAAAAATTAACATGTAAAATATAGCGGACAGCTGACACTGACCTACACCGTTTTTATTCGACATTTTCTAGTGACGTTTGAAGGTTTAAATATGGCTACCATTTCTAAACCAAAATATTTTATTATTTTTATTTATTGATAATACTTTGTGTGGAAATAATGTCTTTGTTACAACGAAAAAAGAACCCAGTAATGTCTCATTTTATTGGCCATTAGTTGTTCTTTATTTTACGTAGTTACAGATTTTCTTAAAAGTAAGCAGTTTCGAAGTTAAGTTTTGGTGGCCCAAATAGCAAAATTGGTCAAAATACAAAATGTTGGCGAAATGTTTAGCTTCACAACTCGAAAACCATTCGTCTGACAAAAAAAAAACGCACATTAGCGTTTTTTTAGGAAATTATATTGTCTTCAACTCTTGTTTAAAACTTTTTTTCTAAAATGTACAAGGACCAAGTAATTTAAAATAGAACCTTTTTTACACTCTAAATAAAGATAGCGGGGGGAGCCGGCCCCCCAAGGTCGAAAAATCAAATTTATTTTCACGACTCCAATTTTAATAGCATCTGTCAAAATCGCTACTACACCACCTTTTGCAAGCTAGAATTCCATAATGACTGGACTAGGAAGCTTGGCACATAGGTTCTATGAGCTACTCTGCTTGATATGATATAGGCGATTTTTTTACGCATGAACCCAGTTGTTTTAAGGCTATTGTTGAGCGATAAATAAAGGGGTGACATTTTGGTAGAAGACTGTAGCTACAAACCTGCTATTCTACTAATTGTACATGGGCGCACCCAGGAAGGAAAGCCAATTTTTTTCCCCAAAAGACTCTGCGACGTAGCATGAAGGGAAGGGGGGGTGCGCGGGAGGGTTCATCGCCCCCCCCCCCCCGCCTTGAGGATCCTGGAGCCCTATGGGCACTCTAAGCTTTATTAAGTAGTAAAAACTAAAAATTGGTACAACCGTAAAGAAATAATACCTTGAGCAACTTAGTATTTAGATAGTTAAAGCAATATTACGCATATCTTTTCAGGCAGTGTGGAAATTATATATTATCTGACGCCATTTTTTCCAAAAAAGATAATGTTTCTAAAGTTTTCTATTGCGGTGCCATTTTTGTTCAGATACTTAATTTTTTTTTAATTTTCGCCTGCGGCGCAATTTATACAAACTGTTCCTGTGTTGATTTAATTTTTTTTTAAATTTTCGCCTACAACGCAATTTTTTTAAATTTTTGAGTGGTTTTTTTAGTTTAGCCGTTTTTTTTCCGCAAAGTATTATTATTTTTAATTTTCGAGTAAGAGTTTAGGTAATTGGCCAAGACGCCAAATTTATTGTTTGCCTACACAAAAATACCTAGCTACGGAACTAACTAACTGCGGCGCTTAAATACCTTTGAAACTAACTTTTGTATTTGGTCCCATTCTTCCCGAAAATTTTGGCGCCTTATTTTGTTCAATAATTTTAGTTTTCTAAAATGTCTGTTTTCGTTCTTATTAAAAATTTTCTTCTTTGGCACCATTTTTTCCAACAAAGTACTTGATTTTTCAAAAATTTTCCAATTTTTTTGCACCTATATCTACAAAAAAATTTCTTCGGTTCGATTTTTTCCAAAAAGTACTAGGTGTAAAGTGTTTTTGTTTTTTTTTCCAAATAACAAAATATTAACCCGCTAGGGTATCGATAGCGTGCCATTTAAATTCGACACCATATTAATATAAGCAATTTAATTAATAATACTAATAAAAAAAGTAGGAAGCTATTTTAATTTGATACTTATTTCTACGTAAAAAAAATTGACGCCCTTTTAATCCTCTGCCCCCTCCGCCCTTTGAACCACGCTACGCCGCTGCCCTAGACATATTCCTGGGTGCGCCACTGAATTTTGAATGAAAATGGGTTTGTTTATCTTCTTTAACAAAAGCGAAACTAAGCAGGAGAGCAGCCTTGGAATTTTACCTTTATCATAAAACAATGAATCTGCTTTCAGAGCACTCTACCTAATAAAGGGGCGTTTCCATATTTACCTGCTTCTAGAACGGGAATGGGACAATTTGCTGCGGTCGATTCGCCGCCGCCAATTTGCTTTTTTTATATATTAGTTTTTGAAAAAACTGCTTTTTGAAAAAGTATTATTTAAAAAAAAAATAACATTTTGTTAGTTTTTTTTTAATTGGTTTAAAAAAAAATACTGTTTAAAAAAGTTTCACTTTTAAAAATAATATTTTAGTTCTTTTTATAAATTAGTTTTTTAAAAAACTACTTTTTGAAAAAGCACTTTTTTTGTGGAGATTCTTTTTTGTAAAATGTAATCATTATATTTTTGCTGCCACGGTTAGGTTTGACACAGATTTTGTTCTCCCAACAAGATGACAGGGAGTTACGATATAAGAAAAAATAAGTTTGTTTAGATTAAATAAAAAATTAAACAAAAATTCTCGCGGCAAATTCTCCCCGCGGCAAATCGGCCGGCGTAGAATTGTTCCCTCGGCAAATCTGCCGGGGCAAATTGACTCCGCGGCGAATCGGCCGCGGCAAATTGTCCCATACCCCTAGAACAAACAATCCTTAATGTAAAGCCGTTTGTTAAAAGGCGGAAATCAATTTACAAAATTGTGTAATTTGGAAAACAATAGGGAACAAAAGGCTGACGTAACAAAACATCGGGGCACCATGAATGCATGGAGGTTGTGAGTTACATATGGGTTTTGCCTTTGTCCCATTTACACATATTCTTATTAACCCTTAACGCACTCTACAGGGTGTAAATCGTAGAGAAAACGGTGGCAAAATGGGATGCGGGGGTAAAACGGGATACCGCAGTATTTCTTAGTTCAACTCTGTGCAATATGATGGGTGCCTGTCGGCTGAGCTTAATTTGGTTTTTGCTCAACATGTAATGTTGTGCACTGTTTATTGTAAAAATAGCTTGCACATTTTGTGGCGGTAAGTACATATTTTACACTTCAAAATTTTGTTAACAATGAACAATTAGTGGGTTTATATATTATTCATAATTAAAGGCGATGTCCGTTAAATTAGCCTTTTACTGTGTTTGATTTTTGTTTGAATTTAACCGGTGGTCTGGGGCAGAACGGGGTTTTTTTATGGGAGAAAATGGAGTACCTTATAAATACCTAGTAACCCATACCCCATTTTGCCCCAAAAAAAGTTTTTTTTTTTTTGGTACCATCACTAAAAGTTGTATTTTATGTTGTCTTTGCAAAAAAATGGGGGCCAAATTCGACAGCTATGACTAGGTCGCTGTAATTTTTTATAATTTTTTTAAATACGAAATTTAATTACAGTGAAACCTCTCCTTGCGGACACCTCTATTAAGCGGACACTCCCTTTAGGCGGACAAATTTTTTAGAACCAAGTTTTCCCTATTTCTTTACATGTAAAATTCACTCCAATAACCGGAGACTAATACCCGGACGTGGACAATTTTTTTCGGTTAAAAAATTCTGAAACCTTCCTTAACCGGACTCGAACCTCTGACAACGGGACGGAGCGCTGCACGACATGAGCATAAATATTATGTAGCACTCTGCAGCTGGGGAATTACCTCTTTCCTTTTTAATGAGACTAAATACTTCTGTCATATTTTCAACATATTTTATTCGACGGGACTACTGTGTTTTATTTTTATTGTTCAATTGGGTAGTAATAGATCTCTTTAAAATGGTGCGTAGTAAAAAACTTCTTAGTTTACGTGAAAAAATGGAAGTTGTTAACGTTTCGGACAAGGAACATCTATCAGCACGAAAGATCGCTGAAAAATTTAATATCGAAAAAACTCAAGCAGCGAAAATTGTTAATAAATATATATTAAAATTTCGCAGTTCCCTCTCATAAGCGGACATTTCCAATAAACGGACAAAATCGACGGAACCGTGAGTGACCGCTTATAGAAGGTTTCACTGTATTATAAATGTATTTTTTCTAACAACTTTTAATTTTTTTAAGTAAGTACTTTAATCTTGGTTAGTATTTTAATAAATAAGACTTGTCTTACAAAAATAGTGATTCTTAATTACACAACCGCTCCTCCCGTTTTTTCCACATATAGTTCCCCATTTTACCCCGTAGGCGGGTCAAATTGGGTCAACTTTTTACAAAAATAAAAATAAATCTATGATGGACTTTTAAATCGCTGACACTCAAAATTAAAACATAAAGATAACATATCTTGCCAACTTAATTCCAAACGAAGAACGCAATGGTGATCATTTAATAGGTGAAATAAGCCTATAAAATTAAGTACCCCATATTGCCCCCCTTTCCCCTAAAAACTCTCTGTTTTACCTGACACTTCTTATCAGTATTCATTCAATTAGTTTTTTCATATCTTCGACTGTTTTCGAACAAAAAATTTAAAAAACATTTACTAGAATACAAGTACCTATAAATATCTAAGAAATCACAAAAATTAATATAGAAACAAGAAAATACAAGGCCCAGAATGTTTCTAAACAAAACAGATTTTGTCTACGAGCTTGTGAAAAATGTGATTTTCTATGTTTAGTGCAAAAAATTTTACTTTGCCAAAAAACTCCTGCTCAGAAACGTCAAATTTAAAAAAAAACCTCTATAGATTTGTAGTTTCTATCGATAATATTGTCACGAAGTGGTGTAAAGGTAATATCGAGCGTAATATGTTAAATTTCTTGTTTTTGGGAAGAAGTAGTGTGATTATAATTTTATTTTATAATGTTTTCCTGACGCTTGTGAAAAAACAATTATTCCTAACGCTTGCAGAATAGTTATTTACCTAACAAGTGCGGAAAGTAATACTTTACCGCACGCGACGGCAGTTCGGTCAAGCCGTCAAGGGTGGTAAAGACACTTTCTGCATGTGTTAGGTACAATATTTTACCTATGAGTACCTTTTTTATCAAAAAATTACATGTAATTTTTAAATAAATGTATCAAATTAAAGGAAATTGAAATGTAAACAAATATGGAAGCTGTCTTATTGATGCGTTGGTTTTTGAGTGGTGCGCGTGCGGTAAAGTAAATTTACCGCACAGTGTGCGATAAAGTAATTACTTTACCGCACGCGAGTAGGTAAACGTTTTTTTCCAAACTTAAACGTCTATCAACTGCATTTGCGTTCGGAAAATTCGATTTTCTGCACTTGCTAGGAAAGTAGCTATTTCTTATGATCGGGAAAAATTTAAACACTCTGTACATTAGTAACGAAGCGTTTAACGACTTTGTTTGTTTGTATAAATTTTTAGTAATACAATAGGATAAGCAATAATAATCAAGGCATTATTAAAGTTATTCTATTCTTGTTCATTTATACCTATTGTTTATTATCCTTTCAATTTCATTTCCCTTTCGAAGGGACGAACGACCTCCAAACTTTGGCCGCGAGGGTGGTTTAAATTTAGGACACGAAGGGCGAAAGTGACAGGAGACCAAAGAAAAATAGAGATCGTGTGCCCTTAGCTCTAAGGACTTAAGGGATGAAACGATAATATAATGAGGGTGAAGGCCTATTGTGCCGTTTTATTGGTGCGTGCGGCTGGCCCAGCCAGAGCACGAAGGAATATTTGTATGATAAAACCGGTTAAAACTAAAAATCACCAAGAAATCCATATCCATTGTCGTAAATGACAAAAACAAAATCATAAATGAAAATGGTATAACAGTCCAATGGCAAAAACGGAATTCTTAATAACCGGAGATTATAAAAAACGTCACTCATCAAAACAAGACAAGAGCAAAATGAAAGTTTAGTACCTATAAAATCTTTTATCAAAACCGGATAAAATCAAAAAGGACAAGATCATAAAAAAGGGCCGGGCCTAGCATGAGCAACTCTCACCTTTCTTTTCATCTATACTGCTTCCGTCTCTCTTCCTCTCATACAAATCGGTCTAACGGAAGTTTAGGGGCAAATTTAAATCGGGAACAAATAATAATGTTATTTTTGGAACCAAAAATGTATAAAAAAATAAAAATGTCTGTTTTTTTTCTTTAAATAGCTCCCTTGCCCCTCTTTTGAGCCCTTAACCTAGGGTCCAACAACTGACCTTTTTTAAGGATGGGCCTTGCTTAATGAAAATGCCGTATATGCTATGGCAATCTCTATGTAGATACGGCGTTTTCATTAGGCATGGCAGTAAAGAAATTACAGTGAATGATGCTTCAATTGCATAGCATAATCAGAACCGCTCTTCTTTAGGTGAACGTCACAAGCTAGGTCCAAACCCCTTTTTATGATTTTGTCCTTTTTGATTTTGTCCGGTTTTGATAAAGGACGTATACAGAACTTCGATTTTGCTCTTGTCTTGTTTTGAAGAATGACGTTTTTGATAATGTCCAGTTATAAATTATGCCGCTTTTTATATAGGACTCTTATGCCATTTTCCTTTACGATCTTAGATGATTTTTTATTTGTCCTTTATGATAAACTATATCCAAAACCGATATTCAAACTACCCTCTAAACATTTTTTGTTTAGGATAAATAACCTGTCTATCAAGCTCCCGCCATTAAACTTCCCCCTCCACTTGCAACCTTTCTTGAAGCCAGGCGCAACCCGATGAATGTTCAACGCTTCACTATGCGGTGTTTACTTCTCTTATTATTGTGTTTTCGTGGGGTTCACTTCACAAAAACAATTATTATTACGAAATTTTTTTAATATATTTGGGTATTTAAATTTGCCTAAAATGTCTTTATTTCTGTGTTTTAGTTGCGTGTCTGGTCTAAATTTTTTTAATAAACATTAAATTTAGGCTTAAGCCGGTCATGGCTCATAGCAAAATTGTCCGCCTATAGCCTCCATTTTGATATAAATGGATATAAAAATTTATCATTTTTACATAAAACAGAATTTTTACACATTAATTTTTTTACCTATTTATGGAAATATGGAGATAACACTCAATAGAGACTTATTGGAATAAAACCTGACTTTATTCTAGACTCGACTTTATTCTGACACATTTACACAGAAAACTAACAGCTGACCTCTCAAAATTGACATATCAAAGCCAAATTTAATAATACAGTCGCTAACTTCCATTTAATAAATACCGCACTAATAAATCCGGTTTTTAAATACACAAAGGCCGAATTTTGAAGCAGAGCAGCTGCTTTTTACATGTAAATATGTGACTATAGGGTCGATTTTAAAATTAGGTCAGGTTTTATTCCAATAAGTCCCTAATAACTTGAAAACACTAAATACTTACAATATACTTATATAGTTATTCTAATACCAAATGACTCCATGGGGATTTCGGAAACGATAAGAGATACGAGTTTGTTTAAATGAGAAAAAAGTTGCGCTATTCTAATCCCAATCAGATGCCGTATCAAAATTAAAAATATCTACAGGGGTTTTTAAAATATCAAGCAAAAACTAAAAATTGTGTTTTTTGAAATATTGAAATATCGCCGCCATCTTGCAAAAAAATTTAATAAACTACGGTCAATTGAATGACGTTAACAATTTTTTTCTAGGCCTTCTAGTTTTTTTGAAACCATAGCCAACTTTGCTATTTTCTATGACAGCCATACTGGATTTATACTTTAATAAATAGAACATAAAAGGAGCTTTTCATCCGTGTATAATAAGTCTATCTTTGGATGACAGAAAATGTAAATTTATTAAAAAAATAGTTTGTGTAGCTGTGAAACAAATGCCGTATAAATATAGCACCTGATTGGGCTTAGAATAGGGCAACGTTTTTCTCATTTAAACAAACTCGTACCTCTTACCGTTGCCGAAATCCCCATGTAGTTGCTTTTATCTGGGACACCCTGTATACATATTTTTTTAAATAAATAGCTTATTATCATCAAATGTTGTCTTTTATTCGAAGAAATTGCATAAAAACACAACAGAATATTTTGATCCATTTTATGGTACAAATACTCCTATGTGCAGCGTGGCCTTCGCATTGCCAGTGAAATGTTTTGTCGAGGCCAATAACTTTTCCCTTTCGGGGTTGAAACATATACAGATACTCCCTGTTACCTATTTACACAATGGTTGGCGTTTGATGCAAACATTCAGAAATAAAGGTACGAAAAATGCACAGATACCAAATTTACATAGATAGAGTTTTTGTCAACTGTACGCCGATGATTTGAAGTAACGAATACAAGAATAAAATAATATGCGTCAAAGTATAACCAATCCGGACATTTTATCTTAAGGACCGCAAAGAGGATAGACTTATACCCATTGATATTGCTATTTCAAATATGTTTGCATTCTGCATCGTAAGGTACCGTAGGTATTGCAATAATACGTACTACATGGAAATAATATGCATATATCTTTGAAAGCAACCAATCAGGCCTTTTTTGCTTAAAGATCCCAAGGCCCTCATGTTTGCATCATGAATGGGAAGTTAACGTGGGTATTGGAATATTATGTATATGGGTTGAAGTACAAATAGGTTTTGGTAAGATTTTACAAGCTAGTATTTTTAGGAAGATTTGAGCAGGAAATTTATTATTTTTCCTATGAGAATTTAAAGGATTTTATGAGTTTCCACTTCTGCAAATGTTTCTATAAGAATTTAGTAATATGCTAATAAAAACCTCTTCCTGGTGTAATATGTCATAAACTTTCAGCAGTCTAAATATAAATACGCGATTCTTGAAAGTTCGAGAGATTTGCTAGGGGTTTAATGCGGATCATAAAATCAATTTAATTCTGAAATCTCGTCAACTTTGGACAGATTTAACGCGGATATGTCTGTAAAAATATGCTAACAAAAACTCGTGAACGTTCATGAGATTTCGTAAGTATTTTCTGCAGTTTATGAAACATCTTTTTCTGGTGTAATCTCATGAACCTTCATCAGTTTAAAAATATGCATTTTAAACTAATGAAAGTTCATAAAATTTCAATTGAAAGTGGTGTTTCATAATCCGCAGAAAATACCTACGAGATCTCATGAACTGCCACGATTTTTTTACGAGATTTGACGCGGCATTTTTGACAGGGTAGTACAGTTTTTTGTATTCTTTTGAGCAACTGACAATCTCAGTGTTGCACTCACTGCAAATTTTTCGCGATGGGCACTCCGAGCTCATTTTGCACTCGTGTTCTATTGAAACTGTACTGGGGCAATTTTTTGACAGCACCAAAACAGTGTCAGTGGACCACGAGTGGCACAGTGGCGTATAGAGAAAAAAGTTTGACAGTTTGGGGGGGGGGGGGGGGGGGGGGCGAGACCCCATGAGGCCGTATTTTATGCTATTTTATGTTTGTATTTATGAAATATGAAAATATCTAAAAAAGTCTTAGCTTCGGGGGGTCCCGGGCCCCCCTTTATAGTCGCCACTAAGTGGCGCACTAACTTTCTCAAAAGAATGCGCTATTAATAGTTTAAAAACTGTACGTGCATGTTTTGCAGTGGTTTGCCTCGTTCCTGTTTAGATTAGTTTGTGACCGCAGTTTACGTCTTTTAGCTCAGTTTCCTGGTTTTGCTTTTATCTCTTCTTCCTGCGATACATCCTAACACAAACCACAGGCGTACACTAAAGGGGTCGACGAAGGTAATTTTGCCATGATAATAAAACGTTAAATTAAACTATACAAATTTAATAAGCAACAAAAGGAGATTGCACATGAGAATAATCGCAGAAAAGTTCTTTTGACAGTTATTTTCAACTTCTTGTCCATTTGAGCGTAAACTGCTGTACCATCTTTTCTTGAAACATTTCCGCACATATTTAAACTATGTAAAACTCTACTTCGGAATGAGCTACGAAACTCTAGTGGTAGATCTTCATAGAGTTAACAATCCTTCCAAGTTTCATGAACTTCCATAAAGTAGCAAAGTAGTTACGAAATTTCAAAAGACGTCGAAAATGCCACTCACACATGCAAAGTTATGTAAAAGTAACATTGCCCACTTCCAGCAACGCTAGAGAGCTGAGCTTTAACAGACTGGTAGGAAATATAATAAAATTATAGGAAAAAATTTAAAAAACCCAAAATTTTTATTTACTTCCTTTCCCTATAAATGTAAAGTTATCTAAAGTAAAAGTAACATTGCCCACTTTCAGGAACGATAGAGAGTTGAGCTTTAGAAGGCTGATAGGAACTATGATAAAACCATAGGAAAAAATTTAAAAAGCACAAAAATTTTAATAAGGCATTGCAAAAGTTTGAACCGCATATTTTACTACTTTAAAACTTAAATATTATCCAAGTCCTTTAAAAAATGAATGAAATCATACCAAAAACATTTCATACTAAATAATAATTAAGATAAAAGTAAAGCCAAGTTCTTCAATACAAATTTCAAAATGAAAGGTTAGTTTGGAAATGTTTTTCTAAACTTGGCTTTTACGGCTGCACTTTTAGACACAGTGGTAAATTGAGCATAAAGAAGTTTGGCTGTAATAGCAAAGTTTAAAAAAAACCTTTCCAAACTAAGAATTTTTCATTATGAAATTTGTTTTGGAGAACTCGGCTTTACTTTTATCTCAATTCTTTTTACGGAATACCATTTTAGCGTACTTGGATTTTTTTACCTGAAATGTTTTTGTAATAATTTAAGATTTTTTTGACCATAGACGATCAGTTGAAATTTAAGTTAAAAAATACTGGTAAGAGAGATAACTGATCTCCGGCTTTCCATTTAGACTTTTATTATTCATGTAAAATTGTATTTTTACTGGAAAATAAAGACCTATTTATTTACTTATTTATTTATTTCTCTCAGATTAACATAAACTTAGAATCATAATAATTTGTTCTTCCTTTAAAACTATTATTTCGACGATAGATATATTTCTTTTTTTATTGTAGAAGAAGAAAAAATAGCAACGCAGCATTATCATAACGAATAAACAAAAAAAGTAGATTACTATCTACTGAAAAGCAGAGCGGTGAACCGAGATTAAATTGCCATTTTCCCCTCCAAAGATCAGCAACTAGATACGCTACTGATATAAATTAAATTTACGACAGTCGCCACAGCAACAAGCGAAAAACAGACGTCAACAACAGAGCAGGAAAGCATAGGCCGCAAGAAGTGTTGTGTAAACAAACACGGACGTCATCACCTTTATTGAGCAAAATAATTAAAAGTTATTTAGAAAAAAAAGAAAGTGACATTTTCTTCGCTTCGACGGCATGTAAAAATTAAAGACGAACAAAAAACTGTAAAATTCAGAATACAAAAAAATGCTTAAAATATATTTGTTCGGCTCATAAATGAACTATTACAAGTTTTTGACAATCATTGTTAACATTCACAATCTATAGCCAAATAAAGTATGAGCAAACTAGATTTTCCTGAGCTTGTGAGCAAACTAGATTTTCCTGAGCTTGTAGTAGTAATGGGCAAAACGGCATTTTTCGAAAGCAGTCATGATTTTTTTCAAAACGCTGCTTTTCAGAAGCAGTTTTGCTATGGACGTTTTATAATTTTACCTAAAAAAAGTTGATAATTAATTAATTTGTAAAAGAATCAAAGACGCGCCTCCCGAATTTATTTTTAGTTTTCTCGAAAAAAAGTTAATTATTAAAGAAAAATAACTTTTTATTACCAGGGGCAGATGAAGGTTCATCAGTCCTTGTCATTACTCAAAATATGTTCAATGATCCTTGCTTAAAAGCTGCTTTTTGAAAAAGTAACTTTTCTGGGTCATTGATAGCAGTTAAAAGCTGTTTCGTTCCAAAAGCAATTTACAAAAATGCAACCCATCACCACACTTTGCCATCACCAGTAGCTTGTAGAAGGCAGGTTTCTAAAGATTTTTATTGTATAGGCTCATTTTTAAAATCCTGAAATTGTGTCTCTCATGCCCTGTTTCCACCAATGCATGCCCACCCCGATTCAAAAAACGCATCACGTGATGCCCCATGGATTTGCACCGGTTTTAAATGCAGTGTCACCTGATGCGTTTTTTGATTGCATTGGTGGAAACAGGGTAAGTTTTAAGATTGCGACATGTGTATAATGTAAAATTTAAATCGTGGGACAACTTCCAGAATAATATTTTCCCTCTTAGAAAAGGATTTCTGATGGAGTACCAAACCAATATTTATACGAAACACAGTGGCGCACCCAGGAATATGTCTTGTGGGGAATCCGAGGCCTATGGGGAGGGGGCAAGGCCTCATGATGGCGTAGTTTATGCTATTTTATCTTTTCATTTATGAAATAAGTGGAAAATATCTACAAAAATCTTGGCTTGGGATGGGGGCCGGCCCCCCCCCCTGGGTGCGCCCATGCGAAACACAATTAAAAATTTCCACTGAGAAACTTCTACCACTTATCCTATTTTTTTCTGTTTTTATTAGGTTTAAACAAGGACGTAATGTTTATTCAACGGCTCACGTTCAAACAATGTGGAAGTTAAATCTTATAATTTTGGGCAAACATTGTTTAAAATGCTATAGAGGCACTAGAGGTATCTAGTTTCAGAATTCTTCATTAATTGGCTGAAACCTACTATGTACATCAACCGAAATGTTAAAAATTATCAAACGTGAAATTTAATACCCGTGAATTTAAAAATCAAACAAGTTTCGTGTTTAATCGGGTAAAAAAAAGTTTTTGTTTCTCTCATATTTTTCCGTGGGTAGCTTGAAACCTTAACCTCACAGGCAGTGTTGGCAAAACTCACGATTATCGTGAGATTACACGATTTTGGGAAGTATCTTACGATTTCACGAATTACGTAGCGTTTCTCACGATTTTTCTATTTTGAGTTCGCGCGGCGAGAGTTGAAGCCACCCACGTCACGGCAGAGGGGGATCTACTGGCCCCACCTCTAGCTTGTGATTGACTATTTCTCGGAGATCCATAGGCGTAGTGTTTTATATTGGGAATTATTATGTGTAATTTATTCCGCACGGCACTGTCCGACCGCAAGTAGGCGTATACCAAGATAAAATTGATGACGTGCGTGGCATCAACTCTCGCCGCGTCTACTCTACGTCAAATTTTAATAAAAATCTTTTTGAAAGTTGATACTATCGAAGGAATTTTGCATACAAAACGCTTGATGGGAAGGGATACATGCTATGATTTTGACATAGGTATTAATAATAATACTTATGATTAAAAAACTAGGAACTAAAGAAGTATCTTTGAATAAAAACGATGATTCGAGCGATTCCGAGTCTAACTAACTAGGTATGAAACATTATTATTTCTACAATTTTTCAGCTTTTTGAAATGTGTTTGGTTTTATGTAATACATATAAAAATAAATTTATTTTTGCTTTTTATAAACTTTTATTTATTCATTCTCTATTCTGATCTTTTTTTAGGTAAAGTCTCACGATGTCTCACGATTTTTAATATAAAATTTTCACGAATTATCTTAGAGCATTTTGGCAACACTGCTCACAGGGATCCAAGATCTAATGAACACCTAATAAGTGTTGACAGTTAACTGTTTCGTCCTTATGGGACTCGTTAGAACACTGCCCTTGCGAAGTTAATTAGAGGGTTTTGTTTCTAATCCTATGTAAATAGTGATAAGACTCTCGCAAGAAGCGCCATCTACCGAGATACGAGAGAAACTAGAACAAGAGCAGGCGAAAATAAACTGCTATACATATCGATCAATGAAAAGATCGATTGCGAATAAAAAGAAACAAACAATCCGTGACCTACGACAGCTCTTCTGTCTTTTAGGCCAGAGCAACGCTAATTAGCGTTTCTACCCGCCATAAGACACGTGAGCGTCAATCAGCGGAATTTTTAAGTCAAATAATACTAACAAACGTGAAATTTAGAACCCGTGAATTTAAAATTCCACTTACCCCGCTAGTGCGGCCAAATTACGAAAATGCATTTTTTATGTTTTTTCTTGTGTAGATTTTTTAGGGTTTAAATTTTTGTGTCTTTTTTTTTAAATTGGTTTGTAAACCAAAACATCTATTTAACAATTAAACGAAGTTTTTTAGTCAAAACCGGGTTTGTATATTTTCTAGGAAGATTTAATCCTTAACTTAGTCATCTTGCCCCGCTCTCCCTTAATGGTTGACGAAAAAACTATTTGTGTATGTACTTATTTTTTCTGGGGGGGGGGGGTTATTAACCGGTTAGGCCTTTATTTATTAACTAAAAGTGAATATATTTTTTTCTAGGGGGTGGAAATAACCACGTTAACCCCCCCCCCCCCCCACAAATCCGCGCTTGCCAATTATAGGTAGTATTAAAATAACTGAAAGGATAGCCTATCCAGCTCTAATAGCCATAAATAAGAATAAAAAAGGTCTAATGCCTTTTCGTCTTTTAGCTCATTGGCAGTTGGCAGACAATAGACTTCTTGCTCAGGAAACGGGTAAAAAGAGAAAGTTAACCATCCTAACAAGACAGACAAAGATGTCTTGATTTGTGGATTTCAGTTTTGCTTGCCTGATAAAATATTAAACAAAACAAAAATGACAGACAGTTCGTATGAAAGATGAATGAATAAAAAAAAGATGCCTCCTGAAATACATGACTGAAAATATTAAACGTTAAGGAACTGAAAAGATTGCGCACAAGGTTCTGAAATGACGTCAACTTTTCAGCAGGCGACCAGAAGAAGGACGCAGTAGAGTGGAACTGAAGAAAGCCAGATAGACCTTAAATAAAATTATCTATATAGGTAAAAACAATAGATAGTTTAAGTTGTGCTACGTATTTTTACGTAAGCATGAGACTTGACAGATACGCAAGCGCACTTCGTCATACCGTCGTCAAGGTCACGTTAGGAGCTTACGTATTTACGTTAGCTTACGGCAGTCTGCGGGCACCTTAACGTTACCAAAGAATAGAATTGGTTGATTGACCGATCGAAAAATGAGGCCTAGACGATAATTTCCGCTTCCAGTACAAACGATTCTTTGCAAATATATTCCTACTGTAGCTGAAAAGACAAAAAACAAAATTGTAACATCAAAAAAACACATTCCATATCTCTGCTATTAGTAGACTTGTTATGGTAACGTAAAAGCATTCAACTTAAACTCAAATTTGGAACAAAACGTAGAGCGCTTAACGTGCAGTTTTACGTAAAATACGTAGCACAACTTAAACTATCTCATCTCTACGTATCGTAGCCCAAGATAGCTTTATCGTTTGTGACGATAGCCAACATGAAACTTCCATCCCTCTTTATAAGTAGGATTAGATTTTTTTCGCTTAAAAATTAAATATTTTATTTTATCACAGATTGGTAAAATGAAAAACAATAAAAATAATACCTAAATAACTAAACTAAAGTGAGTGAAGTTACTAGAAGAATGCGATGCCAAACTCTGTGTATTTTTTTTATGAGATATTTTATATTTTTAAATATCTTTATATTTATAGCTTATTAGTATCTACTGTCGACTGTTTGTTAGGCTTGGGGAGAACTAAAGTATGTAGATCCATTATCCCCATGGCAGCGGGACTAAACGAATGCTTCGTTTGCATTCATGCTAAAGTGAATACGCGCCTTGAAATTGTTTGCCTTTGTATTCACTTGAGCATGAATTGTTTGCCCTCGTAGCGAGGCACTTACTACAAAATTATTGTTTACATACAATTTTAAATTTTATTTTCAGAAGCTACGGATCCGAATTTCCTTTATTGAGTGTCGAGTTCACGAAAACCTCAACGGACTGTTGCTGCCCTGCGTTTCCAAAATAGAAGAATTTTATTTACGTTATTCATGTTACCTTTAGAGATATTTGAAAAAAATATATTTTTTCATTGTTAAAAAAACATTTATTTTTCAATGTTAGAAAAATATTTCTTTTTCACTGTTAAAAATCAATATTTTTTTAACGTTCAAAAAAAACTTTAAAAAAACGTTATAAAAACATAATATTATTTTTCTAACGGGTTATAAAGCTTCTTTTTCACTCTGAATATGACGTTAGAACTAACATCCAACCTAACGTTGTGTTTTTAAATTAAACATTATTCTGACGTTATTAAAATGTTTTTGTGTTTAGTGGGTTAGGGGCCATAGGCCAAAAGGTGATAGAGGAGGTCATGTCTGATAAAAAAGTTCCTATAATGCATAGGTCAAAACTCTTTCTTTGTCGAGATACAGGATACAGAGCATCAAAGTTGGCGATTTTTTAAACTTTTTTGATAATAACTTAAAAAAAAAACGCAGTAAAATTATGAAATTGGGTGTAGTCGTGTATTAGGACAAGAGTAATAAATTAAAATAAAAATAATAAAAAAAAAATTAGTCGGGTAATTTTTTTTAGAAAAAACTATTTTTTTGGTATTAAGTTTTATGAATGCCATATTAAACGCAATATTTTTTTAAATATTTTTTGTTAATAAAAACAAGTCTCTAGTGAGACATAATAATAAAATATTATTGATATTTTTTAAAAGAATAAGGAAGCAAAAATTAATTTTTAAAAAAAATTATTATTTCTTATAGATTTTTGGAGGTAACTTTGACAGCTTGTATCTCAACTGGTAATTTTATCAAAATAGGAATACCATATTTTTGAAGCACAATTAGCTGAGTATTTAGCTGCCTGTGACATATTTTCTTTTTTTGTAAAACCCTTTTCCCCCCACTCCTCTAACATTGATCCCCATGTTATATAAACATTTTTCTCGGAAATGACCTCCTCTATCAACTGCTGCACTATGGCCCCTAAGTTATGGGACACCCTGTATATTTCTTTATGCTATAACGATTGTTTGACGATACACAACATATCTGAGATGAAAATTTGTGAATTTGGGAGTCTTGGGCCCTTTTTTGACGGGCAAGATCTTCTTGTGTCACTGCAGTCCTGTTAGCTTGTTGACGTCATTATCTTTATACTCCCACGCGCCACCAAAACCTTTTTGGGAGTTCAACGAACTCTTAAAAGACTCCTTTATAGAGAGTGAGTAAAAACTATTTACACGGTCGCCCATTGAGTTACATAGGAGTAGCCAATAAATTAAAGCAATTTAGCTAAAAATGTATGAAAATCTAATACCACACTAATTCCAAAAAACTAGGAGTGTATCAAAAATTTCAATCTATATCTCAGGTGATGTGCTAAGTAATTTTTTTAACAAAATATCATTGTTCCTTTTTTCACTTTTAAAAAAGATAAAAAATAAGTTTATTAAAATAGACATGTAGTAGGAAAATACAAAAAAATATATAAATTCACGTTTAGTATTATTTGGCTTAAAAATTCCGCTGATTGACGCTCGCGTCTGATGGTGGGTAAAAACGCTAATTAGCGTTGCTCTGGCCTGAAAGACAGAAGAGCTGTCGTAGGTCACGGATGGTTTCTTCTACTTTGCAATCGATCTTTTCATCGATCGATATATATATATATATATATATATATATATATATATATATGTTTAGCAGTTTCTCTCGTATCTCGGTAGATGGTGCTTCTTGTGTAAGTTTTCTCACTATTTACATAGGATTAAAGACAAAACTGTCTAATTAACTAACATTGATTAAGCAGTGTTCTAACCAGTTAACTGTCAACACTTATTAGGTGTCCTTTAGATCTTGGACCTCCGTGAGTTTAAGTTTTTGAGCTGACAACGGAAAAATATGAGAAAAACAAAAACTTCTTTTTACCCGATTAGCCACGAAAACTAGTTTGATTTTTAAATTTACGGGTACTAAATTCACGTTTGACAAAAAAAAATATTTTTTTTCACACACACACCACGCATCGCTAGAGAGGACTTTTTCTCAACTTTAATAATTAATATTTGGTGATTTTCCGCCATGTTAGAAGTTTGCAAATATTTAGGAAAATACTCTCAGAGAGCATATTTGAGGGGGTGGACTCCCTATACCCATACTTTGTATAAAGCCAACTCGAAAAATTGAGTTTTAAGTTATTACTAACCAGAAATCATTTTCAACTCACCCAGCGGCGTAGCGTGCCCGAAAGGGCGGGGGGGGGCGACAGCTAAAAAGGGCGCCTCTGAAAACTGATGAAAAATCTTACGGCAAAAAAAAAAAGAACCGCGCCGTAGAAATTTGAACCGCGCCGTCTCCAAAAAAAAAAACAAAAAAAAAAAAAAGGTCATCATATGTCAGGGGGCGGCCGATAAGTCACGAGGGCGCGTCTGACTGACGAAATCTTGCAACTAAAAAAAGGTCATCATGTATGAGGGGGCGGCCGATACAACACAAGGGCGCCTCTCCCACCTATGGGGCGCCACCACCCTCGGGGCGGGGGGGGCGACGAATCCCCCGCGCCCCCCCCACGCTACGCCGCTGAACTCACCTTAATTTATTATTTACTGAGTTTCAAAAATGAATGTTCAATTTTTAATTGATTTAAAGATTCCTAGAAAAACATTTATTTGTATTTAAAGTCGGATGTTTTAGAATAATTATACAGGGTTTCTCTAAAAGATCTGTACATAATCTTAGCACATATTCCTATGGTAAAAATAAGTCGATTTAATGCAAATTACCTTAGTCCAAAATTGCTTCGTTTCAGAGGTGAATTTAAAAATTAAAAATCGATTTTGCCGAAAAGCAACAAACTTGAATAAAGCTTTGAGAACAATAGTCAGTTGAAAACTGGCCGTTGCTATGACAATTTGCCAGTATAAAGCACTCTGGTGAAATAGTAATTCAAAATAATTTCAGTATGACGTTGCGGCATCGAACACTAAAAACGGAAATATCTCGAAAACGACTTACTTTAGCGCATGTTAACAGGAGTACCTTTTTGGCTTAAAAAGATTCAGGAAAACATTTTCTTAACAAAAAAAATTAAAAGTTACACTGAGAAAAAAGTTATAGTTATTTTAAACCATAAAAAAAACATTGTGAAGCGCCCTCTAACGGCCACAGTGAAAAAGTGTCCATATTTAGGTTTCGCATCCCAAAAAACCCCCAAGTACCAATTTTTAAAGTAATGCGTTGAGAAATGTTCATAAATTTTAATAAAATCGATTTTTAATTTTTAAATTCACCACCCTGTATCTCTGAAACGGAGCAATTTCGGACTAAGGTAAGTTGCTTTAAATCGACTTATTTTGACCTCAGGAATATGTGCTGAGATTTTGTACAGACCTTTTAGAGACACCCATCTAACTTTTATAATATATATCTGTATACAATGGGTTTTACATTACATTACATTTTAAAGAAAAACAAATATTTTGTTTTTAAAAATGTATCCCTTTTTGGTACGCCTATGGTACGTGCACCACTGCTTTTAGAGACACCCTGTATGTAGGACATATGTACATCAATGGAAAGAAAATTTTGTCTATTATTCGAAAAATAATCTCCTGATGATTTGTAAAAAAATTGTTTTTAAGTTATTAGAAAAAAACTGTCAAAAAGCATACTTATGAGGGGGGGGGGTGGTTACCCTTCGTAAAATGTTCGGGCAAGTCTCATGTTTATTCATATAGTTTTTGCAAAGTCAGTTGAACAAAGATAAATTATTATTATTATTTCATTTAATTATGGCGTAAACTAAATAAATAAAAATAGATAATAAAACTTTCTATTCCTACATCTACAGGAATGACACTGATTTATTTTCTAACTCTGAATACTGCCGACTAAAGGGGTCCCGAAAAGCACACCCGAAAGCAATTAAAAGCGCATCTCAAAAAAATCTGCCAATTAGGTGCCCGCTATCCACCTGTGGAAAACAAATACTTTGTGGTCGGACCGCCTCTTCTCTGTCGGTAGGGTTGAAATTATACCAGGAAGATTTTATATGAATTTAGATAACTTTTGAAGGGCAAAATGAAGCAAAATTTCATGAAATCGATGAACCCCGTATTAAGAGTTATTCAGGTGACTTTGCAAAAACTATACCAAGTGTGTTGCTTCTCTCATTAGATGCAGGATATCGCATAAATCTCACACTATACCATTGACTTCTATACCCTACGGGGTTGTATAAAGCCCTTTCAGGGCTTTATACAACTCAATGCACTATACCTATTCTCTTTCAATGTTGAATTTTCCGAGCGTATTCTCGCGGAGGATTAGGTAACTATATGTGCCAGTGCCCTTTAGGCCTTGGCGTTAACCGCATTCTCTTCACTGCACACGAATGCTGCATTCCTGTTAGGGGAGAATCCTGCGGTTTCATCCCGAAGGGGCCTCTGCAAGAGCAACGTCACGACCCGATGCGATTACAACGCCCCCCTTCGCATACACTTACATACACACACACATCTATTTGCTCAATACCACAGTCTACCCTGACTCCATGTGTATTTTATTATATTGCAGGATTCTCAAAAATTTGAAAAAAACAGTTGCTCCGATTTAAAAAAAATTTTAACGACCAACGCGTATAACTCAAAAACTACTTGCCCGATTTTAATGAAATTTTGTACCTAGGTTGGGTTTTGGCTCTAGATGCTCCCATTTGAAAATTAATAAAATCTACCGAACATAAGCCGAAAAAAAGGGTGGGGTAAATTTCAAAAATTAGAGTTTCTATCTCCAATATTTGCCACTCTTCTCTGTCTGTGGCCGTGTTCATCCATCTAGCTCCCGCACGTTTCTTCAAATCATCCGCCCCTTATTTGGGGTCTTCCACTACTTTTGTTATTTTCCCCAGGTCTTCAGTTTACAATACATTTGTTCAGTCGATCGTCTTTCTGTCTGATATTATGACCGGCAAATTTTCATTTTAATTTTGCTACTTCTCCTCTGACATCCCTTACTTTTGGTTTATTTCTTATGCATTCATTCCTTTTTCTATCTGTTAGCTTTACATGTAACATTTGTCTTTCCATTGATCTTTGGGCTTTTGTTACCTTATCCATGTTTAATTTTGTAAGTGTCCAGGTCTGGGATCCATAGGTAAGTACAGGAAGGAAACATTGGTTATACACTTTCGTTTTGAGGTACTGAGGATATTTTTTATTATGCAGCTTAATTTACCTAACGCTGCCCAGGCCAATCTTAATCGTCTCTTGATTTAAGCCGTGTTTTCTTTTTTTCTTTTAATAATAATTTGTTCCATGTAAATAAATTCCTCCATCTGTTCTATTTTGTCTTGGTTTATTCTGATCGTGATATCTTCATCTGTGTTTGTCATGATTTTAGTTTTAGTTCAGTTCATACTCAAGTCTATATTTTTAGCTGCTGTATCCAGTTCTACCAGTATTTTTATCAGTTCTTCTTTCTTATCTGTTATTAAGGCGATATCATCAGAATATCTTAGGTGGTTCAAGTATTGTCCGTTTACTTTGATGCCTATTTCTTCCCAATCTAAGTTTCTAAAAACATCTTCTAGGGCGTGGTTAAATAGTTTTGGGGATATTGTGTCACATTGTCTTACACCTCTTCTTATGCGAATTGGCTTGGTTCATTCGTGGATTTTGTTTGATGTTCTTGCTTCGCTATTTATATTCGCTATTAAATCTGTGTCTCTGTCATCTATCCGGCTATTAATTAAAGATGCATTTAGAGTTTGAATATTAAGAATAAATAAAATAATTTTTATCGGAAATAAAATCGAAAAGCTTTAACACACACACTACACACTCGGCTGACTCTAGGCCCCTGTCATTTTCCGATAGAAAGAAAGTTTGGGCCGTCAGCGTTTGATTATTGTATTTGGAAACTCATTGTGTAGCGCTTTTTCCGAAACGATTTTCGATATTGCCACCAGCTTTGATTTAGATGCGGAAACAATGATTAGAGTATGGAGTAACTGATGGAACATATTCGATAACCTAGATTTTCGTATGTATCGTGTACAGGGGTATCCATTATAAATGTAATCCCCCATTATAGTTTGTTTTTTTTTTGCTTTTTGGCGGTTACGTACATACCTGTATTTCCATTAGTTTAAATGATAAGATGCCACTGACGAACCACCATTATAAAACAAACCGACTATATCTCGTTTAATAAAAAATAATAGGTTTAGTCATAGAGGATTATATATATCAACAAAAATTTTTAGAATTTAGAAAATCATTTCCAAACTAGTAAGAACCTTTTATTTTGAAATTTGTATTAGAGAACTTGGCTTTACATTTATCTCAATTCTTTTTACGGAAAACCATTTACGCGTACTTGACTTTTTTTTGCATGAAATGTTTTTGTTATGATTTCACTACTTTTTTAAAGGATATGGATAATATTTAAGTTTTAAAGTGGTAAAATATGCGGAATATTGTTCAAAACTTTTGCAATTCCTTTCAAAGCTCAGCTCTCTAGCGTTTCTGGAAGTGGACAATGTTATTTTTAAATAATTTTGAGAGAGCAGTAAATCAAAATATTTTAAATTTTTTCCTATAGTTTTATCATAGTCTTCCAAAGCTCAGCTGTCTAGCGTTTCTTGAAGCGAGTAATTTTACTTTTACATAACTTTACATTTATAGAGAAGGGAAATTAATTAAAATGTTGGGGTTTTTTACCTTTTTTCTATAGTTTTTTCATAGCCGACCTTCCAAAGCTCAGCTCTTTAGCGTTTATGGAAGTGGGCAATGTTACTTTCACATAACTTTACATTTTTAGGGGAGGAAAGCAAATTAAAATTTTGAAGTTTTTAAATTTTTTCCTACAGTTTTATAATATCTCCTATCAGTCTGCCAAAGGTCAGCTCTCTAGCGCTTCTAAAAGTGGGCAATGTTACTTTTACATAACTTTACATGTATAGGGGGCGGAGTAAATTGTAATTTTGGGGTTTCTTGATTTTTTTCAAGAGTTTGGTCATATTTTCTATCAGTGTGTCAAGTTTCAGCTTTGTAGCATGTCTGGAAGTACAGTAAAATTTTGATGATCTATACATGAGTGAGTAAGTAAGTAAGTGAGTGAGTCAGTGACTGAGTAAGTGAGCGAGTTAGTGAGTGGCAATTTCGACGTTTTTTGAAATTTCGTAACTATTTACTACTTTATGGAAGTCTATGAAACTAACTTGGAGGGGTTGCTAACTCTATGAAGATCTACGACTGTGCATAGTTTGAGTTTCGTAGCTCATTCCAAAGTAGAGTTTTAGATAGGTCAAATATGGGCTGAAATGTTTCAAGAAAAAATAGTACAGCAGTTTACATCGCGAACTTGGCCGGGCACTGCCGTGCCCTCAGATATTTCTCTATGGTATAGTTCTGAACATAATTATGATGACCAATGACAGCAAAGTGACCTAAGTCGCAAAGTAACGTACTATGTACGTACATAGTACTTGTGCTGTCTGGAAATTTACATTCCAACAAAAATTTTTCGAACCAATTGCCGTTGAAAAAAATTGTTTTAAAACAAAATTCCATATTGCTTTCAAACAAATAGTTTTTGAAAGTGTTTTTGAACAAAGGATCAGGCACACCTCTTATGGGATTTCTGTAATCAGTCTAACTTCAGGAAATTTTGACATGTTGTAGACTGAACCTTTCTGATCAAAAGTTCTCATGGGCCCAACTCAAATTAATAACCAATTTTTGAAATATAGGGTGTTGAAGGTGATAATATCCAAGAAGCATAATAGCTTTTTAGACGGGTTTTCAAAACATATACGCAATGTTACTATTACATATATTTACCATTTTTAATCTGTTCCTTTAAAATATTTTCTATAGGGTGTTTAATTAAATATTAGTCGAACGTTTTATTGAGAAACAAGCTTTAGTATGTTGTGGATTAAACCTTGCTCATCAGAAGTTCTCATGGGCTTGACTTAAATTATGGACCAGTTTTTGAAATACAGGGTGTTGAAAGTAATAATGTCCAAGAATATAATATTGCTCCTCAGATGGGTTTTCCAAACATAAACACAATGTTACTATAACATATATTTACGATTTATTTATTATTTTTAATCTGTACCTTGAAAACATTATCTATAGGGTGTTTAAGTAAATATTAGTCGAATGATTTAATAAGAAACAAGCTGTAGTATGCCGTCGATCAAACCTTGCTCGGCAGAGGTTCTCATTGGCAAAATTTAAATTAATTTCCAGTTTTTGAAATACAGAGTATTGAAATTGATAATGTTTAAGAAGCATAATAGCTCTTTAGACGGGTTTTACAAACATAAACGAAATGTTACTATTACATATAGATTATTTATTAGGTTTTTAATGATTCTTGACTTCGTAAGTATTAAATTTACTACAGAGTGTTTCGGCAAATATCATTTTTGAAATACTTTTAAAAAATATTTAAGCATTTTGTGCATCTGTGCCGTGCCCTGTAAAAAGCTATAATGCTCGTTACTCATTAAAACATTTGACTAATATTTGTTCAAACACCCTATAGATAATGTTTTAAAGGTACAGATTGAAAATAATAAATGAATCGTAAACAATAATTGTAATAGCAACATTGCGTGTGTGGAAAACCCGTCTAAAGAGCTAAACTTACAATACCCTGTATCTTAAAAACTGGTCATTAATTTAAGTTGGCCCATAAGAACTTTTGATACGAAAGATTTAATCTAAAACACACTAACACTTGTTTCTTATTAACACTTTTGACTAATATTTACTTAAACACTCTGTAATAATACAGTATGAAATTCTAACATTGCGTATATGTTTGGAAATCCCACCTAAAGAGCCATTATGCTTCTAGGACATTATCACTTCAACACCCTGTATTTCAAAAACTGGTCATTAATTTGAGTAGGGCCCATGAAAACTTTTGATAAGAAAGGTTCAGTCTACAACATACCAAAATTTCATGAAGTTTGACGGATTACAGAAATCCCATAAGGGGTATCAGGCACACCCCTTATGGGATTTCTGTAATCCGTCCTTTCCACACTTTTTTGATACGCCCTGTACAAAAATTCTAAAATTACCACAATACACTTTGATTTTTTTCCTACCAATTTTATTTGAACACTTTTGCTCGATGACAAATAATAAACTCGTAAAACGCAAACATACAATACACCCTGTATTAATACACGCTGACACATTGCAATCCTGGCACCTCTATCCCGATTTCTTCCAGACATTCTAATCCAGAAAATCCGGCCGCGTGGGAGCTCAATTCTGGCTAACTGGGACAGGGTTGCAGAGGGCTAAACGGGTGCTAATCCGGGATTAGCTTCCCACTTCGGACCCCATCTGGACGGAGACACGAGTGTTCGGCGTCCAATCTGCCGTGCAAAGCAAAAACCTAGTAACTCGACTTACTCGAAAATGAGATTTTTATATCATTGAAATCGCCGTAAAAAACGGCGCCAGCCAGTTTTTCTAGAATGTGGCTATCTTGAAAAACAAGGAAGTTATATCACGGATCACCTAACAAACAGATAAATAAGCCGGCTGGCGGTCTTTGATCTCGGAGAATTCAACGATGGCTGAGCCACGGATCACCTAACAAAAGGTGATGGTTATATGGTTAGTATGTAGTTAAATAAACTATAGTTACTATGTAGTTAAATAAACTTCAAACTTCATTTCCCAAAACACTAGTTTTTGACTTACTAGGTTTCTGCTTTGCACGGCAGCAATCCCGATTTTATATATGGGGTGAGCGTGTGTCAGCTTTATTGGTTTAGTTTTTATCCCTCATGTTATACTCAAATACATATTATATTTATGTACGAGGTTTGTGTCTGGTGTAGTGTTGTAAAATTTCCAGAAATATATTTTCGGAAATATTTCCGGAAATATTTCCTGAAACATTGGAAATATATGGAAATATTGGAAATGTATGAAATAATAAAAAAATAAGAAAAAAAGGAATATTTATTTATAAAATCATAACAAAACACCGGAAAATGCAGAAGGCTTATTTATACATGAACACAAATCAGGAGTTATTCTTCAAACAAATATACAGAAATAAGGTCAAATTCATTCGCACAACAAAAATCTAATTCTTGATGCACTACACTATTTACTAGTCGAGCAAGAGCTCGAGCAAGAGGCATATCTTCATCGCTGTCATCAGCTACTTAAAAAATAAAAATTGTTCTAAAGTAAAATGCTTATAAGGGCCTATCCTTAAATTACATAACGCTCAAGGGGGGGGGGGGGTTTGGCTTTGCGTTACACTTAATGTTATTTTAATGTGTTTTTTCTTGAAAATGCGTGATGGAGGGGGGGTCAAAAATCCTGAATTTTTGCGTTGCGTAATTTAAGAACGCTCTCCAAGGTTAAAAAATATGATAATATTTTTTTAAATATTTGCAATATTCCCAATATTTTCGAGACACCTTCGGAAATTGCCAATATTTCCATTTACATCACAATCTGGTGACTTATAAATTGGGGGGGCAGAAATTTATATTGCATGGAAAAGGATAAAAAAACTTACCTAAACAATTTTATTTTAGCATTTTACAAACAAGCAGCTACTTGGTCTAGTTTTTAGTTTATTTGTTTGTAGATAAAGTCTATTCAACAGTTTCAGACTCATCATGGCCCCGTAGAGCAACCTCAAAAATCCCACAGAATTTTAAACAGTCTATTAACCTACTAAGTATATGTCTATTTTTTGCCACATTTTCATTATGTTCGGTAATGTTTTGCCTATAGGCACTTTTCAATTGGCACCTAATATCAGTCTTGCCTAGCATAGAAAATTCTATGTGGTTATTTAAATAAGTAGCACTTACTTTGTGTCTTTAACATTTCACTAAAGTGCTAGAGATCACACATTCCTTTGGCACCCACGCAGGATCACTTCGTGGATTGTTCATAATAAGACAAATACGGCAAAAAAAAGGATTTCGTTTTTCACAACCGCACAACCAGTTTTCAGCATCGTATTATTTGTTATTACTTGCACTAAAATTTTGGTTAATTTTTAGGATTTTTAGGTCCGGTCTATGTGGCCCTAAAGATTTTATTTGTATTCGAAGTTCATATGTCAACGTATTTAAATTTGCGTAGTGAATTATGTAATCGACGGTATTTATTTCCATTTAATAAACAAACGATAACAAAAACAATGACACGCGACCGGCCTTGCTACTGACATAGCCTAAATCAGAACAAACTCATCTTGACTAAGGATAGAACCGGCATCGTGTAGAAGGGCAACGGACGTTTCCGCACGATGATGATGGCCGACTTTAACTAAAATTTTTGGCCTTGCATCGTCGCTAAGGCTAATCCGCCCACGCTTGAATTTTCCATACCAACGAGAAACTGTCGACTGATGTGGTGCTTCATTACCGAAAACAGAAATCAACTCGGCAAGGCATTCTTGATGAGAAATTTACCTTCGAAAGTTGTCAAAAATTGGAGCCCGAAAATGTTCTCGATTTAGTGCCACTGTTCGACTAATTTGTTTTTTCTAAGTATATATTGAAAAATACTATATTTATCTTTAAAAAAGTTGGCAACCCTAGGATAACCTCTAGTACCGGAACTTTAAACGGCACACAGAGGGGCCAAATGGAGCTAATGTCGGAAATAATTATTTAAACACCCAAAATATTAGAAACAAAAATAATGTGTATTGGTTATTGTGATATAGGTTAAAATGCACCTGTTTAATAATTTATAAAGGTTTAATATTTGTTTTTTTTACAGAGTGATTTAAAAATAGATTTTTTTAAAAGAAATTTTAGTATACAAAAAAGTAATTAAGACTTAAACATTTATTAAAAATAAGTTTAAAAATTCTACATTTTATAATATTTCTGTTTAAGTTATTTAACCTGGCTCATAATATACAGTATGTCCCAAAAGTCTGGAATCATCTTTTTTTTTAAACTTGGAGATAAAATCATGGACACGTCAATTTTGAAATAGGAAGAGGAGTCAACTAAAAATACTATATTGTACAGAGTGTCCTCAATAAGACATATGCATGCATATTTTTTTACTTATATTGCATCTAAAAACTAATTTTACCATTTTCTAAAAAAAAGAGATTTAATGTAAAGGCTTTTTGGATAAAAGTTGTTTATTTTTTGCTTGCAGTTTGCTATTCTCTACATACAAAATTAGGTTTTGTATTGAAGATCATTGTAAAAAAATGACATAGAGGCAAAATTTATGTTAAAATAAGACCTATTAATATTATTTTGTGGACACACTCCACACATGTGTAATTGTTTTGCTTTCTAACATTGTTTTATTAATATTAACTTTAAGCAACAAGTAAAATTAAAGAAAGAAAAATTATAATATTTGGCCGGGACTCGAACCCGGAACCTCTTGCTCTGTACGCAAACGCTCTTTCATTAAGCTACCAAAGATCATACATAAATTTTCCGAAAACTTCCACCTATGCATGTGTGTGGTATCTCAATACAAGAACGAGAAATTCTCAGGGTATTAACTCGACCAAACCATTTAACTGATTTTTATAATTTTGCATTACAAGTGACTTTGTCTTTAGGCGCTTACTAAGCCATTTTTATGGTAAATTAATTTTTATCGGTCAGAGTAAGAGATGTAAGAGTTAATATTATTAAAACATACAAAAAAACGACCATTTCACGAATTTTGACCGTTAATATCTCAAAAACTGTACATAGAAAAAATTAACTTTACTTACATTTTTTTTTGTAACAAACCCAACTATAACATACTAAAATTATAGCCAGTTCAACCGAGACGAAAATTCCCCATAAGGCCTGTGTAAACTAGTGCGTGGTCCTTTGATAATCCACTTAACCCTTTCCAAAACAAAGATCTGTCAAAATGATATTTTTGAAAAATTTTCGGGCACTTTTCCTAAGTTAAAAATACGAAAACGGCAAGTTTGTAAAAGTTTTGGTTAAAAATTTGACTTTCGAAGATTTACCCTCCCCCCACTCCTTTTAACTAAAGTAACTGTAACCGCTACCATAGTTCACTTGGCTTTTTACATTCCTAAAAAGTTGTTTATATTAATTTGATTAAAATCCTTTATTTTAAAATTTTTTCCAACGAAGCTTTTCCTAATTTTTACGCGTCCGCCATCTTTAAATTTCATGAGTTAATCAAATTTATGTTAAAAAACTATCAATCAAATTTTTAGTTAATTAAACACTTTTTATTTAATAAAAATTTGTTAATAAACAAACAAGTTTTATATTTAAGATGTATAGTTTAATTTCTTTTACTTGGGTCGTATGTAGGCACTTTATTTTTAATATTAAAAATCTCAAAAAGGCGCAAGAAAGCGCAGCCATTTTTTTTTCATTTTGTTAAGAAACATTCAGTTAACAAAAAAGTGACAATAGTTTTGCTTAACAAAATTTTATCACACACTAAATTATATTTTTTATATTTCTTTAAGGTAAATTCTAATAATAATTGACTTCTTAGTTTAAAAAATATGATTACTCTATGACAACCTAGTCAACCTACAGCTAGATATTGGTATTTAGTAGAAAAAATTTTAGTTTTAAATATAACACTTCATCTAATTAGAGAAAGTAATACATAATTATTCAATAATTTGTATGTAATTATCATAAAAATTAAACAGACGCTTTTTAAAGTGTCAAACTCACGTCATACTAAAAAACAAGTGAAAATACTCTGTTGCATTTTCAGCGCCCACTAGTTTGCTACATAATTTGAGTTCCAGATATTGTATATGTCTATTTGTGTTTTTTTTAGTTTCTTCCACTTTTACACCCAATTGGCCCCTTTGTGCGGCACATCGGTGAAAAGGTCTGTGTTGACTAAATATTAGAATACAGGGTGGGCAAAATTCGATGTTTTTTGCTGGTTTTAGGAATTTCTAGCCGAGATTCACAAAAACGAGAGTCCTGAGCTCGATTTTCGAGACGTCTTCAAATATCAAAACCGCTTCTTGATAAACCTTGTAGTTTTTTAGCTACAAGGTGGTTTTGAAAAGTCTGCATTTAGGGAGTTGGCCTATAACTTTTTTATTTAGGAAAATTTCATTTTGGTGTAAGATGCTTTTTCACAGGTTTTTTATGAAGAATCCAACTGTTAAACTAATTTTTATCTGTCACTTTTAGTTTTTGAGATATTAAAAAAAGTTTAAATTTTCTTATGGAATGACTCATTTTTTGTTTTTGTTTTGAAATCTACGTCAAATTTTCTGTTTACCAATATGTCATAAATGACAGTTCATTACGCAGTTTTCAAGATATTTATGACAGATATCGTTAAATAGAAAGTTTGACGTAGATTTCGAAAAAAAACAAAAAATGAGTCATTCCGTATATATCTCATATTATATCTCAAAAACTAACGTAAAAAACCTGCAAAAAAGCATCTCACACCAAAATGAAATTTTCATAAATAAAAAAGTTATAGGCCACCTCCATAAATGCAGACTTTTCAAAATCCCCTTGTAGCTAAAAAACTACGAGGTTTATCAAGAAGCTGTTTTGATATTTGAAGACGTCTCGAAAATCGAGCCCAGGACATGTCCACTCCTTTTTGTGTATCTCGGCTAGAAATACCTAAAACTAGCAAAAAACATCGAATTTGGCTCACCCTGTACAACTGCCACCCTAATTTTTCCTGACCTATAGAAGAAAATTCGGACTGCTTGAATTAAATTTAATTTTCGAACGTTGAGGCCAAAAATATGTTGGCAAAAGTCTAAAAAACAAATAATTTTAGATGAGAATAATAAGTAGGTATGATGATCATAATTATTACACAACATTCTATTTTTATTACAATAAATATATCAGACGAAATATCACAAATATTTCTGGCACACTCATACAGACATTTCATGGCTTACTTTGTTTTTATTAATATATTACTTTCCCTTTTATCGCACTCATTATATATTTAAATAATTTCATTAATTTATTGGATGCTGCTTAAGGGGCTAGACATAAAGTACTTAGAGCAGTACTGAGACTCGATGCAAGGGCGTACCCTGAGTGGGGCTGCGGGGCCCATGCCTCCCCAAGTCTAAGAGTTGTTAGAAATTTTACATATATCTTATGAATAAAAACAAAAAATAGCATGTATTGTATCCAATTTAAATAGAGAAACTGGCAAACACAATTTTAAAAAAATAATTAAACAAAACCGGCGTTTAACAAGCATTTGTCATTTCTAAAAACAGAGAACGAAAATGTTAAAATAAAACAATAACGGGACCGCGGCCATTCTGGATTTGCCACTTTCACTTTTATGTTCCATAGATATATTTGATAATCCACGACTCTATGCACACAAAAACTAATAAATAAAAATAAAATAAAATTTCGGACTTCTATTGTCTTTATTTATTTTGAAACACGACGTTTCGGTTAGTAAGTATCTCTAACCGCTATCAAGTGTAAACTAAACAATCTAGTCTTTAGGCTACTACTTATACTACTTGGTGTGCAGTCAGGTGTGACGGCCCGCCCCCTTTTTTAATCCTAAGACGCCTGTTTTCCTTAAGGAGTGGTTTCCATATGTTTGGTATGTCCGTGCTTGGTTGACTGAAAACTTCTTTATTCTGCATTATAAACACAGCTTCAATAAACTTTCGTTTTCGCCAATGCGACTCCTTATGTAAAACTTTAGCTTCTGACCACTGAATCCTGTGATCATTTGACCATGCATGATCTGCTAAACCGGATTTTTCAATATCCCCTAATTGGGTACTTTTTAGATGTTCATTTACTCTAATCTGAAGAGGGCGTTTCGTTTCACCTACATATGATTTACCACACTCACACGGGATTGTCTATAGACCCAGTAGGGCCTGTCCTTAAATGACGTAACGCTCTAGTGGGGAAGGAGGGGTTTGGCCTTGCGTTACACCCAACAATAGGTGTGTTTAATGTGTTTTTTCTTGAAAATACGTTACGAGGGGAGGGGTCAAACATCCTGAATTTTTGCGTTACATAATTTAATGACGTTCCCGTAGTGGTCGCAAAGAATCATCAACATCATTGAATGGTAAAAATCCGTGTGTAAAAATTTACATGAGCTGTGCATTTAAAAATGTGCAGAAAAACTTATTGTTAACCAAATCACTGCTATCAAAACGGACGGGCCACGATCCTCCACTTTGTTGACGTCACATCCGGGGCTGATTTTTTTTTGTTGGTCACGTTACGACACAACTGATTGTCTTTAAAATATTGAAGTTGGAATGACGGTTCATGAATATTTGATTTTTTTTAAATAAACCCGGTTTTGAGATTGTTTTTACTATATTCTTTTAGAACAATTTTTTTTTAATCTATAGTAATCCTTAATTTTTCAGAGCCGCTTCATTAGCTCATACAAAAATTAAGTTTAAAGCAGAAGCCAATGTGACAATCACAGATGACAAAGTCAAATACATGTCAAATATAACAGTTGGCATGTGGTTCATGGCGGGTAATTTGAATTTAAAATAAAGAATGCTAAATCTTGAAGATTTTAACCTTTTAATCATGTTGATTCCTTACAAAACTTTGGTGGAATATCGGGATGGTGTCTGAGAATATTTTACTGAAATTTCGCGGAAATCTGTAGTGCCATTTTGAAAATATCATAAAAAAACGTCTGACCTCCCATAAGACCCAATGTAAAATTCAGCCCCCGGAGAACAGCTGATTTTTTCAGGGTCTTGGCCTCTATTTTTGTGTTGGCCTTGTCCAAATATACACCACCTTGTGCAATATTTTTCTATTATTTTGTGTAACGTAAACTTTTTAAATTGTATCTACAAAAGTATGGAACAAATATAAACAATTTATTGGTGTAAATTTTTTCTGACAAAGTTGGAGAAAATTTTCAGTGTGTGTAAAAATATTTTTACCAATTTGTGCAAAAATAAATGGATCCAAGACGGATGTCACACCTTCCTAGCTAGCCTATTATCACACTTCAAGTGAAGCCATGATAATATATTAGCCTTGAAAACAGTTTTTTGTAAATGTCTCAGAAACTAAAGCTCCTACGAAGTTTTTGGTTATAACACGAATTATTGAGCAAAACTTAGTCGTCTTTTTACCCGATTAGCCACGAAACTTGTTTGATTATTTAAATTCACGGGTACTAAATTTCACGTTGGTTAGTATTATTTGGCTTAAAAAAACCGCTGATAGACGCTCACGTGTCTGATGGCGGATAAAAACGCAATAAACGTTGATCTATTTGTAATCGGTGTTTTCATTGATCGATATGTATAGCAGTTTATTTTCGCCTGCTCTTGTTTTGGTTTCTCTCGTATTTCGGTAGATGGCGCTTCTTGCGAAAGTTTTCTCACTATTTACATAGGATTAGAGACAAAACCGTCTACCAAACAGTTTTCTGAGGAGTCCCATAAGGACGGAACAGTTAACTGTCAACACTTATTAGGTGTCCATTAGATCTTGGACCCCCGTGAGGTTAAGCTTTCAAGCTACCCACGGAAAAATATGTGAGAACCAAAAACTCCTTTTTACCCGATTAGCCACGAAACGTTTGATTTTCATTTTTTTATTATGATTATAAAAAAAAATGTGACTGCCTGATTATAAAGCCCAAGGGCTAGTCATCTTATAAGGCCCGGGCCCTATATGCTAACAGTTGGCCTTATTATGAAACGATTTTTTGCAGTATAAAAAAAGTAAATGGTTTAAAGGTTTGGCAAAGCAAGTTAATCCAAAGCTACAATATTAAGGAGACTAATTTTTCTTAACTTTCCAGAGTTTTGTACTTTAATAATAGAAATTATAATAAGAAATACATTTTAATTATTATTTGCAATGATTATTGATTTTATTTTAAGACCTAAAAAACATTTCTGAATGACAAAAATTAGTACGTAATTAAAGATAAGGTATATAATAAGGCCCGCCCGATAACAAGGCCCAGGCGGATGTCAGAAACTAAAAAGGCCAAAATTGGCTATTTGGTAACTATCATGTATCTAAGGCCTGAGTTCTTAAAAAATACAAATTATTAGAAGAAAGCCAGGCTATAATACCAGGCAGTATTCTGACAGTTTGACATTGAAAACTGAGAGTTGATCCTTCAAAATTAAAAAATAAGGTGGTCCTTATACTCCTCACCTATCATAGTTATAATGTGGGTACAAGTTTTGTAAGAATTTTCCGGGAGAAGACTCTGGTGCATCACCAATCAAAATTATGTTATTTTATATCTATCAAGGTCCTGACCTTCACAAAAAACGTCATCGTTCTGTTGTTTCTGGCGCATAAATTTTCGGATTAAGAATCGCGTGGGCGTCGATGTCGCGTCGGCATCGCGACGCCATCCGCGGCGTCCTGACGTCCTGATCCAATGCGACGCAACGTGCGACGTTAAACTTACACAGACGCCGTTTGCGTCGGACGACGCGAATGGGACGGTCGGGACGGAACGGACGCGGACGGTGAAGTTGAGACTGTGGATAATCCCGAATATCCAACAATAACATAGAGCTCGAAAAAAAAAGAGTAGTGAAATCATTTGTGTAAACATAGATTTTTCCTTTTAGTTTAGTTGCTTATCATATCCCGTATCAAAGTTGTATTTTTTTTTTAAACCTTATACCCTGTTTCCACCAATGCATGCCCATCCCGATTCAAAAAACGCATCAGGTGACGTTCCATTTAAAACTTGTGCAATTCCATGGCCCATCAAGTGATGCGTTTTTTGAATCGAGGTGGGCATGCATTGGTGGAAACAGGGTATTAGATGTCACCAATTTTAAGTCACCGGGTGTTTGCTTCTAATTTGAGTGGAAGGGCCGGTATGACGTCATAAATCCAAGATGGCGGCATAAGTCATAAGTACTGTTTTTTGTTTCATCTGCCTGCTTTTATTTTTACTATAGTAGTTACTTTTATATTTGTAGATGTCGCCACTTATGTGAAAGCAAACGGTATCGCAGGCATTATTTATTTACTTCTGTTACCAACATCGTAAGACGAGATTCATGTACCGTCTCTGTAGCTTGACAAAAGTGTCACATTGACCATGCAGTGTTCTGAAGAGTCCCTTAAGCCTTTGTTTTGCAGTTCGTAATTTAAAGTCAGTTCTTGATACGCAGCAGCTAGTAAATGTTTACTACGCTACTGTCCATTCACGCATCCTGTATGGGGTTGAATTCTGGGGGGTCTCTCCGCACGCTCAAACTGTTTTTAAATCACAAAACCAAAACAAAAATGTTTGTGACAAATCTTGGTCCTAAAATGTTTAATAAACTTCCCCAGGAAATACAAGATATTCAAAATATAAATTCTTTTAAACATTTGGTTAAGACTTACCTAATTGAAAAGTGTTTTTATAGTATAAACAGTTGTTTGGAATAGTTTAGTTTATTTTATATAGCCTAAAACTTTTTTGTATACACCTTTGTATGTCTAGATAAGAATTTGACGATGTCCATTTACATTTAATTGTATCTTTGGAAAAATAAAATTTGTATTTGTATTTGTATTTAAGGACGATACAGTTAACTGTCAACACTTGATAGGTGTCTATTAGATCTTGGACCCCCGTGGGTGTACAGCTTTGGAGCTGCCCACGGAAAAATACAAGAAAAACAAAATCTTTCTATGCCCGTTTAGCCACGAAAAATTTTTGTCTTCTTATTCACGGATACTAAACTTCACGTTTGTAGTATTTTTGGGTCACGCTCCGCTGACTCGAAATAAAACGTTGCGAAGGCGGAAGAAAATGCAATATGCATTGCCCCGACCTGAGGGACAAATTATGTCACGGTCATGAGTTCTGTTTTTAATTTCATATGCCATTCATTTTTTATTTTTACTATGGTAGTTTCTTTTGTATTTGTAGATGTCGCCACTTCTGTGAAAGCAAACGGTATCGCAGGCATTATTTATGTATTTCTCTTACCAACATCGTAAGATAAGATTCATATACCGTCTCTGTAGCTTGACAAAAGTGTCACATTGACCATGCAGTGTTCTGAAGAGTCCCTTAAGCCTTTGTTTTGCAGTTCGTAATTTAAAGTCAGTTCTTGATACGCAGCAGCTAGTAAATGTTTACTACGCTACTGTTCATTCACGCATCCTGTATGGGGTTGAATTCTGGGGGGTCTCTCCGCACGCTCAAAGTGTTTTTAAATCACAAAACCAAAACAAAAATGTTTGTGACAAATCTTGGTCTTAAAATGTTTAATAAACTTCCCCAGGAAATACAAGATAATTGAAAAGTGTTTTTATAGTATGAACAGTTTTTTGGAATGGTTTAGTTTATTTTATATAGCCTAAATCTTTTTTTTATACACCTTTGTATGTCTAGATAAGAATTTGACGATGTCCATTTACATTTAATTGTATCTTTGGAAAAATAAAATTTGTATTTGTATTTGTATTTAAGGACGAAACAGTTAACTGTCAACACTTGATAGGTGTCTATTAGATCTTGGACCCCCTTGGGTGTACAGCTTTCGAGCTGCCCACGAAAAAATACAAGACAAACAAAATCTTTCTATGCTCGCTTAGCCACGAAAAATTTTTGTCTTTTTATCACGGATACTAAACTTCACGTTTTTAGTATTTTTGGCTCTCGCTCCACCGACTCGACATAAAACGTTGCGAAGGCGGAAAAAAATACAATATGCATTGACCCGACCTGAGGGACAAATTATGTCACGGTCATGAGTACTGTTTTTTGTTTCATCTGCCTGCTTTTATTTTTACTATAGTAGTTACTTTTATATTTGTAGATGTCGCCACTTATGTGAAAGCAAACGGTATCGCAGGCATTATTTATTTATTTCTGTTACCAACATCGTAAGACGAGATTCATGTACCGTCTCTGTAGCTTGACAAAAGTGTCACATTGACCATGCAGTGTTCTGAAGAGTCCCTTAAGCCTTTGTTTTGCAGTTCGTAATTTAAAGTCAGTTCTTGATACGCAGCAGCTAGTAAATGTTTACTACGCTACTGTCCATTCACGCATCCTGTATGGGGTTGAATTCTGGGGGGTCTCTCCGCACGCTCAAAGTGTTTTTAAATCACAAAACCAAAACAAAAATGTTTGTGACAAATCTTGGTCCTAAAATGTTTAATAAACTTCCCCAGGAAATACAAGATATTCAAAATATAAATTCTTTTAAACATTTGGTTAAGACTTACCTAATTGAAAAGTGTTTTTATAGTATAAACAGTTTTTTGGAATAGTTTAGTTTATTTTATATAGCCTAAATCTTTTCTGTATACACCTTTGTATGTCTAGATAAGAATTTGACGATGTCCATTTACATTTAATTGTATCTTTGGAAAAATTAAATTTGTATTTGTATTTGTATTTAAGGACGAAACAGTTAACTGTCAACACTTGATAGGTGTCTATTAGATCTTGGACCCCCTTGGGTGTACAGCTTTCGAGCTGCACACGAAAAAATACAAGACAAACAAAATCTTTCTATGCTCGCTTAGCCACGAAAAATTTTTGTCTTTTTATCACGGATACTAAACTTCACGTTTTTAGTATTTTTGGCTCTCGCTCCACTGACTCGACATAAAACGTTGCGAAGGCGGAAAAAAATACAATATGCATTGACCCGACCTGAGGGACAAAGTATGTCACGGTCATGAGTCCTGTTTTTTGTTTCATCTGCCATTCATCTTTTATTTTTACTATGGTAGTTTCTTTTGTATTTGTAGATGTCGCCACTTATGTAAAAGCAAACGGTATCGCAGGCATTATTTATTTCTTTTACCAACATCGTAAGATGAGATTCATATACCGTCTCTGTAGCTTTACAAAAGTGTCATATTTACCATGCAGTGTTCTGAAGAGTCCCTAAGGACGAAACAGTTAACTGTCAACACTTGATAGGTGTCCATTAGATCTTGGATCCCCGTGGGTACAGCTTTCGAGTTGCCCACGGAAAATACAAGAGAAACAAAATCTTTCTATGCTCGCTTAGCCACCAAAAATTTTTGTCTTTTTATTCACGGGTGCTAAACCTCACGTTAACACCAATTAATATAAGAAAAGAAACCGGCTTTATATCTTAAAAACTAACAAAGATATTTTTCTTGGGTAAAAAAAATACAGCATTTTAGTATTTTGAAAAAAAATTTGACAACTTTGACATTATGCCATCTTAAAGGCTGGGAAAAATTTTACAACTTTTGTATAAGTGTAAGATTTTCTCCAAATACCTCAATATTCGGAATAAGTTAAGAGGAAAACATATGGTGATTCACGCGCTATTTTTATAGACACTGTGCTTACACCTGAAACTCAGCCCTTCCAGGCATCTATACCACCGCTGGGGTTCACAATGTTGGTTTTCCTGAGAACTCACTCTTCCCTTAATGTTTCAGAAACGGCGTATTCCTTTCAATACTTTAAAATAACCCAAACTCATCTTGAAACAAAATGAATAAAGAAGAAACTATTATAGGAATAAGGTAAGTTAGATTCTAGATCTCCTGGTGTTTTGGAAACGGTGTATGTTATTCATTTTATCCAATCGAACTAACCCAAACTTACTCTGGAAAAAGATTTTTAACGAAAAATCATTTATAAAACAACCTTTTTTAACTATGTTTGTTACCTACCGAAACGACTGAAGCACGTTGTGGAAATGTGGAATCCAGGAATTCCTGGAAAAGCGTGTAACAGGTTGGAAAAGCGTCCCGATCCAGAGCCTTCCACGCATCCAACGACCTTTCTAGCAGGAACACAGCAGAAAATTAGGGGTCTTAATTTTTATTGTAGCGTCGGACGGCGTCGAGACGCCTGGCACGTGACGCGATACGAGGCGACGCTAACGGACGCCCGGCGTTCTTTAAATAAACGTCTGCCAATTGCAACAAACAAGTACTCAAAGTATAAGGGAACATTCATAAATTATGTAACGCAAAAATGTAGGATTTTTGACCGCCTCCCCCCCGTTTTAATGCATTTTTATAAAAAATTGTATCAAAAAAATTTAATGCGTTACTCAATTTAAGGATGGTTTCTATGGTGCCAAATGAAGCACTTTTGGAGGGTTAAAGGTAGGGGAGGGTGGGGTGAGTTGGGACAGGGGGAGAATGTGGCCAGTCGTTTTTCTTAGAGATGCGAAAGGATTTTTGGTAACTCTCGCAATAGTTCATATTCTACACAGATGAGTTTCGGACTGTATATATAACAAACAGCGTAAAGACGATAGAATTTGATATATTTTCTTTTTCTTTAAATTTCACGGGTCTTATGTAATATTTTAACCAATATTTAACTCATTTTAACAGTAAAAAGTAAGCTGGTATAGTTCTTGCAAAGTCTCCTCAAATGCTCCTAATACGGGGTTCTATCGATTTCATGAAATTTTGCTTCAATCTGCCCTTCAAAAGTTATCCAAATTCATATAAAATCTTCCTGGTATAATTTCAACCCTACCGACAGAGACAAGGCGCGGCTCTTTGCGGTCCGAGCACAAAGTATTTGTTTTCTGACCGACCCAGTACAGGTGGGTAGACGGCACCTGATTGGCAGATTTTTTTGAGATGCGCTTTTAATTGCTTTCAGGTGTTCTTTTCGGGACCCCTTTAGTCGGCAGTATGCAGAGTCAATCAGTATCGTTTCTGTAGGTGTAGGAATAGAAAGTTTTATTATCTATCTTTATTTCTTTAGTTTACGCCATATTTAAATGAAATAATTTTCATGAGTATATCTACCGCCGCCCATGTCACTTTTTTAAAAGGATATGCCGATGGTCGGCTTTAACCTTTGTTCAACTGACTTTGCAAAAACTATACAGCTTCATAATTTATCGACCTATTTTTATTTTTCACAAAATGTTCTATTAAAAATGTTTACTGTGTTGAACTATTTTTGCACAAAAAAATTGTTTTTGTAATGGCGCCCAACGGGGAGACTTGTGGGGATAGTGTCAAGAGTCTCCCCATCCCAATGGTTTTTTTTACATACGTGAGTCAAATGATGTGTATGATTGTTAAAATAGCTTTTCAAACTTCATTTTACGAGAATTTTACTGAGATTAAAGAATAGTTGCCCGTCAATGGGAAAGTTGTTTTTTCAAGTTTTTCAGTTTTAGTAATTACTTAATTCTTTGATTTATCAGAAATAGGTTTTTAAGTGGATATTATCACTTTGATCAGTGTTTATTCCAGTGCCCATGTAATGTCCAATGTCTCCCCAATGCCGGGGAGGCTTCGGACACTTGCATCATGACACCAACACGTATTTTGTCAGTACATGGAACAACATAAAAAACACCTACGTGGATTTTTGTAGAGGTAAGATCGAGGGTAAGATATGACCCTTACTTTATCGAGATATTGATTAATGACAACTATTATATTTTACGAAATATTAAAGAAAAACTAAAAATTTCCAGAGTCTCCCTACCCTCCCCTTCTTTTGTAGGCGAAGCTGGACAAAAACTGATCAAATTAAATGACGAATACCATTTTAACGAGTGTTTTCTATTCTGATTAGATTTTCTAAATCAGCGTAATAGTATATTACATAATAAGAGAAGAAAGTTGAGTTGAGTACGCTATTTGTCCTACGAAAACTGTTGAACTATAGTAATTTTAGTAAAAATTGGTCTTTAATTTTGCACAAATCAAATGAAACTGCTTTTCGGCACATGTGTGTAAAAGTACTTTGCAACACTTGAACATTCTAAGGCTACCTTAAGTAGGGTTCAATGATTTTAATAAAGTTTAATGAACTTACAAACTCCCTCTTTTTGAATAAGCATATTTTTTTCTCACAATGAAAACAACTGATGATAAAAAAAATTTGGAAACCGCAAGATAGATTTGAAAATTCTCATTTAAAACCTATAAATTTTGGTCCATGACCTTAGCAAAGTTTAGTTTGTTCAAATTTTAAATCTCTATTTAGTTTAAGTTTTATCAGTTTCTGAAAAAGGAAGTTGTTCTGAAAAAATGCCAAATAAAAATTTAAGAGATGCTTCTTCGGAGCAGTTAAGTGAGTATGCAAAAGAACACGAAGTAAGTAGTTTTAATTTAAAATTCTTTTAAAATACATATCAATCAACCCACTTTTCCTGAGTATATATATTTACATTTTAAAGTTTAATTTTTTCTTTCAAAATGTCAAAATAAATAACATTTTCCCCATTTTGTACACTAAATCTAAATATCCTAATGTGTCCCTTATTTTTCGTATATTATTATTTGTGTTTCACGTGCCCAGATAAAACTACAAACTACAAGAAACTTTATAGGGATCTTGGAAACAGTGCGACATAAAATTGTGATAAATTTTTTTAAAAATAAAACTAATTTATACACGTAAAGTTTAGTACCCGTGAATAAAGAAAAAACTATTTTTCGTGGCTAAGCGGATATAGAAAGATTTTGTTCCTTTTGTATTTTTCCGTGGGCAGGTCGATCCACGAGAGTTCAAGATCTAATGGACACCTATTAAGTGTTGACAGTTAACTGCTTCGTCCTTGAGGGACTCTTCAGAACACTGCATGATCAATGTGACGCTTTTGTGAAGCTAAAGAGAAGAGACGGAATATAAAATATTCTAAAAACATTTCGAAACATAAGAAGAAACGACCTTTTTGAAATAACAAGTTTGATTTTGTTCGCCATCTTGGAATTTAAAATGATGATAAAAAAATATTCCCTGCAAATTGCAGTTTGTTCTAGTTCGAAAGTTATAACGTAAAACATTTTGTCGCCAGGCGCCCCCGTAGTCCCCTCTATGATGTTAACGACTTTTTTCTGAGTCTTTTATTTTTTTTGAAAGACTGACTCCGAAATCCCCATGTATTTATTTTTATCTGTATATTTTTTCTTTTAATTTGATAAAGGACCATAAACATTCGATCACAACTAATGGAGGAAACCCAGTGGGTTTTAAAGATGGTTCTCAGACAGTTGGATACAGCGGACCTATTTTGCTCCAAGATGTTTGGCTCTTGGATGATATCAGCCATTTTACAAAGGTATTTTTTTTGGATTTAATCGCTAATACATTTGAAAATATCTGACCTTTTGGAGGAAAAAAAATTAAAGCTCATGAAAACTGCTGGATAGTAGGACTTATTCTTCCCTATGTTCACAGTAACTCGGCCGGCATGGTGTATCGCAGCCAACACGAAAAATAAATTAAACTCCATACGAGTTATTATAGTGAAATAAGGTGCATTTTTTTGGGTGGAAATGGCTTTTAAAGGTTTTTAAAGAAACTAGACTTCCTATCGAAAAAAAATAAATACAAATGTTATAGGTTAAAAAAAGGTAAATTTTTACTTAGTGACATTTATTGTTTTTACACCATCTCAAAAGGGATGTTTTAAAAAAAACTGCTTCCAGAACTTGGGCATATTCGGTTAAAAATGATAATGAGGGCCTCCTTTTAGGTATAAATAATTAGAACGTGTGTGGACAAAAGAAGGTAAAGCTCGACAAAAAAAATGTAGGACACAAAAATTTCAAAAAAAACGGCCGTTTCGATTATTTTTAGAAAATTTTTGTTTAAATACAAAAATAATTTTTACAAAAATTATTGGCCTTCTTATTACCTATACCTTTTGTATTTAACTTTTTTCGATAAGAGATACAGTTTCGTGTAAAACCAAGAAAAACCATTATGTACAGTCGGGGAATTAATAAATGGCCGCTGCCGTTTTCAGAAGAGCTTGGATGAGAATCCCAATACCGGGCGAGGTTAATGACCTAATTGCGTAGCGCGTCGTTCAACACATATAATTTATTCGCATTAGTGGGTTAAATTCAATCATGAAAAATTTCGCGTTGGTCTGTATTCCGTTTAAATGTTCGGTTAAAAAAACGCACCTAATTGCGGAAAAATTTTGCTGAAGCTTTACTCAATTTCACCCTAATAACTCGGATTGAGTCTAATTTATTTTTCCTATTGGGTGCGATATATTCTTCCTCGTTTCCAATATTTTTCATGCTGTTATTATTATAATTTTTTCATTTTTTACTTTTTTTAAAGGTATTTCTGAATTAGTCTAAGTTTATTTAAAAACTTTAAACCTAAATTTTAGGAAAGGAATCCAGAGCGCGTAGTCCATGCTCGGGGCGCAGGCGCATTTGGCTATTTCGAAGTGACCCATGATATCACCCAATACACTGCTGCCAAACCGTTCGCTCAAGTCGGAAAAAAGACACCAATCGCAATGAGGTAACACTAGGCTTCGGCAAAATTGAACATGCTTATTAATTTTTTTAAGTGGGGATCATTCTGTCATTATGTTATGACATCAGTGTATAAACCCCTCCACTACTATTACGACTACTATTTAGAGTTCTCTGCAAAACTGTCAAAATGGATTCGTCTAGTTCGATTTACATAAAAATTATTTGCCAAATGACAACCGAACCGAACCGAACCCATTACTGGCCAAAACAAGTTAGGAACATTTTTTTAATTAATTTTTTATTAGAGTACACAAAAATCAGCAATTTATTTATTTTTTCTTCAGATTTTCCACAGTAGCCGGGGAACGAGGTTATCCAGACACGGTGCGTGACGTCAGAGGTTTTGCGATTAAGTTTTACACTGAGGACGGAATTTGGGACCTAGTAGGAAACAACACGCCGGTTTTTTTCATTAAGGATGGTGCATTGTTTCCGAGTTTTATACATATAATGAAAAGGTATTGTTTCTGTAAATATAAGGCTTTTTTAAGTACAGGTTTTTTGTAAAATGGTTTTTTAAAATAATATTTTTTGCACACCCTGTATAAAAGTTGTTTATCAAAATACGCATTTTTCTAGGACTAAGGAGGAGATCCTAAGGAAAAGGCATATAGTTTTTTTTAGGTACTTTCTTACGCGACTATTTTTTTAAAATCTATGCCTGTTTTTCAGGAATCCAGTGACTAATGTTCGACCTGATTATGACATGTTTTGGGACATGATTTCACTAAGAGCCGAAACAACTCATCAAACTTTGATCACATTTTCGGACAGGGGTATTCCAAGGTACCTAATTCATTGTTCTAAAACAACAAGAAAATCGCAGAAGACAATCTAAAATATTTTTGTTTTTTAGATCGTTTAGGCATATGCACGGGTACGGATCTCACACTTATGGTTTTGTTAATGACGCTGGAAAATTTCATTGGGTTAAATTCCATTTTGTTACCAATCAAGGTACCTGATTTACTATAAACATTAAAGTTTCATTATATAAATATATGATATACTCTAAAAAATGTAGTTCCTGTATATAACCAAAGAATAAAGTACCATAAACATTAAAGTTCCTTCAATCCTGTATATAACCCAGGTATGGCAAATAAAAATACCGTCTGAAACTTATATTTTTTAGGAATCGAAAATTTGTCGTCCGCCGAAGCAGAAAAAATTGCCGGTCAGGACCCGGACTATCACACAAGAGACTTATACAATGCCATTCACAATGGAGAGTACCCATCATGGAATTTGTATATCCAGGTATATAGAGCTTAGAACACAACAAACTTAATATCTAAGAATTAAAATTGTTTTTCAAAAATTTCTTATTTCTTTTCTTAAGCGCTTTTTTTAATAAATTTATATATGCAGACTTTTGAAACATACTGTATCTTTTAGATCATGACCCCAGAACAAGCTCATAACAGTCCCTATGACCCATTCGATCTAACGAAAGTGTGGTTACACAAAGATTATCCACTAATCCCTGTGGGAAGAATTGTCTTGAACAAAAATCCGAGCAACTACTATGCTGAAATCGAACAGATTGCTATGGATGTTGCCAATATGATTCCAGGTATTTGGGGGCACGGTAGTGCGCCGCCAAGTTCGCGCAAACTACTGCATCCCCTTTTCTTGAAACATTTTAGCCCATATTCGACCTACCTATGATACCTTTGATTATATAACACACGTGTCTTGTAAACATGCTATAACTCTACTTCGGATTGAACTACGAATAGAGTCAATAATTCCATTGAGTTTCATCTACTTCCATAAAGCAGTAAAGTAGTTGGGCAGAATTTTGAAAAACATCGAATTACTTCTAGACCCGCTACAAAGCTGAAATTTGGCAGACTGATAGAAATTTTGACCGAACCCTTGAAAAAAACTCAATATTTATTTTACTTTCCTCCCCTATACATTGTCAAGTTATATAAATGTAACATTGCCTACTTCTTGAAACGCTGAAATTTGGCAGACTAAAGGAACTATAATAAAACTACAGGAAAATATTAAATTAAAGCCCTAAAATTTGAATTTATTTCCCTCCTCTATACATGTAAAGTTATGTAAAACTATTATTGCCGGCAGAAATTATAGACAAGTTGTTTACAAAAAAAAACAAATCCCCCTCCCCCAGTGCTCCATATGTTTGTTGTTTTATATTTTATTTTAGGAATTGAGCCTTCTCCAGATAGAATGTTGCAATTAAGGATGTTTGCCTACAGAGACACCCATCAATACAGATTGGGTCCTAATTATCGACAATTGCCAGTTAATAGTCCGGAAAAAGTGTCAAATTACACAAGGTAGGCATAGATAGTGGTGTCTGTTTTTCGAACTTTTATATTGAAAAGTCAATATTGTTAATATCATGGAAAAAAAATACCTTTTTTTATCCCTTTGTTAAAAATACCCTTTTTACTCAGCTAATTACAAAAACATGACTACAACCTATACAAAAATTTATTTTTTTGCACAACGGTAAAAAAACTGGGCTACTTAAAACTACTTACGTTGGGGCAATATTTAATAAAACAAGAAAACAAACGATTTATTTTTTTTTCAAAAAATTCTTGGGTTTAAGTGAAGAATTCAGCTAATTTTGTTTTTTTTTGGATTTTTTGTCTTATTTTACCATAGTTCCATAAACTATCTATTTATTCGTTTCTTTAACATAATTTTTTGTATCTTTTAAGGGATGGTTACGGAACCATCAACAGTCAGGGAGGTGCACCCAACTACCACCCCAATAGCTTCCACGGACCTGAAAATGATGAAAGAGCTCAGGCATTAGCCCCCACTATCCCCCTAAAAGGAGATGCCAAAAGGTACATACATAATGTTATAGGCGCGCCCAGTGGGGAGCCTCGGGGACCGGGCCCCCTCAAGCCTAGGATTTTTTTTTAGATATTTTCCATATATTTCATGAATAAACACAAAAAATAGCAGGAAATACGACATCATGAGGCCTTGAGCCCCCCAAGATATATTCCTGGGTGTGCCACTTATGAAACCTGTTTCTAGTTACCTCACTGTTAATGAAAAGCTTTCAACTATGATCAAACATCAATGCGCAAAAGTGCTACCGTTAATTGACTTTCAAACGAATATATTAGTATTCTCATTGGTTAAATTTAAAAACACAGTGAAATAAAAACTATAATAACAGTTCTATCTCCATTTTTTTTTTAGGACTGATAGTGGCAATGACGACAACTTTACTCAACCTCGCCTTCTCTATCGTAACGTGTTAAAGGAGGATGAGAGAGAAAGATTAGTTCAAAATCTAGTCAGTTGGCTGAGGAGGTCTACACCCACGATTCAAAAAAGAGCGATCAAAAATTTTGCACAGGTGGATGAAGAGCTTGGAGAAAAGTTGACTGAGGCATTGAATGCCCAGGAAGAAATTAGTTTTAGGTTTTAGGGTATCCATTATTGGATATTTTATGATTATTAATTACACAGAAGTCTGTGACTATTTATGTTTTTAAAAACTTATTGAAATATAAAAATATTTTCAATGCAAATGCACTTTTTTTATCTAAATAAACGCGAAAACCACTTTGGATGAAAATTTAATTGTTCATTTGGGTAACCCAAGAACTTTATTTTAAGTAACAAACATAAAACTGACATTGCAGTGTCATTAAACAAAAAATTCAAACCGACTGGACCGGACCATTTCCAGAGAACATTGCCTTCTTAAATTTTTGACTATACAGGGTGTTTCAAGAAAAAGGTAACCGAGGTTTTTTGACTATTTTTCATGCGAATTTGTAAAAATGCCTAAATAAGTCGATTTTGTTTTCGACTTTTTATCTGTCTTTTAAATTTTTGTAGAAAGCACCTTCGATTTGTTTTTGAGATATTTGCCTCTGAATTTGGAAATTTACTATAAAGGGATAAAAACAATAAATTAGGAAATAAGATCAAAATGTTCCTTCGGTAAGAAATAAGTTGATGTGTTTCGGAATTTTTAAAATTTTATCTTAGAAATGTACAGAAAAAAACGTTTTTTTATAGTAACTAAGAGGCAAATACCTAACCCAAATACGAATCAATTTTTTTTAAATTTTTACACGGTTGTCAAGATATTCAAATAACCTTCACAACAAGGTATCCTGAACCGACTTTCCCCATTTAAAATATAGGGTTAGGGTTAAAATTGAAAAAGTGTCCCCCTAAAAAAAACAAAATCCACGTGTTTAAGGGTTTTTACAAATTCGCATGAAAAGGACCCAAGAGCACCTTTGACACCCTCTATATTCCTTAGCGGACCGAGTCGCCACAAAAACATCGAAAAAAGTTTTGTCGAAACTTAAAATGGCCGAAAAAAAATGTCGAACCGTAATTTGGTCGAAAATAAAACAATTGAAAATAAGTAAAGTAAAATAGACGAAAATAATTTAAACAAAACGAAACTGTGGAAAATAATATAATAGAAAATAATTTAGACGAAGCGTAATTTCGTCGATCTGTAAAAATGTCGAAACGTAAAAGCATGGAAACCTAAAATCATCGAAACACAGTTAAGTCGATTTGCATAATGATCGAACCGTAAAAAAGTCGAAAAATAAAAAAAAATTAAAATAAAAGAGAAGAAAGCAATTCAAGCGAAAGGTATTTTTATCGATCCGTAAAGATATCGAAAATAATATAATCGAAAATAATTTAAACGAATCCTAATTTCGTCGATCCGTAAAAATGTCTAACAGATATTTTATTTTTATATTTTTTTCGGTTTGTTGAAAATGAGCGCAGTGAACAAACCCCCTCCAAAGGCAAGTTCCTAATATCCCACTGTGTAATATATGTTCAGTAGCGCACTCAGGAATATGTATTGGGAGGTGACCGAGGCCTCTGGTAAGGGATCTGAGGCCTCATGATGTTCAATTTTATGCTATTTTATAAATGAAATATGTGAAAAATATCTAAAAAAATCTTAGGTTTAAGGGGGGAGTCGGGGTCCGAAACACCCAACTGTGTGCGCCCATGTGTCTTTTAGATCTCTATACTGCATTTGCATAGGCGAAGTTAGGGGGGGGGGCTTAGCCCTCCCAAAAACTCAGTTAGCCCGCCCAAAAATAATTTGAAAGATCGTCCATGGGTCAAGAGTGATTCAGTTTTTTTAGCTTTTGCACAAGGGCGGATCCAGAGGTGCTTCTCGGGGGGGGGGGGCACTTTAGGTGACATTCTCTGTTGGTAAAAAACGGTATATATTTTTTAAAGCAGCATTTTATTAAATTCGTCAGTGGTTGTAATTTCGATGATAACAACAATAGACACTTTCATGCGCCGCAGGCAAAAATGTTGAGTTTTTATTAGCAAAAACATTATTTGTTACTCATTTTTTGTATATTCAAAAAATTCTCGTTGGGGGGGCAAGTGCCCCTAGTGCCCCCCCCCCTGGATCCGCCACTGCTCTTGCAAATATTGAAAATGGCATAACAAAATTCCTGATCCCAGATGATATTCTGGAAAAACGGATTAAAACAGGAAACTGGAAGCTGGAACCTGCTTCTTCAATAAAATTGTACTATTATGCTTTCTTTTATTTTAACTTTGCTTTCAGGGTTGATTTGTATGATACGTGTATTAAATTATTCCTATCTTGACCCAATACCTTACAATACAAAACATATTTCACTATTGGGTATCACGAGACGAGTGGCTTTAGCCCCCCAGATCTGATGACCTAACTTCGCCCATGTGCATTTGGCAAAAATTATATGTGTCCTTACTTAGTTTATTAACCCGAAAATTATTTTGCTAAAAAATGATAACAAGTTGCGTTTTGCGGTTTTTTTCGCAATTTGAATTCTCACGCATTAACGCATAATAAACACCACAAAAAATAAAACATCATTCCCAGACATCTTTTAACCGCCAATTTCTTTTTACAAAAGTGCATTATAGGCGTCTGTTGTAAATGATAAGAATGATTAAATTGGTCAAAACCAAAGTGACATAGTTTATATAAATTCGTTAAGACCTTCTAATCTTTCAGTAAAGTGTTGAAATTGCATATAGTGCAGTTTTTAAAAAAGTTTTAAAAAAATTATTAATTTTGTTTCAATCAAAATGTCTCATTTACAAGAAGATCACGACTCAGGATTATCTGTGAGTGGCTTGAATTTAAGAGATGCTGCCGCTAACGCCTTATTGGAATGGTCCAGTAAACATCAAGATGTAAGTAATTTTAATGCTTTTTAAAAAAGTTTTAAAAAAATTAAAAAAATTAAGTGTAATATGTTTGATTGTATAAAGCTTTCAGTTAAGTATACAATGTAAAAAACTAAATAAAAATACAAATAAAATAAATATAAAAATCGACATCCTACAGGGATAGTTCTCAAAACTGCTGCAGAACTTCCTCTTTGTGTAGCCAAACTTATTTTCTGTTGTATAAAATTACTTACATGTTTATTTTTTATTTTTTATTAACAGACAATTTAATTTATAAATTTTTCCCCTCCTCCCCCCAAGGTCCAAGAGTTTCCACAGAGAATGGTACAAAATAAAATCTATCTTCAAGCTCTTTATATTTTTGTTGTTTTATCCTTTCCCCTATTTCAGCTGCTGAACCAGCTTTTATAGAAGTTTTTGTAATATATGATTCCACCAATGTATCCCTACAGGTAGCAACCCACAAGAGTGCTTTACCTTTCTTCCATGGCACTAAAGTTAATACGTCAACACCTTTTCCGTCACTACGACAAAAAAATTCTGTGGTTCAAGTACAACTGGAATATCAACAGAATTTAGTGCACGTTTGAGTATATTAGACACTTATTGGAATAAAACTTGACCTTATTTAAAACTCGACCCTATGGTGACAGATTTACATAAAAAGCAGCTGCTCTGCTTCAAAATTCGGCCTTTGTGTATTTAAAAACCGGATTTACTAGTGTAGGTATTTATTAAATAAAAGTTAGCGTCTTTATTATTAAATTTGGCTTTGGTATGTCAATTTTGAGAGGTCAGCTGTTAGTTTTCTGTGTAAATGTGTCAAAATAAAGTCGACTCTAAAATAAAGTCAGGTTTTATTCCAATAAGTCCCTATTAAGTAACCTGTGTCTTGCCCAACGACCTGCATTCTTGTTGCAGCATAGTCCATACTGAGTGTAATGGAGTTTATTCACAAAATTAATAAATATCTTTTGAATTTTTTTAATGAATTAAAATTTTTAAAATATTTTAAAAATTAAAGCTTTGAAAACATTTTTTGTTGCCTCAGAATTTGTTTTGAAAAAAAATGCTTATTCTATTGAGTTTTGATAACAGCCTTTCGATATCTTTTGCGTTTTAAGAATTATTTTAAATTTTAAACCACTAAAAAGTTACCATATCTTTTATGACATTATTTGAAATTACTTTCTAGACCTTAAACAAATTAAATCTTTTTCTCAAAATCAGTTCAGAAGTTTCAAAGCTTTAGAGATGCTAATATGGTCAACAGTGTTAAACAAATATCTTGAAAACTAAATCAATGATCACATGTTTCCTCGCAATATAGTTTTGACAAATAATTGAGGAGGAAAAATCATAGATCAAAATCGTTTTGATAACATAGGTTAAGCTCTGGATACTACACGGTAAAAAAAATTGTCTTAGATCAAAGCAAATGGCTTTGAATTAAAATAATTTATGCTTTCCTATTTACCAAGAAAATATTTTCTTGATATTGCACAAAAAATGTCTTGCCTCTTTATTTTAATGTGAAAACAGAATTTGTTTTATTATTTATTATACTTATATACTTATATGAAGACAATTTGCTTTGTTACAAAATGGAGTATAATGATACAAAACAATTAAAGAAGAAAAACAAAGTATCATTTCAAGATTAAACGCTGCGTTAAACTAAAAAGAAATATTTTAATTCAAAACAATTTTTTAAAAGAAAATAACGTGTTTCCAATTTAGATAAAATTTTTTACTGTGTAGCTAACTCGAAAACATACTTCATCACCATCACAAGAAGATTCTTTTATTGCAAAAATAAATTTTGGCTACATTTTTGTTAATACAAGGGAACGTTTCTAAGTTATGTAACGCAAAAATGCAGGATATTTCACCCCTTCCCCTCTTCGTCACGAATTTTCAAGAAAAGCAAATTAAAAAAACATCGAGTGAAATGCAAGGCTAAACCCCCTCCCCTACCCCCTTAACAGTTACGTAATTAAGAATGGTCCCAAACATAAGTTGCAAAAAAGTTACTTTATCAAATTGTGAAAATAGATTTTGAAAACTTGTTATGGTTTAAAGGTATGTAAACATGACCGTTTACCCACTAAACACAAAAACATGTCAAAATAATGTTTAATTTAAAAACATAACGTTAGGTTGGATTTTAGTTCTAACGTCATATTCATAGTGAAAAAGAAGCTTAATAACCCGTTTTCTGACGTTAGAAAAATAATCTTATGTTTTTATAACGTTTTTTTAAAGTGTTTTTCAAACGTAAAAAAAATATTGATTTTTAACAGTGAAAAAGAAATGTTTTTTTAACATTGAAAAATAAATGTTTTTTTAAAAATGAAAAAATATATTTTTTTTCAAATTTCTCTAAAGATAAGGTAACTTAAATAATGTAAATAAAATTCTTCTATTTTGGAAAAGCAGAGCAGCAAGAGTCCGTTGAGGTTTTCGTGAACACGACACTCAGTAAAGGATCCGTAGCTTCTGAAAATAAAATTTAAAATTATATGTAAACAATAATTTTGTAGTAAGTGCCTCGCTCTCGTTCTCATTAATGCTCAAGTGAATACAAGGCAAACAATATTCATCTGAATGCTCGTTTGAAATTCACACTCTGATCGGGTGGGGTCCTGTGCCGAGGCATTCGTTTGGTCCCGCCGCGAGGCTTGCGAATTCTGCCTCAAATGAATGTGGCTTAAGGTCCGGCGGCTAAACATTCGCGGTGAATTGTGGCATTCCCTGTCCGATTAACTGTAACGTAGGTATGCGATATTCCATACAAAACAATTTTTTTACTTTTGTTTACTTTTCTTACCTAATTTTGTGATGCTTCATTTAAATCATTGCATACATATTTGTTATTCTTTAACTAAATCATCTTTTCCACACAACTGGTGTATATTCGTATCCAAATATGTATCAGTGTTGTTTCTACAAAAAGTAAATATTTTAACCAAAATTGCACAAAGCGTATCTGCTACCGACTTGTATGAACTCGCAGCGAAAAGCAACTAAAAATAGCGATGGCCCGTTCTGGTAATGGAACTATGCGGCAGCGCCCTCTATAGTATAATTTTTTTTATTGTTTAAAAAACAAAACATTTATTAGCTTCGTATATCTTAAATTCAACGTTAGAAATGAGATCTAAGAAAAAACATTATAAAAATAACTATATGTTGATGGTATTATTTTTAATGTTAATAAAATTATGGTTTTTTAAATATTGGTTTCTTAACGTTATTAAGAAATATATTTTTGGTAATGCTTTTACATGAAATTTTCGTTAGGATTTTCAACATGTTTTTTTCAATGTCAAAAGTTGACTTAATTTTAACACAAATTTGTGGTAGAAAAAAAAACATTTTTTTTCAACATTTATTTAACGTTTTTTACGATTTTATGCTTAGTGGGTAATGAGGTCGAAAAAATTGTCAATTATTGGAAGTCTTCAAAAAGTGTCCTTAGCTTAGATTAAACAAAATTTGAAACAAGACTCCTCTTAGGTCTTAATTAGTATTCTTGTACAAATTTGATCAAAACCGGTTTTATAGTTTCAGTGCTTTTTGCGATATGATGATATTTTGTTAAAATTTAGCATATTTTTGCAGGATAGTGAGGAAACCATAACTACCAGCGGTGGTAACCCTGTGGGTATGAAAACGGCCAGTGAAACAATTGGATATCAAGGACCGACTTTACTCCAAGATTGGGTCCTGATCGACCATTTGAGCCATTTTAGCAGAGAAAGGATTCCAGAAAGGGTAAGGCATGTCATACACTGACGAATTTACGGGGGAAGGGGTAAACTTGAACATAAATTTGCAATAAACTCATACCTTTTTTTTGCCCTCCTCCCCAATTAGATCCGCCACTGAACTCATACAAATATTTTCCTAATTATTTTTTTTATAGTTTAATCTTTAGTAATTTAAATAACAACAAAAAATGTCTCCAGTTTTACATTATAATTTTTAAACAGGTTGTGCATGCCAAAGGGGGTGGTGCCTTTGGATATTTTGAGGTAACTCATGACATCACCCAGTACACTGCTGCAAAGGTTTTTGCTGAAATTGGAAAGAGGACACCAATTGCTGTGCGGTAAGGATTTTGAGGATCAAAAATAACAGGGTGTTCCCGTATATTATTTTACACCATATCTAAAACGTATATTTGAATAGATATCAAAATATCATACTAATAAAAGTTTAATGATTTTTAGAATCTTTGGGTCAGAATGTAAAAAAAAAAATTTCATGTCAAAATTTGACAGGTCGATTTTTTAAACAGAACACCATGTATTTAATTTTTGATTTTTATAGATAATTTCATTCTGATTTTAAAAATATATATGTTCACATTATATCGTTTATTAGTTTTGGAGATATATGCGTTTAAAAATTTTAAAAACTTAAATTGATACTCTTTAAAACATCAAGGCAGCCATGAAAATGGCAATCGCATTGACCCAAAAATTGATGGATGCTGTTGTTTTTGTAGGTATATAATTTCTTAATATTTTCCATCCGCGGTGATTCTGCGCAGTAATGTGTGGTGCCGCAAGCCAGTAAAATCAAAAAATAATACAATTTTTTTTCTTTTCTTTTTTTCTGATTTAATCTAATATTCATTGGTAATTTTCCTCCTTGATTATGATTGATACAATTTTGAATAATTCTTATAAATTTAATGTGAATAGCTTGATAGATAGAGTGCGCAAAATTTCCATTAAGATCGACGATTGTCTGTTCTATTTTCTCTTGTACAATTTGAAGTGTCTCCAGCCTGTTGTCGTACACCTTATTTTTTAGGTAGCCTCACAAAAATAAATCAAGGGGAGACAAATCGGGGCTATTTGCTGGCCATAATAATGTGGTTTGGGGGATTGGTTGCCTTCTGCCAGGAAACTGAAAACTAGTTGCCAGCTATAGATGTGTTTTCATTATTTAAGTAAAATAATTTAATGATATCCAAATATTCTTTCTCGGAAAAAAACCATCTTTAACCACTTCTTAAGCTAAATCTGACAATTTGACAAAACAATAGCATTACTTACCAAAGTCAAATTTAGAAATCCAGTCGTTTATTTTCCATTAATAGTGGCGTCACTATTACAAATTCCGGCTCTTATAATACACAATGGCCTTCTTATTATGCGAAACTGTCAATATAGTGCCCGGCAAAATAAGTGCCTGGCACTATTGCAATAAGTCCCTATTAGTAAGAACAGGTATTTAACTTGGAGTTTTAAAATGGTGGTACGAGTAGGTTTGGCAAGTAGGCCTTGACTCGTACCCTTTTTGCCTATTCAGAGTGTCCCACATAAAAGGTACTACATGAGAATTTTGGAAACTCTATATTTGCACAAAAAAAGGTTTTTCTTTTTATAGTGTCATAATATTATATTATTAAAAAAGGTCTGTAAAATTCTAAAAAAATTTATATTTCTTTTTTGCAGATTTTCTCAAGTGGCTGGTGAACGTGGATATGCCGATACCTATCGCGACCTAAGAGGATTTGCAATAAAATTTTACACTGATGACGGTATTTGGGACTTGGTTGGAAACAATAGCCCCATTTTTTTCGTCAACGACGCTATAAATTTTGTTGATTTTATCCATGTTCTAAAAAGGTAAGTAATCTAAATCTACATAAAATCAATTTTTAACCTTTTAAAATCATTTTTGGATCCTGTGCAAAAAATGAAGCACCCAAAAACCATATACATAATATTCCAATACCCACGGTAACTGCCCATTCATGATGCAAACATGAGGGCCTTGGTCAAAAATACCTGATTGGTTGCATTCAAAGATGCATATTATTTCCATATAGTACGTATTATTGCAATACCTATGGTGCCTTAGGATGCCGAATGCAAACATATTTGAAATAACAATATCAATGGGAATCCTTTTTGCGGTCCTTAAGATAAAATATTCTGATTGGTTATACTTTTACGCATGAATATTATTTTATTCTTGCATTCGTTACGTCAATTCATCGGCGTACAGTTGACAAAAACTCTATCTATGTAAATTTGGTATTTGTGCATTTTTCGTACCTTTATTTCTGAATGTTTGCATCAAACGCCAACCATTGTGTAAATAGGTAAATAGTATTGGAATATTATGTATGTATATGCCAAAAACCCATGTCCTTATTTCGCTACTGTTAATCGGGTTCAATTCCTGGGCTTGTAACTGGGTGTTTTTGACGTTTTCTATTTTTAATTCTTACCATCACGTTTAAGTTTAGGAACACCGGGTATGAATCCAATAGAATGAGGCAGTAGGGGAGAGCGGAACAAACGGGGCAAGTTAACGAACTCAATTTAACACAAAATTTATAAATGGCAACGAGTTTATTACTGTGCTGTTAGAACTCTTTAAAGTCAAAGTTTTATGAGGTAAATATAGATGGAGCACGTAAGAGTAATAATAGTACAGTGGCTTATAACCTATAATTTGAGTGGTCGCTTATAAAATTTTAAGCCGAAAAATAAGCTTTTGCGGAAAAATCTAAGGGAAGAATAATATTTATTAGTAACTAGGAAATTAATTATTTATTATATTTTCAGTATAAGAACATATAAATAACCATCTTTGGTCATTTTTTGATTTTTTTTTTACAAAAAAATTGTACCTTTGGGGGAAGTTGGCGGGGGCAAGATAACGAATGACGAAAGAAGAGCTTGGAAAAAAAACTTAAACAAAATTGAATAAGAAAATAAAAAGAAAACTTATGGCAAAGTCTTAAAAGTTAAAAAAGATAGTTTTTAATGATTTTAATCAAAACCTACCAGAAACAAAAAAACAACGAAAATATTTTTGTTTAGGGTACCAGGAACCATGGATTGAACCTTCAGTAGCGTACTGCATTAAATGTGGAAGGTGCGAGGGTTGGGGTCATGAGGCGTGCACCTCATATTAAAAGAAGAGGTCGTTCATTTGTGACCTATGCGCCTAGTCGCCATCTTGCCCCAATAGGCTCGTCAACTTACCCAGTCAACTTAGTGTGGCAAGATGACAAAAATGCATTTTTTAAGTTATTTGTTATGTAGATTTTTAAGGTTTAAATTTTTGTGTCTTTTTTTAAATTGGTTTGTAAACCAAAATATCTATGTGGGTGGGTGTTCGAGAAAGCTTTAATCCTTAACATCGTCATCTTGTCCCGCTTTCCCTTATGATTATTTTAAAATTATTTTTTTTCCGTTTTTTTTTTTTAGGAATCCAGTAACCAACATTCGCCCCGATTACGACGCCTTCTTTGACTTTTTGTCGCTAAGAACTGAGAGTGCGCATCAAACACTACAGCTTTTCACAGATAGAGGTAAAGTTCTTACTTGTTTGTGTTTTTTATTTCCTTTTTTTCTCTCATTTTCTTTTGATTTTTCAAAATTTATAAATTGTTATTTCTTTAAGGAATTCCTGCAAGTTATCGGAAAATGCACGGCTATGGCGCAAACACGTTCAGCTTTATCAACGCAGAGGGAAAGTTCTTCTACTGCAAGTTCCACTATTTGTCTGATCAAGGTATAATAGTAGATATAGTGTAGAGTTTGGAAATTCCGACCATGCGGTAATTCCGGCCGTCTAAGTTATATATTAAAAATATTTAAGATGGCTATATCTTAGGTACTTTAAGCGCTCACTTATTATATAATTTCACTCTCTAAGAAATGACATTTTGAAAAATTAATTTTTAGCAAGCTGTAAACACCGAATAATAATTGTAGCTCTGGTCTTATCAGCTGTGCGTTGATTAAAAGCACAGAAAAACTAAGTTTTTCTATGTTAAAAGATATGATTTGTGTATCGTGAGTTAGGGGAAAGTGGGACAGGTTGAAACAAAAAATACATTTTTTGAGACTGATCATAGCCTACAAAAGAAAAGGACCTTAAATATTTTCCTGTTTCGCAGAAATCTTTTCATTAATTGGTATTTAAAAAGATATATTATGGTTGTCAAACATCATCTAAAAATTTTGAAAATAACCTCAAAAATTTACAAAATATAAATTATTTACTTATATTATTAACTTTACTTTTATTATAAAGAAAAAGCCAGATTAAAATTTGTAAACAAAACAAATTTACAAACTATGTAAAGTAAGAAATAGCGAACCTACATTAATCTATAAAAAATTGACAGCAAATTTAGCTTATTGTCTACTAGGTATGTATTAGAGATTGAGGTTTATGCTTTCTTAACACCAAAAGAAACACATTATAGAGTGTTTCAACTCACCCTATTTAGTTTGTTTTAACCTACCCCACCCCTGTTATTTTTTTCTTATTTGATCAAATTATCTGGAACAAGTGACAGGACATTTTTACATTGACACATCTCTATAATCAATTTAATACAGAAATATTTTATGACCAATCCAAAATTATCAACCAAAACATATGTTTTCTTTGGTCAAAAAAGACAAATATTAAAAATTTACTTTTCTTGACTTAAAACACAAATTTGTCCACTGCAACGCAAATACTTTTAAACAGGCTATGGCATTAACTTGGCTATTGGAACAGCACAGCTAGCGTTGCCAACTTTTTCTAAGATAAATATAGTATTTTTCAATATAAAAACCAAAACAAATATATAGTACACCTAAAAAATATATAGTATTTTATAGTAAAAAAAGTTTTTTACACACTTGAGACATAAATTCGCATAGCAAAATGGTGCGATCAGTTTAGTGTCATCCTTGCAAAATATAGACCAAATCAAGATCCAATTAAAATATAGTATTTTTGTGTACTATATATTTTTTCAACAGTATATAGTATGCAGATCTAAAATATAGTACAATACTATATAATATAGTACGGTTGGCAACCCTAAGCACAGCTGCTATTCAAAGCATAAAACACACCATAAAAATTGTTCATGTACAGCAGGGATTTTGAACTGTTTCAACTTGCCTCGTGTTTCAACCTGCCCCGCTTTGCCCTAAGTCTGATTTTGTTGTTCATAGGTATCGAAAACTTTACTCAAGATGTGGCGGATCGACTGGCCGGTGTTCAGGCCGACTACTACATCAGAGACCTCTACAACAATATTCACGATGGAAACTATCCATCTTGGACGTTCTATGTTCAAATAATGACTCCTGAACAAGCTGCCAAGAACTCGTACGATCCATTTGACAACTCTAAAGTTTGGTTAGTATTATTTCTGAAATAAGTTTCTTGGTAATTATTCCTTATATTGGGACCCGTCGTTAGTACGATCGTATCCATAACAAAAGGAGAGAAAAGGCGACTTTACTAAATACAGTAAAACCTCCTCTAAGCGGACACTTACGGTTTCGTCGATTTTGTCCGCTTATTGGAGGTGTTCGTTTATGAGGGAGAACTGCGAAATTTTAATACATATTTATTAACAATTTCCGTTGCTTGAGTTTTTCAGATATTAAATTTTTGAGCGACCTTTCGTGCTGATAGATGTTCCTTCTCCGAAACGTTAACAACTTCCATTTTTTCACGTAAACTAAGAAGCTTTTTACTAGGCGCCATTTCAAAGAGATCTGTTACTACCGAACTGAACAATAAAAAGAAAACAGCAGTCCCGCCACAATACTTTGTGGCCGAATAAAATATGTTGTAAATACGAAAGAAGTAGCAGCGCTCCCTACTGTTGTCAGCGGTTCGCATCCGGTTAAGGGAGGTTTCAGAATCATTTAACCAAAAAAAAATTGTCCGCGTCCGGTTATAGGAGTGAATTTTGAAAAGCTTGGTTTCAACAAATTTGTAAGCCTAAAGGGAGTGTCCGCTTAATAGAGGTGTCCTAAGGAGAGGTTTCACTGTACTTTCAAATTTCAGTCACGGTAGACTACATATTGAGGTAAAAATTTGACGTACATACCTTTAGTTAGCTTAGAATATTTACTGAGATTGATCTGTCTCCTTAGTGACGTAAAATTTTTGACTCCATGCGTAGCCCACCGTGACCAATGCTGCAATTTAACAGTTGGTTTTTCTTATTTAAATGTCAGTGCAACCTACCCTGATTCCTTTTCAGGAACTGCCCACAAAAGTCTTGACTTTTTTTCTTTCATAAAACATTTTTTCTTAGTTTAAGCTGGGTTTACATAAGACATAGCATGACATAACATAACAGAGTTGAGCCTTAACCCTGTTGGTGTTTATACAGAAAAATAGCATTACATAACATAAGACATAAAAAGATACCCAACTTTTATCTTTGTATGTCATATCTTATATGTGAAATCACATTATGTGTATGACTGCGACATCATTATTTATGATTTTTTACAATAACCCTACTTTTTTATTGTGTTTGGATGGTTTTTTATGTTTTTTTCAACTAATTTGGCAAAAAAGGTAAGTAAAACATTTGATATTTGATATTTAGGTACATTATAGTAGGCTGTTCATTAATATTATAGTTAATTGGGGCTTACTTTCATTTGTGGTGTTATTTATTTCTTTAAGATGGATGAAGAATCATGGTCTTTTATGTTGTCCAGGGCAGGAAAGCCCTGTACCTGTTCAATCAATTATGCTGTTGCAAAATAGCATACAGAAAAGTCAAACTGTGATTGGACCAAGTTTTATATTCTGTCATGTTATATTTTTTGTATAAACATCCATACGTTATGCTATGTTTCTGCTTAAACCCAGCTTAATTCAAACTATATATTTAGTTTATTGCGACCCGAACAAGAAACTATATTACATTATTGCTGAAAATATATAATGATTACAGTCATTACACTATCGTACTGAAGGAGAAGACACATTAATTTACATTTTTAGGCTTCACGGAGATTATCCATTAATTCCAGTGGGGAAATTGGTCCTAAATAAAAATCCCAGTAACTATTTTGCTGAAGTGGAACAGTTGGCTTTTGATGTGTCTCATCTTCCACCAGGTAAAATTATAGGGCCCCTATCCACCCTTGGATAAAGGTCTGGTCATAAATTACGGTCAACATATTTTTAGTTACATTTTTTTAACCGTTACCTTTTGAATTTCAGGCCGGGTATTTTTTTATCCGGTCGTTTGGTCCCTTAGAATTGCCTATCGAGTTCGTAAGAAAGTCAGGTTTGATTACCGGCGTGAATAAAGGGGTACATAATACTAAATTAATTTTTACACTCGCTCTAGGAATTTGAAATCCTGTAAATATCTGCAGCACTCGACCTCGGATCCAAGGCTGTACCTTGGGGGGGGGGGATCAATCCTTCCAAAATAGTCGACAAAGTATATTAAAAGAGAATTCTCAGCAACACAAATTAAATTTAAAAAAATTTATAGACATTTTTTAAACCACCTTCCCCCCGAATTTTTGTTTTGAAAGTCTTCGAAATTGACGGGATTGGAACCCGCCACTGGATGGAAGCGATAAATATAATTTTTTAATATTTTGTACAATCTAACAAATGTTTTTTATTATCTCATACTTACAAATATTATGTTTGGCACACTTTTCTTAAATTCCAATTTATCCAGTACTAAACAATTTTTCATCTTTAATTCCAGAGAAGTGAAAGTGTGGAAGACATAATGATGATAGCAATATTAATGACTTGATCATTAATATTGACGTTAATGTAGTTTGCTTTAATTAATGTAAAACCAAAATCTATTTTTAAAATTTTTATTCTTAGTTTGCTGATAAAATATTTATTAAAAATTCTACCTCAAAATAAAAACTAATATTGTTCTGTTTATTTTAAAACTTTATTACGAGAAAAAACACCTTTATCTAAAATCAAAATGTTTGTTTTTAAACATTTGGGTTAATAAAATTGCGGCATATGGACTTTTAATTTAAAAAAAAACTTGTTTGAACAAAAAACAAACAAAATATTTTAAAAAACCTCTTCGGTAACTAACGTTTAATAATTTGGTAGTAACTTTTATGTTTACAATTCATATTTAAACCTAATAAATTTGTGTTTGTTTGTGTGTGAATAAGCTTTATGGCCTGGAACGAGCCAACTGGCCAAACCCAATAAAAACAAAAGCTAAAGTAGGTACTTTGGAAATGCTCGACAAAGTTCGATTTATCTAATGGCTATAAAAATTAAAAAAAAAAACTTTATGGCGAGATCACGACGAGTTTTAGTCGTCAAAGTATACAAATGGCTTAGATGATTGCTAACGTTTAAAAATAAAAATTATTATCTACTTTTGCAAGAGAAAAAGACAATTTTTTACAAATCAAACAAGTTTCGTGGCTAATCGGGTAAAAAGGAGTTTAAGATAAAGAGATCACGTGTCTGATGGCGGATAAAAACGCAATAAGCGTTGATCTGGCCTGAAAGGCAGAAGAACTGTAGGTCACGGATTAGTTTGTTTCTTTTTATTTGTAATCGATCTTTTCATTGATCGATATGTATAGCAGTTTATTTTGACCTGCTATTGTTCTGGTTTCTCTCGTATCTCGATGGATGGCGCTTCTTGCGAGAGTTTTCTCACTATTTACATAGGATTAGAGACAAAAGCGTCTAATTAACTTCGCAAGAGTGTCACAATGACCAAGCATTGTTCTGAGGAGTCCCATAAGGACGAAACAGTTGGCTGTCAACAGTTATTAGGTGTCCATTAGATCTTGGACCCCCGTGAGGTTGAGCTTTCAAGCTAACCACGAAAAAGTATGAGAGAAACAAAAACTCCTTTTTACCCAATTAGCCACGAAACTTGTTTGATTTTTAAATTACTAAATTTCATGTTTGACAAATTTTTACCTTTTTTTCATTTTAGGAATCGACGTTTCCCCAGACAGAATGCTTCAGGGGCGTACTTATAACTACGGAGACACACATCGCTATCGTTTAGGAGTGAACAACACCCAACTTCCGGTAAACAGCCCCTTTAGAATCAGCAATTACGAAAGGGACGGAAAATCAACCCTTAATAGTCAAGGTACTGTATTTATAAAACTGTTACAAAAGTTACCAAAGTTGTTATTTGTTTTATTATTGTTTCGCAAAGGGCAAAAAAGTCCTACATTAATTTACCATTAATTTTTTGCTGTGAGAATAGTGATGTAAATGGAAATATTGGAAATTTCCGAAGGTGTCTCGGAAATATTGGGATAATTGGAAATATTTAAAAAAATATTATCTTTCATATTTTGTAACCTAGAGAGCGTTCTTAAATTAAGCAACGCAAAAACTCAGGATTTTTGACCCCCCATTCCCCCTCTTAAAGCATTTTCAGGAAAAAACAGATTAAAATAACATTGAGTGTAACGCAAGGCCAAAAATCTCCCCCTTCCCTCCTTGAGCGTTACGTAATTTAAGAATAGGCATATATAAGCATTAAACTTACTATAGAATAATTTTTATTTCCGACACTATTGAAGATTCTGAGGAAGTAGACTGGCAAGACGATGTTATTGAGTGTGATGCTGATGACAGCGATAAAGATATGCCTCTTGCTCAACTAGTGAATAGTGTAGTGTGTCAAGAATGGAATTTTTGTTGTACAAATTTGACCTTATTTATGTAAGTATATTTGTTTGAAGAATAACTCCTGATTTGTGTTCATGTATAAGCCTTCTGCGTTTTCCGGTGTTTTGTTATGATTTTAAAAATAAATAATCCCTTTTTTCAATTTTTTTAAATATTTTATATATTTCCATATATTTCCAATGTTTCACGAAATATTTCCGGAAATATTTCCGAAAATATATTTCTGGAAATTTTACAACACTATGTGAGTTCTTACTGCCAGCAAACAGTTTTCTTTAATTATCAGCTATTGTTAGTCAGGGTTCTTTGGTCAGGGTGGGGAACATATTTCTTTGTTCATAACCCAGTAACTTAATCACTATACCGCCTGTCCCAAAGTAGATCTTAAAAGCTCCTTCTATTGAAGTACGAGAAAGAAATCCGATGTATCCAACAAAGACAGCCTGACTTTTCTTATTTTTGGTGACCCCGCCTTTTAAAGTAACCTCTATTATCCCCACCAAAATTAGCCGAAATCTGGGATGGCTCCGCACCGGCGCCGGACCTAGTCCCGCAAGCGACTTTGGCTTTTAAGAATCCCTTTGAAACACCTGGTAAAGAATATTTTTTTTATAGGAGGAGCTCCAAACTATTTCCCTAACAGTTTCAGAGGACCTATTAATTCAGCAAGGGCTCGCGCATTGTACCCTAGTGTACCCCTTAGTGGAGTCACTCAAAGGACCGATAATGGAAAAATTGACAACTACACCCAGGCTAGACTTTTGTGGCAAAGGGTAAGAATTTTCTTTTTTAATAAAAGGACTTGCAGGTTCAGAAATTTTTTTTGAAATTTTAAGTTATTTTAATTCCTGATCTAATTTTTTGAGAGTTGGTTTTTTCATTAGAATCATTTATAGTTTTCGATTAATTTTTAATGCATTTTAATTCTAAATAATATTTTCTTATTGCTTTATAGGTGTTGAAAGATGACGAACGCGAAAGAACTATCCAAAACTTGTTGCCGTGGCTTAGACAGACCAATAGTGTGATAGCTGAACGAGCTATCGCTAATCTGTTTGAAAAAATTGATGCTGAATTGGGAAGAAGACTCAGGGAAGGCCTAAAACCGGTGGAGACGGTGCATGTAGATTCACCTTTGGTTAATTTTTAATTCTTCGTGTAGAGTAATTATAGTGTACCAAGTATCTTTGTATTTTAGCCATATCCACAGGTCAGATCAATCCATGATAAATATAAAATAGGTAATATGTTAGCTCACGTTTTTTAAACTTTTATTTTCCTTGACATTTTGTTTCCCTTCTACTTTAAGGTACCTAATAAAATAATAGATAGTTTTTCGACGCTGAATCCGAATCTAGAGTCAAAAAAGTCCCTAGATATCTGAAACTTTCCCCAGTGGGTCAATTCATATGAAGGGTCCAGTGGAAAAACGATGAGATTCCGTTTTTTTCTGAAATCGACATTTTGACGCCATGCGATAGCTTGAAACGTGAAGTAGTAACTCACTAAACCTTAAAGGGGATAAACAATGAGATTCCACTAAAAGCTACGGCTAAAAATAGGCAGGACTGTGGAAAAACGCCGAGACTCCCACTTTAAATTTCGTTTTACTCAACTTTTTGAAAAATGGAATCTCATCGTTTTTCCATTTTTGGTACATTTATTCTACCGATCAAAATGAGCAATTTAAACATTTTTGAACAGTACTTTCTGCACATTTTTTTTTGGGTGTGCACCCCCAAAGATTTACACCACTGCTATGTAGATATTTGTTGACATGGTGCATGACAATAAAATTGGCATGAAAATGGCATGAAATTTCGCCCAGGTGCATGCGCAGTACAAATCCAGTTGATTCTTCTTCCAGTGTCTTTCTTTTGCATGCAAATATTTGCATGACGTCATGTAGGGTTGCCAACTTTGAATTTAGGTTTGTCAGGACATTTGTTTTAAATTCTCAGGACATTTGATCCTAAATCAAGACATCCACACATTGTAATAAAAAATAAAAAGTTAATTTAAAAAAAAAAACAAAATTATCAATTTTAAAAAAATTTCTTAATTTTGCTTGGACATTACATATTTAGTAGGTACTTATTTACTAATAACTACCTATTTAATAAAAATTATAAGAAATTTTCACGATGCTTGTCCATATACTAAGGCACAAAAACGCGTCGGAAAATGCTCGATCATAGTTACTTTCCACACTACCCTAATTACATCATCATTATAGGTATGTTTAAAAAAATATATATATTTGCGTAACATGTAGCATAAATTGATGTTATACATCGTTAGGAAGGTCTTAAAAAATGCTAAATATAGTGTTTTTCCAACTTTTTTGATGACATCAGCGGCGTAGCGTGGGGGGGCGCGGGGGGTTCGTCGCCCCCCCGCCCCGAGGGTAGTGGCGCCCCATAGGTGGTCGAGGCGCCCTTGTGACTTATCGGCCGCCCTCTCACACATGATGACCTTTTTTTTTTTTTTTTTTTGGTTGCAAGATTTGTGAGAGGCGCCTTTTTGACCTTTTTGTTTTTTTTTGCCACAAGATTTTTCATCCGCTTGTTTTCAGAGGCGCCCTTTTTAGCTGTCGCCCCCCCCCCCCCCCCGCCCTTTCAGGCACGCTACGCCGCTGGATGACATCCGTATGTATTTTGAAAAATCGAAGTATTAATTACCATTTGGGGTGGCAATATTCGAAAATGTGATAATCTTAAATATTTTTACGCTAAATCAACGCACTAAGAAATGTATAATTATATGAACAAATCAAGTAACACTTTTTCTTTTGAAATATTGATTTGAAGACTTTACATAATTGAGAAGTATTTTATTTTTCTATGCCCGAAAAATCAGGACATTTGCTGTCCTGATAAGGGTGTTGTCAGGACGCAGGACATTTGCCTAAAAATCAGGACAGTCCTGAGAAATCAGGACGGGTTGGCAACCCTAGCCTCATGCATCATGTCAAGCTGCCTTTATAAAAATATTTTGTAACATTAAATATTGTTATGCTATTAATATTTGCTGCTCTCCTGCTAAATAAAATTCGTCTTTCTCTTACCCCTTTACATTTCTAAACATACTTTGAATTCTTGTAAGAAAGAATAGGTAGATTCAGCATTACAACAAAAAATCTATTAGCTTTTTAGCTCCATTCCAACAGATCATAGTTAAATTAAGCCGAGAAAGAGAGAAGGAAGTATCCAACTTTGCATAAGAGATGCGATAGACGTATGTGAAGTTCATATACACATGTCTCACTATTTCTTAATATTGACCGAAACACACTAACTATATAGAATATAGGTAAAATCTTTACTGTCAATAGGCAGGGTTGGATGGGACCAGTGGCGTATATAGAAAAAAGTTTCGGGGGGGCCGAGACAGTTTCGGGGGGGGCCCAAGACCAGTATTTCCCGTATTTTATGCTATTTTATGTTTGTATTCATGAAATGTGTGGAACACATCTAAAAAAATCTTAGCTTCGGGGGGGCCCCGGCCCCCCCCCCGTCATATACGCCACTGGATGAGACAGACGGGCAACCGGACAAATGCCCGATGGGCCGGTACAATTTAGGGCCGGTTGGGCCGCAGGCCCGATGTACCTATTCCAAATTATTAATATTTATTTTTGTATATTTGACAAACGAACTAATTAAAACAAAACATTTAAATTAACAAAATCTGTTAGTAACTCCAGGCCTGCGTTACTCGTTTGATTGTTACAGTTACTTTTATATTAAAATAAGTATAATGTATCAAGGAGATAATGTGATAGTGGCAGTAACTTATCAATATATTTTTACAATACCAATATCCAGAAGAAAAAATCGGGATATTAGAAAAGTGTAATAAAATATTGTCCAAGTTTTTTTCTTATTTGTGTTGCTGTTGTGAAATCTCTTTTAACACACTTTGTTGACTGTTTTGGTGGGGATTGATCTATATCATATATCACAGATATTAATAAAAAAGGAGATTTTCTGAAAGTCTTTAAACACCTTGTATCTCACAAGTTAGGATGTTTAGGACATGCATTCATATGTTTATATGAAGTTTTTTTTCTCAAAATGCAAATTACATCCTTTAAAATTAGCATGTTATTTAATAACAAAACCTTCATAATATTAAAAACAAAAATAACACAATATGGCTTCGTTTTCTTTGCCGTAAAAATTTTTCTGCCGAAGCAAAGCCGAATAAAAAACATTTGCCAGGGCCGTTTGAACCCATCCAACCCTGTCAAAGGGAAGCATGCTTAGAAAAAGAACATTAGCAGGTATTTAAATAAGAAAAGGTACATAAGGTTTTACACCGACCTTAGGCAGTCCCGACCTCCGTAGTAAGACTCGATAGAAAAGAGGAGAAACATAAAAGAAGAAATTGTATTGTGATTGGTAACACAAATTCCTTGAATGAATCCCTATCCATCGTCATAAATGACAAAAACAAAATCGTAAATGGAAAAGGTATAACAGTTCAATGGCAAAAACGGAATTATTAATAACCGGACATTACACAAACACGTCATTAATCAAAACAAGAAAGAGCATAATCGAAGTTTAGTATAACGTCTTATATCAAAATCGGAGACGAATTCTCGTGCAAAAAGTTTCGAAACTCTAGCTGCGTTCGGTATTTACGTCGGATTAATCTTTTTGATCGAAATCGTTCGTTAATTCCATCTAGATCTAGGGGAGGTAGATCTGAATCGTTCGGTAATTCTGCTCAGACTAGTCGGACGTAAATCTGGTTGCTTCGTACAATTTGATCGACGAAACAGATTAATCTGAGATTGTGACGTATGTTTGTGTATTTGTTTTGTTTACAAAAATAATTTTTTTATGTAAAAAGATTGAAATCGAATTATTTGATGTTGAAGACAACAAATTATATAAATTTCCGACATCACAGGAAAATTTTGTCAAAATTATAGCTGGGCGTGAGTTGCAATATGTACATAATATTTTTGGTTATATTAAAGGTTAATGAACCATTTATAAAAATTTGATCGATTCGATCTGGATCGTTCGTTAATTCCAATTTGCTCAGACTAATCTGTAATCACGTGACCAAAAATCCGTCACATCTGAGATGCAAACACCGAACGCAGCTAGTGGTTCAATAAATACGTCATCAAAACGTCATCAATTGATGACCCCACGTAACAATATTTTCGAATTTATGGGCGTTATACGATGAAATACCGTTCACAGAGGTGTAAATTGTGAACTTTTTGTCAATATTTTAGCAAAAACTAAATAAAATTAAAAAACAATGTATAAATAAATATATATACAGTCGAACCTCTATAACTCGAACTCAAAGGGACAACCAAAACAGTTCGAGTTATGGAGAGTTCGAGTTATAGAAATCCGAATTAAAGAGGTTAAAATATATATAAAAAATGCAGGGACCACTTAAAAGGCTCGAGTTATAGAGAGGTTCGAGTTATAGAGGTTCGAGTTAGAGAGGTTCGACTGTATAATATAGTATTGATTCAGCAAACGTCAAAAAAGGTGTCATTTTAGCAATAGATTTAAAACGAGGTTTTACTTCGTTCGTTCCAAATGACATAGCTTACGTCAATTGGCTAACTTCAAAGGCGTCCACAAACGCTACGTCACGTTCCGGCAAAAATGAAATGATGGTGCATATTTTGTTTTTGTTTTTTGAATTGTGTTTTCACTGATTTATGAGAAGTAATGCAGCACGTAGTATTCGAAAAAATTATAAGAAGAAACGAAATCATCCTTTAAAATGAAGACAAGGATATTCTTTGTCAGGTCAAAAACGCGATAGCCACGTACAAAGTAATGACGTCACCAAATATTGATGACGTATTTATTGAACCACTGTTTCGAAACATTTTGCACGAGAATTCGTCTCGGACAAAATCAAAAAAAGGGGCCGGGCTTAGCATGAGGAACTCTCCTTTCTTTTCATGTATACCGGTTCCGTCTGTCTCTCTTCCTCTCATGGTTGGCGGCGAATTTAAATCGGGAACAAATAACATTGTTCTGTTTGAATCCAAAAATACATAAAAAAATTAAAATTTCTGTTTTTTTTTTCCTTTAATTAGCTTCCTTGTCCTTCTTTTGAGAGGTCGAAATCGGTGTTAACCGAATAGAACCGAACCTCTTGGTCAATTAACTGCAAATGAATCCCAATCTAGGGTCCAACACCTGACCTTTTTTAAGGATGAGCCTTGTTTAATGGAAATGCCGTATGTGCTATGGCAATTTCTATGTAGATACGGCGCTTTCATTAGGCATTGCAGTAAAGAAATTGCTGTGAGCGATTTCTTTTTAATTAGCTTCCTTGTCCTTCTTTTGAGAGGTCGAAATCGGTGTTAACCGAATCGAACTGAACCGAACTGAACCTCTTGGTCAATTAACTGCAAATGAATCCCAATCTAGGGTCCAACACCTAACCTTTTTTAAGGATGAGCCTTGCTTAATGAAAATGCCGTATGTGCTATAGCTATGTAGATACGACCTTTTCATTAGGCATTGCAGTAGAATTTTCTTCAAAAAAAAATTCGGACCGAACCGAACTCTTCTGTGTACTGGCCTTCATCTGCATCATCATATCGCTCGCTAAATGTTTCTCACAGTTAGTCGACACGAGCCGATTTCACCCGAATGAGCGTTACATAGCCGAGCCTGACAGCTCAGTTCAATTCACTACCCACAAAAACTGCTAAACGCGCCTAAAGAAGTTTACACTTCAAAAATTATAACTCAAAAAAGCTAATGAAAATTTAAAAAAATTGCACCACAGCAAAAAGTTGAGAAGAGTCAAGTATTTTTGGAATGAATTGCGCGCGGAAAATTTTGTAGATATAGAAAAAATACTCTGCCAATATATGGGCCCCTAAGCTCACACTAGGTACTATAGTTATAGTTTACGTGTGAGCTAATATAACTAAAAACTGAAATATATTTTATTCAACTCCAGACTAAATTACCTTTTGTTTGATACCACACAAGCCATGTTTTGACTTAAACTCAAATTTTTAAAATCTACCCCCACCCTTAAAAAAAGCAAAAACTAAAATGTATTTTGTTAAACTCCGGACTCAATTACCTTTCGTTTGATATCACACACGCCATATTTTCACTTAAACTCTAATTTTTGAAATATACCCCCACCCTTTTTTTTAAATAAATTAAAATGTATTTTGTTAAACTCCGGACTCAATTACCTTTCGTTTGATATCACACACGCCATATTTTCACTTAAACTCTAATTTTTGAAATATACCCCCACCCTTTTTTTAAAATAAATTAAAATGTATTTTGTTTAACTCCAGACTCAATTACCTTTCGTTTGATATCACACACGCCATATTTTCACAAACTCTAATTTTTGAAATCTACCCCCACCCTTTTATTTGGTTTGTGTTCGGTGGATTTTGTTCATTTTTAAATGGGACCATCTCGACCCAAGACCCAGCCTAGGTACCAAATTTCATTAAAATCGGCCAAGCGGTTTTTGAGTTAGGCGCGTTGGTCGTTACAGACAGACATACAGACAGACAGACAGACAGACAGACAGACAGACAGACAGACAGACAGACAGACAGACAGACAGACAGACAGACAGACAGACAGACAGACAGACAGACAGACAGACAGACAGACAGACAGACAGACAGACAGACAGACAGACAGACAGACAGACAGACAGACAGACAGACAGACAGACAGACAGACAGACAGACAGACAGACAGACAGACAGACAGACAGACAGACAGACAGACAGACAGACAGACAGACAGACAGACAGACAGACAGACAGACAGACAGACAGACAGACAGACAGACAGACAGACAGACAGACAGACAGACAGACAGACAGACAGACAGACAGACAGACAGACAGACAGACAGACAGACAGACAGACAGACAGACAGACAGACAGACAGACAGACAGACAGACAGACAGACAGACAGACAGACAGACAGACAGACAGACAGACAGACAGACAGACAGACAGACAGACAGACAGACAGACAGACAGACAGACAGACAGACAGACAGACAGACAGACAGACAGACAGACAGACAGACAGACAGACAGACAGACAGACAGACAGACAGACAGACAGACAGACAGACAGACAGACAGACAGACAGACAGACAGACAGACAGACAGACAGACAGACAGACAGACAGACAGACAGACAGACAGACAGACAGACAGACAGACAGACAGACAGACAGACAGACAGACAGACAGACAGACAGACAGACAGACAGACAGACAGACAGACAGACAGACAGACAGACAGACAGACAGACGGCGCAACAAAAAAGTTTCAAAATCATCTGAAACGCAAAGATATATAAAAATTTTTGAAATCGGAGCAACTTTTTTTTTCTCGAACAAATTAGGATCACCATAGCTCACACTACTATAGTATAGTATATGTGTGAGCTAAAAATGGTGCTTTAGGCAAAAGATGTAGAAAAATTAGGTACTTTTGGGAAAAATGTCGCCAAAAAAGAAAATTTTTGTTAAAAACAAGAAAAATATTAAATGTTTTAGAAAATAAATTTGTTTAAAGGAGAACAGGCGCCGCTGGTCAAACATTCTCGAAAAAATGGAACCAAATGCAAAAGCTTTGGTTAGTTTCAAAAGTATAAGCGCCGCAGTCAGAAATATTCACGCACTTGGCAGTGCGTCTGATAAATTATGTGCACATATCGTTTGGAAGGGGCTAATTTTGAGCTTCGAGGGGCTAAGCCCCCTGGCCCCCCTGTATATATATCTTTTAATGTTTATCGGATTTTACTAATCTAGGAGGGACAATACCCCTTTCCCCTCCCCTTTAACTCTAGCCTGTCTTGCAGCTTTCAGAATTCGGATTTTAATAGACCCTTTGTGAATGTCAAGCTAGATCTTTTCTCCTGTCACAGCCACACGCACAGACCTACATACACACACGTGTGAAAATCCAACCCTCTATTTCTGGATGATGTTTCACATATGAGACGCTCGTCGACTCCTTTTCCGATTATGTGGTCCTGATGCTAATGTGGATTTTCTTTCCAATAAATTCACACTCCACTGCACACAAATGGGGTGATAAATAATAATAATATGTGGCATAATTATAGGGGAATTTGTAATGGAAGTTTTATTAACATGTATACATTAAAATGGTGTAATGGCGGTATTATTATAATAAAGTTGGTTTATGTGTATGAGTGCAAAGAAAGGCTTCGTAAATTTTATAACGTATGGGGAGTTCAGAATACGCACTGCCTATAAAAATGTTCTTCAGTCATCTACGATAGTAGATGCTCCAAAAATCTCCAGCCAAGTATCTCTGAGATATGAACGAGTGTTAATAGAGTCGCCACAAATACATCGAAAAATGTATGTCGAAACATAAAATATACATAAATAAAACAATCGAAAATAATTTAAACGAAACGTACTTTTGTCGATGTTTTGTAGACGAGACGTAATATCGTCGATCCGTAAAAACGTCGACACGTAAAAACATCGACACTGAGTTAATACTATTCTATTTGCAGATTGATCGAACCGTAAAACAATCGAATCAAAAAAAAGATTCGTAAAACTGTCGAAAATATTTAGACGAATCGTAATTTCGGCGATCCGTAAAAATTTCGAAATAATATAGTCGAAAATTAAACGCGCGAAATGCAGTGAAGAGGAGACACAAAATCATTGAAACGTAGTTTTGTCGAAAAGCAAAAAGATCGAACCGTTGAAAAGTAAAAATAAAAATGCAATATTGCCATATTTAGCAAAATTTCTTGGCTTAATTCATTGAAGTGGCACTGACAAGTTAGGTTTGGATAGGTTGTTAGGTGAGGCTAGTATGATGTAACAGTAGACTTGGCAACATGAGGGGTTTTTTGCAGCTCCGTTATAGAATCGACGAGTTTTCGATTCGAGTTTTTTACGGTTCGACCATTTTACGTTTCGACATAATTAATTTTCGACTACATATATTATTTTCGACATTTTTACGGATCGATGAAGTTACGATTCTTCTCTTTTCTTTTTCAATTTTTTTTATTTTTTGACTTTTTTACCGTTCGGCCTTGTTGCAATTCGATTTTTTTACGGTTTGATCATTCTGCATGCGAATCTACTTAACTCCGTTTCAATTTTTTTACGTTTCAATCCTTTTACGTTTCGACATTTATACGAATCGACGAAATTACGCTTCGTCTAAATTATTTTCGACTATATTATTTTCGGGAATTTTACGGATCGACAAACCTACGTATTGTTTTAATTATTTTCGTCTATTCTATTTTCGATTGTTTTATTTTCGACCAATATTCGACATTTTTTTTTCGATATTTCTGTATAATACCGTTCTGAATGCGTTGCATTGGTGAAAACGAAAGTTTGTTAAAGCAACATTTATAATAAAGAACAAAGAAGTCAATCAAGCACAGATATACCAAACATGGATAACTCCTTATACTCGAAGTTTGTTAATAAATAAAGAGAATGCATGCCTGAAATGTTGTTTTTCCTCAACCATCTTGTCTACAAGTTCTAAACAAATACTCTGCCAATATATGGGCACTTAAGCTCACACTAGGTATGTATTCGAAAGTGGTGGCAGGCCCTACTGGACCTCCATGCACTGCGACCACAAATTGATCTATTGTGCCCACGTACCTACATACTGAGTTTGACTAAAGTGGCATATTTTTTTTTCCACCTAGTACATGAAAAAACTCTGCAGATTACAACAATAAATGATTTAGGCTTAACACTTTGGCTCAAAGATATACCACTAAGGCCTCTGCATTATTAGCCACTAGGTACTATAGTTATAGTGTATGTGTGAGCTAAGTACCTAAAAACTGAAATATATTTTATTCAAATTCAGACTCAATTACCTTTCGTTTGATACCACACAAGCCATGTTTTGACTTAAACTCTAATTTTTAAAATCCACCCCCACCCTTTCTGAAAACAAACTAAAATGTTTTTTGTTTAACTCCAGACTCAATTACCTTTCGTTTGATATCACACAAGCCCTTAGAGTAATAAATGTATGTTATTACTCTGAGCACACGCCATATTTTTACTTAAACTCCGATTATTAAAATCTACCCCCACCCTTTAAAAAAAACTAAAATGTATTTTGTTTAACTCTAGACTTAATTACCTTTCGTTTGATATCACACACACCATATTTTCACATAAACTCTAATTTTTAAAATCTACCCCCACCCATTTATTTGCCTTGTGTTCGGTGGATTTTGTTCATTTTTAAATGGGACCATCTCGACCCATGACCCAACCTAGGTACCAAATTTTTGAGTTATGCGCGTTGGTCGTTATTACAGACATACAACCAGACGGCACGACAAAAAAGTTTCAAAATCATCTGAAGATATATAAACATTTTTGAAATCGAAGCAAAACCTTTTTTTCTTGAAAAAATTGGGATCAATATAGCTCACACTACTTAAGTATGGTAGGAGTGTAAGCTTAAATATTGTATATAACGACGATTTAGTAAACTTTGCAAAAAATAAATCTGAAGGGAAACTCATAGAGGTATTTAATACAAATACTAGAGCAAACATAGAGCCAAGTGGCTCCACTGCTTGGTTTGTCGACACAGATACTTACTGAAACATATAAATAAACAACAACTAGGAAAAAGATAATTTATGCATATATTATCGAAAATTACATAGAATACATATCAAAGGAACAGAAACGCTAGAAGAAAGCAAGTTATGACGTTAGAAAAGTACAATTACACCAAGCGCGGATCTGGGCAAAAATGTAGGGGGGGGGGGGGTAATGATCGACGAAAACATTATTTATGGAATTATTTTTAGCTCACACTACTACTATACTATAGTAGTGTGAGCTATGGTGATCCTAATTTTTTCGAGAAAAAAAAAGTTGGTCCGATTTCAAACATTTTTATATATCTTTGCGTTTCAGATGATTTTGAAACTTTTTTGTTGCGCCGTCTGTCTGTCTGTCTGTAACGACCAACGCGCACAACTCAAAAACCGCTTGCCCGATTTTAATGAAATTTGGTACCTACGCTGGGTTTTGAACAAAGTATATTTAAAAAATTAGAGTTTATGTAAAAATATGGCGTGTGTGATATCAAACGGAAGGTAATTGCGTCTGGAGTTAAATAAAATACATTTTACTTTTAAAAAAAGGGTAGGGGTAAATTTAAAAAATTAGTGTTTATGTGGAAATATGGCGTGTGTGATATCACACGAAATGCAATTGAGTCTGGAGTTAAAAAAAATACATTTTAGTTTAAAAAAAAAGGTGAGGGTTGATTTGAAAAATTAAAGTTTAAGTCAAAACATGGCTTGTGTGGTATCAAACGAAAGGTAATTGAGTCTGGAGTTCAATAAAATATATTTCAGTTTTTAGTTATATTAGCTCACACGTACACTATAACTATAGTACCTAGTGTGAGCTTAGGTGCCCATAGATTGGCAGACTATTTTTCTAGGGGTGGGAGGTTCGGTTCGGTCTAAAAGTCCACATATTTCTTTCTAGAGGGAGTAACTGCCACTTTCAAATGCAAAAAAAACTATTTTTGTATTTCGATTTTTGTATATCATTGGCAGAGCGCTTTCGACCACTTTGTGGCCATCATCGGTGCCTCTGAAATAAAGAGAGCATGTTTTTGATCTTTGGCTGGTTCATAAAATTGAATAAAATTATCATACAAACACACAACACATTAAAATATGACAAATTAAAATTTCCTAGAACTATATAAGGGTTGAATTTTCAGTCCTGTTTTAAAAAGTTGGTTGCATTTGAAAAAATACGTGCACGCAACCAACCCGTCCTTTGCAATTATAGTTTTTGCAAAGTCACTTGAATAACTCCTAATACGGGGTTCTATCGATTTCATGAAATTTTGCTTCATTCTGCAGCCCTTCAAAAGTTATCCAAATTCATATAAAATCTTCCTGGTATAATTTCAACCCTACCGACAGAGAAGAGGCGCAGCTCTTTGCGGTCCGACCACAAAGTTTTTGTTTTCCGACCGACCGAGCCCAGGTGGATAGACGGTACCTAATTGACAGATTTTTTTGAGATGTGCTTTTAATTGCTTTCGGGTGTGCTTTTCGGGACCCCTTTAGTCGACACTATGCAGAGTTAGAAAATAAATCAGTGTCGTTCCTGTAGGTATAGGAATAGAAAGTTTTATTATCTATTTTTATTTCTTTAGTTTACGCCATAATTAAATGAAATAATTTTTATGAGTATATCTACCGCCGCCCAAGTGACTTTCTATAAAGGATATGCCGATGGTCGGCTTTTATCTTTGTTCAACTGACTTTGCAAAAACTATACCACTTTACTTTCCCTCAAATCCGCGCTTGGATTACACAATCCTCAAAAGGCGTACAGGAAAGATGGTCATGATCACCATTGCGTTTGTCATTTGGAATTAAGTTGGCTGGATATGTTATCTTTATGTTTTAATTTTCAGTTTAAGCAATTGAGAACGCCATTATGCTTTTATTTTTTATAAAAAGTTAACTTTGCCCCATTTTGCCCCGGGGTAAAATGGGATACCTATATGTGACAAAACGGATGGGGCGGTTGTATAATTTAGAATCAATATTTTTGTAAGTGTATTTATCAAAATACTAACAAAGTTTAAAATACTTATTTAAAAAATAGGAAGTTGTAATAAAAAAAAAACATTTATAATAATTAAATTAAGTATATTTCTTTATAAAATTTATAAAGAATTACAGCCACCTAGTCAATACAATTTTCAGTGATGGTCCAAAAAAAAAATTATAATTTTGGTGCAAAATGGGGTATAGGTTACTAGGTATAACCCGTTTTACCCCCATGAAAAAACCCCGTCTTGCCCCAAACCACAAGTTAAATTCAAACAAAAATCATACCCAGTAAAATACTAATTTTACGGGCAACGCGTTTAATTATGAATAATACATAAACCCACTATTTGTTCAATGTAGACATAATTGTGAAAAAATGTATTTACCGTCACAAAATGCGCAAGCTATTTTTACAATAAGAATAAACAGCGCACATCTCATGTTGAGCAAAAATCACCTTAAGCTCAGCCGACCGGCACCAATTAAGAGGTTTTATTCTTGCGCAGTTTAGCTATAAGTGCTTTATCCCGTTTTACCCCCGTGTCCCATTTTGCCCCTATTTGTTATTTCATAATTTTATAATAAGATAGTAACTAATTTATGTTTATGTCATATTTATAATCTATATCCACTAGACTAACTGGACTAACTTCTGTTCCAGAATATTGATCTAATGCAAGTAGCTTCTATAAATGGACTGACTACCTACTTTACCTATACTTCAGAATTTAGGGTGAGTTTAGCCTTGAGTTAACCCACATGAGTTCAGAGTTTGAAAGTTGTCAGTCAAATGGTGTAGGCGTGTTAAAGAAAATCACGTGGCCTTTTCAGCAGGGGCGCAGAAGCAGCTTTAGGTTAAAGAAAAACAGCAGCGAGAACATACACAATTTTTCCGGCCTGGGTTGCCAGACAGTGCAGAAAAGCAATGGTCCTTCTTTTTTTTTTCTTTTTGTGTAGGTAAATTTTTTATCTCTCTATTGAGCTTTGTTTAGAATAGGGTGTTTGACAGTGGTAAAAAAATATATATTTATTGTTAGATTTCTCTTTAGGTCTTGGGAATGCAAACTTTTTTGTTTAATTTTTTCTCAAATTCATAGTTTTAATTAAATAAATTCATTGAGTTAAAACAATTAGCCACGTGATTCAAAACAGGCGCTCTAAAAATCAGCTGCGAGTGACGTCACAAAACAGTAAACGCCTCGAACGAACCTATTTTCTGTGTTATTTTCTTATGGATGGTAATGTTTGCTTTGGTTTAAAGTGCGAATTATCGTCCTAAATTAGATTTTATTTTGTGTTTTGCTTATAAAAAACATTTTCAATGGAAAACGGATTCTCCAAAGCCGATAGCTCCAACTTGCCAATGCTGAATTCCCTTATGGTGGCAGGCTTCTTTGCCAACAACAGAGATTTTTGTTCTGCGGAATTTAGAAACGTTAAAATGTTGTTGTAAGTATTCGATGAGTTGTTTTTTTTTGTAACTGAAAGTTTTTTACGATATTCTTCGCCTACTTTTACCCATTTAGGTTCGGTTATATGTTTTCCTTTTTTGTTTAATATGCCACTTACAATAGATTCAAATAAATACGGAATCATTATTATTTTAAGAATTAAGAAACAATCAAAAATTGCAGGACAGGTAGGCAAAAAGTATAAAATGACCAGCAATACTTATAGTACTGCATAGGTTACACTGCATAGTCCTGCGTAGGTACTGCCTAGTCCTGCCTATGCACTGCCTAGTCTTGCATATGCACTGCTCAGTTCTACATTAAGTATGCATGTGCACTGCCTAATCCTGCATTTAGAGGTACTCCCTAGTCCGGCCTAATAACTGCCTAGCACCGCCTAAAAATTTGTACACCTTTCTGCCTATTATAGTTGTTCACCCCTTGTAATAAACATAACCTCAAAAATTTCATCGTCATTTACGAAATAGTTATATATATTATGGACAACGTGAGAAAAATTAATAGAAACAATTCAGTTATACTCACATCAAAGTGATCTTCACAAATGTAAAGTGAAGATGTATTAGATAAAGCCCTTGGGTCTCTTCGAGCAAGTTCTAGCCACTTTTTCCGTTCTTTTGCTGCTGTAGGTAAATGAATAAATAGTTTTTCAGGTGTTTTTATGCTAGTACTCGAACACTAAGGCACTACACACCACTTATAGGACATTTTTTTACATAAAAAAGTAAAAACAGACCAAAAATAAATAAACACTTGAATGCCGTGTATCTGTCCGCGAGTTTACTGCGGAGTTCTTTTTATTATCTGTGGTTAACAACAAGCGATTAATTGGGTGAACTTTTTTAGCGTAAATAATTATAAGCCGGCAGCGCCGCGTGGGGCAATGTTTCAATTTCACCCGTTTTTTAGCGGTGTATGGAAGGGTGTTCTCGCGCGGGGGCAGGAGGAATGTTTGTTTTAGTTCACGTCCGCCATATTCATCGTTCGAAAACGTTCGTTGCCCTTTCTGCGTGTTGCCGATCTTTAGTGAAGTCGTATGAGTTTGTTTTGATTTGGGGTACGTCAGGGTCAGTAGTTAAAACCCTTGCCGGTCGCGCGTCATTGTTTGTTTTTGTTATCGTTTGTTTATAAAATGGAAATAAATACCGTCCATTACATAATTAACTGTGCAAATTTAAATACGTTGACGTAAGATCTTCGATTACAAATAAAATCTTTAGGGCCATATAGACCGAACTTAAAAATTAAACAAAATTTTAGTGTAAGTAATGCCGAGGGGTGTTTCAAAAAAACTTATAATAGAAAACTGGTTGTGCGGTTGTAAAAGAAGAAATGCTTTTTTTGCTTTATTTGTCTTGTTATGAACAATCCACGAAGTGATCCTGCGTGGGTGGCAAAGGGAATGTGTGATATCAAGCACTTTAGTGAAAACTTAAAAAGACACAAAGTAAGTGGTATTCATTTAAATAACCACATTATAGAATTTTCTATACTAGGCAAGACTGATATTAGGTGCCAATTGAATAGTGCCTAAAGGCAAAACATTACCGAACAGAATGCGAAAATGTGACAAAAATTAGACATATACTTAGTAGGTTAATAGACTGTTTAAAATTCTGTGGGATTTTTGAGGTTGCTCTACGGGGCCATAAAAAAGAAAGGCGAATGGACTTTATTTATAAATAAATAAACTAAAAACTACACCAAGTGCCTGCTTGTTTGGAAAATACTAAAATAAAATTGTTTCGGCCAGTTTTTTTATTAATTTCTGCCCCCCCCCCCAATTTATAGCGTCACCAGCCGCCACTACAATTAAGTTCTTTGTAGTATAATTAGGGGCCTAGGTCAGTGGCGTATATAGCAAAATGTTTCGGGGGGGCCCGAAGAGTTTCGGGGGGGGGGGGGGGCCCGAGACCCCATGAGTCCGTATTTTATACCATTTTATGTTTGTATTCATGAAATATGTGGAAAATATCCAAATAAACCTTAGCTTCCGGGGGGGGGCCCTCTAGGCCCCCCATATATACGCCACTGGCCTAAGTAGGCACAACTAGGAGTTTTCATAAATTAGTCCTGTATGTTTTAAAAGGGACTTATTGAGATAAAAACAGATTTACATATAAAAAGCAGCTTTTTTTTCAAAATTCGGCATTTGTGTATTTAAGAACCGGTTTTATTAGTGTCTGTTTTTAATAAATGCTGTCAGTTTTCTTTGTAAACCTGTCAGAATAAAGCCGACTCTAAAATAAAGTCAGGTTTTATTCCAATAGATAGTTTAAGTTGTGCTACGTATTTTTACGTAAGCATGAGATTTGACAGTTACGCAAGCGAACTTCGTCACACCGTCGTCAAGGTCACGTTAGGAGCTTACGTATTTACGTTAGCGTACGGCAGTCTGCGGGCACCTTAACGTTACCAAAGAATAGAATTGGTTGATTGACCGATCGAAAAATGAGGCCTAGACGATAATTTCCGCTTTCAGTACAAACGATTCTTTGCAAATATATTCCTACTGTAGTTGAAAAGACAAAAAACAAAATTTTAACATCAAAAAAACACAGTGCCGAATTCCATATTCCCTGCTATTAGTAGACTTGTTATGGTAACGTAAAAACATTCAACTTAAACTCAAATTTGGAACAAAACGTAGAGCGCTTAACGTGCAGTTTTACGTAAAAATACGTAGCACAATTTAAACTATCTAATAAGTCCCTAATAATAAGACTAAAACGTAATTTAGGGTTATATGTAATAACTTTCTTATTCAAAAAATCTGGCAACCCTGTTACGACCGTTAGGAAACCTTTTCACAAGGTTTTCAGAAACACAAATGTGCCCAGCAAAGGAAGCCACCTACACCACAGTAAATAATTAGTTTCCATAAAACTTCGCCATTTTGAGACGGATACATGCGCTAATTTTTGACATTGGCTTTTTAGCGCCTATGAGACTGGCCGCCAAATCAAAATGGCGGTGAAGCGGGCTGTCTAAAGCGCCACAAGTAGTCCTCGATGAACAGGAGAACATAAGTATACAGGTGGTAGGCAAGTATATGTAGAAAGGAGCGCAAATACAGAGAACATAGTCCAGTTATTTCTTGGATGGCAAATGTTATCGGATTAATAAATACTCTGCCAATATATGGGCACCAAAAAACTATACAGTTTATCAACGTAAGCACCGAGTTGTGGTATGGTGGTTCGAAAAAACGTCATTTAGCGAATTTTAGGGTAGGTAATCCCAAAATGGCCAAACTTTGAAAATTCCTATTTTAAAAACTATATAGTTTATCAACAAAAGCACTGAGTGCATTGTCGGGCCATAAAGATGCGAAAAAACCACACTCTGAGTTAAGATTCGAAAAAACGTCATTTAGTGAATTTTAGGCTAGGTAGGGAATCCCATAAGACTAAAATGGCCAAACTTTGAAAATTCATTGTTCAAAAACTATACAGTTTGTGTATCCAGGCTAATTTTTTTTGTGTAATTAATAAAAATAGCTTATAGTTCATAATATTTTTAAGAAACGATCTATTTAGGTCACTGTCATTCAATTTATCATTCTGAACTCGAAAAGTTTTGGATGGCATCACCGACAGGGCAATCTGTTTTTTCTATTTTTAAAAACCGTGGCTTTTAATGAAAAAACACAAAAATTCGTTCACACTTTGTTTTTATTTTGTAGATTAAGGTCTTAGGAAGGTATACAAAAAAATAACGGGTTCAAAGCGTTTAAAATAATACACTTCTTCTCATCATTTTAAAAAAATGTGGTAAGTCAAATACTTAAGTAGGCAGTGGCGGCGAGTGGTGTAAAACTTTGGTGCAAGTGCACACACAAAAAAAAATTGCGGCCCAAGCGAAAAAAATTTTTGAGTGCCATGCTCAACTTTTTGGGCCATACAATGAACCATTATATCATATAATTTAGAGCAAACAATTAAAAAAATGAGATATTTAGTTAGATATTAGTTATCTATTACAGTGGCGGCTGGTGATGATATAAATTGGGGGGGGGGATTCGGTTCGGTTCGGTTCGGGGGGGGGGGGCAGAAATTAATTAATATTGCATGGAAAAGGAGATAAAAAACTTATCTAAACAATTTTATTTTAGCATTTTACAAACAAAGAGCTACTTGGTGTAGTTTTTAGTTTATTTGTTTAGAGATAAAGTCTATTCGCCCTTCTTTTACATGCGCAAAGTGCTTGGATTAGCACCAGTTTCAGACTTCTCATGGCTTCGTAGAGCAACCTCAAGAATCCCACAGAATTTTAAACAGTCTATTAACCTACTAAGAATATGTCAATTTTTTGTCACATTTTTATTATGTTCGGTAGTGTTTTGCCTATCGGCACTATTCAATTGGCACCTTATATCAGTCTTGCCTAGCATAGAAAATTCTATGTGGTTATTTAAATAAGCAGCACTTACTTTGTGTCTTTAACTTTTCACTAAAGTGCTTGATATCACACATTCCTTTTGCCACCCACGCAGGATCACTTTGTGGATTGTTCATAATAAGTCAAATAAAGCAAAAAAAAGCATTTTTTCACAACCGCATAACCAGTTTTCAGTATCGTATAATTTTTTATTACTTGCACTAAAATTTTGGTTAATTTTTGGGATTTTTAGGTCAGGTCTACAGGGCCCCAAAAGATTTTATTTGTAATCGAAGTTCATATGTCAAAGTATTTAAATTTGCACAGTTAATTATCTAATCGATGGTATTTATTTCCATTTTATAAACAAACGATAAGAAAAACAAACAATGACACGCGACCGGCAATGCTTTTAACTACTGACCTACCCCAAATCAAAACAAACTCGTACGTCTTTACTAAAGATAGAGCCGGCAACGTGTAGAAGGGCAACGGACGTTTCCGCACGATGATGACGGCCGACTTCAACTAAAACAAACATTCCTCGCGCCCCCGCTCGAGAAATTCCGCCCATAGGCCGCTGAAAAATGGGTGAAAATGAAACCTTGCCCAGCGCTTGTAAGTATTTACGCTAAAAAAGTTCACCCAGTTAATCGTTTGTTGTTAACCACAGATAATAAAAAAACTAGACAATCATGTCGTAAGGGAAGATTTGACTTTTTTTAAATAAATCAATTAAAAATACTATTTGTTGTCTAGTTTTGGGAGGGCACTGCCCCGTTGCCCTGCCTGTATCAGCCGCCACTGATCTATTCTTATTGTTTTTATAAATAAATAATAATTTAGTCAAGTCAACGAAGGGGTTGTAGAGTGCATGGAGGGGGGGGGGGGGGAGAATTTTTCTCTCCGGGAATATGTTAAGGGTAGTTAGGCCGTTAACATACTAAAAGTCCCCACTCCTAGCCCTCCTGCTTCAGTGGCGTAGGGGGGTGGAAAGGTGCATTTTTTTATTTTTTGCTTATAACTCGATTACGGTGCGAGGTACAAAAAAAATATTCTATTAAAAATTAAAGAGGATTCAATTCCCCATAAAACGGTTGCACCAACCTTACCTTTATTCGTAACAGATTCTAAGATAGTGCCCACCAAACCGGTAATTTTTGAAAAAAAACTTTTTGCTCCATCTTTTTTCCCAAACTTGTACATCTAACACTTTTGTTTTAAACTTTCAAAGATATTTATTGAAAATAACAATATAAAGCATTCAATTTAAAAATATGTATTTATTTATTTACTTATTTGTGCTCATAAATTCAAAGTTACAGGCGTTTTAGTTTTATATTCATATTTGCGATTTTCCACAAAAAATTGTATAATAATTGCTTTTACCATCATCTTTCTTCATCATCATAATAAGCTTTTGGACAAGCTACAGACTTTTAATGGCATCCTGATGGAGGTAGGTAAAAAATAAAAAGTAGATATTAATATTATTAAGGGTTGACATTACTGACCTAGCTTGAAAATTGGATAGGTCACTAGGCATTTATACCTGGACTATTCATTCACAAATTTACATTTATATTGCATATAAAGCATAAAAAACCTATGCATCTTCAGGCACAGAAAGTGATGATGATTATGATTTGTATTTTTGTTAAAATTCTGATACACTTTACACTATTTACAATTTTATAAATAAGCTAATAAACTATACAACTAAGTACACATATGTATAAACGAAAACTGCATTTAGACCGTTCGGATTATATCTACTTACCTTTTACCCAATAAGCTTGTAAAGTACTAATTTGTACATACCACATAAATTGCATAATATACAGTTCTCTAACTATATTTATTAGACCTGACCTAGAGTATCTTCTGGGTACATCAAGTCCATTAATGTGCGTAGTAAAAGCTTTCAAGTAAAGTTTATCAAATTTGTAAATTCAAGATCATTATTTTGTTTGTCTTGCTTTCTTTGGTTGGGAAGGAAGGGCGAGCTTCTGGCTCCACTTTCGAAATTTTCTCGAGGTCAATGGTTTCTCATTCGGTGTTAGTCTTAGGCAATGTCGGAAGGCATTCCATCTCTTCGTCGTCTTCATTTTTTTTGTACAACGTACCGTAATCGAGTTATAGGCACAAAACCGAAAAAATGCACCTTTTCGCCCCCCTACGCCACTGAAGCTGGAGGTTTAGGAGTGGGGACTTTTAGTATGTGTACCTCCTAACTGTCCCAAATACATTCCTGAAGAGAAAAATTCGCCCCCTCCATGCACTCTACAACCCCCTTGACCAATCATTGACTGAACTAAATGTATCATACCTAATTTTAATATTTCACATTTCGTATTGAAAATGAAGGCGTCTGTCAATGGACGTAAGCCAGGGGCGGATCTAGGAACGTTATTTGGAGGGCGGGAAATATCATAATAAATATTGCATACAAATTTTTGCATAGTGACCAGGAGGTGTATTCTGTGTGTCAAAATTTAATATAGTTTGAGATTTGGGGGGAGATATTTCCCCCTTTTCCCCTCCCGTAGATTCGCGCATGCGTGCGCAGCATAAAAACTTTAAAATAATATAGGTATTTATTAAAATAGATTTAAAAAAAGGGAGGCGAGGTGGAAATTTTGGAAAAATTAAATAAATAGATCGCGGCAAAAAGTTTCGAGAAAAATGACAGTTGTAGAAAAAAATTGGCGCCTTCATATACCTTGTCTCACACCCTGTATATAGTACTGTGCCTTCTATTCTATCCTATTTTTCATTTTAAAGGTCAGGCTCATATTTAACTCACCGTAAAGTGTATTAAAGGTGCGGTTAACATTTTAAGGGTGCGGTCCCATTTAGGATATTCGCGTTGTGATTTTCATGAATAGCACGACATATTTCATGTTGAATTGGGTCGTAGAATATGTTTTATTTTTCTTTATAATACAACTTTTAAAACACTTTTTCGCCAAATCCAAAAACATTTTTTTACATTTTGGATATGGCGAAAGGAATGACAGGGGCACAACCTTAATGAATTATATATGTCAGGTGTCCATTAAGCGTATTATCCGCGCGGATTTTTCTTTACTTGGGTGCGATTGGTTGATTTAAAAATTTGAGCCAATAAAATCCTGAGAAAAAAAACATCCGCGCGTATTATACGCTCAATGGACAGCCGGCTTTATGCAATGAACTCGTTTATTAGCAAGAAACTGCAACGAAAATGGACATGGCTCAGCCCTAATGGAATAAAAAAAACCAAATTGATTACATATTAACTACTGATAAAAATATCGTTAGAAAAGAAAAATTAATAATAACAATGAAGAACTTGACATGAATAAACTTACACAAAAAAAAGCTACATACAAAGAAAGGCTAAAGGAACAGCTAATCCAAAACTTAGGATACGACAATGAAAATATAGATGAAATAAATGCTACGCTGACAAGAGCTATGACCAGTAGAGTAGAGAGTAGGAAAAGATATCGCACAAAAAGATAAAAAGAGAGAAAATTGTATATCAGAAGAAATAAAGAGACTGATGGAAAAAACGCGGAGCCTCGAGAGAGAAGGAAAAATAACATTTATAGAATACAAAGAAATAAATAAAATTATAAGAAAAATGATAAAAGAAAGAGCCAAGGAATTAAAGTTGAGAGAGTTATAGAAAATAACAGAAATATGAAATGTCTAAGGCCGACTCTAGGTAGATATGAAATAATTAAAATAAAGGATATTAACGGCGTAGAAACTAACGTTAAAGAGGATATCATAAATATTACACAACTATTCTATACAGAATTATACCAAACAAAAAGGGAACCATCATGCATCACGAGAAACCATGAAGAAACTCCAAACAAAAATAAAAAACATCCAGAGTTACAACCTGAAATAAGCAAAGCGGAAATAAAGAGAGCATTAAAGAAAATGAAAAATAACAAATCACGGAGAAAAACAGAGTAACGGCAGAGATTCTTAGGTACGGTTGTAAAGCTGTAGTTAATGAAAAGCTAACAGATAGAAAAAGGAATGAATGAATAAGAAATAAAACAAAAGTAAGGATGTCAGAGGAGAAGTAGCAAAATTAAAATGGAAATCTACCAGTCCTAATATTAGACAGAAAGATGCACACTTGAAAAGTCCTCTACAACATGTTCTAAAACGCCACTAGATTAAGACTTCTCAAACCTACTAATTTTTTGCGTATTATTTTATCACGTTTTTTCTCTATGTTTTTTAATCAAAAAAAGGCGCGAAAGCCTGTTCTAAAAGCCGTCTAGATTAAGACTTGTTAAAAGTAATAACTCTGCGTCTTTTTTTGTCACGTTTTTTTAAATAATTTTTTTAAACTACAAAGTGACGCGAAAGAATGTTCTACACTAGTTTAAGACTACAACACAAGACAGTTTTAAAAGATGGCACTCATGGCAAGACAAAATCTCTATACATACAATATGATTACTTTAAAAGCTAAACAAGATTTTTCAACAGTAAACACTTTTACACAATATTAATGTTTCTTTATCAGGTTAATAACTGATGCGTGCGTGATCGTGAAAGATCACGGATCAGTTCATTAACTGGTTTTTATAGTTTAGAGGCCAAAGCACTCCCGGATAGATTTCGTAGTAGTGAAAAATGACGCCAATACGTGGCGCTGCTTCTAGTAAAATCTTTAAAGTATTCGGCAGAAAAGCCATGAAGTCGCGTTTTAAAATTCGTGTAGAAAAGGCGCGAACCTAATGTGATTTTGACGTTGATAAAAATCTACTTAGAATTCACTTAAAAATAACGTAAAAACATTGCTGTTTTGCTTTAATAATGACGTTATTACAACGCCGATTTTAGCAACGTTATTTTTTATAACGTTAATGAATAACGTATTAAGCTTGTTTTCATATTTTTCTAGCATCTTTTAAAATCAACGTTTTATTTTCTTACGCCTTTTTTACGTGGTAAACACGTGATTGTGCTATGTGGGCAGTGGCGTATCCAGGCCCTGATCTTGGGAGGATTAATTTAGTCAAACAACACATAGTTGCTAGATACGAGCACATATTATCTGTGTTACTCTATAAATTTAAGCCATTTAGTTAATTTTAAACAAATATCACTAAGGGTGGTCCGAGTTCGTCAATAATAAAGAAAGTTTAATGCGCCGCAAGCAAAAACTTTGAATTTTTGTGGAAAAATCCTTACGTTTTTCCATTTTTTGGGGGGGGGGGGTAATTACCCCCCAGTAGCCCCCCCCTTGTACACGCCGGTGTATGTGGGAAAGTAACTGTTATTAAAATGGCAAAAAATTGATAAGAAGTCTCGCAGAACTTTGTTTATTCCGCATTCCACTATAGTTTATTTTTGTAACATAACTACTTTACTTACAATTTAACTAATTTCAACAGATTCCCGCAGGTATAATAAATTGCTGAATGTCTCGTATTATGGATGTTTAAGTGCCTGTGGTCTAAATTCGCCAGTTCTCAGTTATTTCGGTTCATAATTGAGTCTATTTTTGAAATTTGGCCAACCGAAACAAAGTCACTGTATGGTTTTTTCGCATCAAGATACCCATTCTGGCCTTGTCAGGTACTGCCGCTGCAAAATTAAATTATCTTTTAAACGATGTATCACCTATGTGGGCCAAGTCCATGATTAGCATTTAATTGGCATCCATAAAGTGGGGTTATTTTTTTGGATCATCAAAAAAATCATGTTTTTTAGGTTTTATTCGGTTTTCAAAAAAACTAAGCATTTTAGGGAAAAATATTACAATACCTTTTTTAGAGAACTTAATATGTGCTTTTAAACAGCGTATTGCAAAAATGGTTTAAAGCTATTATTGACACTCCAGGGGCGTCCGCATATTAAGGTTTTTTTTCGAAATAATTTAAAAAAAATTTTATTGGTTTTATTTATTTTTCTTAAAAACTAAGCTATCTGAAAAATCTTGTTTTACTCTATTTTAAAGATAATTTTATTTTCAACAATATAGAGTTAAACAATATTTTTGACTTACTTCTTAAGAAAGTTGAAAAAACAAATAAAAATAAAAAATTTAAAAAAAAATAACTTCATTAGGCGGACGCCCCTGTAGTATCAATAATAGCTTTAACACAACATATGCATTTAATTTTCTCTAAAAAGGGTACTGAATTGTTAAAAAAACATGATTTTTTTACGTGATCTTAAAAAATAACCCCAATTTATGGATGCCAATTAAGTGCTAACTGTAAACGTGGTCCACTTCGGTGACACATCGTTTGAAAGATAATTTAATTTTCTATAATAAAGTTTATTTACACACTTTCCGTAAAATGCTTACCTTTTGAGAAAATGACATAAAACTCGGTTTGTTTTGCATATTATACTAAGGAAATACATAGGAAACGGGTGTACTGCTAACACCTCAGGGTTTGTATCTCAGCAAGGGTACTACTCAGAGAACTCAATGATATTCCATTTTATAGGCCATTAGTTAATCTTTATTTTATTTTTTTTACAGATTTTGTCAAAAATAAGCAGTTTCGAAGTTAAAGGCCACTAAATAAAAAAATTGGTCAAAATCCAAAATGGCGACGAAATGTTTAGCGTCATAACTCGAAAATTGTTCGTACGACAAAAAAACTTGCAATAGCGTCTTTGCAGGAAATTTTACTGTCTTTAACTTCTTTTTCTAAAATGTACAGGAACCAAGTAATTTAAAGAAAAACCTTTTCGTGCACACTAAATCCAAGATGGCGGGAACAGCCCCTCCCCAAGGTCGAAAACTCAATATGTCAAAATTGCGACTACACCAAAGACTACACCACCAATGAATGACTAGCCTAAATATGATAACCTCAGTGCTTTGTTTTTAATATGTATAGTCATTGAGTAAATAATATTTACTCAATGGTATTTATAAGTAGTTTCAAACGTGTATGAATTACAAGATAAAATTTTATTAAAATAAAATCAGTCTGTTAAGTCAAAAATAATTCTTTCAAGAAGCTTTTACATTACTCAACACGCGTTTAGGTTTTTACTAACTTGAGACGATGTGCCTGGATTATTTTGATTTCAAGCGTTTATTGTAGCAGAATCGATTCGAAACACTAAACAGATTTTTTTTAACAGTTACAGTTCATAAATTCTCAATAGCTACTAAATTTAGAATTATTAGCTTTATTTTTATAAACGCAGGGTCATTACCTATAGATGCGGCCCAAACGAGCGTGTGGAAAGTACAGTTTTCCGTACTTATTTGTGTGTGGAAAGTTGTACATTTCCGCACGCAAAAAATAAAGAAATTGAAAGAAGTGTGCGGTTAAGTAACTTTACCGCATTCATTTTCTTATTTGAAAAATGTATAAATACAATACAAGGTGTTAATAAAGTATATCGGCAATCTTTAGAGGATGATTTTTTTGAGTGATTTTAAGAAAAAAACTTCAAATAAGCATGGTTCCGCAAATACTTAGTTTTTGAGATACAAGGTGTCAAAGTTTCAATTTTTTGTTTGTCTTTTCGTTCTAGCTTGTGCAGTTTTTGAGATATTTAGCTATAAGGCATACATAATTAAAAAAGCTAAATATTAGAAAAAACTACAGAGTGTTTTTTTTTTCAGGGCTAATCCCCCATTTTTTCCTTCAGAACTTTTTTGCAGTACGTCAATGGCAGATTCAAAAATGTAAAATAGATTCTTTGTTTTATTTAGAAAGTTTTTGATTTTTTCAAATTTTTTGTATCTCTAACCGTTTTTGAGAAAAAACACAAAAAAGGAAAATTTGTTCCTTAAATGACATTAAAATTTAAAGTAGTCACTACAGTTCGTATCATTATTTTTGAGACAACTTTTAACAACTTTTTTTCGTTGGCCTATGCTATTTGTTATGGTAAACAGCTGATAACTGTCAAAGAGTTTTATGTAATTTCTGAATAACAATCCTTGAAGATACAAATTATCTTTTTTGGCTTTTTTCTCAAAAACGGTTAGAGATACAAAAAATTGTAAGAAATCAAAAAGTTTGTGAATTAAACAAGTAATTCATTTTATATTTTTGAATCTGCCAGTGACTTACAGCAAAAAAGTTCTGGGTGAAAGATTGTAGGGCCCGGAAAAAATATAACCCTGTAGTTTTTTCCTAATATTTGGCAGGCTTTATGTTAAATACAAGCTCCAGATTTGAGGTAAACATCTCAGAAACTGCACGAGTTATACAAAAAAAAACCAAAAAACGAAAATTTAAAAATCTCAAAAACTAAGCACTTGCGGACACGTTTATACAAAGATTTTTCTTGAAATCACTCAAACACCCTGTATAACGCTGTTTCCTGACGTTTTACATAATTTTTTATTTAGCAAAATAAAATTTTTATAATTTTTAATAAATCATGCAGTGACTACTGGTGGTTCGTAGGAAAAATGTTGTACCTAATACATGCGTAAAGTGAATTTTCAACCCTTGACGGCTTGACGGTACTCCGATACTCCTCGTTCGGTCAACTAACGTCACAAAGTGGTACATTTCCGCACTTTTTATTACAATTACGTAAAGTAAAACATTCCCAGTAAGCCCAGGGACGTGACATCAACGTTACGTTACGTTACACTGCCCCACTCTCCCCTACAAACCTTTTATTAACTTAAGATGACGAATATCACAAACTATCTCGATCCTATTAAAAGTGTCAAGTTGTATATCCACTTTGCAGTGGCATACCTAGTGCGATCCAGGAGGAAAAACCAAAATATAAATTTTTTTAAATTAAATTTAGCAGCACACGCATAAAATGCGTCGTTGGGAAAAATTGGAGAAAAATAAAGTAACTACTTATACCTAGGTAATTTTTTTAATTAAAAAAAGAGAGTTTCTATGTAAATTTTGTAAGAAATAGCGATTCAAGCATTTAATTTTTTTTTGTAGAAGTTTTGTGTCCAGATCAAAAGAGCAGGGCGGGCTGATACCTTTATATCCGCCACTGCCTATTCCTCATCAAATTTTGAGACTCGTAAGACAGCTGAGCCTATTAAACGTTTTTTTTATAATTTATTATTTTTGTTATGACCACTATAAATTTAGTTTCTGGCACTCTCTATAAAATGTTCTGATAAGTAGGCATGTACTTGATTGATTTAAACATTTTAACTAATAAAAATTACTTTTTAAAATAATATAAGCATCTATATAAGTAAGTAGATAAGTTTCATATTATTAAAAATTTATTACATATCCGATAATAAAAGAAAAAGTCTGCCATATTGGATCGCCATTTTCACTTTTTGCAAGTTTAATTCAAAACTCATAATCAGTCATCTTAGACACCGCATTTTAATACATAACGATCCATAAGGGACAAAAGGCGCCATTTTTTATTAGCCATTTTGATTTTTTTAAGGTTCGGTTTGGTTCGGTTCATAACTAGCCACTTTAAACACCGCCAACTCCAAAAATAATACATATCGGTTGTTGTTTAACTTAAAACTCATGATCAGCGACATTAAACACCACAAAGTTTCAAATGTAGTACGTATCCATTTTAGGTTTAATTAAAAAATCACAATCAGCAACCTTTAAGACCGAAATATGGTTATTAAATGAAAAAGCCTGCCATTTTGGATCCGGTATTTTGTATCCGCCATTTTGGATCCGCTATTTTGACTTTTATTTTCAGTTTAATTCATAATTAGGGACCTTAAACTGCAATTAGATTGTATTAGCTCACACATATACTATACTATAGTAGTGTGAGCTATGGTGATCCTAATTTTTTCGAGAAAAAAAAAGTTGTTCCGATTTCAAAATTTTTTATATATCTTTGCGTTTCAGATGATTTTGAAACTTTTTTGTCGCGCCGTCTGTCTGTCTGTCTGTCTGTCTGTCTGTCTGTCTGTCTGTCTGTCTGTCTGTCTGTCTGTCTGTCTGTCTGTCTGTCTGTCTGTCTGTCTGTCTGTCTGTCTGTCTGTCTGTCTGTCTGTCTGTCTGTCTGTCTGTCTGTCTGTCTGTCTGTCTGTCTGTCTGTCTGTCTGTCTGTCTGTCTGTCTGTCTGTCTGTCTGTCTGTCTGTCTGTCTGTCTGTCTGTCTGTCTGTCTGTCTGTCTGTCTGTCTGTCTGTCTGTCTGTCTGTCTGTCTGTCTGTCTGTCTGTCTGTCTGTCTGTCTGTCTGTCTGTCTGTCTGTCTGTCTGTCTGTCTGTCTGTCTGTCTGTCTGTCTGTCTGTCTGTCTGTCTGTCTGTCTGTCTGTCTGTCTGTCTGTCTGTCTGTCTGTCTGTCTGTCTGTCTGTCTGTCTGTCTGTCTGTCTGTCTGTCTGTCTGTCTGTCTGTCTGTCTGTCTGTCTGTCTGTCTGTCTGTCTGTCTGTCTGTCTGTCTGTCTGTCTGTCTGTCTGTCTGTCTGTCTGTCTGTCTGTCTGTCTGTCTGTCTGTCTGTCTGTCTGTCTGTCTGTCTGTCTGTCTGTCTGTCTGTCTGTCTGTCTGTCTGTCTGTCTGTCTGTCTGTCTGTCTGTCTGTCTGTCTGTCTGTCTGTCTGTCTGTCTGTCTGTCTGTCTGTCTGTCTGTCTGTCTGTCTGTCTGTCTGTCTGTCTGTCTGTCTGTCTGTCTGTCTGTCTGTCTGTCTGTCTGTCTGTCTGTCTGTCTGTCTGTCTGTCTGTCTGTCTGTCTGTCTGTCTGTCTGTCTGTCTGTCTGTCTGTCTGTCTGTCTGTCTGTCTGTCTGTCTGTCTGTCTGTCTGTCTGTCTGTCTGTCTGTCTGTCTGTCTGTCTGTCTGTCTGTCTGTCTGTCTGTCTGTCTGTCTGTCTGTCTGTCTGTCTGTCTGTCTGTCTGTCTGTCTGTCTGTCTGTCTGTCTGTCTGTCTGTCTGTCTGTCTGTCTGTCTGTCTGTCTGTCTGTCTGTCTGTCTGTCTGTCTGTCTGTCTGTCTGTCTGTCTGTCTGTCTGTCTGTCTGTCTGTCTGTCTGTCTGTCTGTCTGTCTGTCTGTCTGTCTGTCTGTCTGTCTGTCTGTCTGTCTGTCTGTCTGTCTGTCTGTCTGTATGTCTGTATGTCTGTCTGTAACGACCAACGCGCATAACTCAAAAACCGCTAGGCCGATTTTAATGAAATTTGGTACCTAGGCTGGGTCTTGGGTCGAGATGGTCCCATTTAAAAATAAACAAAATCCACCCAACACAAGCCAAGTAAAAGGGGTGGGGGTAGATTTCAAAAATTAGAGTTTATGTGAAAATATGGCGAGTGTGATATCAAACGAAAGGTAATTGAGTATGGAGTTAAACAAAATACATTTTAGTTTTTTTTTATTCAAAAAGGGTGGGGGAGATTTCAAAAATTAGAGTTTACGTGAAAATATGGCGTGTGTGATATCAAACGAAAGGTAATTAAGTCCGGAGTTAAACAAAATACATTTTAATTTTTGTTTTTTTAAGGGTGGGGGTAGATTTAAAAAATTTGAGTTTAAGTCAAAACATGGCTTGTGTGGTATCAAACAAAAGGTAATTTAGTCTGGAGTTGAATAAGATATATTTCAGGTTTTAGTTTTATTAGCTCGCACGTACACTATAACTATAGTACCTAGTGTGAGCTCAGGGGCCCATATATTGGCAGAGTATTTTTACATGTTATGTTATAAATAAATAAGTAATAAGTAAAAGTTGTACATTTTATAGAAACCGATTTATAAATAAAAATCAATCATTTTGGAAGCGTCATTTTGATTTCTTTAGGTTTAAGTAAAAAAATTTATAACGTAGCATCGAAAACATAATTTCTTCGATGACCGTAGCTTTAACACCGTATGGTATTGTTTTAAATTTGAGACAAATGGTTTTTAAATAAAAACTCGGCTAATTAAAAATTCTCAATTTTCAATTTTTTGCATTACCCCGCGAACTCTATACACCTGTTAAATATAAAATCTGTTGCCAGCGGCGTAGCGTGGCCGAAAGGGCGGGGGGGCGACAGCTAAAAAGGGCGCCTCTGAAAACTGATGAAAAATCTTGCGACCAAAAAAAAGTCAAAAGGGCGCCTCTCACAAATCGTGCGACCAAAAAAAAAAAGGTCATCATGTGTGAGGGGGTGGCCGATATGTCACAAGTGCGCCTCTCACAAATCTTGCGACCAAAACAAAAAAAAAAACAAGGTCATCATGTGTGCGGGGGCGGCCGATAGGTCACAAGGGCGCCTCTCACAAATCTTGCGACCAAAAAGAAAAAAAAAGGGTCTTCATGTCGTTAGTTTCCTCAATTGGCCGTTGCCGGTCCGACTTAATAAAGCTGAGGGCGCTTCGGCCACCAATGGGGCGCCACTACCCTCGGGGCGGGGGGGCGGGGGGGCGGTGGGGCGGAGGGGTGGGGCGACGAACCCCCCGCGCCCCCCTTCGCTACGCCACTGTCTGTTGCTCATCAGAAAGTAGTTGAAAAAGCTCTGTCGAAAGATTTTAACTAAAGCATACATAATTCTTTTAATAAACAAAATTGCAAACAAAATCCACGGCTGTGCGCGGCGAAAAGTTGTCTGGCGGCAAGTCAGCCTGGCGGCTGATCGGGTCGGATGCGAGTTAGTTCCGGCGGCGACTCGGATCGGCGGCGTGTTGGCCCGGCGGCGAATCGGCCAAGCCCAGTCAGTGATGGTGAATTGTCCTAGAGACTGACCAGGTGTATTTTGTGTGTCAAAACTAAATATATTTAGGGATTTGGGGGGAAGGGGGGATTTATTCTCCCCACTCCCGTATATCCGCGCCTGCAAATGGACAAAAAATTATATAACTGTCGAGAGAACTTTTCATGTCGACGTGCAATCTTCTCTCAGAATCGATAAAACACTCCTAGATAAACAAAGAAACAAAAATGCAAGAGAAAAAAATAATTTTGGGTCGCAGAAATTTTGTCGAAAATAAGTTTTCCTCAAATGCACCTTTTTAAAAACGTTTTTATTGAAAACATTATTACAAAACTCAATTTTTTCAAGATCGAAAAAAAAAATACATTTTGATTTGAGTGACATTTTTTCCGAAAAATTATTCATAAACTGGCTTTACGGTCCTCCTCCTTGTGAGAGTTCGAAATCAATGTTATCCAAACCTTTGTCAATTGATTGGAAACGTATTTCCCATGCCCCCTTTTTCGCTGTAAAAAAAATTCCTCAATGGACGGGTTAGGATACGTTTGCGCTCAATTCACAAAGGTTCTGATAACACTGATTTCGAACTCTCAAAAGAAGGGCAGGAAGGCGAGTTTAAGCAAATAATTTGTCGAAAAAATGTCAACATTGCACTTTAAAAAAAGTTTTCGAAAAAAAAACCGAAACTATTTCCGTTTAAAAAAAGTTTTTCCAAAAGTTGCTTTTTAAAAAAATGTTTGAAAAAAATTATTTAGGAAAAAGATGTTTTTCAAAAATCGGAGTGTTTTTGAAAATTTCCGCTAACCGATAATTTTTTCGGAATTCTTTAATTGTTTGTGTTATTAAATTGTTGAAAGAGCTATGAGGAAATTATTCTTAGCGAAATAGAAGAATTTTAGCAAATAAAATTAAATATGTAGCTATATTATAACAAAAAAATTTCTAAAAATTACATTTTGAAAAATTACTTAAATTAAAAATAAATAAATTTAGTAAGCATAACTTACCAGCGAAAATCAGTATCAGTATTCCAAAAAGAGAAAATTCCATATTTTTTGCTTCATAAAGTTTATAAAAAAAAACACTTTTAAATACAATAAAAAAAATGCAACAAACACAATTTTACCAGTCGACTATTAATAATGTAAAAAACCACAGTTTCCTGATTATTTTTATTTATTAAAGATATTTTATAAATAGCTATTTTTTATCATTATATATTATGCACTATATCTTTGACAGAACAAAAAAAAACCAACACAAAGAACTTTTTTTAACGAAAATAATTAAAATTTTCTTTTACAAAAGAAAACCAGAGCCATCCAGATGAAAATCGCGTGCCAACTGAACCCACCTATCACTTTTCCGAGCGCGTCCTCAAAAGCCCGCCAGAAACTAGAGAAAATTATAAAATTCAAATAAAGCTCATCACTGCCCTCGTTAATAATTTATATACTTTGGTGCGTGAATTGTGAACGATCCCCTCTGACAACAAGCAAACCAACACAACTTTTTTCTATGGTTCTTTTGTTGACTATTTTGGAATATAACCTCAGAAATAAGTGTGTTTGTTTACATTAATTTTTTTAAAAGAAAAAATGGAAATTTTTGAATTTAAAGACGCGAAAACTGTGCCCGATAAAATACATGATTACACTGCAGACATAAGGGATGGTGCTGTGCCTATTGTTATTGATAATGGTAAGATTATCTTAGACTTTATAATGTTATGTGTAATTTTTTAAAGTTTTTTTAGAATATAAAACAATTTGGCAGGCTTTAACCACCTATCTTTCCTTTTCCACTGTTTGTTTATGTTTGAACATTAAGCACTCAAATAAGCCCCCATTTATAAACTTGACATTACTGTTTTAGTCGAGGGGTGATCAGCTGAACCAAATTTGTAAACCATCCTACAGGACTTTAATACATTTTTGACCCTGTAGTGTCCTATACAAGTCCGGTATAGTCCTGCCTGTGGGGTCCTGTATAGTCCTGTGGCTGAAAAGGCACCCATAAAAAAATTCGCAACCCAGAAAAAAAACAAAGAAAAGGTCATTACATCCTAACTCTCGTTTTTCTTAGAGAGCCGATTTACCTTTGCCGGCCTTAGTACTTAATCATGCCCTTAGGCGCCAGTACCCTCAGGGTCTGGTATAGTCCTGTGGAAGTCCTGTGGAGTCCTGTATAGTCCTGTGGGATCCTGTGGAAGTTCTGTATAGTCCTGTGAGGTCCTGTAGAAAAATTTGTACACCTACTGTGGGCAGCTGATCACCCCTCTTGGTTTTAGTTTACTGTTAGCACATATCTCTCCCTTTCTGTGACTTTTAGTTTATAGATGGGGGGTAAAATACACTACCCCCCCTACTTAACAGATATATTAAACAAATATATATATTTAAAGGTTCATGTATGTCCAGAGTAGGGTGGTCTATAAACAAAGAACCACTTCTACAATTTAAGAATCTCATTGCCAAGCCTCGTAGAGAGAGATCCAAAAAAGACACTGTTGAGATCACACAGGCACCGCAACTGCAAATCGGTAATGATATATTGAATATAGAGGCTCTTAGATTTCAAGTAAGTATTGGTGATTTGTAGTTTTTACTGATTTTTACAAGTCTAAGCCATTTATACAGGTGTCCCATAACTTAGGGGCCATAGTGCAGCAGGTGATAGAGGAGGTTATTTCAGAGAAAAAAGTTTATGTAACATGGGGGTCAACACACATCTGTTTTTAAGATATAGGATTTTTAAAGTTAGAAAAGTGGGGAAAAAAGGGTTTTACAAAAAAAGAAAATCTGTCACAGCCAGCTGAATACTCAGCTAATTGTGATTCAAAAATGTGTTATTTTGTTTTTTCATAAAATTACAAGTTGAGAAGATATAGGCTATCAAAGTAACCTCCAAAAATGTATAAAAAATATTTTTTTTAAAACTATTTTTTCCTTACTTATTCTTTTAAAAAATATCAATAATATTTAATTAATTACAATTACAATTTAAATAATTGTAATATAAATTTTAACTAGGAATAAGGATAAGGATTGAGTAAAGAACACATTCCCAACAAGTCACTTGTGACTTAGGGAATCTGTTCAAATGGAAATTGTAATTTGAATGTAATGCTTTTTTATAAAATAAATGAATCTTGAATCGTGAATCATTTTATTATTAAGACTTGTCTTTATTAAAAAAATCATTGTGTTAAATATACTACTACTACTACTATGTCGATTTAGAACGTTTTTCTACGTTGTCCAACGCCTATTCTCCATCTCCTTCGATACTATATAACATTTTTTTATAAAAATTTATACCAAAAAAACTGTTTTTTCTAAAAAATATTGACTGACTAATTTTTTTTTTAATTATTTTTATTTCAATTTATTGCTCTTGTTCTAATACACAACTTTACCCAATTTCATAATTTTACTGTGTTGTTTGAAAAATTATTATCAAAAAAGTTTATAAACTTGCAAACTTTGATGCTTTGTATCTCGACAAAGAAAGAGTTTTGACCCACACATTATAGGAACTTTTTTATCAGACATGACCTACTTTATCACCTGTTGGCCTTTGGCCCCTAAGTTATGAGACACCCTGTATATCAATAATTAGGTAGGTACTAAAGTCAATTCATATGAAATCATTCAAAAAAGATTATTGATACCTATTATAAAATAGTATAGTTCCTTTAAAATTGATACATCATTTAGAAATTGTATATTGTATTGTATATTGCACAACTTTTAAATACATTTTTACCAAAAAGTTGAGTAAGTTTTTACTTTTAAAAACATTTTTTTAGTTAAAAACACAGTTTGACAAAAACATAGTCACTCATTTTGAGGCACAAGAACATTTGTTTGACTACACATTTGCTCATTTGGGAATCAATACAGAAAATAAAGTAGCACATCCCATATTGTGCACTGAACCATTGATGAATCCAAATTCTTCCAGACAGTGTAAGTTTAGATAGTTGAATAGATTATAGAAACAACATTATGTCACATAACATGCAGGTTATTTCTGTGGCTATTTGGCAAAAGTTGGTAACTCTCTTTTTCACATTTTGTAGAAGAGGAGTTTTCTGGTAAACTGTCTTTTTCATTCCCCAGCGATTAAAATAAATATTTTTTTTGGATATTTACATAGAAACTAGTTCTAATAATTAAAGAAACATGTGTTGTGTTAGAAGCAAAAATAGGACAATACATATGTTCAAATACTTTTTTATCATTACCATCCTGTTCCATAGCTGTGAAACCAATGTTTCTAAAACATTTTTCTAAAACATTATTTGTCATGTGTCTACTAAGACTTTTCCTATTGGTTCAAAACACTTTAAAGTTTTATTTCCTTTAGTTAATATGATTTAAGAAACACACTGTCAAACACTATTCTTTAATGAATGTCGTTCCCTGGGTTATGCATCATTACCGTCCCCTCTTTCTTAAAGGCATTTTTCTTGTACTAGATGGCGCGGTACTAATTGTTTATGGTTAGAAACAGGTGGCAGAAATCAGTCCCTCTTTGCATATGATCAAAAGTAGAGTTTTTTTGTGGTGAAAAAGTTATTAAAATTACAGGTAGGAAAAAATGTATTTTTTACAAATCATGGTAATAACCGTCCATCAAAAAAATTAAAAGTTTTGGTCTTATTTTGTCAAAGAAACAGTACAAAAGTATTAATTCACATTTCTGCTCCATAATTCTAACCTCAATTTATGCACTGAAAAAAAACATGTTAAAACGTCATTACCATCCCCATCATTATGGTCCCCAGGAAGAAAGTTCAGACAAGGACGGTAATGACCGAATGGGAACAGTAATTTCTAAAATAAATATATTTTCATAATTCCCTCTAATATTTTACTACTAACCCTATAGTGTCATTACCTTCCCCATCTTGTCACTACCATCCCCTTATATTCCTCTGCTTTTGAAAATTCAGGCACCACTACATCTTGCAAAATAATTTGGAATTATAGGTTAGACCAATATCTTCTTTCAGTATGCAATTTCACTTGGCACATTCTTCTTTACAAACTTTGGTAAAGAAGTTTAGATATATATTTTAAGGAGATTATATTTTTTCCTGCTTATTCCAAGGCTAATATGTAAAATAATTTATAGAAAAATGGCAATGCCTTCTAGGCTTGATTATTACTACTTGTATTGTTAAAATTTAGCATAAATGGATTTATATATTGCATTTGGGCATTCTACTAATGAGAAGAAGGAGGACGGTAATGACATAATATCTGATTTATTAGTCTTCTTCCTGCAAGTATTAATAAGTTTTGACTGAGAATTAGTTACAGGATACTGTAAATATGAAACTCAAATACTTATTAGACAGAAATACTAATCAAAATCACTTCATTTTTTATGCTAAAAAGGTAAGTTACCAGAGAATTCCTCAGGAGAGCTATTTAAAAAAATTAAAATTAAAAGATTTTATTAGTTTTTTCTCAGTTACATGTTTGTTGTAATGCCCTGAGTAATTTTTTGATACTATATTTTGTCTAGAACCAGTTCATTTATCGCAATGGGGTTTAAAATGCGTGGTGTATTTAAGCCTGTTCTTAAAATTGCAAAATATATTTTTTTAATATTTGCATAACTCTGCCCAAAAAGTGTTATTTCAAAACCCCAAGAATTAGGTTTTTATATAGTTCATTCCATAATTTATGAGATAACTTTTTGATAGTAATCAGCTGTTACCATAACCAAGGCCAACACAAAAATAGAGACGACCCTGAAAAAATCAGCTGTTCTCCCGGGGCTGAATTTTACATTGGGTCTTATGGGAGGTCAGAGGTTTTTTTATGGTATTTTCAAAATGCCACTACAGATTTCCGCAAAATTTCAGTGAAATATTCTCAGACACCATCCCGATATTCCACCATAGGTTTGTAAGGAAGCAACAAGATTAAAAGGTTAAAATCTTCAAGATTTAGCATTCCTTATTTTTAATTCAAATTACCCGCCATGTACGACATGCCAACTGTTATATTTGACATGTATTTGACTTTGTCATCTGTGATTGTCACATTTCCTTCTGCTTTAAATTTAATTTTTGTGTGAGCTAATGAAGCGGCTATGAAAAATTAAGGATTACTATACATTAAAAAAATGCCTTGCTTTGCCAATATATGGGCACCTGAGCTCACACTAGGTACAATAGTTATAGAGTACGTGTGAGCTAATATAACTAAAAACTTAAATATATTTTATTCAACTCCAGACTCAATTACCTTTCGTTTGATACCACACAAGCCATGTTTTGACTTAAACTCTAATTTTTTAAATCTACCTCCACCCTTTTTTTAAAACTAAAATATATTTTTTAAACTCCAGACTCAATTACCTTTCGTTTGATATCACACACGCCATATTTTCATTAAACTCTAATTTTTGATATCTACCCCCACCCCTTTTTTTAAACTAAAATTTACTTTGTTTAACTCCAGACTCAATTGCCTTTCGTTTGATATCACACACGCCATATTTTCACATAAACTCTGATTTTGGAAATCAACCCCCACCCTTTTATTTGGCTTGTGTTCGGTAGATTTTGTTCATTTTTAAATGGGACCATCTCGACCCAAGACCCAACCTAGGTACCAAATTTCATTAAAATCGGGCAAGCGGTTTTTGAGTTATGCGCGTTGGTCGTTACAGACAGACAGACAGACGGCGCAACAAATACTCTGCCAATATATGGGCCCCTAAGCTCACACTAGGTACTATAGTTATAGTGTACGTGTGAGCTAAAATAACTAAAAACTGAGATATATTTTATTCAACTCCAGACTAAATTACCTTTTGTTTGATACCACACAAGCCATGTTTTGACTTAAACTCAAATTTTTGAAATCTACCCCCACCCTTACAATAAAAACAAAAACTAAAATGTATTTTGTTAAACTCCGGATTCAATTACCTTTCGTTTGATATCACACACGCCATATTTTCACTTAAACTCTAATTTTTAAAATATACCCCCACCCTTTTTTTTAAATAAATTAAAATGTATTTTGTTTAACTGCAGACTCAATTACCTTTCGTTTAATATCACACACGCCATATTTTCATATAAACTCTAATTTTTGAAATTTACCCCCACCCTTTTATTTGGTTTGTGTTCGGTGGATTTTGTTCATTTTTAAATGGGACCATCTCGACCCAAGACCCAGCCTAGGTACCAAATTTCATTAAAATCGGCCAAGCGGTTTTTGAGTTATGCGCGTTGGTCGTTACAGACAGACATACAGACACACAGACAGACAGACAGACAGACAGACATACAGACAGACAGACAGACAGACAGACAGACAGACGGCGCAACAAAAAAGTTTCAAAATCATCTGAAACGCAAAGATACATAAAAATTTTTGAAATCGGAGCAACTTTTTTTTTCTCGAAAAAATTAGGATCACCATAGCTCACACTACTATAGTATAGTATATGTGTGAGCTAAAAAGTTTCAAAATCATCTGAAACGCAAAGATATATAAAAAAATTTGAAATCGGATCAACTTTTTTTTTCTCTAAAAGATTAGGATCACCATAGCTCACACTACTATAGTATAGTAGTAGTGTGAGCTAAAATTGTTCGGCCAGAATAAAGTAAAAACAATCTCAAAAATGACTTTATTTTAAAAAAAATCAAATATTCATGAACCATTTTTTAAAGACAATCAGCTGTGTCGTAACGTGACCATCAAAAAAAAATCAGCCCCGGATGTGACGTCAAGAAAGTGGAGGATCGTGGCCCGTCCGTTTTGATAGCCCTGCCATAACAAATAGCATAGGCCAGCGAAAAGAAATCGTAAAAAGTTATCCCAAAAATCATGATATGGACTTTAACTCTGCACCGCCTCCACAGACTTAACGGCTTCAAGAAATTTTAATTATTTTATAGTTCCCCTTTATATTGAATACTTTTCCCATAATTAGTTCAAAACCCGTACGCGCTCATTATATGCCATACGCAGAGCTCCCTCTTAAAGGATTAATATTTCAGCATATTCTTGTATAGTTTTTGCAAAGTCAGTTGATCAAAGGTTAAAGCCGACCATCGGCATATCGTTTAAAGAAAGTGACATGGGCGGCGGTAGATATACTCATGAAAATTATTTCATTTAATTATGGCGTAAACTAAAGAAATAAAAATATATAATAAAACTTTCTATTCCTACACCTACATAAACGACACTGATTTATTTTCTAACTCTGCATACTGCCGACTAAAGGGGTCCCGAAACGAACACCTGAAAGCAATTAAAGCGGATCTCAAAAAAATCTGCCAATCAGGTGTCATTCATCCACCTGTGATGGGTCGGTCAGAAAACAAATACTTTGTGCTCGGACCGCAAAGAGTCGCGCCTTTTCTCTGTCGGTAGAGTTGAAATTATACCAGGAAGATTTTATATGAATTTGGATAACTTTTGAAAGGCAGATTGAAGCAAAATTTCATGAAATCGATAGAACCCCGTATTAGGAGCATTTCAGGTGACTTTGCAAAAACTATAAACATTTTTGGATTTTTTTTTGGGGCAAAATTGTGGTCTTTATTTAAATTATTTTTTTAGTGATGTCAGAACTTATGTTTGAATGCTATGACATACCAGGGGTGTGCTATGGTATCGATTCCCTGTTTTCTCATCATTATCATGACAAAAGATTGCGGAAAGTTCCTCCCAAAGACGCCTTGATCGTCCATCTTGGCTACCAAGTTTGTCATGTGATTCCTGTTTTGGATAACAAAACTATTTTTGCGAATATTAGACGCCTAAATACAGGTTTGAATTATTTTTGTTTAATTTTTTTCCACTTTTAAAAAAGCTAAAGCAAAAGTTGTTGTAAAGTGAATGTGTCAGACTTTTAACTATTGTCACCAAAAGCTAGAAAGATATATGTGAGTTGCGTTTTTTATAAGGAGTTTTTGGTGGAATGTTGTCATTTTTTTTGTAGGTAGTTTTTGCCATATTACTTACCGTAAAACGAGGTTACTTTGCGCCACCTGGTCCTACTTTGCTCCATTGCGAAAAAACGTTATTAGATATTCCCCATTAAAAATCTGCGCATGCACGACAACGCCACCAGACGTGAATTATCCGTTGCGAATTTGACTTTTCAAAGACGCGGTGGCCGCTGTTTTCCGCTTAGTCGTCTCGAGTTAATACCAGAGTGAAGTGCAGCTTGAAATTCCTTTAAAATTTGACCTCGAAAAATTTGGTGTCTGGTGCAGTTATCGATTTCTATGCAATAAAAACTTAAAAAACCAATATTTTCAAATTTTTTAATCACCATTTTGAATGTTTGGGGAAAAGCTAACAAAATATTGGGTGTAATTTGCGCCAACATATAAAACACCAATGTTTTTTTCATATTTGATAAAGTGGGGCAAAGTAACCTTGGACTATGGGAAACTTTGCTCCACTTTTCAAGTTAAAAAAATATTTATAATACTAAGTATTTTGTAATAAAAATGCCATATGTTTTTCATTGAAACCAAAAAAAAAAAAAATTTATGGTATAATTTTTGGTTATTTCTTTGAATTTTTCGAATTATCTCAAAAAAGTGGAGCAAAGTAACCAAAAACATTCAACTAAAGGGGTTCCTTGAATTTCTTTGAAAGTAACCTTGTTTTATGATATCCCAAATCTATCAAATGTGTCAAAATATGCCTGAACTAAGATAGCTAGTGAGAAACAAAGTTAAAGAACACACAGCGCCGTAATTTTATTGCAATAACTAGCAAAATATTTCGTAAAAACTAATTTTTATAGATTTGGGTTAGCTTTTTCTAGTATTTTTTCCTTCAAATGTTGTACCTAAAGAACAACTTAAAATTAAAAAAATTGGTTTAAAATAACACTAGACTTGCAAATTTGACAAAAATATCAGGTATTTTAGGCGTTACAGAAGGGACAACAACGTTACGGATGGGGTAAATTTAAAAAGCACATAATTTATGGCACAAAACAAAATTACAAAAATAGATACTGGTCAATATATCAATATCAAGGCAGAATATAAATACAACTTCATTTAAAAAAATGTCTCGATCTGTAACACAGGACAATTTCTGTGACATCGAAAAATAGCGTTACCGAACGGGACAAATTGTGTTACAGATGGGACAATTTCTCTACATTTTGGCATTTTCCGGTCAAGCCAAATTTATTACACAACTTTGGTTTTAGTATTATTGTTCAAAATTTCAACGGTTTTGTTTGGGAATATTTTTTTTTGGGTTTAAAATAACACTGGACTTGCAAATTTGACAAAAATATCAGGTATTTTAGGCGTTACAGAAGGGACATCAACGTTACGGTAGGGCCAAATTTAAAAAGCACATAATTTATGACACAAAACAAAATTACAAAATAGATACTGGTCAATATATCAATATCAAGGCAGAATATAAATACAACTACATTAAAAAAATTAAATGTCTCGATCTGTAACACAGGACAATTTCTGTGACATCGAAAAATAGCGATACCGAACGGGACAAATTGTGTTACAGATGGGACAATTTCTCTACATTTTGCCATTTTCCGGTCAAGCCAAATTTATGACACAACTTTGTTTTTAGTATTATTGTTCAAAATTTCAACGGTTTTGTTTGGGAATATTTTTTTTTGGGTTTAAAATAACACTGGACTTGCAAATTTGACAAAAATATCAGGTATTTTAGGCGTTACAGAAGGGACATCAACGTTACGGTCGGTAAAAAATTAAATGTCTCGATCTGTAACACAGGACAATTTCTGTGACATCGAAAAATAGCGTTACCAAACGGGACAAATCGTGTTACAGATGGGACAATTTCTCTAGATTTTAGCATTTTCCGGTCAAGCCAAATTTACACAGCGTGCTTTTCACCAATGTTTCATATATGTTAAATTCTAGATTCTTTCTTATTTCTCTTCTCCATAAAATACTGCTAAGACATCCAATAACCTTTTACTATTCTTTTTCCAGTTCTTTACGGTCTGATTCTGTCTTATCAAATATGACACCCAAGTATACATGCTCATTGCATGGAGATATTGTTTGTCCATTGTCTAGTTCTCACTTGATTCGTTTCCAATACATAAGTACTGTGTCTTGTCCACTTTCACTGTTAACCCCCACTTTTGTTATTCTTCCGTTAACTTTCTCATCATATACTCCATGTCTTCTTTATCATTAGCTACAATTACTTGGTCGTCAGCAAACTGTAGTGTGTATATAGTAAATCGGTCGTTAAGTTGTATTCCAATGCCGTGTAGTTTACGTTTCCAGTTTTTTAGAGCTACTGCGATATATATTTTTAAAATAATTCGAGAGATAAAACCAATCGAGCTACGGTAGTTTAAAAAAATCTTCCACAAACTATACCACGGGATACCATACTATGTGCCAGATCCTTTTTTGTTTTTTTAGGAGGTTACCACGTAATAACATTCCTTCACCGGCTCCTTCAACTAAAATACCCCGCTCACGCAACCTCCATTACCATAAGCCGTGTGGAGGAACTGCTCCACTCTCAGTGCAAGGTCGCCAAAGATTATAAGGAAGAATTGAATAGATGGGCAGATAACGACTATTATGAACAGAATATTAAGAGAATTCAACTACCCTACAGTGCAAGCGTTCAGACTTCGGCTGTCACTTGTAAGGATTTTTAAATTTTTAAAATTAAGTTTTCGAACTCATTTTTTTTTGCGAAAAATTTTGACTAACTTTTTTTTTCAAATTGTATTTTGCACAACTTTTTGGATTTTAAGGATTTAATTATTAAAGGAAAATGTAGGAAAAAGTGCGGCAGGTTGAAACAAAAAATACATTTTGTGATACTGATCATAGCCTACAAAAGTAAAGCGGCTGAAAGTTTTTCCTGTTTCGCACAGGTCTAATGAGCTAAACATCATGTAAATAAAATTAAATTAATTTAATTATTTGGTATTAAAAATGATATATTATTGTTGTCATGTTTACTGTTTTAACCTGCTCCTTCTATAGGGTAGGTTGAAATAACATAAATATCTAACATTTTTGAGATGGTTAACATCTCAAAAATTAGGCAAAACATAAATTAATTACGAGGGTGGATCAAATATAAACAAGCCTTTTAAATTTACTAACGGAAAATTCATTCAAGAGGAACGTGGCCGATATAATTTTGGAGTAGGGATGTTCAGCAGCATGTAGGCGGCTGGTAGTGCCGCAATGACCAAGAAGAACGTACACAGCAGTGTTGCGCAAAGAATAATCATTAAATTTCTTACACGCGAAAACGTGAAACCTGCTGAAATTCGACGCAGATTGCGAGCATAGTTCGGAAATAAAACGCTTTCGTGGGTACTTGTAAAAACTTGGTGCAAATAAATTAACGACGGCCGTGAGCGTGTCGACAACGTGAGTCACAAACGTAGTCCGCGTACCATCATTTCTGCAGGCAAAGTTTGACCGACCGTTTTCTGGTACTGGAGAGGAGTTTTGTTGGTCGATTTTTTGCACGAGCGAATAACAATAAACGCGGCTTGCTACTGCAACTTACTCGACCAGGTAAAGCTTGATTATCGCCAAAACAGGAGAGCACACCCCATCCAAGATGTGTTGCTTCTGCATGACAACGCTAGACCGGATACGGTAACTTTAACACAGGCCAAAATCAATGAAATACACTGGACTGTGCTGGAATACCCTCCATACAGTCCAGATTTGTCACCTTGCAATTTTCATATGTTTGTCCCACTCAAAGATTCACTGAGAGGCGAGCAATTTCACACCAATGAAGAGGTGGAGCATTCGTGCGCAACTACAACAGATACCCGCCCAGCTTCCTTTTATAAAAACTGGATTAAGAAACTGTCAAGCCGTTGGGAAAAGTGTATTAAAAGAGAAGGGGGATGTGTAGAAAAGTAGAAAAATGTCTGTTTTGTGTCATATAGGCTTGTTTATATTTGATCCACCCTCGTATATTATCAACTGTACTTTTATTATAAAGAGAAAGTCAATCAGATTAAAGTTTCTAAACAGGACAGGTTTAAAAAATAGATAAACTAATAAATAGTTTCAAGTGCGGATCTGGGTATAAAGCTGGGGGGGAGGTAATTGTCGACGAAAAAAATATTTGTGCATTTATTTTTTTTGTAGGGGTGGGGCAATTATCCGTTAAGCCCTTTATTTACTAAACTAAAAGGGCATATTTTTCTAGGAGGGGGGGCAACGTTATCCCGCGCGTGGGCCCCACCATACTGCAACTCGTTGCTTTTGTTGAGAAACTGTTAGTTTTTGAAATATGAATCTTAACTTAGGGTGTGGTTTTTTCGCATCACTATAGCCCCACCATACTGCAACTCGATGCTTTTGAAATATGAATTATCAAAGTTTGGCCATTTGGGATTCCCTACCCTAGAATTCTCTAAATGACGTCTTTCCGAATCTTAACTCAGGGTGTGTCTCTATGGCCTCACAATACTGCAACTTGGTGCTTTTGTTGATAAACTATATAGTTTTTGAAATATGAATTTTCAAAGTTTGGCCATTCTGGTCTTATATGGTTTCCTACCCTAAAATTCGCTAAATGACGTTTTTTCGAATCTTAACTCAGAGTGTGTTTTTTTCGCTTCTCTATGGCCCCACCACACTGCAATTCGGTGCTTTTGTTAATAAACTGTGTAGTTTTTGAAATATGAATTTTCAACGTTTGGCCATTTTGATCTTATGGGATTTCCTACCCTAAAATTCGCTAAATGACGTTTTTTCGAATCTTAACTCAGGGTGTGATTTTTCTTCATCATCTCTATGGCCCCTCCAAGCGCGGATCTGGGTCAAAATCTAGGGGGGGGTAATGGTCGACGAACATTTTTTTTGTCATATAATTTTTTTTCTAGGGGGGGTAATTCTCCTGTTTTCCCTTATTTTATTAGGAAAAAGTGCATATTTTTGTTTCTAGGGGGGGGGGTAATTACCCCGTTACCCCCCCCCCCCCCCTCCCTCCCCTCAAATCCGCGTTTGGGCCCCACCATACTGCAACTTGGTGCTTTTGTAGATAAACTGTATAGGTTTTAAAATATGAATTTTCAATGTTTGGCCATTTTGATCTTATGGGATTTCCTACCCTAAAATTCGCTAAATGACGTGTTTTCGAATCTTAACTCAGGGTGTGATTTTTTCGCATCTCTATGGGCCCACCATAGTGCAACTCGGTGCTTTTGTTGATAAACTGTATAGGTTTTGAAATATGAATTTTCAAAGTTTGGGCATTTTGGTCTTATGGGATTTCCTAACTTAAAATTCGCTAAATGACGTTTTTTCGAATCCTAACTCAGGGTGTGATTTTTTCGCATCTCTATGGCCCCACCATACTGCAACTCGGTGCTTTTGTTGATAAACTGTATAGGTTTTGAAATATGAATTTTCAAAGTTTGGGCATTTTGGTCTTATGGGATTTCCTAACTTAAAATTCGCTAAATGACATTTTTTCGAATCTTAACTCAGGGTGCGATTTTTTCGCATCTCTATGGCCTCACCATACTGCAACTTGGTGCTTTTGTTGATAAACTGTATAGTTTTTGAAATACTAATTTTCAAAGTTTGGGCATTTTGGTCTTATGGGATTTCCTAACTTAAAATTCGCTAAATGACGTTTTTTCGAATCCTAACTCAGGGTGTGATTTTTTCGCATCTCTATGGCCCCACCATACTGCAACTTGGTGCTTTTGTTGATAAACTGTATAGTTTTTGAAATATGAATTTTCAAAGTTTGGGCATTTTGGTCTTATGGGATTTCCTACCCTAAAATTTGCTAAATGACGTTTTTTCGAATCTTAACTCAGGGTGTGATTTTTTCGCATCTCTATGGTCCCACCATAGTGCAACTCGGTGCTTTTGTTGATAAACTGTATAGGTTTTGAAATATGAATTTTCAAAGTTTGGGCATTTTGGACTTATGGGATTTCCTAGCATAAAATTCGCTAAATGACGTTTTTTCGAATCTTAACTCAGGGTGCGATTTTTTCGCATCTCTATGGCCTCACCACACTGCAACTTGGTGCTTTTGTTGATAAACTGTATAGTTTTTGAAATATGAATTTTCAAAGTTTGGGCATTTTGGTCTTATGGGATTCCCTACCAAAAAATTCACTAAATGACGTTTTTCCGAATCTTAACTCAGGGTGTGGTTTTTTCGCATCAGTATAGCCGCACCAAGAGCGGATCTGGGTATAAATTTAGAGGTGGGGGTAATTATCGACGAAAAAAATATTTGCACATTTCTTTTTTTCCTAGTGGGGGGGGGTAATTAACCGTTAAGCCCTTTATTAACTAAAAGTGTGTTTGGTTTCCATAAAAAACCTAATTTTTTCTTTTATTTTCGAATTTTATTTTTATTTGTTCCAATTTTTCATAAACTAAAATTTTGTCTTACACAAAAAATTGTTAGTCTTTAATTTATATTTATCCTAAGTAAATGGGTTAATTTTTACTTAATATAAAATTTATCTAAAGCAAAATTGCATTATGTTGCGAGAATTAAACGCAAAAAATGTAACATGCATTCTAAATTTAATAATTATTATTTTAATTCTTATTTCTTTATTTTATATACTTTGGCACTACCAGCGTCCTCTATCGTGTTTTTCACATATCTGTAAAATTTTAAATATAGTGATATGGTTTCCTATAGAGGGTGAAGTGCTGTGCGCATGTCCGCAGAAAACTGAGAGAACATATGTGACAACGTGAGCAGCGCGACGCCATGTCCAAAACCGACAACCTTTAAAAATTAAAAAATAGTGAAAATTCACTTTAAAATTCCGCTAATAATTAAAATAATTGTGCCGCCATCGTTTTGGAACTTTAAGCCACATAGCTCTTGTATACATCTACATAGATGGTTCTTTATTGGAAAGATGTAAATAAATACAGTGTGAGAATTCTTAAGAGAGAGAAAGAAAGACTGATTTCACAAGATACACAAACTAAAATAAGGGGCCTCAAGTGGTTACAAAACCAGACTCTCTTGAAGCCCACGGTATTGAATCTGGCTAACTGTCCCAGACGGATAAAGCCAATACCTAGAAACCGAAACCAAAACCGAGCTCTTGTATATAAGTGTACACCTAGAGCTCTGGAACTTCAAAACAGCCGTAAGTCCCTCTCCGTGAGGCTATATCACCATTTTCTTTCTCTTTCAACTTTTCGCTGCAATTTTAAATTAATTTCTTTCGTTAATTAAATGAATTTTTTGCGCCAATGTTTATAACAGTTCACTGAACCCCATCTGAGCCATCGAAGTGCTACATATTTTGTGGTCCTTCGAGCCGCTGTTTTGAAGTTCCAGAGCTCTAGGTGTACACCTATATACAAGAGCTATGGGGCTTGAAGTTCCAAAACGATGGCGGCACAATAATAGTGCATATATTTTTTTCTAGGGTAGGTTAATTTAACACGTTACATCCCCCCCCCCCCCCGAACCGAACCGAACCGAACCGAACCGAACCGAACCGAACCCCCCCCCCCCCTATCAAATCCGCGCTTCATCAGTTTATGCCTTTTACCTTATAACAGATCATGGTGTGTTTCAACTTACCCCATTTATTTTATTTCAACCTATCCCACCCCCGATTTTTTCTCATTGGATCAAATTATCTCGAACCAGTGATAGGAATCATTTTTACATTGACATATTTCTATAGTCTCAATCAACTAAACCAGTCTATACCCATCAAACGAAACATTTTTTTTAAGTAAAATGAAAAATAGGAAGTTAAAAATTGTAGTTTGAAACCGGATTTTTTAATTTTTGTTTAAAATGTATTTTTAAAAACTACTAAATTTTTGCGATCCATATTTTATTTATTTATGAGTACCCTGAATCCTTTTTTATCCCTTAAATTTATTTATTTTTAATCTCTTAAAAATATTAAGTTGCATGTGTCTTATTTTTGTCTTGCTATTTAGTAGAACAACAAAAGGAGAGGAAAAAAGAACTTGCCAGAAGACTGACGGAAATTAACGCGAGAAAAAGAGAAGAAAGATTAGCTGATGATACAGAGAAGATGGGACAGCTTTTGGAAATTAAGGACTACGTTGAGCAAGGAGGCAGTGACTACGATACTGTGAGTAAAGATAAATAAGTTAAATTTCTAGTTTTTTTATTTAATTCTATGACCCTGAATTCAAAAATAACACTATTACAAAGTATAATTATGCACCATAAATCTTGATTAGAAACTACAACTATAAAAGGCCTTAAATTTTATAAAACAGTTACAAGTTAAACAGCTAAAAATACTATAAATCAGAAAAAGTTCAGCTAGTCCCCATACTTGAGTTAAAATTGAAAATTAAAAGGCCAGTTTTTATCATCTCCAGTTTTGTTAGTTTTTTTCGCTATAAATAGTTCATAAAAAAATTTCGGTTCAAATTTACAACTTATTTGCAAGTGACTTTTTTCTACTAATAAATAATAATGAATATAATTCTGCCCAATAAAACTTGACTAGAAACTTTTTCTACAAAAATAATTACATTTTAAAAACAAGCCACTTTTTTGTTGACATCAACTCTTGAATTTGAAAATAGTTTGCATCTTTAGTTTCAGGAATAAATAACAAGACAAATAAACAAGTCAAACCGCTAAAAATAGTATGAATCAGAAAAACCTCAGCTAGTCCCCATACTTTTGTTAAAATTGGAAATAAAAAGGCGAATAAAAATCCAGTTGCTAAAAATAGAGAACTGCTAATGCACATTCCAAAACCTTTTGTTTCTGTGGAGAATAATTCGTTGCCAACCACCCATGCTATGGGTCCGAATTGAGATAAACATGTGAAATAAATAATGTTAAATGTTACCGGTATCCAAAAAGTATGACTTAAAGATTCTGGTAAATATCTTTTAAAATAGAAAAATATAGTCATCAGAGATAAGGATATAGTTGTGCCTAATGTGCCCACCAACATAAGTGATTTTCTTTTGAATCTTTCGACAACAAAACAAGACAGTACTAACGTTATTATTGTTAAAAACCCACCCATAAATATTGAATAATATTCAGAAGGTAAACTGCCTTGAGCATTTATAAAAATCTCTTGTGAAAATCCTATAACCGTCACAGAGCCCATCGCAATTTGGCTGCTAAGTAAAATAGTTGATAAAAGTAACGATTTTCGAAAAGATTTGGATTTTAACATCTCCAGTTTTGTTAGTTTCTTCTCGCTACAATTCATACAAATTTTTTGGTTTAAAATCCCGACTTCTTTGCCTATGTCTGCAAGTGATTTTTTTCTTAGCAATCTTAAAATATCTTTTGCTTTGTCTTTTTCACCGTTTTTGATCAAGTAAACTGGGGATTCTGGTGAAAATTTCCATAAAATCAAATATAAAACTTGTGGCAAAACACAGAATAAGTTGAAAGTATCAACTCGTAGAAATGGGCCAACTGAATATGAATATAAAAAACCTAAGTTCAATAATGTCACGTAGGCTAGTGTGTATTTTCCCCTATTATGTTCTTCAGTGATTTCTGAGATATAAGTGAGTGCGAGCGCCCATGTTCCTCCAGTCGACAATCCTACCAGTAATCTAAAAAGCAAAAATAGTAACAAAAATCAATTTAACTATTTATTTTGAAAGAAACATAATAAGGTAGTAGTGTGTAGAAGTATATGGGCCTGTACCTGGGGACTTTATCTCCTTTCGCCGAAAAGCTTATTTTGGTATAAAGTTCAGGATATCAGACCACCTTATAGTTAGAAGTTCCTCTGTCTTTGTTTGTCTGTCTGTCGGTTTCTCTTTAAGTACTTCTCTTCTGGCCTCTTTAAAAGCTTCGCATGATATAAGGAAGTATGCTGAGTTTTTGTTTGGTTTTATCGTTGACCCAAGTTTGCGGTCTCAAAAGTTTTACCTTGCTAAGTAATATAACCAGACATCCTGAGCAAAACCCATGATGACGTATCCCATGGCATAATTCAGATTGATCCAAAAATTACAAATTTTGATTCCGTATTTGTCGCCAATAAAAATGTAAAAGAATGGTCCAATAATTTGAGTGACATCAGCTAGAGACGCTATAAGGCTAAGTTGAATCGTTGTTACTGCAGTGTTTAAGGGATTTTCTTCGGATTTTAGTTTGGGAAACACTGCTGAGGTCCACGTGATCCCGATTCCCGCTGACAGTCCTAGAAGACTTACTAAAAAATGTGGTTTAAGTGAAAGAGCAATAAGATTTACAAACGTCTGAAGGTGGGCAAAAACGCTAATTATCGTTGCTCTGGCGTGAAAGACAGAAGTGCTGTCATAGGTCCCGGATGGTTTCTTTTCCTTTGCAATCTATATTTTCATCGATCGATATACAGTGCTCGACATCGAACGTTTAGCCTTTATGAAAAGCGTATAAAAAAGGATGAACTTATGGAAAACAAAAAGTCAGTGAGAGACCAAAGACGCGCATATTTAGGAGCGTTTGCCGCTGTGACTCAAAATTCATTAATAGTTTTTTATTACTAAACAGGAGCAAGCACAGTAAGATTTCCACTTTTAAAAGACGATGAAATAGTAATTATTATTTATTTCGTTATTTTAGCTTTAATCAGGAAACATTAAATCGAGAAAAATTCAATTTTTTAATAATTTTTTCTTAACACAATAACCTTGCTCTGTTATTAAAGTCGCGCTTCGCGCCGTTTGATCTGCTCGCGGCGGCTAGCGTAGTCAAGTTGCTAAAATAGTTCAGGCCCTACGGAGTCCGATACTGCGTTTAATGATAGAAGTAACACACTTGGTATGGATAGGCATAAGACTCGCCCGAACTTCTTACGAAAGGGAACCACCCCCCCCCTCCCCTGGCGTGCTTTTTGATAGTTTTTTTGCTAATAACTCGAAAACAATCAACTTTTTCAAAAATCTTCTAGAGATCATTTCTCAAGCGGATACAATTTCCTTTCCAACCATGTACCTTAGTACCCTCTGACGGTAGTGGTGCACATTCCATTAGCGTACGAAAAAAGGGGAAAATTTTTAAAATATTTTTTCCCTTTTTTTGTGGTATTTTTTTTCCTCAACACTATTTTTTTTTCAAAAAATATTTTTGTTTAAAAGCCCAAAAATTTTGATCATTCATTTTTGTAACTGAGTAAATAAAAATGAGAGTTACTAAAAAATTATTTTTGGTTAGTAATAACTTAAAACTGACTTTTTCTATAACCTTTTTCAAAGTTGGGATCCCTCCTCTCACCCCCCTCAAAAGTGCTCTCTTACAGTTGCAAACTTTTAACTTGGAAAAAACAACTAAGTAATAACTATTAAGGCCGATAAAAAGTCCTCTCAAACGATGTATAACACGCCCCCTTACATCAGTGGCGCACTAAATAAATTAGAGGTGTGGAAAAAACTTGTTTTTTTTTTTAATTTTCTTAAATTTTACTGTCCCACTTCTCTGGTTTTAAAACTTATTTTTAAAGCTGAAGAAATTTCCTCTCCCCTCAAGGCAGTGGTAGATCTAGCATAGTCGCACCAGTCATTTAAGACAATCTTTTTGAAACAGTATTAATACACACACTACGTTCAATGAGAGAAGCAACACAATTGGTATACTGTATACTCCCCCCAATAATATAACAAAGAAGATCGACCCGCCTACTCTTGGCGGGGGGCTGGTCCCCCCCTTAAATATTATATTATCCCTACCCTAAAACATTTAGGGTAGAGATAGCCCCCCCCCCCCCCACCAAGGGTGGGCGGATTGTTCCCCGTCGTTATATTTTCGGGGGAGTATACTGTATATTCATACCAAGTGTGTTGCTTCTCTCTGAAATATTTTAAACATTTTCCCCTTTTTTCGTACGCTAATGGAATATGCACCACTGCCGTTAAAGGGTACTAAGGTACATCGTTGAACAGGAAATTGTATCCGCTTGAAAAATGATTTCTAGTTATTAGCAAAAAACTATCAACTACGGGGGGGAACTACCCCTTGCCAGGAATCGAGATTTTAGAAAAAACAATGAATAAGTGAAATACGGACATGGATTTTTTTTTTCAATTTTTTACTTTACATTGGGTCCCCAAAAATTTGACAACGTCATTTTATTGACAGAATCAACTTTGTGTAGAAAAGTTTTACCAGAATTTGAAATATCTGCCATAATAACAAAGACGAATTTTTAAAATTCCTAATTTTTGAATTTTCCCTAAAGGGCTAAAAAAACATTCGACATATTTTTTCTCCTCTCTATCTTTTATAATAACGGAGTTTCCCATTCCATACCATGAAAAATGGACACCTTGTACATACATACCTACAAAAATAGCAAACTTCAAATAATTTGCATCTCTTGGCTGCTTCAATTTTTTCACAATTTTCTCATTTTCTCCACTATGTTCACTATTTATTTGATTTGTTCTAATAGTATTAAGAGGTTGTCTACAATTTTCTTCCAAGTCCATGTCCCTATTTATAGTTGCCATCCTTTTAAGGCATGTGAAAATGAAAAATTAACAAACAATTTTAATCTTTACCGACAATAAAAAATATAATGCTTATTATAGTCTTCAGCTCACTCAAAAAAATATTATTAGCACATTTTTTGACGTGAAGTGTATTTTTTTTATGCACTGTGTTTCTAAATAGACCCAACTGACTTAAACCATACCCTTAAAAAGAACTGTTACCCGGCGAAATTTTTTTCTTATTTATTTTTATTATATGCTATTTTTATTTCAAAATTTGGGTAGTACATAAACACCTAAATAATTAATATCTATGTAATTATGCGCCGCTGGTTTTTGTTTTAAAAAGTATCATATTCACCTACATGATAAAGCACCTCAATTTTTTTTTGTTAGATATGTTTATTAACCACTTGTTATAATAGCAATATACATACAACAATTATGGGACATACGATAAAAGTCAGTAATTACAATTTATTAAATAACAAATAAAGAAACTAATAAAAAAACTATTTTAAAAATTTGTTTCTATGCACAAGTTTTTTTATTATATGAGCTTTGATCAACAATTTTCTATTTTGGATTTGAATTTTTGTTATTGTAAACTGTAAACTGTTTACACTTAAAAAAGGTTAGAGATATTTACTAACCGAAACGTCGCCGTCGTGTTTAAAATAAATAAAGACAATGGAAGTCCAAAATTTTATTTCTACTTAAGTATTGGCTACAAGTATCAAACAAAGAACGTTATTATTGTTAAAAATGCCCCCTTAATTATTGAAAAATATTTTAAATGTAAACTGCCTTGAGTATTCGTAAAAATCTCTTGTGAAAATCCCATAACGGCCACTACACCAATCGCCACTTGGCTAGAAATTAAAATAGTTGTTAAAAGTAACAATTTTTTTAAAAAAAATTATAATTCATAAAAAATGTTGGTTCGGTTCTTCATAATTCATAAAAAATCTTGTAAATTTGATTTTTGCCTAATACGAGGGTGGATCAAATATAAACAAGCCTTTTAAACTTACTAACGGAAAATTCATTCAAGATGAACGTGGCCGTTATAATTTTGGCTGGTAGTGCCGCGATGCTCATTTGGCCAGGAGCAATCGCAATGAGCGAGAAGAAAGTACACAGCAGTGTTGCGCAAAGAATAATCATTAAATTTCTTACACGCGAAAACGTGAAACCTGCTGAAATTCGATGCAGATGGCGAGCACAGTTCGGAAATAAGACGCTTTCGTGGGTACCTGTAAAAACTTGGTGCAAAGAAATTAACGACGGCCGTGAGCGCGTCGACAACGTGAGTCACCCACGTCGTCCGCGTACCATCATTTCTGCAGGCAAAGTTTTAGCGACCATGTTCTGGGACTGGAGAGGAGTTTTGTTGGTCGATTTTTTGCACGAGCGAATAACAATAAACGCGGCTTACTACAACTTACTCGACCAGGTAAAGCTTGATTATCGCCAAAAGAGAAAAGCACACCCCATCCAAAATCAAAGAAATGCACTGGACTGTGCTGGAATACCATCCACACAGTCCAGATTTGTCACCTTGCGATTTTCATATATTTGGCCCACTCAAAGATTCACTGGGAGGCGAGCAATTTCAGACCAATGAAGAGGTGGAGGCATTCGTGCGCAACTGGTTAGATACCCGCCCAGCTTCCTTTTATGAAAACGGGATTAAGAAACTGTCAAACCGTTGGGAAAAGTGTATTAACAGATAAGGGGGATGTGTAGAAAAGTAGAAAAAAATTCTGTTTTGTGTCATGTTTCCAAATAACTAGTTTATAAACAAAGGCTTGTTTATATTTGATCCACCCTCGTAACTAATAATGACTATAATTGTGACCAATAAAACTGGACTAGAAACTACTAATTAAAAAACCTTACATTTTAAGAACAAGCCACTCCTTTCTCGTCATCAACTCTTGAATTTGAAAATAATTTATATCTTTAGATTCAGGAATAAAAGACATAACAAATAAAAAAGCGAAATCGCTAAAAATACTATGAATCAAGAAAACTTCAGCTAGTCCCCATACTTCAGTTAAAATTGGTGCACGTGCTACAAACATTGAACTAATAATACCCATTCCAAAACATTTTGTTTCTGTGGAGAATAATTCGTTGACAACTACCCACGTTATGTTTCCGAATTGAGACCAACATGTTAAATAAAAAATGTAGAGTGCTACCGGTATCCAAAAAGTATGACTTAACGATGCTGATGAGTATCTTTTAAAATAGAAAAATATAGTCATCAGAGATAAGGATATAGTTGTGTCTGATGTGCCCACCAACTTAAGTGATTTTTTTTTGAATCTTTCCATAACAAAGCATGACTGTAAACAGTTTACACGGTTAGAGATACTTACTAACCGAAACGTCGTGTTTAAAATAAATAAAGACAATGGAAGTCCGAAATTTGATATCTACTCAATCATTGTCTGCCAGTTTCAAACAAAGAACGTTATTATTATTAAAAATTTTCCTATAATTATTGAAAAATATTTTAAATGTAAACTGCCTTGAGTATTTATAAAAATCTTTTGTGAAAATCCCTTAACTGTCACTACACCAATCGTCACTTGGCTACAAATTAAAATAGTTGATAAAAGTAACGATTTTTTAAAAGATTTCTATAATTCATAAAAAATGTTGGTTCAAATTTACAAGATTTTTGCCTAATAATTAATAATGACTATAATTGTGACCAATAAAACTTGACTAGAAACTACTATTAAAAAAAACCTTACATTTTAAAAACAAGCCACTCCTTTCTCGTCATTAACTTTTGAATTTGAAAATAATTTAGACATTTTGTTCGTCTGTCTTTCGAAATTCCACGTTTGGTAGTATTATTTGGCTTAAAAATTCCGTTGATTGACGCTCGCGTCTTGATGACGGGTAAAAATGCAATATGCGTTGATCCGGCCTGATAGTTTGTTTTCTTTTGTTTGTATTCGATCTTTTCATTGATCGATATGTAGCGCAGTTTTTCGCCTGCTTTTGTTTTTTGTTTCTCTCGCATCTCGGTAGATGGCGCTTCTTGCGATAGTTTTCTCACTATTTACTTATGATTAGAGATAAAACCGTCTAATTAGCTTCGAAAGAATTGTCCAGAGACAAAAAAGAGACCACAGATTAGGTAATAAAGAGACTGCCGAAATCACATAACGCTTAGTATTTTCCTAACGCTTAGTATTTTCCTGATGCCATTTGTTGTTAGAAATGGTTTACTATGTTGAATTGAATTGAATAAATCTTTATTAGCAAATCATGCTATTTCAAATTACAAACATAAATATAAAAAATACATTTAAATGTTAATACATACACCAGTATTTCTATAACAAAACAAATCCAAACTTATAATACTAATAACTATTTACTTCTTATTATTACATAATGGATAATATATCTCTGGAGAACAGCATCGCTGTGGAATAAGCTTCCTGCGACACTTTTCCCTGCAGGTTACAATCTGAACCTTTTCAAAACCAACATACACCAACATTTCCGCGCACTTGCCGCTTCTCGAGCGTGATAGGGATCTCCTTGCGAGTGCGCACCGTAAAAAAAAATTATTGAAATAAAGCCAGGTTAAATAACAGCAATTTTTATTCAACTGAATTAGGATATAAGTCATTGTTTTATAAAGGAATCAGATTGTCTATCACATAACGCTTAGTACTTTCCTAATGCCATTTGTTGTTAGAAATGGTTTACTATGTTGAATTGAATTGAATAAATCTTTATTAGCAAATCATGCTATTTCAAATTACAAACATAAATATAAAAAATACATTTAAATGTTAATACATACACCAGTATTTCTATAACAAAACAAATCCAAACTTATAATACTAATAACTATTTACTTCTTATTATTACATAATGGATAATATATCTCTGGAGAACAGCATCGCTGTGGAATAAGCTTCCTGCGACACGTTTCCCTGCAGGTTACAATCTGAACCTTTTCAAAACCAACATACACCAACATTTCCGCGCACTTGCCGCTTCTCGAGCGTGATAGGGATCTCCTTGCGAGTGCGCACCGTAAAAAATTTTTTATTGAAATAAAGCCAGGTTAAATAACAGCAATTTTTATTCAACTGAATTAGGATATAAGTCATTGTTTTATAAAGGAATCAGATTGTATAACAAATTACCATTAAACATTAAACATTGCAAATCAAATAATATGTTTAAGAGAAAACTTAAGAAGTACTTGTTGCCTAGTCAGCCTGATTGTTTATGTAAACCACCCTTGGTACTATATTATATTATATTATATTATATTATATTATATTTTATTATTTTAGTCTCCATATTATTTTTTTGGGGTGTTTTAGTATAGTGACCTTTTCTCATAAAGAAAGATGGCGTCAATGTTTTTTTTCAGGATAGGATTAAAAACATTTTACAGTACAGTATAAGTACTTGATAAAGCTGTGTGTTACTAGATTATGCTTTTAGTAGGTAGGTGATCCGTGGTATAGGTATAGTTAGTTCTGTTGGGAATAATACAGGAATGTGCTTGTAATGGTTTTTCCGTATTATTAGAGAATTATTGAAATATAGCCAGGCTATAATTGTGCCAGGCACAATTTTAACACCTTCACATTGTAATATCAGCTGTGATCTTTCAACACATGGCCTTTGTATACTATATGAACCGGAATAAATAGTGCCTTCTTTTATTAATTGAAAATAAACGACGATAGTTTTAAATTCGACTTTGGTATGAATTTTGAACGATTAACTGTCAGTTTTCAATGTAAATGTGTTAAAATAGTGCCTGGCACAATTATAGCCTGGCTATATTTCTCTAATAATACCGAAAAATCATTACAAGCATTCCTGGTGTCATTCCCAACGAACTAACTATACCTACCTACTAAAAGAATAATCTAGTAACACACAGCTTTCTCAAGTACTTACACTGTACTGTAAAATGTTTTTAATCCTATCCTTAAAAAAAACATTGCTACCATATTTCTTTATGAGAAAAGGTTACTATACTAAAATACACCAAAAAAATAATATAGAGACTAAAATAAAAAAATATAATATAATGTAATATGATACCAAGGGTTTACTTAAACAATCAGGCTGACCAGTGGCGTATATATGCCCGGGCCTCCCCCCCCCCCCCCCCGAAACTAAGATTTTTTTAGATATTTTCCACATATTTCATAAATACAAATATAAAATAGTATAAAATACGTCTTTATAAGGTCTGGGCCCCCCGAAACTTTTTTCTATATACGCCACTGAGGCTGACTAGGCAACAAGTACTTCTTTTTTTTTCTCTTAAACATATTATTTGATTTGCAATTTTTAATGTCTAATGGTAATTTGTTATACAATCTGATTCCTTTATAAAACAATGACTTATATCCTAATTCAGTATTTATACTGTTTAAATAAAAATTGCTGTTATTCGTTGTTGCATAGGTATGAACATCTGTAACATTCATCAATCAATGTTAATAGAAGTTGCAACCAAAAAAATAAATAAATAATACAGGTATTCTACCCATATTACAAATTGCAAGTCATTTTTAAAAGCAAGTTACAAGTATATTGTAAACGCAGTCGAGTCAAACCTAACCTCAAATTCTTGGTTTGTTTTTCTGGAATTTTCGGATGCAAAAATTTTGCTACGAAATAACTTTTTCACTACAAAGGAGATCTGTTTTGTGTTAAAGCGCGTGTTATCAGACAAAACTGGTCTTGTTTTGTGACTAAGACAAGGTAAGAAAGATAGTTTATGTTATTGAAGTTAGGGTCGATTTATATACTTGTTATACAGATTGACACTGAACATATACATTGGTTTTAGATAAAATGTGTCAACTTAGTATTGGTGTATTGTGTGTTCGGGAGGGGTGATCATCTGTCCACAGCAGGTATACAAATTTTTTTAACAAGACTGTGTAGGACTCCACAGGACACTAAAATACACTACAGGACCAAGAATTTATTTGAGTCCTGTAGAATGGTGTACAAATTTTTTTCAGCTGCTCACCCCTCAGTTATGGCAGGGGTGGATCTAGGAACTTTATTTAGGGGGGTAGATATCATAATAAATATTGCATAAAACAGTTTTGCATTGTGACCAGGATGTGTATTCTGTATGTAAAAACTTAATATAGTTTGAGATTTGGGGGGGAGAATTTCCCCTCCCGTAGTTTCGCACCTTCTTATGGGTCATTGTCCATATAATTTTATTATTATTGATGTATTGCCTTTTCGGCATTTTCCATTTTTAGTTTTAGTAGATATTTTAGTCAGTAGTGCACCCAAGAATAGGTCTTTGGGGGACCCGAGACACAGTTATGCCATATCTTCACCTATTTAATTTTTTTATTCATGAAATATGTGGAAAATGTCTAAAAATCCTTAGGCTTTTAGTTTAGTGTTTGAACATAATTCTAGCTAGTGCTTTTACTTTTTAGGTACACAGACATTATGGAATTGTATGGATCATTACAATCACATTGAGTACACACTGCTTGGTTGCAAATGTTTTTTCATTTAGGTTAGTAATAGAGAAATATTGGTTAATAAGTTCTGTCTCTTTCCACACCCATACTAGGGCCTATTCTTAAAATACATAATGCCATTTAACATAATAATTATATGTTCAAAATTAATGCTCAAAGGGGTAGCAGTGTTTGGCCTTGTATTACACATACAGTCGAACCTCTCTAACTCGAACCTCTATAACTCGAACCCCTCTATAACTCGAACCTTTTAAGTGGTCCCTGCACTTTTTACATGTATTTTAACCAATGTAACTCGAGTTTCTATAACTCGAACTCTCTATAACTCGAACTGTTTTGGTTGTCCCTTCAGGTTCGAGTTATAGAGGTTCGACTGTAACTTTTTTTTAATGTATTTTGTTTCTTGAAAATTCTGGACAGAGGGTGGAGGTGGGTCAATAACATAATTTAAGAATAGGCCCAAAGTGTACTTAGGGCAGAGCTTCAAGAGCTAAGCTCCCCCTTAAAAATTTAAACACATTTCAGACAGAGTCGACACGTAGGCTTATTGGGGTGGGGGAGGCAACAACCACCTTTCCTCAGAAACTTTTTGATCTTCTGCAATTTTTTGTAACTCTAACTGTTTCCAAGAAAAGACAAAAAAGGAAAATTTGTACTCTGCATTATTTTAATTTTATGCGAGTTTTATGTAATTTCTAAATAGCAATTGAAGATACAAGTTATTTTATTTTGTTTTTTTTTCTGAAAAATGGCTAGAGATAAAAATATTGCAGATCAAAAAATTTCTGAATAAAACAAGGAATTCATTTTACATTTTTAAATCTGCCAATAACTTACTGCCAAAAAGTTCTGGAGAAAAAAGGGGGCATGACCGCGAAAAAAATATCACCCTGTAGTTTTTTTCTAATATTTGACATGCTTAATGATGTATGCCTTGTAACAAAACAACAACAACATGTTCCAGATTTGAGCTAAATATCTCAAAAACTGCACAAGTTATAAATAAAAAGCAAACAAAAAACTAATATTTTAATAACCCATATCTCAAAAACTAAGCATGGTTATACAAAGTTTTTTTTTTTAAATCACTCAAGATAATCCTCTGAAGTTTGGCGACATACTTTATTAACACCTGTATAAAATACCTACTAATATGAGTCCCCTGGCAGCTTTTTTTTTTGCTTTTTAGTTATCCAACGCAACAATCAACAATGGGATAACATCATTATGTGGCCACCTTTATTATTAAAAAATGGATTGGAGAATGGATATTGTGAAGAATATATGAAAATTACATTACAATATTTGAGCAATTCCACATAAACCTAGAAATTAGAAAATTGAAGACTGTAAAAGTGTGTTCTTATTTTTTTTTAAATATTGGTTTTATTAAGGATTATTAGGTGGTACATGTTTAACTATTTTTAGGTTTTCTAAAAATCCACAGTTTTTGTAATATAAATACCTAGTTTATACATTTAAGAAAAAACATTATATTTGTTAAATATTTTTAGATTTTTCTAAAACAGTACTCATTTTTAAATAAAATAAATATTAAATTTTTTAAAAAACATAGTTTTTTATTTAAGTATTACATTTTCGAGGTCATGCAAATTTTTATGTATGCGGAAAAAGTTTGGATATCTTACAGGTTTACATGACTAAAATTAATATGTTTTTGATATCCAAATTCTTTTCGCATACATGAAATTAGCCTGACCTCAAAAATAGCACCTTTACTAAGAAAAAAATCATTTAAAAAGCCCGCCGAGCCCGCCCGCGCATTCTTAATTCTTCCAGTAGCCAAGGGTTGCGCTAGCGTAAACTTGTTGCCGCTTTTGAACCATAGAATTAAGCACTCTTTTATTATTTTCTCTATGGAATTGTCAAACTGACGAAGCAGTGTTCTGAGGAGTCCCATAAGGACGAAACAGTTAACTGTCAACACTTATTAGGCGTCCATTAGATCTTGGACCCCCGTGAGGTTAAGCTTAGGTACCGACGGAAAAATATATGAGACAAACAAAAACTCCTTTTTGCCCGATTAGCCACGAAACTTGTTTGATTTTTAAATTCACGGGTACGAAAGTCCACGTTTGATAGAAAAATATAGTCATCAGAGAGTGTTGTGCGTAATGTGCCCACCAACATAAGTGATTTTCTTTTTAATCTTTCCACAACAAAATATGACATTACTAACATTATTAGAAATAAAAATGTTGGTTCAAATTCACAAAATTTTTGGCTATATTTGCAAACGATTTTTCTAAACCACCTAATAACTAAAATGACTATAATTGTAACCAATAAAACTTGGCTAGAAACTACTAGACCTTTAGTTTCAGGAATAAAAGACAAAACAAATAAAAAAGCTAAACCGCTAAAAATACTATGAATCAAGAAAACTTCAGCTAGTCCCCATACTTCAGTTAAAATTGGAAATAAAAAGGCCGATAAAAATCCACTTGCTTCAAACATTGAACTGATAATACACATTCCAAAACATTTTGTTTCTGTGGAGAATAATTCGTTGACAACTACTCGTGCTATGGGTCCGAATTGAGATAAACATGTAAAATAAAAAATGTTAAATGTTACCATCCAAAAAGTATGACTTAAAGATCCTGGTGAATATCTTTTAAAATAGAAAAATATAGTCATTAGAGATAAGGATACAGTTGTGCCTAATGTGTCCACCAACATAAGTGATTTTCTTTTGAATCTTTCGACAGCAAAACGTGCCATTACTAACGTTATTATTGTCAAAAACCCACCCATGATTATTGAATGATATTCAGAAGGTAAACTGCCTTGAGCATTTATAAAAATCTCTTGTGAAAAATAGTTGATAAAAGTAACGATTTTCGAAAAGATTTGGATTTTATGATCTCCAGTTTTGTTAGTTTCCTGTCTCTACATTTCATAAAAAATTTTTGGTTTAAAATCCCGACTTCTTTTTCTATGTCTGCAAGGGATTTTTTTGTTAGCAATCTTAACATATCTTTTGCTTTTGTCTTTTTCACCGTTTTTGATCAAGTAAGTTGTGGATTCTAGTGAAATTCTTCATAAAATCAAATATAAATCTTGTGGCAAAACACAGAATAAGTTAAAAGTGTCATCCCGTAGAAGAGGGCTAATTGAGTATGAATATAAAAAACCTAAATTCAAGAATGTGACGTAGGCTAGTGTGTATTTTCCTCTATTATATTCTTCAGTTATTTCTGAAATATAAGTAGGTGCGAGTACCCATGTTCCTCCAGTTGTTAGTCCTACCAGTAATGTAAAAAGCAAAAACAGTAACAACAAACAAAACAAAGACTTACTTCAAAACTGTTTATTTTGAAAAGAACGTAACAATGTACACTACACCCATCGTACCTTGATATCTAACGAAAATAGTTAATAAAAGTAACGATTCCTAAAAAGATTTTGATATTATCACTCCAGTTTTGTTAGTTTTTTTCGCTATAAATAGTTCGGTTCGGTTCATAAAAAATGTCGGTTCAAATTTACAACTTATTTGCAAGTGACTTTTTTTATTAATAACTAATAATGCCTATAATTCTACCCAATAAAACTTGAGTAGAAATTTTTTCTACAAAAATAATTTCATTTTAAAAACAAGCCACTTCTTTGTTGACATCAACTCTTGAATTTGAAAATAGTTTGCATCTTTAGTTTCAGGAATAAATAACAAGACAAATAAACAAGTGAAACCGCTAAAAATAGTATGAATCAGAAAAACCTCAGCTAGGCCCCATACTTGGGTCAAAATTGGAAATAAAAAGGCGAATAAAAATCCAGTTGCTAAAAATAGAGAACTGCTAATGCCCATTCCAAGACCTTTTGTTTCTGTGGAGAATAATTCGTTGCCAACTACCCATGCTATGGGTCCGAATTGAGATAAACATGTAAAATAAAAAATGTTAAATGTCACCGGTATCCAAAAAGTGTGACTTAAAGATCCTGGTGAATATCTTTTAAAATAGAAAAATATAGTGATCAAAGATAAGGATACAGTTGTGCCTAATGTGCCCACCAACATAAGTGATTTTCTTTTGAATCTTTCGACAACAAAACATGACATTAGTAACGTTATTATTGTCAAAAACCCACCCATAATTATTGAATAGTATTGAGAAGGTAAACTGCCTTGAGCATTTATAAAAATCTGTTGTGAAAATCCTATAACCGTTATTGTGCCCATCGTAACTTGGCTGCTAATTAAAATACTTGATAAAAGTAACGATTTTCGAAAAGATTTGGATTTTATTATCTCCAGTTTTGTTAGTTTCCTCTCTCTAAATTTCATAAAAATTTTTTGGTTTAAAATCACGACTTCTTTTCCTATGTCTGCAAGTGATTTTTTTGTTAGCAATCTTAACATATCTTTTGCTTTGTCTGTTTCACCGTTTTTGATCAAGTAAACTGGGGATTCTGGTGAAATTTTCCATAAAATCAAATATAAAATTTGTGGCAAAACACAGATTAAGTTAAAAGTTTTAACACGTACAAAAGGCCCGATTGAGTACGAATATAAAAAACCTAAATTCAAGAATGTCACGTAGGCTAGTGTGTATTTTCCCCTATTATGTTCTCCAGTGATTTCTGAGATATAAGTGGGTACGAGCGCCCATGTTCCTCCAGCCGCTAGTCCTATCAGTAATCTAAAAAGCAAAAACAGTAAGAGGAAACACTTTAACTATATATTTTGGAAGGAACATAATAATGTAGTAGTGTGTAGCAGTGTATGGGGGAGGCCTGTATCTGAGGACTGTATATCCTTTCACCTAAAAGCTTATTTTGGGATAAAGTTCAGGATATTCTCGCACCCCGGCTTTCGCGCTTATAGGATGCGAGCGATATTGCTAGGGTTCTTGGAGAAGACGGGGATCGTCAGTCTCCAAATAACCTTACCAATATATATTTTGTTAAAGGTAGAATATTAAAGCCTGAGAATTAAATAAAAACATTATGATGTTTTGAGACTTATAATGTTAAAATATTAAAATTTTCCCTGCGTCAGCACTTATTGGCGATGGCTCGTTGCCACGCCATAATTGCTGACACATCAAAGCGAAGTTCGTTTAATGACTTTATAAGGTACTGCCTCATCAGCATTTTGGTGAAAGTGAATTTTAAATAATTTTAAAACGATAAATTTTATGAAAAATCCGATTTTAATATTTTTATCATACCACCTTAGAGTCAGAAATGGAAAATTCCGGTTCATATTTAATTCGCCTTTGTATTACCCTTGCAGTTTTACCTTGCTACGTAATATAGCCAGACATCCTGAGCAAAACCCATGATGACGTATCCCATGGCATAATTCAGATTGATCCAGAAATTACAAATTTTGATTCCATATTTGTCGCCAATAAAAACGTAAAAGAAAGGTCCAATAATTTGAGTGACATCAGTTAGAGACGCTATAAGACTAAGTTGAATCGTTGTTACTGCAGCGTTTAAGGGATTTTCTGCGGATTTTAGTTTGGGAAACACTGCAGAGGTCCACGTGATCCCGATTCCCGCTGACAGTCCTAGAAGATTTACTAAAAAATGTGGTTTGAGTTGAAGAAGAATAAGACCATAACAAAAACATTTTATGAAAAAAAAAGCCAAGTACGAGAAAATGGTATTCCGAAAAAGAATGAAGATAAAAGTAAAGTTCTTCAATAGAAATTTTAAAGTGAAAGGTTTTTACTAGTTTGGAAATGTTTTTTGCCATTACAGCCAAACTTCTTATGTTCAATTTAGCACTTTGCCTAAGAGTCATTTGCAGCCATAATAGCCAAGTTTAAAAAAAACATTTCCAAATTAGTAAGAACCTTTTATTTTGAAATTTATATTGGAGAACTTGGCTGTTTTGTTTATGATTTTACTCCTTTACTAGGATTTGGATAATATTAAAGTAGTAAAATTATGCGGAATATTGTTCAAAACTTTTGCAATGCCTTATTAGAAATTTTGAGGTTTTTTAATTTTTTCCTCAGCTCTCTAGCATTCCTGGAAGTGGGCAATGTTACTTTTACATAACTTTACATTGATAGGGGAGGAAAATCAATTAAAATGTTGGTGTTTTTAAAAAAAAATTTCGTCTCTATCTTTTATAATAACTGTACAGGGTGTCCCAAATTGGGCACTTTTAGTGGGTTTAAGGTACTTCTAGGGGAGACAGAGAAAAACTGACCACGCATTGCGAGGCTCAAATTTCAAGAGAAGACTTATAGTGAAAACCGCATTTTGAAATATTGTCTCGTTTTTGAGCTTTTTGAAAAGTCTGCATTTTGGAAGGGGGTCTTTAACTTCGTTATTAGTCGAAATTTTGATTTAGAGTAAATTGCAATTTTATAGACTTTGTCACGAGGAATTCACCCGCTAAATTAAATTTTAACTGTCACATTTAGTTTTTGAGATATAACATAAAGTTACATTTTTTCTTATAGAATGGCCTATTCTTTAATTAATTTTCGAATTCGTCATTAAATTCTTTTCAAAATGATGCATTATATATCATAGTTTTATTGAGCGGTTTAGGAGATATTCAACTTTTTCACTTATTTCTAGTGTGCTATGATTTCCTGCTGAGGCAGGTCAAGGCAATCTAGTATTTTAGCTCACACATATACTATACTATAGTAGTGTGAGCTATGGTGATCCTAATTTTTTCGAGAAAAAAAAAGTTGCTCCGATTTCAAAAATTTTTATATATCTTTACGTTTCAGATGATTTTGAAACTTTTTTGTTGCGCCGTCTGTCTGTCTGTCTGTCTGTCTGTCTGTCTGTCTGTCTGTCTGTATGTCTGTCTGTCTGTCTGTCTGTATGTCTGTCTGTAACGACCAACGCGCATAACTCAAAAACCGCTTGGCCGATTTTAATAAAATTTGGTACCTAGGCTGGGTCTGGTGTCGAGATGGTCCCATTTAAAAATGAACAAAATCCAGCGAACACAAACCAAATAAAAGGGTGGGGGTAGATTTCAAAAATTAGAGTTTATGTGAAAATATGGCGTGTGTGATATAAAACGAAAGGTAATTGAGTCTGCAGTTAAACAAAATACATTTTAATTTATTTAAAAAAAAGGGTGGGGTTCTATTTTAAAAATTAGAGTTTTAAGTGAAAATATGGCGTGTGTGATATCAAACGAAAGGTAATTGAGTCCGGAGCTTAACAAAATACATTTTAGTTTTTGTTTTTTTTAAGGGTGGGGGTAGATTTCAAAAATTTGAGTTTGGGTCAAAACATGGCTTGTGTGGTATCAAACAAAAGGTAATTTAGTCTGGAGTTGAATAAAATATATTTCAGTTTTTAGTTATATTAGCTCACACGTACACTATAACTACAGTACCTAGTGTGAGCTTAGGGGCCCATATATTGGCAGATTATTTATTATTTTACACAATCAAAAATATAGTAAGCCTGGTTTGGAAAAATTATAATTCAGCTGACGGCCCTCAAAGCCTAGTTATAAAAAGAAACAAAAATTACAGACTCAATAGAAATTCGATATTATTAAAAATTATCAATAATCATCGCGCCATAGAGCCATACTGAACAAGGTTCCTTTTCAACTTTAGAAATATAGCCATATACGGTTGTCTTCGTTCGGGATACATTTGTAGAGAAGTTTCCAGCGTCCTGTCAATTATCATTACTTTCCCAGTAACATTTTAACATGTCATACTTTGCATCATTTTGATCCACATTTCAAAATAAAATTAAAAACGCTTTTGTGCAAAATAATTTCATATCAAAGCGTAATGTCAAATTGTTTAAACAATTGAAAACAATGACAAAACGCCAAGACGCAAGGCCAACTTGATTTGCATAGTATAAGACAACAAAACTATAGGAGCATTGAATAGGATTTGACCGCAAGGCTTTCATGTCAATGGCACATGACGTCATTCAACGCACACTAGACAAAAATATAAAACTTTAATTATCTCCGAAACCGCTTAATCAAACTATGACTTATGATACATCATTTTGAAAAGAATTCAATGACGAATTCGAAAATTAATTAAAATATAGGTCATTCCATAAGAAAAAATGCAACTTTATGTGATATCTCAAAAACTAAAAGAAACAGTTAAAATTTAATTTAGCGGGTGAATTCCTCGTAACAAAGTCTATTAAATTGCAATTTACCCTAAATCAAAATTTTTACTAATAACGAAGTTATAGACCCCCTTCCAAAATGCAGACTTTCCAAAAAGCCCCCGTAGCTCAAAGACGAGACGATATTTCAAAATGCGGTATTCACTATAAGTCTTTTCTTGAAATTTGAGCCTCGCAATGCGTGGTCAGTTTTTCTCTGTCTCCCCTAGAAGTACCTTAAACCCCCTAAAAGTGCCCAATTTGGGACACCCTGTACATACCTACAAAAATAGCAAACTTCAAATAATTTGCATCTGTTGGCTCCTTCAATTTTTTCAGACTTTTCTCATTTTCTCCACTATGCTCACTGTTTATTTGATTTGTTCTGATAGTATTAAGAGGTTGTCTACAGTTTTCTTCCAAGTCCATTTCCCTATTTATAGTTGCCATCCTTTTAAGGCATGTGAAAATTAAAAATGAACATACAATTTTAATCTTTACCAACAACAAAAAATGTAATGCTTATTATATTCTTCAGTAGCTCACTCAAAAAAATATTATTAACGCATGTTTTGACATGAAGTGTATTTTTTTTAATGCACTGTGGTTCTAAATAGACTCCACTGACTAATCATCCCCTTAAAAAGAACTGTTACCCGACAATTTTAATTTTCCTATTTATTTTTTTTATATGCTATTTTTTTAAATTTTTTGTATTACGTAAACACCTTAATTAGGAACTATTTAATTATGCGCCGCTGGTTTTTGTTTTAAAAAGTCCCGTGTTCACCTACATGATAAAATACATAAATTTTTTTTGTTAAATATGTTTATTAACAACTTCATATAATATAGATCGATAATGGGGCATACGATAAAAGTCAGTAATTGCAATTTAATAAATAACAAATAAGGAATATAATAAAAAAATCTATTTTAAAAACTTTTCTATGTAGAATTTTATTTATTATATGAGCTTTGAGTGTGTAAACATTTTACACTTGAAAACGGTTAGAGATACTAACCGAAACGTGCTGTTTAAAATAAATAAATGGATGTCCGAAATTTTATTTCTACTCAATCATTGTCCACGAGTTTCAAACAAAGAACGTTATTATTGTTAAAAATTCCCTCATAATTATTGAAAAATATTTTAAATGTAAACTGCTTTGAGTATTCATAAAAATCGCTTGTGAAAATTCCTTAACTGTCACGACACCAATCGTAACTTGGCTACAAATTAAAATAGTTAATAAAAGTAACGATTTTTTTAAAGATTGCTATAATTCATAAAAAATTTTGGTTCAAATTTACAAGAATAATGACTATAATTGTGATCAATAAAACTTGACTACAAACTACTAATAAAAAAACCCTTATATTTTAAGAACAAGCCACTCCTTTCTCGTCATTAACCCTTGAATTTGAAAATAATTTAGACCTTTAGTTTTAGGAATAAAATACAAAACAAATAAAAAAGCTAAACCGCTAAAAATACTATGAATCAAGAAAACTTCAGCTAGTCCCCATACTTCAGTTAAAATTGGAAATAAAAAGGCCGATAAAAATCCACTTGCTACAAACAGTGAACTAATAATACCCATTCCAAAACATTTTGTTTCTGTGGAGAATAATTCGTTGGCAACTACCCACGTAATGGGTCCGAATTGAGACAAACATGTTAAATAAAAAATGTAAAATGCTACCGGCATCCAAAAAGTATGACTTAAAGATGCTGATGAGTATCTTTTAAAATAGAAAAATATAGTCATCAGAGAGTGTTGTGCCTAATGTGCCCACCAACATAAGTGATTTTCTTTTTAATCTTTCCGCAACAAAATATGACATTACTAACATTATTAGAAATAAAAATGTTGGTTCAAATTCACAAAATTTTTGCCTATATTTGCAAACGATTTTTCTAAACCACCTAATAACTAGAATGACTATAATTGTAACCAATAAAACTTGACTAGAAACTACTAGACCTTTAGTTTCAGGAATAAAAGACAAAACAAATAAAAAAGCTAAACCGCTAAAAATACTATGAATCAAGAAAACTTCAGCTAGTCCCCATACTTCAGTTAAAATTGGAAATAAAAAGGCCGATAAAAATCCACTTGCTTCAAACATTGAACTGATAATACACATTCCAAAACATTTTGTTTCTGTGGAGAATAATTCGTTGACAACTACTCGTGCTATGGGTCCGAATTGAGATAAACATGTAAAATAAAAAATGTTAAATGTTACCATCCAAAAAGTATATCCTGGTGAATATCTTTTAAAATAGAAAAATATAGTCATTAGAGATAAGGATACAGTTGTGCCTAATGTGCCCACCAACATAAGTGATTTTCTTTTGAATCTTTCGACAGCAAAACATGCCATTACTAACGTTATTATTATTATTGAATCATATTCAGAAGGTAAACTGCCTTGAGCATTTATAAAAATCTCTTGTGAAAACCCTATAATCGTGATTGTGACCATCGTAACTTGGCTGCTAAGTAAAATAGTTGATAAAAGTAACGATTTTCGAAAAGATTTGGATTTTATGATCTCCAGTTTTGTTAGTTTCCTGTCTCTACATTTCATAAAAATTTTTTGGTTTAAATCACGATTTTTTTGTTAGCAATCTTAACATATATTTTGCTTTTGTCTTTTTCACCGTGTTTGATCAAGTAAGTTGTGGATTCTAGTGAAATTCTTCATAAAATCAAATATAAATCTTGTGGCAAAACACAGAATAAGTTAAAAGTGTCATCCCGTGGAAGAGGGCTAATTGAGTATGAATATAAAAAACCTAAATTCAAGAATGTGACGTAGGCTAGTGTGTATTTTCCTCGATTATATTCTTAAGTTATTTCTGAAATATAAGTAGGTACGAGTACCCATGTTCCTCCAGTTGTTAGTCCTACCAGTAATCTAAAAAGCAAAAACAGTAACAACAAAGACTTACTTCAAAACTGTTTAATTTGAAAAGAACGTAACAATGTACACTACACCCATTGCACCTTGACATCTAACGAAAATAGTTAATAAAAGTAACGATTCCTAAAAAGATTTTGATATTATCACTCCAGTTTTGTTAGTTTTTTTCGCTATAAATAGTTCGGTTCGGTTCATAAAAAATGTCGGTTCAAATTTACAACTTATTTGCAGGTGACTTTTTTTGATTAATAACTAATAATGCCTATAATTCTACCCAATAAAACTTGAGTAGAAATTTTTTCTACAAAAATAATTACATTTTAAAAACAAGCCACTTCTTTGTTGACATCAACTCTTGAATTTGAAAATAGTTTGCATCTTTAATTTCAGGAATAAATAACAAGACAAATAAACAAGTCAAACCGCTAAAAATAGTATGAATCAGAAAAACCTCAGCTAGGCCCCATACTTGGGTCAAAATTGGAAATAAAAAGGCGAATAAAAATCCTGTTGCTAAAAATAGAGAACTGCTAATGCCCATTCCAAGACCTTTTGCTTCTGTGGAGAATAATTCGTTGCCAACTACCCATGCTATGGGTCCGAATTGAGATAAACATGTAAAATAAAAAATGTTAAATGTCACCGGTATCCAAAAAGTGTGACTTAAAGATCCTGGTGAATATCTTTTAAAATAGAAAAATATAGTCATCAGAGATAAGGATACAGTTGTGCCTAATGTGCCCACCAACATAAGTGATTTTCTTTTGAATCTTTCGACAACAAAACATGACCTTACTAACGTTATTATTGTCAAAAACCCACCCATAATTATTGAATAATATTCAGAAGGTAAACTGCCTTGAGCTTTTATAAAAATCTGTTGTGAAAATCCTATAACCGTGATTGTGCCCATTGTAACTTGGCTGCTGATTAAAATAATTGATAAAAGTAACGATTTTCGAAAAGATTTGGATTTTATCATCTCCAGTTTTGTTAGTTTCCTTTCTCTACATTTCATAAAAATTTTTTGGTTTAAAATCACGACTTCTTTTCCTATGTCTGCAAGTGATTTTTTTGTTAGCAATCTTAACATATCTTTTGCTTTGTCTGTTTTACCGTTTTTGATCAAGTAAACTGGGGATTCTGGTGAAATTTTCCATAAAATCAAATATAAAATTTGTGGCAAAACACAGATTAAGTTAAAAGTTTCAACACGTACAAAAGGCCCGACTGAGTAGGAATATAAAAATCCTAAATTCAAGAATGTCACGTAGACTAGTGTGTATTTTCCCCTATTATGTTCTTCAGTGATTTCTGAGATATAAGTGGGTACGAGCGCCCATGTTCCTCCAGCAGCTAGTCCTACCAGTAATCTAAAAAGCAAAAACAGTAAGAGGAAACACTTTAACTATTTATTTTGAAAGGAACATAATAATTTAGTAGTGTGTAGCAGTGTATGGGGGAGGCCTGTATCTGAGGACTGTATATCCTTTCACCGAAAAGCTTATTTTGGGATAAACTTCAGGATATTATCGCACCCCGGCTTTCGCGCTTATAGGGTGCGAGCGATATTGCTAGGGTTTTTGGAGAAGACGGGGATCGTCAGTCTCCAAATAACCTTACCAATATATATTTTGTTAAAGGTAGAATATTAAAGCCTGAGAATTAAATAAAAACATTATGATGTTTTGAGACATAATGTTAAAATATTAAAATTTCCTTTTTTTTAAAGACAAATGAAATACAAATTTACTTACAGTGTTAAAACCAGGCACAGGTCAGGATACATTTTTGCTGTTCTACTATTCAACTTTCACAACCTTCCTGATACCGCTAATGAGCCAGTACCTCCCAATACAACTTTCTTCCTGCGTCAGCACTTATTGGCGATGGCTCGTTGCCACGCCATAATTGCTGACACATCAAAGCGAAGTTCGTTTAATGACTTTATAAGGTACTGCCTCATCAGCATTTTGGTGAAAGTGAATTTTAAATAATTTTAAAACGATAAATTTTATGAAAAATCCGATTTTAATATTTTACCTATTACACACAATATCATAAAATCAAGTCAGAAATAGAAAATTACGGTTCATATTTAATTCGCCTTTGTATTACCCTTGCACTTTTACCTTGCTACGTAATATAGCCAGACATCCTGAGCAAAACCCATGATGACGTATCCCATGGCATAATTCAGATTGATCCAGAAATTACAAATTTTGATTCCATATTTGTCGCCAATAAAAACGTAAAAGAATGGTCCAATAATTTGGGTGACATCAGTTAGAGACGCTATAAGACTAAGTTGAATCGTTGTTACTGCAGCGTTTAAGGGATTTTCTGCGGATTTTAGTTTGGGAAACACTGCAGACGTCCACGTGATCCCGATTCCCGCTGACAGTCCTAGAAGATTTACTAAAAAATGTGGTTTGAGTTGAAGAAGACCATAATAAAAACATTTTATGGAAAAAAAAGTACGAGAAAATGGTATTCCGAAAAAGAATGAAGATAAAAGTAAAGCCAAGTTCTTCAATAGAAATTTCAAAATGAAAGGTTTTTACTAGCTTGGAAATGTATTTTTTTAAACTTTGCCATTACAGCCAAGCTTCTTTATGTTCAATTTAGCACTGTGCCTAAGAGTAATTTGCAGCCATAATAGCCAAGTTTAGAAAAACATTTCCAAACTAGTAAGAACCTTTTATTTTGAAATTTATATTGGAGAACGTGGCTTTATTTTTATCTCAATTTTTTTACGGAATACCATTTTCGCGTACTTGGCTTTTGTTTTTATGATTTTTCTCCTTTACTAAAGGATTTGGATAATATTAAAGCAGTAAAATATGCGGAATATTGTTCAAAACTTTTGCAATGCCTTATTAGAAATTTTGAGGTTTTTTAATTTTTTCCTCAGCTCCTAGCGTTCCTGGACGTGGGCAATGTTACTTTTACATAACTCTACATTTATAGGGGAGGGAAATCAATTAAAATTTTGGTGCTTTTTAATTTTTTTCTTTAATTTTATCATAGTTCCTATCGGCCTTCCAAAGCTTAGCTCTCTAGCGTTTCTGGAAGTGGGCAATATTACTTTTACATAACTTTACATGTATAGGGGAGGGGAGTAAATTAGAATTTTGAGGTTTTTTGAGTTTTTCCAAGGGATTGGTCATGAGTGAGTGAGTGGCAATTTCGACGTTTTTTGAAATTTCGTAACTACTTTATTACTATATACTTAAGTCCATGAAATTTTCCCTCAGAGCTTCAAAACTACAAGAGCTAGAAAAAATCATTTGAAATATTTTTTATCGTCTCTATCCTTTATAATAACTGTACATACATACCTACAAAAATAGCAAACTTCAAATAATTTGCATCTGTTGGCTGCTTCAATTTTTTCAGACTTCTCTCATTTTCTCCACTATGCTCACTGTTTATTTGATTTGTTCTGATAGTATTAAGAGGTTGTCTACAATTTTCTTCCAAGTCCATTTCCCTATTTATAGTTGCCATCCTTTTAAGGCATGTGAAAATTAAAAATGAACATACAATTTTAATATTTACCAACAACAAAAAATGTAACGCTTATTATATTCTTCAGTAGCTCACTCAAAAAAATATTATTAACGTATGTTTTGACATGAAGTGTATTTTTTTTTAATTCACTGTGGTTCTAAATAGACTCCACTGACTAATCATCCCCTTAAAAAGAACTGTTACCCGACAATTTTAATTTTCCTATTTATTTTTTTATATGCTATTTTTTTAAATTTTTTGTATTACGTAAACACCTTAATTAGGAACTATTTAATTATGCGCCGCTGGTTTTTGTTTTAAAAAGTCCCATGTTCACCTACATGATAAAATACATAATTTTTTTTTGTTAAATATGTTTATTAACAACTTCATATAATATAGATCGATAATGGGGCATACGATAAAAGTCAGTAATTGCAATTTAATAAATAACAAATAAGGAATATAATAAAAAAATCTATTTTAAAAACTTTTCTATGTAGAATTTTATTTATTATATGAGCTTTGAGTGTGTAAACATTTTACACTTGAAAACGGTTAGAGATACTAACCGAAACGTGCTGTTTAAAATAAATAAATGGAAGTCCGAAATTTTATTTCTATTCAATCATTGTCCACGAGTTTCAAACAAAGAACGTTATTATTGTTAAAAATTCCCTCATAATTATTGAAAAATATTTTAAATGTAAACTGCCTTGAGTATTCATAAAAATCGCTTGTGAAAATTCCTTAACTGTCACGACACCAATCGTAACTTGGCTACAAATTAAAATAGTTAATAAAAGTAACGATTTTTTTAAAGATTGCTATAATTCATTAAAAATTTTGGTTCAAATTTACAAGAATAATGACTATAATTGTGATCAATAAAACTTGACTACAAACTACTAATAAAAAACCCTTATATTTTAAGAACAAGCCACTCCTTTCTCGTCATTAACCCTTGAATTTGAAAATAATTTAGACCTTTAGTTTTAGGAATAAAATACAAAACAAATAAAAAAGCTAAACCGCTAAAAATACTATGAATCAAGAAAACTTCAGCTAGTCCCCATACTTCAGTTAAAATTGGAAATAAAAAGGCCGATAAAAATCCACTTGCTACAAACAGTGAACTAATAATACCCATTCCAAAACATTTTGTTTCTGTGTAGAGTAATTCGTTAACAACTTCCCACGTTGTGAGTTCGACTTTAGATAAACATGTTAAATAAAAAATGTAAAATGCTACCGGTATCCAAAAGTATAACTTAAAGATGTTGAGTATCTTTTAAAATAGAAAAATATAGTCATCAGAGATAAGGATATAGTTGTGCCTAATGTGCCCACTAACATAAGTGATTTTCTTATGAATCTTTCTATAACAAAGCATGACTATGAACAGTTTACACTTGAAAACGGTTACAGATACTTACTAACCAAAACGTCGTGTTTAAAATAAATAACTACGATGGAAGTCCGAAATTTTATTTCTACTCAATCATTGTTTACGAGTTTCAAACAAAAAACGTTATTATTGTTAAAAATTCCCAAATAATGATTGAAAAATATTTTAAATGTAAACTGCGTTGAGTATTCATAAAAATCTCTTGTGAACATCCCATAACTGTCACTACACCAATCGCGACATGGCTACAGATTAAAATAGTTGATAAAAGTAACGATTTTTTAAAAGATTTTTATAATTCATAAAAAATGTTGGTTCAAATTTACAAGATTTTTGCCTAATAACTAATGACTATAATTGTGACCAATAAAACTTGACTAGAAACTACTATTAAAAAAACATTACATTTTAAAAACAAGCCACTCGTTTCTCGTCATTAACTCTTGAATTTGAAAATAATTTAGACCTTTAGTTTCAGGAATAAAAGACAAAACAAATAAAAAAACTAAACCGCTAAAAATACTATGAATCAAGAAAACTTCAGCTAGTCCCCATACTTCAGTTAAAATTGGAAATAAAAAGGCCGATAAAAATCCACTTGCTACAAACAGTGAACTAATAATACCCATTCCAAAAGATTTTGTTTCTGTGGCGAATAAATCGTTGACAACTACCCACGTTATGGGTCCGAATTGAGACAAGCATGTTAAATAAGAAATGTAAAATGCTACCGGTATCCAAAAAGTATTACTTAAAGATTCTGATGAGTATCTTTTAAAATAGAAAAATATAGTCATCAGAGATAAGGATACAGTTGTGCCTAATGTGCCCACTAACATAAGTGATTTTCTTTTTAATCTTTCCACAACAAAACATGCCATTACTAACGTTATTATTGTTAAAAATGCCCCCATAATTATAGAAAAATATTCCGAAGGTAAGCTGCGTTGAGTGTTCATAAAAATCTGTTGTGAAAATCCCATAACTGTCACTACACCAATCGCCACTTGACTACAAATTAAAATTGTTGATAAAAGTAACGTTTTCAGAAAAGATTTTGATTTTATCATCTCTAGTTTCTTTATTTTTTTCTCGCTACAGTTTATAAAAATTTTTTGGTTCAAAATCGCAACTTCTTTGCCTATGTCTGCAAGTGATTTTTTTGTCAACAATCTCAATATATTTTTTGCTTTGTCGTTTTCACCATTTTTGATCAAGTACACTGGGGATTCAGGTGAAATTTTCCATAAAATCAAGTATAAAACTTGTGGCAAAACACAGATTAAGTGAAAAGTTTCAACACGTACAAAAGGGCCGATTGAGTACGAATATAAAAAACCTAAATTCAAGAATGTAAGATAGGCTATTGTGTATTTCCCCCTATTGTGTTCTTCAGTTATTTCCGAGATATAAGTGAGCACGAGCGCCCATGATCCTCCAGTCGCTAGTCCTATCAACAACCTAAAAACAAAAACAGTTTACCACACTTTAGGACTATTTGTTTTAAAAGGAACATAGTCTAGTAGTGTGTGGCTCAAGATCTGGCGACTAGGCATATGCCGAGCCTTTTTCGTAGACCCCCGTGCATCTTTCTTATTAGTAGTGGGGGTAATTCGCAGAATCACTAGTTTGTCGTCGCTTAGGGTTTCCAGCGCCTCTGCGCATTCTTCCACCAAGGCGTTAGCAATCTCGCATTCTTCCACCAAGGGGTTAGCATTCTTAGATGTGTTCAGCGCCGTTAGGGTGGCCTGGCTGACAGAGCATATATAATTGCTCTTTTTTGCCATTCCTGACCTCTTCTAGGGTTTGACACGAGGACGATGGGTTTGACACGAGGACGATTTCTTTAATTGTCAAATTGTCATTTCCATCTTCCTCTTTATTGACCTGTGCCCCTTAGACGTCTGTAGGTGCCCATCGCCTACTTCGGAATCCAAGTTGCTAGCGATGTTATTGCCAAGATTGTCTTATTCGGTGTCGTTCTCATTGCTCATTGCATCTTCCTTACTGTATCTTTCCTTTGCCAAGAAGTCCCCCTTTGTGTAAAGTGAGTCGTACCTATGACATCGTTAGGAAACTCGATCCCCTTCTTAGACCATACATTCATACATAGCTTGATGGTACGTTGGTATAGTCACACTGTATCTCCTCACTAGAAGATTTTATGCTCAGTTTTACCTTTGTAGATTTAGAATTATTACCTTGCTACGTAATATAACCAGGCATCGTGAGCAAAACCTAAGATGACGTATCCCAAAGCATAATTCAAATTGATCCAGAAAAGACAAATTTTCATTCCATATTTGTCTCCAATACAAACGTAGAGAAATGGTCCAAGAATTTGACTGGCGTCCGACAGAGAGGCCATAAGACTAAGTTGGATTGTTGTTACTGGATCATTTAGTGGATTTTCTTTGGATTTTAATTTGGGAAAAACTGGCGAGGTCCAGGTGATCCCGATTCCCGCTGACAGTCCTAGAAGATTTACTAAAAAAAAATTTTGAAAATAATAAAACCAACCATAAAAAGACAAGATAATATTTAATATCATCAATTTAGGTTTCGAGACAAGCATTTCACGATAGACCAAGTACACAGAATTCCTAACATAATAGAAAAAGCACTCAATTTTAACCATAAACAGGAAGATTATTAAGATTCATAGTCAAATTTAAGAGAAGTTCAAGCAGGAGTGCCCCAGGGTAACGTAATAGGCCCTTATTTATACTTATTATCTTTGATTTTAATCTGAATAATCACTGTTATTACTCATTTGCCGATGATACTGATTTCGTGACGGTAGAAAAATTTATTGAAGAATCAATAGAAACGTAATGAGGAATCAACAGAAAAAAACCACCAAACCACCCAAGTTCACCATTGGCCCACAAACTGGCGAATAAAATTAAATGAAATCAATTCACTTTACAAACAAAAATGTAAATCACATACAAATTATAATAAACAACATTTTCGTCCCATATTCAAATCAGGCAAAATATCTTAGTATGCCAAATTACGCTGAAAAGCTAATTTTAAGAAAAAAAAAGAGAAAATTGAGATAAGAAATATAGAAAGTACGGGGTTGTATAATAATATTCTGGTTGTACAAAGATTTCAAAATAAAGTATTAAGAAAAATTATGAATTTACCTTGGTAAAAATTGAAACTGCAGCAGAGACTATAAAAAAGTACCCAAAAAGTCATGAAGATAGACTCTATCGACATTTGAACGTGGAAGCGATTGAACTTCTAGACAATAATATGCTAGTTCAAAGACTAAAAAGAGTGAAGCTGTTTGAGCTAGCGGACTAAATAAAATATATAAAACAAAATAATGCAATAAACATAACAACATTATTAGTTACAGTTGAAGCAAAGCGGGGAGAACTGTTGAGTAAGAAACTAGTATAACTCAGTCTTGTGGTTTGTTTTATTAACGGGCTGCTCCACTTTAAAAATTGTGCACTTTAAATGTAATGACAAATGTATCTAAATATGTAAATATGTATATATTCCTAAACTAATAGACAGATGGAAATATAATAGCAAACATCGCATGGCACATCGACTTAGGACAGAGAGTTAAGAACTGATTATTATTATCATTATTATCTTTGAGTTTTAAGATATTTTTTTAAAGGATAAGGTGAAGAGTTAAAAATGTCAAGGTTATTTCGGCCATATAGAGTTAGGTGGTGTTCAATTTCATAGACATGTAGTCTCGAAGAGGCCGAGGGCCTGATAACAGATCCGAGCAATCAATCATACCATTTATTAGTTTGAAGACCAATACCTTGTCAGATGCAGTCCGTCTCTGGGCTTAAGTTTCCAATTTAGTTAAGAGTAGTCAATGTGATCAGATTGAATTTTCATTTTATAGGCTATGTATCGCAAGAATTTGTTCTGTATGCTTTCTATTTTGGCTACATAGGTTGTAAAGTATGGAGATCAGATTGAGGAGCACCTTTCCAGGTTGAAGCGTAGTAGACTGCAGTACAGGTTTTTAATGCTTCAATATTGGTAAAATCTTTGGTATCACGGTTGATGAAACCAAGCATCTTTTTGCTTTGTTGCATATGGTGTTGATATTATAGTGAACGTTAGGTCGTATGCCCAGGTCTCTCATGATCAGTACTTGTTCTATCTCGATTTTATTGAGATAGTATTTGTTTGGTTGCGGATGAAGGCTTTTTGTAAAGTGCATGTACTTTCATTTATTTACATTCAGTGGCATGCAATTTTCCTTGCACCATTTATCAAATTTTGTCAGATCTGATTGCATTTGAAGAGGGACCTTTAAGGTCGTCAGCATAGATTAGGACTAATATAAATTTGAAGCAATTAATCACATCTCTCATAAATACATTAAAAAGGGTGGGTGCTAGGTGGGGTTCTTGAGGAACCCCTGAGACAGAGGTCTAGAGTAAAATCAATTTAATTTTACTATAAGCTAATGTTCCGATATGTATTTCTTTATTCATTGTAAAAATGTGCCTACAATTGCGAAAGATTGTAATTTTCGAGTTAAAATTCTGTAGTTCACCTTGTCGAAAGCCTTGGAGAAATCGGTGTATACACATCCACTACAAGCCCCCTTTTCAAGGCTCTCGACAATGGGTCCTCAAATGTTACAAGGTTGGTGCTGAGTGGTTTTGTGAACCATAGTTTTCCTTTTAACGAGTAAATTAAGTTAAAACAAAATTAGTCCGATAATTCTCTCTCTAAGTCTTATTGATAGATTGTAATACAATAAACACAGTGTGTTTGACAAATAAAAAAAGTGTTTATGTATCTTCCCTTGAAATACCTTGAACCCCTCCAAAAATTATCCTATTGGGATCATACTTACCTACAAAAATAGCAAATTTCAAGTAATGTGTGTCTGGTGGATTCTTCCGATTTTCCAAAGTTTTTTCATTTTCTTCGCCATCTTCACTGTTTATGTGATTTGTTTTACTGATATTAAGAGGGTTTCTACAATTTTGTTCCGAGTCCATTTTACTAATTCCAAATTTATACATTTAAAAAAATAAAATTTTACAATATTTTCTTTTAGTTACCACAACCAAGGTAATCTCTATTATATTATTCAGTAGCGCAGTCAAAAAAATACTCTGCCAATCTATGGGCACCTAAGCTCACACTAGGTACTATAGTTATAGTGTACGTGTGAGCTAATATAACTAAAAACTGAAATATATTTTATTGAACTCCAGACTCAATTACCTTTCGTTTGATACCACACAAGCCATGTTTTGACTTTAACTTTAATTTTTCAAATCTACCCCCACCTTTTTTTTTTAAACTAAAATGTATTTTGTTTAACTCCAGACTCAATTACCTTTCGTTTGATATCACACACGACATATTTCCACATAAACACTAATTTTTTAAATTTACCCCCACCCTTTTTTTAAAAGTAAAATATATTTTATTTAACTCCAGACGCAATTACCTTTCGTTTGATATCACACACGCCATATTTTAACATAAACTCTAATTTTTGAAATATGCCCCCACCCTTTCATTTGGCTTGTGTTTGGTGGATTTTGTTCATTTTTTTTTGACCATCTCGACCCAAAACCCAGCGTAGGTACCAAATTTCATTAAAATCGGGCAAGCGGTTTTTGAGTTATGCGCGTTGGTCGTTACAGACAGACAGACATTTTTTTTTCTCGAAAAAATTAGGATCACTATAGCTCACACTACTATAGTATAGTAGTAGTGTGAGCTAATAACACAATTCAAGCACAAGCCAGTTGGTTTTTCCTCTGAAACGGGTGCTTTCTTTTTAACACCTTGCGGTTCTAAATAGACCCCAATAATTTTAACCATCCCCTTAAATGGGATTGATACCCCAAAAAAATTATAAAAATGATTTTTCGAGAAATTTAACAAAAATCATTCGTAAAAATGGGAGTTAATAAAACCAAAAATAGTAGGAAACTCGAATATGAAAAAATGTTGTCTGAGTATATATGTATCGGTCAAGTTACATTAAGCGCCGTTACACACAAGCGTTTTTCTGCAGCGCGACGACGCAGCGTTACCGCAATTGCGGTCCGTGATACTATGAAATAAGTGGCGCAATTCACACAGTTGAGCGGCAAACGCGCGTTCGTCTTGCGTGCATTCTTCAGAAAAACGCGTCAACGCGCTGCAAAAAAACGCGTGTGTGTATCGGCGCTAAACTGGTAGGTATCTACCGCAAATACGGTTACAAATTTGAACACGTATGAATTTTTATGTCACTGGTGGTCCAGCTGATTTTTGTAAACAATATAGTTAGATATTATATGAACTACTAATATTTTTTGACAACTAAGGCAATTTTCCTACAGCTCTCTAGCGTTTCTGGAAGTAGGCAATGTTACTTTTACAAAACTTAACACGTATAGTAAATTAGTTTTTTTATAATAATTATTCCTTTCGGCCTTCCCAAGCTGAGCTCTCTAGGGTTTTTGGAAGTAGGCAGTGTTACACTTACATAATTTTACATTTATAGGGGAAAAAGGCAAATTAAAATTTTCGGGTTTTTACATTTTTTCCTATAGTTATCATATTTCCTATCAGTCTGACAAAGCTCAGCTCTCTAGCGTTTCTGGAAGCGGGCACTGTTACTTTTACATAACTTATATAAATTTTGGGGTTTTTTGATTTTTTATAAGGGTTTGGTCATAATTTCTTTCAGTTTGCCAAATTTCAGCTTTGTGCATGTCTGAAAGTGCAGTAGAATTTTGATGATCTATATATGAGTGAGTAACTAAGTGGCAATTTCGACGTTTTTTGAAATTTCGTAACTACTTTACTACTTTACAAGTCCATGAAACTTGGAGGGGCTGTTAACTTCATGAAGAACTACTCCTGTGCAGGTTGAGTTTCGTAGCTCATTCCAAAGTAGAGTTTTAGATAGGTCAAGTATGGGCTGAAATGTTTCAAGAAAAGATGGCACAGCAGTTTACACGAACTTGGCGGGGTACTACCGTGCTCCCAGATAGGCGCCACTGCTACTGATATAAAAAATAGCACTTTTACGTTAAAAATAAAACTTAAGGGGCGTCGTCTGTAAATTAAGTAACACTTGGAGAAAGATAGCCTTACGCAGCACGTAATTAGCTAAAGAAAGATGGGTAGTATTTACGTATTTTATGGTGATAAAATAAGTAGCTAATTTTCCTTTCAATTTGTTTATTAATAATTTGACAATATAGCAATTTAGATTACTGGTGGGGCGTACGATAACGCTAGTTAATGTAATAATAAATCACAATTAAGTAAAGTATAAAAAATCAATTTTAACAATTTGTTTCAATGCAAAACGTTTTTGTTACATAACATTTGGAAAACTCATTTTTGAATTCATTTTAAATTCTTTGTTTATATCTTGTAGATAATGATTGAGCAAAGACAATCTTTCGGACTTACTTTATTAATTTTAAACACTATGTTTCAGCTAGTAAGTATCTTTACCCATTTTTAATTGTAAACTACTACTTATACTAGTTGGTGTGCAGTCAGGTTTTAAGGCACGCCCTCTTTTTTAATCCTAAGACGTTTCTTTTCCATAAGGTTGGTATATTCGTGCTTGGTTGACTGAAAACTTTACAGCTTTAATAAACTCTAACTTTGATCAATGCGAGTCCTTATGCAAAGCTTTAGACCATTGAATCCTGTGATCATTTGACGACGCATGATTTTGACCAAACTTGATTTTTCAATAACCTATAATTGGCTACTTTTCTTCCTTTACTCTAGCCTGAAAAGGATTTTTCTTTTCTTCTACATATGATTTACCACACTCACACAGAATGTGGTAAATGCATTCCTTATTATTTAAGGGAATTTCTGGTTTTGTTTTAGTTATAAAACTCCTTATTGTATTTCCCGATAAAAATACTGTTTTGTTATTATAGTGTTTAGGTTTTTTGAAACCGCTTGAACATATGAAATGTTAATAACACCCAACGAATTATTATTTTGAGAAATCATTCTCTTGCAAGTCCTTTTTAATGTTGTAGATTTCTGCGGTTAATTCTTCATTATTACTACAAATATTTACGCCTCTTAAATACAAACTTTTTATAACTCCTTGTTTCATAGCAACAAAATCATTAGACTTAAAATTTAGTTACAGTCTCATGTATGTAGGTTTCCTATATACAGTGGTTTGAATGTTTATGTCTAATCGTTTGACAAGAACATCAAAAAAAGGTATAGCCGAATATTTTTCAATACCCATTGTGGTTTTGATGGTTGGTCGAATACCGAAATTCTTCATCATTTACCGGCCATATAATGTATCGATCGTAGCCATGGTTTTGGCTGGACTACTGCTGTGTTGATCGCATGGTCCTCACGACTGGCGAAAGAGACACCCCCATTACGTGTAAAATTATGGACTTCCAATGGTACAATGAAAGTCCGAAATTTTGTTTATTTTTTCATTTTGAATGATATTTGAGTTGGATTTGATTTAATTTTTTATACTTTCATTTTAACGGCTTTTGAAAATTTTTATTTCCAGAGATAATCCAGATAATAGTTGAGTTATTGAAATTTACAGTTGAGGTCAATTTTGGTTTCACAAATTGCACTAAAAATAAAACATATGTTGTTAGGGAAAAATTGTTGTAAATACTAGTGTATTGTTTATCTCGCAAAATCTGTTTGCTGTAAATGTTTTTTTCTGATTTATAGTTTGGTCAATCAGTCCTTACAATTCTTTGGTCTGGATTAACAACAACCAACGGATTATTATCCTAGAATTTGCTGTATTTGGTTTGTTTCTAATTTTACTGATCGTTGATGGCCATTTTGTTGTTAGTCCTTTTTAATGTTGTAGATTTCCATGGTTAATTCTTCATTATTACTGCAAATATTTACGGCTCTTAAATGCAAACTTCTTGTTTCTTAGCAACATAATGATTAGACTTAAAATTTAGGTATATTCTTGTGTGTGTAGGTTTCCTATATACAGTGGTTTGAATGTTTCTGTCTTTTCGTTTGACAAGAACATCCAAAAAAGGTATAGTCGAATCTTTTTCAATTTCCATTGTGCATTTGATTGTTGATCGAATACCGTTAGGATGGTACAATGGAAATCCAAAATTTTGTTTCTTTTTTCATCTTGAATGATATTTGAGTTGTATGTGATTTGATTTTTTATACTTTTATTTTAAAGGCTTTTGACAATTTTTATTTAAACATTTCTGAAGGAGTCCAGATAATCGTTGAGTTATTGAAATTTAAATTTGAGGTCGATTTTGGTTTCACAAATTGCACCAAAAATATAACATATGTTGTTAAAGAAGAAATTGTTGTGAATACTAGTGTATTGTTTATCTCAAAAAACCTGTTTGCTGTAAATGTTTTTTTCTGATTTAAAGTTTGGTCAATTAGTCCTTGTAATTCTAAATGTTCTTTGCTCTGGATTTTATATAAATTCAGTAAGTCGTAAGCCAAACTTGTCATTTTTCGGTGTTCCTCGAATACTTTTTGAGTGCTTGTTGTGAAGACCGTTATTACAAGCTAAAATGAAATAAAATGTTAAATAAATTAATGCTTTAAAAATAGTACTTTCATATTTTGTTTAAAAAAATTTGATCAACTACCTAAAAACCTAAAACTGTATACAGGGCCCGGATTTACATGTTTCCAGTAGCTAAAGCCAGTTACTAAAATTAAGTTAATGGAAGCCTGTAGCCTTCATGATTTGGTATGATAGTGATACGAAAAAATCGCATCCTGAGTTAAGATTCGAAAAAACTATAATATGCTGTTCATTAAACAGAGTTGCCGTAGTATTTGTACACATGGAGTTTCACAATTTTATGCTTATGGTTTCGGTGGCCTCATTGGTAGAGCGCTGGCGTACATAGTCAAAGGTTCGGGTTTAATTCCCGGCCGAAGAATAGGAATTTTTTTTAAATAATTTTTCGTTCTTTAATTTCACCCATTGTTTGGAATTGTCGTTTACGGCTGAGTAAAATCTTGCAAAAATTACCAAAATGACTAGGGTGTTTGACAGTAGTAAAAAATAAATATATATTTATTTTTATATATCTCTTTAGGTCTTTTTTTGTTTAATTTTTTCTCAAATTCATAGTTCTTTTAATTAAATAAATTCATTGAATTATAACAATTAACCACGTGATTCAAAACAGACGGTCTACCAATTAGCTGCGATTGACGTCACAAAACAGTAAACACCTCGAACGAACCTATTTTCTGTGTTATTTTCTTATGGATGTTAATGTTTGCTTTGGTTTAAAGTGCGAATTATCCTCCTAAATTAGATTTTATTTTGCGTTTTGCTTAAAAAATATTTTCAATGGAAAACGGATTCTCCAAAGCCGATAGCTCCAACTCCAATGCTGAATTCCTTTATGGTGGCAGGCTTCTTTGCCAACAACAGTGATTTTTGTTCTGCGGTATTGAGAAACGTTAAAATGTTGATGTAAGTATTCGATGAGTTGTTTTGGTGTTTTGAAAGTTCTTTTATGATATTCTTCGCCTACTTTGAGGTTGGGTTATATGTTTTGCTTTTGTGTTTAATATGCCACTTACAATAGGTTCAATTAAATACCCAATCATAATTATTTTAAGCATTAAGAAACAATCAAAAATTGCATGACAGGGAGGCAAAAAGTATACAACGACCAGCAATACTTGAAGTACTGCATAGGTTACACTGCATAGTCCTGCGTAAGTACTGCCTAGTCCTGCCTATGCACTGCCTAGTCTTGCATATGCACTGCTTAGTCCTACATTTAGCCTGCATGTGCACTGCCTAATCCTGCATTTAGAGGTACTCCCTAGTCCTGCCTAATAACTGCCTAGCACCGCCTAAAAATTTGTACACCTTTCTGCCTATTATAGTTGTTCACCCCTTGTAATAAACATAACCTCAAAAATTTCATCTTCATTTACGAAATAGTTATATATATTATAGACAACGTGAGAAAAATTAGAAATAATTTAGTTATACTTACATCAAAATGATCTTCACAAATGTAAAGTGAAGATGTATTAGATAAGGCCCTTGGGTCTCTTCGAGCAAGTTCTAGCCACTTTTTCCGTTCTTTTACTGCTGTAGGCACATGAATAAATAGTTTTTCAGGTGTTGGTATGCTAGTATTCGATCACTGAGGCACTACACACCACATTTTTTTACATAAAAAACAGACCAAAAACAAATAAACACTTGAATGCCGTGTATCTGTCCGCGAGTTTACTGCGCTGTGACGTCATTGCAACGCCATGCTAGAAATGAGAGTTTTAGCGGCAAATTCAAATCAGAAATTAGAAAACTTGATTTTAAATGTAGTCATGATAAAATATACTATTTTAATAATTTTGCGTAGCAAATTAGGGACCTATGTATCATTCTAAACACTTTTCTAAAATTTGTCAAATACCCTATTACTCTTTGGTAAAAACTTAATATTTTTATTGTTGTAAATAAAATACAAATTATTGAAAATTATTTGAAAATATTAAAAGTTTGAATAAACTTTTTTATTTTTTGCATTTTATGTGGCTTCTTTTGGGAATAAAATTATTACCTTTTACCTCCAAATTTTCTTTTAAATAAATTAAAAACTCACTCACCAACTGTCCAAATACGGAAAAAATTCCCATTATCATTGTTCTTTTAAAATTCCAGTGGTAAAATATTATCATAGCAGTAGCCGAGTGGATCATCCACAACAGATAAATCTTTATGGCGTTAATAAAATAAAGCATCTGCAATCCTAAGAGATTATTTATTAATTTTTTTATTTCTTCAATATCAAAAAGCGTATACCGAATTTTTCTTATGTTGTCTGGAAAATTCATTTCTGTAGTTAAACTAGAAACTTGTATAGTAAGGATTTGTTGTTGTCTTGAAGGAACATTTCCATTATTTTTTAAATTTTCAAATTTTTTATTGATGACACGTAAATGTTCCTCAACATATTTGACCAAAATCGTGTATAAATTATCGTTTATGATCATATAAAAGTAAGTGCCATAAATTGAGCTTGATAGAGCGGTATTTTTTGCATTCATGGTAGTATAGCTGAAAAAACAAGTTGAAACGACGTAGATTACTTGGGACAGTTGACATCTTAAGACTATTGATGTATTTTCTTTGTAGCCTTCATTTGTTTCTTTTAGATCTAAAAAAAAATTACAATTTTTTGTCACGTCCTAATATAGATGTACGGCTAAACATTCAGATCATCAAACCAGAACAATGGACAAAACACTACAAGAGGCTGCTGCAGAAAACGAGACCCGAATATCTTGTCAGCCTCTCCGAGGAGAGATATAGAAGTATTCATCAAAAAAGAAATGGTTATAGTAGTAAAAAGCTTAAATCCGGAAAAGCTAGCGGACCTGGGGGAATGTACGTTGAAAGGCTCAAATATAGATCAGAGAAACTACTAGAAAATCTTACATATATTATTCATTAATGCAGAAACGGACATCCAGTACCTGATGATTGTAAAATTGCATTCTTAGCCTCAATACATAAAAAAGGAATAAAGCTGGATTGTAACAACTACAGAGGAATTTCAGTAACCAGTACTATAAGTAGATTGTACGGTAGGATTCTTAGAGATCTAATATAATAGAGATAGAAGATGAAGAAGAAGAGCAAAGTGGGTTTCGTGCAAGCAGATCGTGTAGTGATAATGTTTTTTTTTCTTAAACAAGTCATTGAGAAAAGAAGTGCCAGAAATAAAAACACTCATGTTACCTTTGTGGACCTACAAAAAGTATATAATACCGTTCCAGTAAAAAAATTATGGACAGTGTTAGAATAAACTAATAGCAATCATACATACATAAAAGGAATAAAAGAACTATACAGTGTCAAAATCTAAAATTGAAATTGGAAATCGACTTTCAAAATAATTCCTGGTAACGAAGGGTTAAAGAAAGAGATGTTGTATCTCTCCAACTCTTTTTAAAATTTATATCGCAGTAGCTCTAGAAAACTGGAAACGTAAAACGGCATGGGAATACAACTTAACGACCGATTTACCATATACACACTACAGTTTGCTGACGGTTCCGAAACGTCGTTTTAAAAATAAATAAGATAATGTCCGAAATTTTGTTTCTATGCTAGCACTAAGTTGTCTAACCTGCTAATTTTTTAAACAACACCATCCATTGGTCCCTTTTGGTATAGGAAAACCAAATCGTAGTCAACATGTTTAAAAAACAAAGTGCTTGCGACCCACAAGCCAGAACCATCATCGTATAAGTTGGTATACCTTCTGGCACGCTATTCATTAAGTCTTTCGCAAAATAGGCAAATGGAATTTGTAGAGAAAAAGCTGCTAAAATTGAAAACATCGTATTATTTGTTGTTTTTTTTTAAATATACAGGTAAGTAGTCCATACAGAGTGGGATTCGATGTGTTTTGGACGTCCTGGGCTCGATAGAGACGTCTTTAAATATCAAAAGTACTTCTTGATAGACCTCGTAGTTTTTTAGCTATGTGGGAATTTTGAAAAGTTGGATTTATGAAGGCGGCGTTTAACTTTTTTATTTATCGAAAAGTGACAGATTTTGATCACTGAAATGAGCAAAGCGGAAATAGAGAGAGCATTAAAGAAAATGAAAAATAACAAATCAACTGGAAAAGACGGCGTAACGGCAGAGATGCTTAAGTACGGTGGTAAAGCTGTTGTTAATACCCTCCATCTTCTTCTGAATAAAATAGTAAAAGAAACAATAATCCCAAACAACTGGAAAAAATCCATAACTATTATTCTACACAAGAAAGGCGATAGAGCAGACCTAAAAAACTATCGACCTATAACACTCCGTAATGTAATCAAAAGAACAAGCAGGCTTCAGAAAAGGTTTCAGTACAGTTGACCACCTATTAATCATAAAAATCCTAATAGAACGAATCAACGAATGCAACATTCCACTAGATATTGCGTTTATAGACTTCGAAAAAGCTTTCGATAGCATTGAGCACTGGGCAGTAAAAGTATCTTTAATTAATAGCCGAATAGATCACAGATACACAGACTCAATAGCCAATATACATATATATAGCGAAGCAACTGTATCAATTAAAATCCTTGAAGGAATCAAGCCAATCCGCATAAGGAGAAGTGTCAGACAGGGTGACACAATATCCCCTTATTTATTTAACCAGGTTATAGAAGATATTTCTAAAAATTTAGATTGGGAAGAAATAGGCATCAAAGTAAGCTGACAATACTTGAACCACCAACGATATGCCGACGATATCGCCTTAATAATAGATCAGAAAGAAGAACTAATAAAAATGATGAAAGAACTGGATACAGCAGCTGAAAATATAGGCTTAAATATGAACTACACAGATGGAGATATCACGATCAGAATATACTGTGACGGTTATCCCAAAAAGGCATTTAATATTTCTTCAAAGTTATAAATTGCTTGTGGAATTTTTGGGTGACGCAGTTTATTCTAAACAATTACGCAACATCGTAATGGGTTCGTTGCTCTGGGTTCCTAGGCCAAAAACTAGGTTACCCTGACCCTGCACAAATTGAAGTCATTTCGGGGTTTGCGTGAATTGACCAATAGAATGTTGACATACTGGACTTTTGCGAGACGTGGAAGTGAGCTGTCACGCAAAAGGACGGACGTGGAAGCGGAACGGAGAAGGTGACGGTGGCTTTTTGGGGGGTCGTGGTATTCAGTTTTGGAAGCCAAGAAGGGAAGCACGTCAAGTGGCCAAGGCCAGCAAAATCGAGAGGGCGAGAAGTGTTTCTAAAGAATAGCCGAGTCAAGGGGCGTGAATAATATAATTTTCCACAAAAGTGCAGTGCCGGTGCTACAGTAAATGTAAGTAAATTACCCTAATTATTATTGTCTAACCCAAAGTTAAGCATTATAACCATTTGTACTACCAATATCCTGTTTTGTCTGGACAGCGTTTTTAGTCCCTGGATCTTTCTCTTTTAAGGGAACGATCCCGAAGGACCCGGTAACCGTCGCGGCTTGTGCCAACCCTGTTGACACAATCCGGGCGTTAAAAGTGGTCAGGGGGGAAAAAACAAGCTTGTACGGTCTTAGAAGGCGACGGGGAATTAGCGCCCTGAAGGCTTGTAAGACCGTTAAGCGTGACATGGTGGAGGCGCCGGGTACCGATCCCGGTACCTCTGAGAAAAAATAGAAAAAGTAGAGAGACATATGTTTGCCCGCAGGTAGAAAAACGATAAGTGCAGTGGACTGTATATATTTTAATTAAATGAAGCGCGAACAAACATAAATATATTGATATGAAATCACGAAATAATTAAGGTCCGTAGGTTAATTGTTGGTACCACACAACGGAAATCAGAAACAAAGCACTCACCAGTTTGCAGTCAATTTCTCCACGTTCCAGGGGGCCCCTTTCTGGATCAAATGATGGCACCGCGTAGCTGAAGGGCTAAAATATCTAGTTCTATGCTTCAGTACACCAAAATCGAGCACTTTTAATTGTAGAAATTTGTAAATGTTGGAGAAAGTAAATTAAGACGCCATTTTCTCGAGGCGGTAGAAAAGGATCTCTCTGATTCTTGGTGCGCATGTCGAAATGCGCGAAAATGTACTCTGTCCGTCATCCAATTGTGTGGTTTTAAAATTAAAAACAACCGCGAAATTTAGCGGGAGCTAACAACATATAGATCTGGGACAAATTATTAAACTAAAAAAAAGAAAACCAAACAGAAGGGACTGGTACAATTGGCCTGGGCAGCATTCGGTAAATTAAGCTACATATTAAAAAATATCCTCAGTACCTCAAATTGAAAGTGTATAGCCAATGTATCCTTCCTGTACTTACCTATGGATCCCAGACCTGGACACTTTCAAAATCAAACATGGATAAGGTAACAACAATCAATGGAAAGACAAATGTTACATGTAAACAGATAGAAAAAGGAATGAATGGATAAGAAGAAAAACAAAAGTAAGGGATGTCAGAGAAGAAGTAGTAAAATTAAAATTGCCGGTTAATATTAGACAAAAAGACGATCGATAGAACAGGTATAAAGTGGAGACCTTAAGAAAATATAAGGAGTAGGGAAAGACCCCAAATGAGATGGTCCGATTGGAAGAAAAATGCGGGAACTAGATGGATGAACACGGCGACAGGCAGAAAAGTGTGGAAGAAGTTGGGGGAGGCCTATGTCTAAAGATGGATCGAAAAAGGCTAAGAGTAAGAAACAATGTGTATGCAACATGAGTTGTTGTTGTCGAAATACAGAGAATCAAATTTGATGATTTTTGAGATATTTTTGGTTAAATCCATGTTTTTGTTGATGTTTTTTGGTATTAAAAAGGGGCCATTAGAGAAACAATATGTAATAATATCGTTAATATTGTTTAAAGTTTACGTAAGCGAAAATAATTAAAATAAATAAACTCGATAATAATTATAGTTTTAAAAAATAATTATTTTTCACCAATTTTTGATCTCAACTTATCATTTTCTCAAAAAAAGGAATACCATAGTTTTGAATCATAATTGCCAAATAATCATTTGCCTTTGGCAGATTTCGTTTTTTTGTTAGTCTCTTTTTCCCCCACTTTAACTTTAAATATATTTTTTCTTGTTTTAGCCTCTTCTATTTCATATATATCTTTGTTTTTGAGATATTCGGGTAATAGCTATAGTGACCATGAAGATTCTCCTTAGAAAGAGAAAAACTAATTTAGCAGAGAGTTTAGATAAAAATAGAAACATAAGGGTGTCCCCCGATCTCAGCAAGATACGACGGTCCGTCAACTAAAGGTTAAAACACACCAGAGGATAAATTATAGGCAGGTAGACAAGAGCTGGCTATGCATATCAGGGGAGATCCAAGGAGGTCGCGTTACGTTTCGAGATTGTCTTTTCTTTTAAACCTGCGAAGCGAGAAGGAGGTAATAATTGCGTTTTTATAATTGTAGAGTGGAAAGGCTAAGTGATCTAAGTGCCAAAAAGCATTTTTGTGGGAAACTAAAAAAAAACTACAATTTATGCAAGCGGACTTACGGATAACGTCATTTTAAATATGCCATATAGAGCATAAGGTGGGGAAATGACACTTAGATCTTATAGCCCCGTATTGTATTGGCCTTGACACCTACATAAGTTTAGGTGGAAAATCTAAAATTTGTATATTTTAGCACTTAGATCATTTAGCCTGGCCACTCTACATTTCTTGTACATTCCTCTTTGAAAATCTCCGAGGAACTGAATCATAGACAACACCCAAACTAAGCAATTAAATATTTTTATAATATCGGCTTATGGAAGGAGTGGGGAGGGGAAGTTGTTTCTATTTTTTTTTCTAAACACCTTCTAAATTAGTTTTTTTCTTTATAAGCAGAATCTTCGTGGGCACTATAGCTTTTACTCTTACTTCCACAGTACGATGTTTCAAAATCAATTTTTGTATCTTTTTTACATATCGTCCGTGAGGCTGGAATATCTCCTAACTGCATTTGACTCAATTTTAGAGGAGAGCAAAAAACTACATACCTATTTTTGTTGGTAACTCTATTTTAAAAAAAGACTTGATGAGTCCTTCTCTAAATGTTTTCCTGTAGTTTGCTTTACCAGATAGGTGACAGTCAAATAAAAACGCAGAAAATGTTAGATAGGAGATTTTGCAGCTCACGGACGATATATATTTTTTTATTTGTATAAATTTTTTATTAAATATCTATTTTCTTTTTTGTACCGAAAATCAACTGCAAAAGGTGGCATAAACTTGGAATTTTGTGTCTAAGTATTCTTTCCTGAAGGTCACCCTGAGGTAAAACTCCCAAGCTTTGACAGACTTCAAAAAATAAATTTCTTAGATACTTCTTGGTGTAGTTGATGCAACCCAGAATGTTCATTGTATTGATTAAAAAAAAAACTAAATCACATAAAGTAAATAGTACTTTTTAATATTTTTTAGTATTAATAATGAGTTTTATGTTTTTTTTGTCAGGTTGCATTATTATAGAAACTTTGGTCAGACTTTAAAAAATACACTATTACATTATCAAGCTTTCGTAACTAAACTAATAACACTTTGGTTGTTTTTTTCTGCGAAAAATATAAAACTGGGTCAAATTTTCCACTTAAACATGATTAAAAAATGTTTATGTTTAATCAAAAAATATTTAGAAATTAGTTCAAAAGTATATTTTTAATTTTTGTGGAGTGTATTAATATACTCATTTTTAAGGCCACTGAAATAATTTTGTTTTTCGGATTTTTACATGTGTTATTGATAGTTGCATGTCCAAATTTTATCAACAACTAGGGATCGTGCTCATGTTCTTGCTTTTCCCTCGAAGAAAATTTTTAACTTGATTGTGGATAATTCAGAATTTCCTCAGTGTTGGGAAATGGCACGAGTTTGTCCCGTTTTTAAGAGTGTTGATCCTAGTGATGTACTATAGAGCAATATCTATCATGTGTAATTTTGAAAAGGCTTTTGAAAAAGTGTTGTCTTTCAAATTGCTCTCAAGTTAGACCTTTAATTTCAACTTTCCAGCTTTGATTTATTGCCCGACGATCAACAGTTTCTAATTTAATGGAAATTACTTAATACATATTGGGGCTCCCTGGTGGTCCAGAAAGGAGATTTGTCTGGAATTTAACGGTGTCAGGCGTGGACTGTAATTTTAAGGGAATAAGGTCATAGGCTAAGCTGGTACAAGGGATTCTGAAATGGTCTAGTTTACCTTCTAGGTTAGTGTAGCAATAAACAAATGTATGTAAGGTAAAAATAATGCATTTTCACTTACCATTTTTATACAGGAAGCGGAACTCATGGGAGGACACGCTGTTTAACCGTATTCTTTGCACCCACATTCATGTGGTAGGAGAGTCGCTAACACGCGTGTATTATCGTTCGAAGGCGAAACGGTTCTCTGTGATGCTGCAGCAGATATCGCTACTGCGTTCATTCTCCCACATGGCGCCCAGTGGCGTCGTTAATCCATAGGCGTAGGAGAAAAGGAATAAGTAGGAAGGAATGAGATTACGAAGGTCCATATTAAAGGAACTAGGAACCTTAGTAATTCAAAATGCATTTTATGTAAAGTAAATTAATTATAGCAAATTGTAATATTTGCCTCTAAAACCGCGGGAGTTTCAAATGCAAATAACCCAGTAATTTTAAGTACTTAATTAGTTAATTAATACTAAATAAACAAAAAATAGAAAATGCTCTAGTGAATCACCAAATAGCCTAATTCGAACCAATTTGGTAAATTATAGTAAAAAGAACATATTTACAAAAAGGAAGGCGGGACGAACCATTTCCCACCCCCCTGAGAATGCCCAGGGGCATTTCAGAGAGTTTAATTTGTAGGCAGGGCGCATAGTTTTACCAAAGGCCGTTTGTAGGTACCTTTAGTAGTCTTTACAATAGCAACCCGTGGAACATTATCAGAACCCTTAATAAGGTCTTCAATGCGGCCTAGGGGCCAATCCAATGGAGTGGAATTTTCATCTTTGATCAGTACCATAGTACCAATATCAATGGAAGCAAGAGGTTGGTGCCATTTGGCTCGCTGTTGCAAAGTGTGCAAATATTCGCGATGCCAGCGAATCCAAAAATCGCGGTGCATTCTTTGCAACAGTTGCCACCTGGACAGCCTGTTTAACGCAATATCGCAGTAGTTTGGATCGGGTATTGTACCTGGAGGCCTCAAATTTAAAAAATTATTAGGAGTCAAGACCGCCAGATCAGTAGGATCGGTGCTTAAGGCACATAAAGGACGTGAGTTCATTATGGCTTCAACTTGGGTTAAAACCGTATTTAATTCCTCATAGGTGAGTATTTGATTTCCAACTACCCTGTGAAGATGAGTCTTTAAAGATTTAATGTTTGATTCCCAAATGCCTCCCATGTGGGGAGCAGCAGGTGGGTTAAAAGACCAAACTATACCTTCCCCCTTCACGCAATCAGAAAAAATTTGTCGCAAGTATTTTTCAGAGGCCACGAAGTTGGTCCCGCAGTCTGAAGAGATCTTTGAGCATAGTCCTCTTCTAGCTATGAAGCGGCGCAGAGCAGCCAGAAAGGCTTCTGATGTCATATCAGAGACTAACTCTAAATGCACGGCTTTAACAGCGCAACAGATAAATAAACAGACATATGCTTTCATGGTTTTTGCACCTCTGGTCCGACCAAGAGTAATCGTGAACGGACCACAAAAATCTATACCTACATTTTCGAACACCTTTGCTTCGGAAACTCTAAATTTCGGTAGGTTACCCATAGGGGGTTGAAGGGAGTTAGGTTTAGTTTTCCAGCAAGTATGGCAAGAACTTAAAACTTTTCTCACTACCTTTTTAGCAGACAATACCCAGAAGTTTTGCATTAGTAAAAAAGTTGTGGTCTGTATACCACAATGAAGATTGCTGCGATGCAAATCTAAAATCAGTAATTCAGTGAATTTTGCACTAGAAGGCAAAAGAATTGGAAATTTTTTATCGTATGATAAATTTGAATGGCATAAACGGCCTCCAACACGAAGCAAATCGTAGCTTTCATTATGCAAAAATGGACATAATTTTTGAAAAGCTTTTGGAAGCTGTTTCTTATCTTTTAGTAATTCAATTTCTTTTTGGAAAGAAAAAGATTGTACGCATTTCGAAATAAAAAGTAAGCTTTTGTAGTAATCCTGATTTGTAAGGTAATCAGTAGCAAAATTGTATGAGGGATTTTTAAACTTTTGTAACCCTCGCAAAAAGTAAGCAACTATTCTCTTAATTTTAAAAAGAGAACTGTATTTTTCAAACAAGTTGTTTACATAATATTCAACTGTTTGTTCGCAAGTAAAAACGTTAAAAATATTTTTTCGCTGTTCTTCCAAAACTGCATTCCCATCGTAAGTAACTGTCATAAAATCCCAAGTATTTGTAGGTTGGTTTAGAAAAGAAGGCCCTTCTAACCAAAAATAAAATCTTTGTAAATCAGAGGGATACATTTCCCTAGTACCGCAGTCAGCAGGATTTTGTTCAGTAGGAACATAATGCCAAAACTCAGGGCTAATTCTTCCTTGTATATAGGCAGTTCTATTCGAAACAAATGTTTTAAATTTGTGAGGAGATCCCTGAATCCAAGATAAGGTCACTGTGCTATCAGTAAAAGCAAGAATTTTATCAAATTTAATTTTTTCCGAGAACGTTTCTAGTAAAAAATCCATTAATTTAGCCAACAAAACAGCTCCTAAAAGCTCTAGTCTTGGTAAAGTTAGTTTACGACGCAACGGTGCGACTCTAGATTTACTACAAACAAAAAAAACTTTAATGTTTCCATCAGAATAAAAAATTCGAATATAAGCGACAGCACAATAGGCCCGTTCTGAACTATCGCAAAATCCTACTAGCTGGATTTGACTAGCATTAGGCAAAATTATTTGACGAGGAATTTTAACAGAATGCAAAAACTTTAATTCATTTTTAAATTTTTCCCATTTAAAAACAATTTCCGGACTGACAGGGTCGTCCCAGTTTAAGTCTTCTGCCCAGCAGTATTGAACAATTAATTTTAAAATTAAAACTATTGGCGCCAAAAAAGACAGAGGGTCGTAAATGCGGGCCAAATTACTTAAAATTGTTCTTTTAGTGCATGTTTGGAGAGAACAGTCGAAAGTATAAAAAAATTCATCAGTATGAGGGTTCCAATTTAAACCGAGAATTTTCAAAGTTGAATTTTCAGCATCTAAATCGAGAGAAAGAGCCTTCATCGAAATGTGTGACTCAGGAAGATCGGATAGTAACTCGGGACAATTGCTCGCCCATTTACGCAATTCGAATCCACCTCGGCTAAGTAGCTCGATTAATTGATTTTTCATCTCAGTGGCCTTAAAAAAGTCATCACTTCCCGAAATCACATCATCGACAAAAACTGCCTCCTCAATGATTTTTGAGGCAAGAGGAAGGTCCTCATGCTCTCTAGCAAGTTGCAGCAAAGTTCTGATAGCCAAAAAGGGGCTACAAGAGACCCCGAATAAAACTCTATTTATTTCGAAGTCTTGAATAGGCTGGTTAGGATCAAACCTCCAAACTATTCTTTGAAAATTAGTTTGACTAGGGTCAACTAAAATCATCCTGTACATTTGACGGATGTCGCAACAAAAGCAAAATTTATGCAAACGATAAAGTAATAAAATTTTTTGTAAGTCCCTTTGTAAAGGGGGCCCAGTATAAACAGCGTTGTTGAGCGAGATTTTGCCAGGGGCGTGCATGCTCGCATCAAAAACCACCCTCAGGGGGGTGCTAGTAGAATCTTTTTTAAACACCGCATGGTGTGCAATATAAAAATGATTTGAAATTTCGGTCGGCAAAGGTGCAGAAACCGGTTGCATATGATTATTATCTAAATAATCTTGTAAAACAGAGCTGTAGGCAGCATAAAAATCAGGGTTTTGTAGCAATTTCTTCTCAAGGGAGAAAAAACGACGTACGGCAATGGATCGAGTGTCGCCAAAATCTGGAGCAGTAACTTTAAATGGTAAAGATACAATATATCTCCCCTCCTCATTTTTTGAGGTAGTTTTCAAAAAATAATTTTCGCAAAACTCATCTTCGGGGTCAATGGCCTTGACATTAGGTATGTCATCTATTTGCCAAAATCGTTGTAGATTTTTATCTAAATTGACAAAAGAATCGTTCATTGACGTAGTAAAAAATGTTTTAATTTGATTTGTAGTTGAAGGTGAAAGTGAAAGATTGCCCATTATTCCCCAACCAAAAATAGTATTAATGCAGACGGGGTTGTTGGGTCCCGTAGACAAACGACCATCTAGCAAAATGTAAGGGTACACATCGCCGCCCAACAATAAATCAATTTTATCGCTTTTATTAAAGCCTGGGTCAGCTAGTTCTAAGTTGGCGAGAAAAGGAAAACTTTTAATCGAAAATGAGGAATGAGGTAAATCACTACAAATTTTATCGAGTATTATCGCATCAAAATTAAAAACAAAATTATTATCACGCAAAGAGGATATATTGCAATTAATTCCAGATTTTGCCGAAGTTGTCATTCGATCTAAGCTTTGTAGAGTCATGGCGATATTAAATTTAGGAAGGCCCAAACTATCAGCACATGACTTAGATATAAATGAAGATTGAGCACCAGAGTCACAGATGGCGCGCACTGTGTGCCAATTTTGAAAAACATCCTGTATTTGTATTAAAGCGGTACAGAGAAGTACTTCGCGATCATTTAAAGACATACCAGTAACAATGGTGTTAGTGGTTCTATTAAATTCGGTAGCCACGGGGCTCCTCGGGGGTTGCACTGCAGAAGTAGAGGGGCTACTCGCAGCACTAGGTGTAGAATTAATAGGAAAAAAATGTAAGAGACTGTGATGAAATTGGCCACAATGTAAACATCTTTTTTCTGATTTGCATTGCTGGGGTAAATTATGCTTTGAGGCCAAACAGTTGACACACGCTTTATGTTGTTTAACAATCTCAAAACGTTGCTGGGGAGTTTTCGCCAAAAAATTAGGACATCTGTATATTATATGATCGCCACTTTTACAGAGAAAACAAAAATTTTGAGGGTTTGGAGTATTATTTAAGCCACTTTGGCCATTTGGAGACTGGGAGGCATTTTTGGAGGCTCTCTGAGTATTAGCAAACAAAGCAGATCGATTTTGAAACTTTGCTTGATTTTTCTGACTTGAAATTGACAAATCTTTATTTTTTAAGTAATCTTGAGTTTGTTGTATTTGTTCCAACGCAATGCAATGGCTAGAAACAAAAGCACGAATTTTATCATAAGAGGGGATCTCATTGGAGCAATAATTTTGCTCAAATGCCTTGCGCGTGGTTGGGTCCAACCTATCCAAGAGCATTTGTGCCATAATATAATCCCAAAACTCCGTTTTAAAACCCATGACTTTTAAAGCACTTAAGTTTTTCGAAAAACAATCAAGCAAATTCCTCAAATTCGTAGCATTCTCTTTAGTAAGAGGAGAGAAGCCTTCAATTGCCTTCCAGTGAAGGTAAGCTTGTAATCGTTTATTTGTATACCTATCCACCAAGGTGTGGTAGGCATTTAAATAATTTTCAGCAAGGATAGGAATGTCAGAAATGACATCCAGGGCAGGGCCCTTTAAATTAGAAAAAAGCAAATTGAATTTTTCAAAGTTTCCCAGCGACCTATTATTGTGCACGGTAGCATTAAAGGCTTGCAAAAAGGTTGGAAACTCCTTAAATTCCCCTTGAAAAAGAGGTATTTTTATCCTAGGCAGTAAACCATGCTGGTCTGTGAAGGCACAGGGACTGCCCATGGGATTTATCGTACTGCTCAAAAGCCCTCCATCTTCAAAGGGTAGTTCGAAAAGTTCGTAAAATATAGTGGAAATCTCGTCACAGCGTTTGCAAAAGTCCATAGCCACTTTGTTTTCTACTACTAAGCGATCCTCATCAGAGGCTACCAACGTCAACAAAGTATTATGGTGCTTTTCAAAATCTTTTTTGATTTTTGACAATGTCCGAAATTTGACTTTAAAGCCGCTGTGATAGGCAGGGTCATTTTTTGCGAGGGTCGCGGATTCAATGATCAAATTTAGCTGTGAAATCGCACTATAGCGCAAGGCTTTAGCCTTTAAAATTTTATCCGAACTAGACATGATTTAAAAAAAAATCCAAAAAATAATTGACAAAAATTAGGTAAACTGAAAAAAAATCAAAATTTGGACACCCTGTATAAATATTAATGTCCTACGTTTAATTACAATAATCAAACTATAAGCGCACAAAAGTAAAGAAAATACCCGATGCAAACTAATGATAACAAAAAAAACTTGTGTATAAGTTTTTTTATCTTCGCCTCGCGAATTCAAATAAGTAGGTACCTACTATGTATTAAATTTAAAAATAAATGCCTACAAATCAAAAGCATTTAATTTGGTAAAACTATTTATCTGCCTTTACACGAAAACAAATTCTCAAGTTAAGAATTAAATTTCCTTCAAAATTTATTATGCACGCAAAAAATGGATACAATCATAGCCATTTGCAGACAGATATTATAATAGTAAATTAGAAATAGATATATTCATAGCAATTTTTACGCAAAAACGAATATAGTAAAGCATCCGCAATCGGATATAGTCATAGCAATTTGCAATAAGCAAAAATGAATATGGCAATTTGGAGATTTTTTTTTTCGAGCAAATTGGATATAATTATAGCAATCCACAAATGTGAAGGCACAACGGCTAAAATAATAGCACTTTGCAGACACTATTTTAAACTATTTCCAGTGACAAACAAAAAAACACCCAAATTCTATACGGTTTTTTTTTTTTTACAAAAAAGAAACGAAAAAACTTGATTTATTCGAAACAAAAAAAAAGCATAGTAGTTTACAGATTTTATCTGTGTTTGGTTTTTCGCATGAAAAGGCTAAATTTATTGGTAAAAATATTTAATTTTTACACAAAAAAAATCGCAAAATGTATTTTAGAAACCTAGGGGTTTTCTAAAGTAGGCATGTAAGAAAAACAAGGGTTTTTCTTGCATTTGTTTTTACACAAAAAAAAAATCGCAAAATGTATTTTAGAAACCTAGGGGTTTTCTAAAGTAGGCATGTAAGAAAAACAAGGGTTTTTCTTGCATTTGTTTTTACACAAAAAAAAAATCGCAAAATGTATTTTAGAAACCTAGGGGTTTTCTAAAGTAGGCATGTAAGAAAAACAAGGGTTTTTCTTGCATTTGAAACCAGTAAAAAAGGCATTTAGGAAAAACAAGGGTTTTTCTTGCATTTGAAACCAGTAAAAAAAACTAACCTAAAAAGGCAAAAAAACGATTCCAGAAATCCGGGTCGCTAAGGATCAAAAATGGGGCTCCCTGGTGGTCCAGAAAGGAGATTTGTCTGGAATTTAACGGTGTCAGGCGTGGACTGTAATTTTAAGGGAATAAGGTCATAGGCTAAGCTGGTACAAGGGATTCTGAAATGGTCTAGTTTACCTTCTAGGTTAGTGTAGCAATAAACAAATGTATGTAAGGTAAAAATAATGCATTTTCACTTACCATTTTTATACAGGAAGCGGAACTCATGGGAGGACACGCTGTTTAACCGTATTCTTTGCACCCACATTCATGTGGTAGGAGAGTCGCTAACACGCGTGTATTATCGTTCGAAGGCGAAACGGTTCTCTGTGATGCTGCAGCAGATATCGCTACTGCGTTCATTCTCCCACATGGCGCCCAGTGGCGTCGTTAATCCATAGGCGTAGGAGAAAAGGAATAAGTAGGAAGGAATGAGATTACGAAGGTCCATATTAAAGGAACTAGGAACCTTAGTAATTCAAAATGCATTTTATGTAAAGTAAATTAATTATAGCAAATTGTAATATTTGCCTCTAAAACCGCGGGAGTTTCAAATGCAAATAACCCAGTAATTTTAAGTACTTAATTAGTTAATTAATACTAAATAAACAAAAAATAGAAAATGCTCTAGTGAATCACCAAATAGCCTAATTCGAACCAATTTGGTAAATTATAGTAAAAAGAACATATTTACAAAAAGGAAGGCGGGACGAACCACATATCTGAATCATTCAATAAAAAGAGTCAAGTTGATGTTACTTATACAGATATTTCAAAGGCCTTTGATAGAGTTGACCACACGATATTGCTTTTAAAACTATTTAATATAGGTTTTAATGGATTCCTGGTCTTTTTGCTGAGATCGCTGCTCTGGGAAAGAAAACAATATGTCTCATACAATGGGTACTCCTCTGAAGCGTTTTTTGCTACTTCTAGGGTACCTCAGGGGTCAAACCTTGGCCCATTACTCTTTTCTATGTTTTTTGATGATGTTGTGGAACTATTTACTTGCTTAATTTTGCTATTTGCTGATGATTTGAAAACAATATCTTCCATCAGTAGTATTACTGGTTCAATCAATCTCCAAAAACAACTTGATGTCTTTCAGGTTTGGTGCACTGCAAAGAAACTTGCTTTAAATGTCTCTAAATGTAAAGTATTAAGTTTTACCCGTAACTTGCATACGAAGTTGTACTTTTACAAACTAAATGATGTCACAATTCCTAGGTGTAACACCATTCGTGATCTTGGGGTTTTCTTTGATAACAAGCTCTCTTTTGTGGAACATATTGGTAATATGGTGAGTTCTGGTTTAAAAACATTGGGTGTTGTAACTGTTTTACATTTTCGAGTGAAAGTTCTCTTAAAATATTATACAACTCTATTATAAGATCAAAATTGGAATATGCTAAATAGTTTTAATGTTCAATCATTGGAAAAACGTAGATTTGCATTAAGTATTATTATATTACATAAAATTCTTAATAACAAGATTGATTCAATTAATTGGTATTGTTAGATTTAAGTATTTTTGATTTTAGTTTTACTAAAATTTTTCCTTTTTTTGTGTTACTATTTTTTTTTAATATTACTACTTTTTTATACTGTATTACAATGATAATATTATTGTTACATTTTGTTCTGTTGTATAACTGTGGGGCAATAAAATCCATTTAATTTAGTTTAATGAATTAAATTAAAACCCATTGTATACAGATAACTGTATACAATGGGTTTTAAAACTAAAAATACATTTTTGGAGAAAACAATGTGTTAAGGATAAAAAATACCACCACGTGCACCACTGGTGTTAGGGGGGACTTATGTACATCGATGCAAAGAAAATTTTTTTTTTTTTCGAAAAATGATCTCTTGAGGATTTTTTGACAAGTTGACAATTTTCGAGTTATTAGCAAAAAACTTTTAAAAAGCACATTTAAGAGTAGGGGAACACCAGCCCCCTGCCAGGGGTGGGGTGTGGTTCCCATTCCAGATAAAATGTGTGTTGCTTTTCTCATTAAATGCAGTAGGCAGTGGCGTACTTAGAAAAAAGTTTGGGGGGGGGGGAACCGAGACCCCATGAGGCCGTACTTTATGATATTTTATGTTTGTATTCATGAAATATGTGGAAAATATCTAAAAAAATCTTAGCGTTGGGGGTGGGCCCCTCCTTATATATGCCACTGCATGTAGGGCCTGAACTAGTAGTGCTATAGCCCCTAAAATAGAAATTAAAAAAAAACGTTTTATTTTCTTAAGTATATAAAATTATGTTTATTGTGTTTTTTTAGGTAGAAAAATTGCTACTGGAACATGAAATCAAAGATTTCCAAGAACTCGATAAGCATATCGTCCATCTGAACGCCAAAATCGAAAAGACACGTCAGAAAATCTTATCTGCGTCCAATGTAGATGACACAGATGAAATTCCAGCGAAACAAATGAAATGCAGCAAGATTAAGTTTGAGACTGACAAGGAAAGACAGATGTTTTTGCAGAATGCCAGAAAAATTGTGAGTATTACTTAATCCTCTACTTGTTCTATTTTTTCTTTTCTATTAATTAAAAATACTTTTACTGCCCAGTGCTCAAGCTATCGAAAGCTTTTTCGAAGTCTATAAACGCAATATATATAGTGGAATGTTGTATTCGTTGGCTCGTTTTATTAGGATTTTCATGGTTAATAGGTGGTCAACTGTACTGAAACCTTTTTTGAAGCCTGTTTGTTATTTTGATTGATATCCGTCAAATTTTGTTTTTAGTCTGTTAATATCATTAACGTATTAACCGGTACGTTAATGGTTAATATTTTCGTGAGAAGCTTATAAATTACATTGAGGTGTTATAGGTTGATAGTGTTTTAGATCTATTAGCTGTTGTAATTTATAATTCATCCGTATCCGCCAATAAACATCTTCTGTTTTGTTGGGTTTTATAGAAACAAGAAATTCTCACCAAGAAAATGCTGAGAAAGCAACGAAAACAAGACATGGCAAAGAGAAGGACTGCTGCCGGTCAGGAGAGGATGAGAATCATTTCTCAGTTGGCCAGGAAAGAGAAGGGCAACGACGATTTCGGACTACGTGATGAAGACTGGGATATTTACAAAACTATTAGTAAAGATGGTAAGAATCAGGTTAATCTCAAAAATATAACGGCTTGTACAGTTTGCAATTTTTATAAAAGACTGAGCAAGATCTCGCTGGTAAAGAATAGATAAGATAAAGAATAATAAGTATATCTATTTTTTGCCACATTTTCATTATGTTCGGTAATGTTTTGTTTATAGGCACTATTCAATTGGCACCTAGTGTCAGTCTTTAAATAAGTAGCACTTACTTTGTGTCTTTAACTTTTCACTAAAGTGCTTGATATCATCGTTGTGTGATGGAGAGCCATTAAACATCGATATCACACATTCCTTTCGCCACCCACGCAGGATCACTTCGTGGAACAAAAAAAAGCATTTCGTTTTTCACAACCGCACAACCAGTTTTCAGCATCGTATAATTTTTATTACTGCACTAAAATTTTGGTTAATTTTTAGGATTTTTAGGTCCGGTCTATGTGGCCCTAAAGATTTTATTTGTAATCGAAGTTCATATGTCAATGTATTTAAATTTGCACAGTTAATTGAGGAGCAGACTTTCTATATGCAATTTGTCAATTTTTTTAAATTTTGGTAAATAAAAAAAACTGCTATGCGTTTGACAAAGGAATTAATCGAAAAGTTTATATAAGGATTATACCTACATACGTCTTCTGTAGCATAATATTGTTGCTCTGTGTATGTAGTTTGCGATGGCATCTTTGGTTAAAAATGTGAAGAAATGGACAAAATACATATAGAAAATCTGCTCCTCAATTATATAATCGACGGTATTTATTTCTATTTTTAAAACATACAAAAACAAAAACAATGGACACGCGACCGGCAAGGCTTTTAACTACTATAGAAAAAAGTTTCGGGAGGGGGGGCGAGACAGTTTCGGGGGGGGGGGCGAGACCTCATGAGGCCGTATTTTATGCTATTTTATGTTTGTATTCATGGGGCCCTAATGTAAGAATCACTAAGGATAGAACCGGCAACACGCAGGAAGGGCAACGAACGATTTGGCACAATGAATATGGCCGACGTTAACTAAAACAACCATTCCTCCCGCCACCGTGCGAGAATAGCTACCCATACACCGCTGAAAAACGGGTGAAATTGAAATCTTGTCCCGCGCGGTGCTGCCGGCTTGTAATTATTTACGCTAAAAAAGTTTACCCAGTTAACTACAGACTAAAAAAAAAGAACTAGACATGTTGTACGGAAAGATTTAACTTTTTTTAAATAAATCAATTAAAAATACTGGTTGCTGTCTAGTTTTGGAAGGGCACTGCCCCGTAGCCCTCCCTGTAGCAGCCGCCACTGGATTTTACTCTATTATTTTTCTGATTTTTCTTATTGTTTTATAAAAGGTGGAGATTCGGATAGTGAAGCAGAGAACGAAAAACTCCTCGAATGCGAAGATATATTGCGCAGTTACGGAGGGGCGGTAGATTCTATCGAAACACTTCACCCAGGGGAACATCATCAACTCCACTTCGGAGTTGAAAAGCTAAGAGGGCCGGAGTTGTTGTTTAAACCGTACATGATGGGGTCTTCCGAAGCGGGGCTTTCGGAAGTTATAGGTTAGTTAAAACAAACCTTATATTTATCCTATATTCATAATTTGTCTTAAATGTTGGTCTATTAGCTCACACTACTACTATACTATAGTAGTGTGAGCTATAGTGATCCTAATTTTTTCGAGAAAAAAAAAGTTGCTCCGATTTCAAAAATTTTTATATATTTTTGCGTTTCAGATGATTTTGAAACTTTTTTGTTGCGCCGTCTGTCTGTCTGTCTGTATGTCTGTCTGTCTGTAACGACCAACGTGCATAACTCAAAAACCGCTTGCCCGATTTTAATGAAATTTGGTACCTACGCTGGGTTTTGGGTCGAGATGGTCCCATTTAAATATGAACAAAATCCACCAAACACAAGCCAAATAAAAGGGTGGGGGTATATTTAAAAAATTAGAGTTTATGTAAAAATATGGCGTGTGTGATATCAAACGAAGGGTAATTGAGTCTGGAGTTAAACAAAATACATTTTAGTTTAAAAAAAAAGGTCGGGGTAGATTTGAAAAATTAAAGTTTAAGTCAAAACATGGCTTGTGTGGTATCAAATGAAAGGTAATTGAGTCTGGAGTTCAATAAAATATATTTCAGTTTTTAGTTATATTAGCTCACACGTACACTATAACTATAGTACCTATAGTGTGAGCTTAGGTGCCCATAGATTGGCAGAGTATTTTTACCCAACTGCAGCACAGCGGAAGGGTAATGTTTTTCGATTGTTTTATGTATGTAAGTAAATATGTTTGTGTCACGCTAAAAACTAAACGGCTGAATCGATTTCGACAAAAAAGGTGTCGTTGAATTGCTACTGATCTCGAAGGTGCTATATACTATATTTTTTTAAACAGGAATCAACATGGCGGTCTTCAGACGCCATTTTGTCACATGATGTAGGCTTTAAGGCATACAAATTATCTTAATTTCAGGCGATTTTATTGAAATTCCTTTGATTCCCCATTGCAAATGTCCTCTAATTTGCTGTAGTTACTTTGTAGTCCTCCCTGCTGCCACCCATCTGCCCTCCTGTCATTCCCCTCACCCTATTCAAAAATCATATTCGCATAATTCTTTCTGCATACGCTTTTAGATTTTTTTTCCAGTCCCCCCCTCCCTCTGCCTCTCTCTCTGTCCTCCGCGTCATTCTTATTAGTAACAGTTATAGCTATCACTTTCACAAATATAAAGCGATTTCAAATTTCTTTCTGCACACGCTTTTTTTCCAACATTATTTTACTAGTTTCCCCCTTCCTCTCCTTTTCTTCCTACCTTCGTTATTAGTAACAGTTATTGCTATAACTTTCACAAATATAAAGCGATTTCAAAAGTTCTTTCTGCAAGACTTTTTTCCAACTTCATTTTACTAGATTTCCCCTCCCGCTCTTCTCCCCTCCCTCCTTATTAATAATAGTTGTAGCTATACCTTTCACAAATTTGGAGCGATTTCAAAAAGCCTTTTGACACACGCTTTAAGATTCTTTTCGACACCATTTTTCTAGTTCTCTCCTCACTGTTCGCGTCCGTAGAAAATCTACACGTACTTTTTGGGTAAAGCTAAAAAAATTTGAATAAAAAAAACACTGAATTGCTAAATTTACTTGTAACTACTAGTCGCAGTTGGGTACAAAATTACCCATTAACCTGATTTATGAAAATACAAAACTGTATAATTTTGTAAGTGCGCTTTGGGCATCAAAACTAAAAGTTGAAGCATGTCGTACATTATAGGTATACCTATCAATTTTGTACTCAACTGCGACTAGTACTTACAAGTCAATTTAGCAGTTCATGGTTTTTTATTCAAATTTTGTTTTATTAATTAATTTTTTTTTAAACTTTTTATTTAATTTTCTTAAAAACTAAGCTTTCTAAAAAATCTTGTTTAACTCTATATTGTTAAAAATAAAATTATAAAGTCCGAAATGTTGTTTTTACTCAATCATTGTCTACAAGTCAAATTTTTGAAAATCCTGTATTAAATATTTATACTTTCCTCGTTTTCTAGCATACGTAATTTCTCTCTTCGACCCCGACACTCAGCTAAAACTAGCGTCAAACGTAGTGGTAACGGGAGGCCTGGCTAATCTCGAGGGCCTCAGAGACCGCATCCTCGTCGACCTCATACCAGTGAGGCCGTTCCAGTCAACTGTCAACGTCAGTATTGTAAAAGAACCTACTTTGAGCGCCTGGTATGGCGCCAGGAATTTCGCCAGAAGTGAGGAGTTCAGGAAAAGCTTGTTCACCAAACAGATGTATCAGGTATGACTGACCAGTAATACTAGTTTAACATGCGTCACAACACGAACTTTTTGGCCCATTTATACTCTTAGGATAATAATGAAGCTGTGGACGTAAGTCGCGGCGAGACAAGTCATGAACCTTTCTTTTTCAATTTTCAAAAACTTGAATATTATCAGTTTTTTATTACAAAATGTCGCAATTAAAACAGCTTTTAAAAAATTCTAAATAACTTAAAAAAAAAAGAGACAAAACCCTCTAATTAACTTTGCAAGGGTGTCACATTGACCAAGCAGTGTTCTGAGGAGTCCCATAAGGACGAAACAGTTAACTGTCAACACTTATTAGGCGTCCATTAGATCTTGGACCCCCGTGAGGTTAAGCTTTCACTACCCACGGAAAAATATGAGAGAAACAAAAACTTCTTTTTACCCGATTAGCCACGAAAACTTGTTTGATTTTTAAATTCACGGGTACTAAATTTCACGTTTGTTAGTATTATTTGGCTTAAAAATTCCGCTGATTGACGCTTGCGTCTGATTGCGGGTAAAAACGCTAACCAGTGTTGCTCTGGTCTGAATGACAGAAGAGCTGTCGTAGGTCACGGATTGTGTTTCTTTTTCTTTGCAATCGATCTTTTCATTGATCGATATGTATAGCAGGTTATTTTCGCCTGCTCTTGTTCTAGTTTTTCTCGTATCTCGGTAGATGGCGCTTCTTGCGAGGGTTTTCTCACTATATACATAGGATTAGAGACAAAACCGTCTAATTAACTTCGCAAGGGTGTCACATTGACCAAGCGGTGTTCTGAGGAGTCCCATAAGGCCGAAACAGGTAACTGTCAACACTTATTAAGTGTCCATTTGATCTTGGACCCAGTGATGCCAGGTCTCATGCTTTTGCATGAGATCTCATGTTTTTCAAACAAATCTCATGCTATCATTATTTTATCGCAAAATCTCATGCTTTTCAGCTTACAGAGACAAAAATAAATTATACTTAAAAATTAAATTTAGAGGTAACTATGATCTACAAATGACAAAGTAATCATAAGAGAATTCGGCTTACGTCACAAAGAAGTGCCGCACTATGAAACTGGAATCGATTTTTATGTGAATTTTGGAAATATATTGCATCAATAAAAATTTGTCTTTAATTTACTTACTCTTCCTGTTTCAAGTGCAAATGTGGAAAGAGTATTTTCCGCCGTAAACTTAAATAAAACAAAACAAAAAATAGGTTAAAAACTTCTACCACAGCAATTTTCCATACAAAAGGTCTGGTAAATAAAAATAAATCTATATGTTCAAATTTCCTCATTTCAAAAAAATGATCGAAAACCTAAACCAACACATTTATTATTCAGACTCTGACTAGCATTTTTTCATTCCAGGGATCTTAGTTGTTTAGGTTTTTGAGTAATTAACTTTTTTTTTGATACTGCATGAATAAAAATTGTAATACTATTTTATTAAAGTGTTTTATTTATTAAAGTGCAAAATATTTTAGTAATTTGTTCCTAATGCTCTTTCAAAGCAAATCATGCTTTAATGGGTATTAAATTTATGACATGAATTTGGCCAATTAAAAAAAACATGCGTACAGAATATATAGCTAAATATATACGTATATGTATTCTGTACCTGCAATAATGCATGAGCACCATTCTAGAGGCAACAGCGACAATTCCGCTTTTTTTTTAAATCTCATGCTTTCTCGAAATATTTCTCATGCAATATTTCTGTGGGACCTGGCAACACTGCTTGGACCCCCGTGAGGTTAGGCTTTCAAGCTACCCACGGAAAAATATGAGAGAAATAAAAATTTATTTGTACCCGATTAGCCACAAAAACTTGTTTGATATTTAAAAAATATAAAATTTCTTGAAATTTCAGTTATATGTAAATTTTCCAAATTTTAAAAAATACATAATTGCGATATTTAGTGATAAAATTCAGGTTTTTGAAAATTTCAAAAAAGTTAAAATACATAACTTTCAAAAGTTTAAAATTATAAGAATTTATAAAATTCTAAAAAAATCGACATGTTTTAAATTTTAAATAAAATAAAAAATTAAACATTTTTTGAAATGTTCAAAAACTTGAATTACAAAATGTACTCTAAATTTACACAATGGAGCTTGCACAAGAAAGAAGTGATTTTTGAAATTCTCCCGTATGTAATACGTAATATTAAGAAATCTTAAAGTGTAATTTTTATTCACTGTTTCTAATTTTAGAAATTATTTAGGATATAGCATCAGTAAACTACAAAACCCAACGGAAGTTCTAACTTAACCCAGAATAGAGGTTATTAAGTAGCTGTTGCTAAACAAAAACTTTAAATCAAATACAGATTTTTTTTTAAATAGCGGTGCGTAACAACGGATTTTTTTAAACTAAAAACAGTGTAGAAAATGGCTTTATCTCTCGATTTTGGAATAAAAGTATAGAATTTTATGTCAAAATTTTGTTTTTGAATTAATTAAAAAATCTTAAACTTTTTCGCAGGAAATGGGTCCAGATTATTTTAAAATTCACATGGCCTCGAACCCTTACTATCCGACGCCTGCGCCAACTATATTGGAACCCGAAAGTACCCCTCAATTTTAAGTGAAGAAAATTAATTAAACTTGTAAGTCTAAACTAATATAATCAGTATCTCTAGTCTATTTAAAAAAAAATGTTTTTTTTCTGTTTTATCATCTGCGGTAAATAATGTTGATCAGTCTGGCCTAAAATTCTTTAACACTTTCTTTTTTTCTTTGTAAATATTTTTAACCATTTTATAGAACAGATAATAATAATATTGGTTATTAAAACGACGAATAGATTAAAGTGTAAAAATATTATTTACGAAAAATATAAAATAGTTCTTATAAATAAATCTTTTTTAAAAAGAAAAATTAACTAGGCACTAAACTTTTGACTTGTAATGGATGTCTCGAATTATTAGAAAAGAAAAATAAAAAACCTTTAATATTGTAATATCAATTTTATTTTCGTTAATTTCATCCAAAATTTCACATTTTTTTTCATATCAATCCACACGCAAAAGCTCTGTACACGTCATCCTTACTCGGAAAATTTTGATTTTGCACTGCTTTTTTTTTGTCTAAGGATTACTTTTTCTAATATTAGAAAATATTTTTCTAGTCTTTAGAAACCTAAAAATCAGTTTATAAAGTACAGCATAAAGACCTAAAAATGTTTTGCTTGCACACTAAAAAAAAATAATGCCAATTAGTGTAAACTAGATCTTTATTCAAAATGAAAAAAAAAATGGTAAACTTTAAAACTTTGGTTGGAAATGAATTTTTGTATAAAAGGTCGTATCTGCGTTTTTTGTATATTTGTATTTTATAAACTGCATTGAAAGTCCCTATAGTTGTTTTAAAAATTAATATCTAATTACCTCCCTACTAAGTACAGCATAAAGACCTAAAAATGTTTTGGTTGCACACTAAAAAAAATAATGCCAATTAGTGTAAACTAGATCTTTATTCAAAATGAAAAAAAAGGTAAACTTTAAAACTTTAGTTGATTTAAGGAAATTAATTTTTGTATAAAAGGTCGTATCTGCGTTTTCTACATGTTTGTATTTTATAAACTGAATGAATATCTAATGATTACCTCCCTACATAATATACCAATTGATTTTTTTCTGTTTTATTTTCTGTAAATAATGGCGATCAGTGGCTCAAAATTCTTTAACACGTTCTTTGTTTATATTTTCAACCATTTTATAGAACAGAATTAATAATATTGGTTCTTAAAACGACGAAAAGTTTAAAGTTTAAAAATATTATTTACGAAAAATATAAAATAGTTCTTAGAAAAGAAAATCCTTTTTTAAAAAGAAAAATTAACTAGGTACTAAACTTTTATTATTAGGAAGAAAAATAAAAAAAAACCTTGAATATTGTAATATTAATTTTATTTTCGTTAATTTTATCCAAAATTTCACATTTTTTTTTCATATCAATCCACTAACACGCAAAAGCTCTGTACACGTCATCATTATTCGGAAAATTTTGATTTTGCACTGCGTTTTTTGTCTAAGGATTACTTTTTCTAATTTTAGAAAATATTTTTCTAGTCTTTAGAAACTTAAAAATCAGTTTATAAAGTACAGCATAAAGATTTAAAAATGTTTTGATTGCATACTAAAAAAAATAATGCCAATTAGTGTAAACTAGATCTTTATTCAAAAAAACTTTAAAACTTTGGTTGGAAATGAATTTTTGTATAAAAGGTCGTATCCGCGTTTTTTGTATATTTGTATTTTATAAATTGCATGGAAAGTCCATAGTTGTTTTAAAAATTAATATCTTATTACCTCCCTGCATAATATACAAATTGATATTTTTCTGTTTTATTATCTGCGGTAAATAATGACGATCAGTCTGGGCCGAAATTCTTTAAGACTTTCTTGTTTTCTTTGTAGATATTTTCAACCGTTTTATAAAACAGAACTATTAATATGGGTTCTTAAAACGACGAAAAGATTGAAGTGTAAAAATAAAATATTTTTTAAAAAGAAAAATCAACTAGGCACTACTTTTGACTTGTAATGGATGTCTTTAACTATTAGGAAGGAAAAATAAAAAAAAACCTTAAATATTGTAATATCAATTTTATTTTCGTTAATTTCATCCAAAATTTCACATTTTTTTTCATATCAATCCACTAACACGCAAAAGCTCTGTACACATCATCCTTACTCGGAAAATTTTGATTTTGCACTGCGTTTTTTGTCTAACGATTACTTTTTCTAATTTTAGAAAATATTTTTCTAGTCTTTAGAAACCTAAAAATCAGTTTATAAAGTACAGCATAAAGACCTAAAAATGTTTTGGTTGCACACTAAAAAAAAATAATGCCAATTAGTGTAAACTCGATCTTTATACAAAATGAAAAAAAAAATGGTAAACTTTAAAACTTTGGTTAGAAATGAATTTTTGTATAAAAGGTCGTATCCGCGTTTTTTGTATATTATAAACTGCATTAAAAGTCCCTATAAATGTTTTAAAAATTAATATCTAATTACCTCCCTACATAATATACAAATTGATATTGTTCTGTTTTATTATCTGCGGTAAATAATGACGATCAGTCTGGGCCGAAATTCTTTAAGACTTTCTTGTTTTCTTTGTAGATATTTTCAACCGTTTTATAAAACAGAACTATTAATATGGGTTCTTAAAACGACGAAAAGATTGAAGTGTAAAAATAAAATATTTTTAAAAAAGAAAAATCAACTAGGCACTACTTTTGACTTGTAATGGATGTCTTTAACTATTAGGAAGGAAAAATAAAAAAAACCTTAAATATTGTAATATCAATTTTATTTTCGTTAATTTCATCCAAAATTTCACATTTTTTTTTCATATCAATCCACTAACACGCAAAAGCTCTGTACACATCATCCTTATTCGGAAAATTTTGATTTTGCACTGCGTTTTTTGTCTAAGGATTACTTTTTCTAATTTTAGAAAATATTTTTCTAGTCTTTAGAAACCTAAAAATCAGTTTATAAAGTACAGCATAAAGACCTAAAAATGTTTTGGTTGCACACTAAGAAAAAATAATGCCAATTAGTGTAAACTAGATCTTTATTCAAAATGAAAAAAAAATGGTCAACTTTAAAACTTTGGTTGGAAATCAATTTTTGTATAAAAGGTCGCATCTGCGTTTTTTGCATGTTTGTATTTTATAAACTGAATTGAAAGTCCCTATAGTTGTTAAATTAATATCTAATTACCTCCCTACATAATATACAAATTGATTTTTTTCTTCTAATATATTACAGCATCTGACGATAAACTAACCGCTTTGTAAAAAATATATAACAACAATAACTAGTTCATATTTACAAAAACAATTAAAAATTAAAATTAAAAAATATCTACCTAACACCGTTATATATTATATTCTAAAAAAACTCTTTTAAATAAGGATAATGCCAATATAATGGGAGTAACAACATTTATTTTACTATTTTTACTGTTTGTTTTTAATAGATAAATAACATAATTAAATAACAAAAAACTTCTAATACACAGGGTGTTTCAGATAAAGTAAAAGGCCTAGAAACTTCCAAATATTATTAATTTTTTTATAAAATGGCAACGATATTTCAATTTTTCAAAGAAAAGTGGATGCTTGATGTTTTAAAAACTCCTGTAGATATTTTCAATTTCGATACAGCATCTGCTTGGGCTCGGAATAGCGCCACTTTTTTCCCATTTAACCAAAATTGTATGTCTTATCGTTTCCGAAATGCAATTAGTAGAAGTGTTAAGTTAGTTCGGAAACTGTAAGATAATTTTGGCTGATTGGGAAAAAAGTGGCACTATTCCGAGCTCAATCAGGTGCTGTATCGCAATGGAAAATAATTACAGGGGTTTTAAAATATCGACGAAAAACTAAAAATATAGTCGAAATGCGATAACTCAAAATCTTTGATAAGTCGAACCAAACTGTTGGCAATGGCGTCAAGATTAAGAAAAATATGTAATTTGGTCTTGATAACTCAAACTTCGATTAGTCGAATATCTTGATAATGCGAACATTGTATGTGGCGCCAACTTCGTAAAACGAATCGTTCTTGTTTGTTTGCATTGGAATGTTTTAAATACGTGTAATTCAGTGTAACTTTTCAAAGCAAATCATGCTTTAATGGGTATTAAATTTATGACATGAATTTGGCCAATTAAAAAAAAACATGCGTACAGAATATATAGCTAAATATATACGTATATGTATTCTGTACCTGCAATAATGCATGAGCACCATTCTAGAGGCAACAGCGACAATTCCGCTTTTTTTTTAAATCTCATGCTTTCTCGAAATATTTCTCATGCAATATTTCTGTGGGACCTGGCAACACTGCTTGGACCCCCGTGAGGTTAGGCTTTCAAGCTACCCACGGAAAAATATGAGAGAAATAAAAATTTATTTGTACCCGATTAGCCACAAAAACTTGTTTGATATTTAAAAAATATAAAATTTCTTGAAATTTCAGTTATATGTAAATTTTCCAAATTTTAAAAAATACATAATTGCGATATTTAGTGATAAAATTCAGGTTTTTGAAAATTTCAAAAAAGTTAAAATACATAACTTTCAAAAGTTTAAAATTATAAGAATTTATAAAATTCTAAAAAAATCGACATGTTTTAAATTTTAAATAAAATAAAAAATTAAACATTTTTTGAAATGTTCAAAAACTTGAATTACAAAATGTACTCTAAATTTACACAATGGAGCTTGCACAAGAAAGAAGTGATTTTTGAAATTCTCCCGTATGTAATACGTAATATTAAGAAATCTTAAAGTGTAATTTTTATTCACTGTTTCTAATTTTAGAAATTATTTAGGATATAGCATCAGTAAACTACAAAACCCAACGGAAGTTCTAACTTAACCCAGAATAGAGGTTATTAAGTAGCTGTTGCTAAACAAAAACTTTAAATCAAATACAGATTTTTTTTTAAATAGCGGTGCGTAAAAACGGATTTTTTTAAACTAAAAACAGTGTAGAAAATGGCTTTATCTCTCGATTTTGGAATAAAAGTATAGAATTTTATGTCAAAATTTTGTTTTTGAATTAATTAAAAAATCTTAAACTTTTTCGCAGGAAATGGGTCCAGATTATTTTAAAATTCACATGGCCTCGAACCCTTACTATCCGACGCCTGCGCCAACTATATTGGAACCCGAAAGTACCCCTCAATTTTAAGTGAAGAAAATTAATTAAACTTGTAAGTCTAAACTAATATAATCAGTATCTCTAGTCTATTTAAAAAAAAATGTTTTTTTTCTGTTTTATCATCTGCGGTAAATAATGTTGATCAGTCTGGCCTAAAATTCTTTAACACTTTCTTTTTTTCTTTGTAAATATTTTTAACCATTTTATAGAACAGATAATAATAATATTGGTTATTAAAACGACGAATAGATTAAAGTGTAAAAATATTATTTACGAAAAATATAAAATAGTTCTTATAAATAAATCTTTTTTAAAAAGAAAAATTAACTAGGCACTAAACTTTTGACTTGTAATGGATGTCTCGAATTATTAGAAAAGAAAAATAAAAAAACCTTTAATATTGTAATATCAATTTTATTTTCGTTAATTTCATCCAAAATTTCACATTTTTTTTCATATCAATCCACACGCAAAAGCTCTGTACACGTCATCCTTACTCGGAAAATTTTGATTTTGCACTGCTTTTTTTTTGTCTAAGGATTACTTTTTCTAATATTAGAAAATATTTTTCTAGTCTTTAGAAACCTAAAAATCAGTTTATAAAGTACAGCATAAAGACCTAAAAATGTTTTGCTTGCACACTAAAAAAAAAATAATGCCAATTAGTGTAAACTAGATCTTTATTCAAAATGAAAAAAAAAATGGTAAACTTTAAAACTTTGGTTGGAAATGAATTTTTGTATAAAAGGTCGTATCTGCGTTTTTTGTATATTTGTATTTTATAAACTGCATTGAAAGTCCCTATAGTTGTTTTAAAAATTAATATCTAATTACCTCCCTACTAAGTACAGCATAAAGACCTAAAAATGTTTTGGTTGCACACTAAAAAAAATAATGCCAATTAGTGTAAACTAGATCTTTATTCAAAATGAAAAAAAAGGTAAACTTTAAAACTTTAGTTGATTTAAGGAAATTAATTTTTGTATAAAAGGTCGTATCTGCGTTTTCTACATGTTTGTATTTTATAAACTGAATGAATATCTAATGATTACCTCCCTACATAATATACCAATTGATTTTTTTCTGTTTTATTTTCTGTAAATAATGGCGATCAGTGGCTCAAAATTCTTTAACACGTTCTTTGTTTATATTTTCAACCATTTTATAGAACAGAATTAATAATATTGGTTCTTAAAACGACGAAAAGTTTAAAGTTTAAAAATATTATTTACGAAAAATATAAAATAGTTCTTAGAAAAGAAAATCCTTTTTTAAAAAGAAAAATTAACTAGGTACTAAACTTTTATTATTAGGAAGAAAAATAAAAAAAAACCTTGAATATTGTAATATTAATTTTATTTTCGTTAATTTTATCCAAAATTTCACATTTTTTTTCATATCAATCCACTAACACGCAAAAGCTCTGTACACGTCATCATTATTCGGAAAATTTTGATTTTGCACTGCGTTTTTTGTCTAAGGATTACTTTTTCTAATTTTAGAAAATATTTTTCTAGTCTTTAGAAACTTAAAAATCAGTTTATAAAGTACAGCATAAAGATTTAAAAATGTTTTGATTGCATACTAAAAAAAATAATGCCAATTAGTGTAAACTAGATCTTTATTCAAAAAAACTTTAAAACTTTGGTTGGAAATGAATTTTTGTATAAAAGGTCGTATCCGCGTTTTTTGTATATTTGTATTTTATAAATTGCATGGAAAGTCCATAGTTGTTTTAAAAATTAATATCTTATTACCTCCCTACATAATATACAAATTGATATTTTTCTGTTTTATTATCTGCGGTAAATAATGACGATCAGTCTGGGCCGAAATTCTTTAAGACTTTCTTGTTTTCTTTGTAGATATTTTCAACCGTTTTATAAAACAGAACTATTAATATGGGTTCTTAAAACGACGAAAAGATTGAAGTGTAAAAATAAAATATTTTTTAAAAAGAAAAATCAACTAGGCACTACTTTTGACTTGTAATGGATGTCTTTAACTATTAGGAAGGAAAAATAAAAAAAAACCTTAAATATTGTAATATCAATTTTATTTTCGTTAATTTCATCCAAAATTTCACATTTTTTTTCATATCAATCCACTAACACGCAAAAGCTCTGTACACATCATCCTTACTCGGAAAATTTTGATTTTGCACTGCGTTTTTTGTCTAACGATTACTTTTTCTAATTTTAGAAAATATTTTTCTAGTCTTTAGAAACCTAAAAATCAGTTTATAAAGTACAGCATAAAGACCTAAAAATGTTTTGGTTGCACACTAAAAAAAAAATAATGCCAATTAGTGTAAACTCGATCTTTATACAAAATGAAAAAAAAAATGGTAAACTTTAAAACTTTGGTTAGAAATGAATTTTTGTATAAAAGGTCGTATCCGCGTTTTTTGTATATTATAAACTGCATTAAAAGTCCCTATAAATGTTTTAAAAATTAATATCTAATTACCTCCCTACATAATATACAAATTGATATTGTTCTGTTTTATTATCTGCGGTAAATAATGACGATCAGTCTGGGCCGAAATTCTTTAAGACTTTCTTGTTTTCTTTGTAGATATTTTCAACCGTTTTATAAAACAGAACTATTAATATGGGTTCTTAAAACGACGAAAAGATTGAAGTGTAAAAATAAAATATTTTTAAAAAAGAAAAATCAACTAGGCACTACTTTTGACTTGTAATGGATGTCTTTAACTATTAGGAAGGAAAAATAAAAAAAACCTTAAATATTGTAATATCAATTTTATTTTCGTTAATTTCATCCAAAATTTCACATTTTTTTTTCATATCAATCCACTAACACGCAAAAGCTCTGTACACATCATCCTTATTCGGAAAATTTTGATTTTGCACTGCGTTTTTTGTCTAAGGATTACTTTTTCTAATTTTAGAAAATATTTTTCTAGTCTTTAGAAACCTAAAAATCAGTTTATAAAGTACAGCATAAAGACCTAAAAATGTTTTGGTTGCACACTAAGAAAAAATAATGCCAATTAGTGTAAACTAGATCTTTATTCAAAATGAAAAAAAAATGGTCAACTTTAAAACTTTGGTTGGAAATCAATTTTTGTATAAAAGGTCGCATCTGCGTTTTTTGCATGTTTGTATTTTATAAACTGAATTGAAAGTCCCTATAGTTGTTAAATTAATATCTAATTACCTCCCTACATAATATACAAATTGATTTTTTCTTCTAATATATTACAGCATCTGACGATAAACTAACCGCTTTGTAAAAAATATATAACAACAATAACTAGTTCATATTTACAAAAACAATTAAAAATTAAAATTAAAAAATATCTACCTAACACCGTTATATATATATTCTAAAAAAACTCTTTTAAATAAGGATAATGCCAATATAATGGGAGTAACAACATTTATTTTACTATTTTTACTGTTTGTTTTTAATAGATAAATAACATAATTAAATAACAAAAAACTTCTAATACACAGGGTGTTTCAGATAAAGTAAAAGGCCTAGAAACTTCCAAATATTATTAATTTTTTTATAAAATGGCAACGATATTTCAATTTTTCAAAGAAAAGTGGATGCTTGATGTTTTAAAAACTCCTGTAGATATTTTCAATTTCGATACAGCATCTGCTTGGGCTCGGAATAGCGCCGCTTTTTTCCTATTTAACCAAAATTTTATGTTTTACCGTTTCCGAAATGTAATTAGTAGAAGTGTTCAGTTAGTTCGGAAACGGTAAGACAATTTTGGCTGATTGGGAAAAAAATGGCGCTATTCCGAGCTCATCAGGTGCTGTATCGCAATGGAAAATAACTACAGGAGTTTCAAAATATCGACCAAAAACGAAAAATATAGTCGAACTTGGATAACTCAAAATCTTTGAAAAGTCGAACCAAACTGTTGGCAATGGCGTCAAGAGTAAGAAATATATGTAATTTGGTCTTGATAACTCAAACTTCGATTAGTCGAATATCTTGATAACTCGAACATTGTATGTGGCGCCAACTTTGTAAGTCGAATTTTCTGGGGAAATCCCCTAATTACCAATCGTTCTAACTTGTTTGTTTGCATTGGAATGTTTTAAAGACGCAATTCAGTGTAACTTGTATTCAATTAGCTATACGTTTAGAAGTTATGTGTATGTTCCTGTCACAAAAAACTCTTTCGGTAAAATAAATATGTACAATCATACATATGTACAAGAACAATAATTATGTATTCACATGTATTAGAGGTGAACGTTTTTAATATAGACTTGGTTGTATCAGAATTATTGCAAGTATACCAATTTTTCCTTAAAAAAACACGTAAATTTTGATTCACAAAGAATACAAAAATGCCGGAAAAAAGTCGAAGTCTTGATAAGTCGAAATTTTTATGTGACACATGGTTGTTCGAGTTATCGAAGTTCGACTGTTGTTTTTTTTTTCTAAAAATTTAAATATTGTTTACATATTTTAATCAAATTTAATATAAAAATTTGTAGTTTCTTATTACCAATTGAATGGCGTTAACGATTTTTTCTAGACTTTTTACTTTTTTGTAGAAACCATTACTGAAATCCTCATGTACTTCTATCTGGGACATCCTGTATAGTCGTCAAAATTTTTGTTAGTATTACAGTGTATTCTTATTATAGTTAACTATTTTACAGCAAAAATTAAGAATAATGGTCACTCCTCTTACATTAGAAAAATCCGTAAGGAACTGGCTAGTCCTTAGTTAATACCTTAAAACAAAAATAATTAAGAGGGAGCTTTGCATATGGTATATAATGAGCGTGTTAGGGTTTTGAAGTAACATTTTTATGGGCAAAGTATTTAATATTTTTTATAAAACTTTTGACAACAATAATTATTATACCTCAACACTCAAAGAAACGTGTCTAGAAAACCTAATTTTTAGTCATTTTTTGATCCATTATTTTGTCTAGAACCGTTTCACTTATCGCAATAGGGGTTTAAATGCCCGGTGCATTTAAGTCTCTTCTTAAAAGTGCAAAAAAGATTTTTTCAAAATTTGCAAAACTCTGCTCAAAAAAGTGTTATTTCAAAACCCTTCCAATTAGATTTTTACTTACAATACGAGGTGTGACAATTAAATTTTAAGACTGGCCCCCATACTAACAGGTTTTAAATCTCCACGCCTCGGGCGGTTGGAATTATTCACCCTGATGTGCGTTCTACTACCGCGCGCAATCTTGTCGCCTTTCCTCTACTAGTTTGGCTTACGCAGTGGTTTATGACAAACGAAAAAATTCAGCAACGTATTAATTTAAAGTAAAACTCAAAAAACCGGCTACTGAATACTTTCAAATCCTAAAAGATGTCTACGGAAAGTAGTGTATGTCTAGTGCAATGATTTTTATGTGGCATAAAAGCTTTTTCGAGGGTCGTGAAGAAGTTAAAGATGATGAACGAGAAGGGCGCTCCAACACATCCAAAACAGCGATGATCATTGTTTTTCTTTTTGATATTAGGGGTGTTATTTTTATTGAATGGGCGCGTGAGGGTCAAACAGTGAACCAACATTTATATTTGGAAGTATTTATATAGGTAAAGCAACGTTGAAGAAAAAAACGTCGATTTGTGGAAGAACAACGCCAGGACAATGCACTATCCATTAAGCAGTTTTTAGCTAATAAGATCCCCGTAAAGATCGTTAACCACCCACCATATTAAACAGACTTGGCCCCTTGCGACCTCAACCTGTTTCCGAAAGCGAAAAAATCGTTAAAAGGAACCCGTTTTTAAATATTAGAACACGTCAAGGAAAGATAACAACTTCTTAACAACCTCTCTTCTGATGATTTCTAAAATTGCTTCCAACATTGGAAAAAAACGCATGCAACGCTGCGTCGATAGAGAAGCAGCGGCGTAGCGTGCCCGAAAGGGCGGGGGGGGGGGGGGGGCGACAGCTAAAAAGGGCGCCTCTGAAAACTGAAAAAAAATCTTGCGACCAAAAAAAAAGGTCATCATGTGTGAGGGGTCGACCGACAGGTCACAAGGGCGCCTCTCACAAATCTTGCGACCAAAAAAAAAAAAAGTCTTCATGTCGTTAGTTTCCCAGCCCACTCAATTGGCCGTTGCCGGCCCGACTTAATAAAGCTGGGGGCGCTTCGGCCACCAATGGGGCGCCACTACCCTCGGGGCGGGGGGGGGTGCGACGAACCTCCCGCGCCCCCCACGCTACGCCGCTGTAGAGAAGGGGACAACATTGATGGGAACATCATTAAGTTGTATTAGTATTTAAATAAAGTGCAACAGTCTTATAATTTTATTGTCACACCTTGGATATAATATTTTTATTTCGATTTAACTTTGCACCGCCTCCACAGACTTACCGGCTTCAGGAAATTTTAATTATTTTATAGTTCCTTTTTATATTAAATACTTATCCCATAAAAGAATTATTTCAAAACCCTAACGCGCTCATTATATAACATACGCAGAGCTTCCTCTTAAACCAACATGGGTCTAATCCTTCAGGTAAGGTATGAGACCATATTAGTTTGATTTTTAACTTTTGGGTTAATTTTTTTAAATAAAAAACAAGAGAATTTGCCTAAAACCTAAATAAAAACAAAAAATGCAATAATATAAAGGTGGAATGTGTAAACTGGGCCTATCTGTATCTTTATTGGAGTCGGTTATTATTGAAACAAAAAAACATAAAAATAAAAAAGGAAGTTTTAGGCAAATAAGGAAAAATTAAAAAATCTCGAAAAAAAGGAATATTTGCAATTTGTTAAGGCAATTTTTTGACAATGGTAGGATCACAGCAAAATAAATTGATAAAAGTTGAAAAAAAATTTCCAGAAAAAATTTATATTCCTTATTATAACTATTCCCTAGTATTTTTCATAAGATTTTTCTCGTTAATTCTTTTAAATTACTATTAATTTTCTAAAACTTTACTTAGACTAAATTTAAAATTGATATATTATTTATATTTGCCTAGATGTCACATGGTGACTGTGTATTTATGTGTGTGTGTGTCAGTGTTTTATACAGAAAGAGAGCACACTTAATGGAGTACAGTGTACTCCGGTTATAACGTACCCTCAAGGGACCAGAAAATATGTACTTTATAAGCGGAAGTACGTTATAAACAACACAATTAAAAAGAAGAGTATTGTATTATGGCCGGACCAATGAAATATGTACGTAATAATCAAAAGTACGTTATAACCCAGGTACGTTACTGTATTTAAAAAAAAAAAACATTAAAGAATTTATACAACACAATCATCTAAGCATATATCTTCGTCTAAAACAGTATTTTAAAATTTTTTGTATAAATAAAAAATTTTAGCAGCCATATATATTTTATACTAATAAAACTTTTTTTCAGTAAATTATGAAATAAAACAGTTTTGTATAATCTCCATCTTTATTAATATTATGTAGGTACTCGAACTTTGGAAGATATACAGGGTCTTTCAGACCACCCGTACAGGTCGATTATTTCTGATGATATTGGTTTTGAGGTCCAAACCTTACAGGAAGTGTCAAAATCCCAATCGAAGTTGATTTTCTTAAATGGAATATGCTATTTTTGAATGTGGATTTTAAGCCTACGTAAAAAAATTTAAGAAAGTTTCCGAATTTTTTTGCCGAAAAATGCTTGCTTTACACAAAAAAAGTTCCAGCGGAATTTTGACACTTCCTGTAACCTGACCTCGAAAGTAACATCAGAAAGAGCACATCTCATTACCTGGCCAGTGATTTAATATTTAAAAAAAAATCATATTTCCTTTTGAAATAATAGCCTGTACGGGTGGTCTTAGGGCCGGTTTATCAATGGAGGGTTGAGTTAAATTAACTCGGGTTATTGTATCCCTGAGTTAAATTATTTCGGGGGATTGTTGCGGGTTAAGGAGTTGACCTATAGTTAAATTTCCTCGTACATCGTGGGTTAAGTAGGCTAATCCTGATTTTATGAGGAAACCTAAAACAGGGGCAACTTATTTTAACCTTTCATGAAACCACGGGTTAGTGTTAACCTGAGTTATCTTTATTGATAAACCGACCCTTAATGAAACATATCAAAAGTTCAGAAGTTATAATAATAGTCGTTTTTATGAATGGTAATACATTTTGTTTACTATTTTCGTTTTATGATAAAAACTAAAAAATAAATTAAATAAAACAATTACTAGTGTAAAAATTAAAATTATAAAAAATCTCATCAGTCACAACGGTTACAATTGATTAAAAGTCCTTCGAAAATCCTTTGAAACTTTAGTTTGCTGTTTTTAAATATTTTTGAGATAATTTTTTTATAAAAAGCTTTGTGGGACAAAGTCTTGTCCTGATTTAAAACTGCCTTAAAAATAATTTAAAATAAGTCACACAGGTTGAATTTATTAGGGAGTTATTGTAATAAAGCCATGCAGTAATAGTGCCGGGCAATATTCTGACAGTTTCGCATTATAAAAACAGCTGTGTTCTTTCAAAATTAGGCCTTTGTGTATTATAAGAGCCGGAATTAATAGTGCCGTCATTATTAATGGAAAATAAACGACTGGATTTATAAATTCGACGTTGGTATGTCAATTTGGAAAGATCAACTGTCAGTTTTCCATGGATAACTATCAGAATAGTGCCCGACACAATTACTGCCTGGCTTTATTGCAATAAGTCCCTATTATTAAAATTCGAAGGACTCTTAAGAAGGGGGTAATTGATATCTTTGGCGATTGTTACAAAAAATCAAAATATCAAACTTTTTGAGTTACACCCCCTTTTAAAGAAAGGGTTTCTATATACACAAGGAAAAATAATCTTAAAAATCAAAACAAACCAAACCAATCTGTTTGACAATGACAACAAATTCCTTTGTTACTTGTCAAAAGAGTATTTAACTTTCACACCTTTTAATAGTTAGGTTAGGTACCATTCCGTTTCTTTCAGGTGGATGCTTTTTTTATCAAAAATGTCTATATTTAAGCTTTTCTGAAGAATCACTTTAACCCCGTAAAAAAAAACAAACCAAATCTTGACAAACTAATAAAAAATAAATTGACTTTTTTTGGCAGTAGTTATACCTTTAAAACCCTTTTCAATGCGAAACGCGACGATCACAAGGGGTGGCACTAAACTGGCCTTAATGGGCGGAGTTATTGTATAAGCCGCTCCCATTTTAAAGAGCGTTAGTCGTATTTCTCCTTAAGTTTCTCACTCTACTCTCTTAATAGTATAGAAGCCTATGGTATCCCGTGGGAGAGTTGTGAAAGATTTTTTTAAACTACGTTAGACCGATTGATAATATATCACACAATTTTCACCGGATGCTTGCCTCCAATTTGAGTAGGAGGGTCGGTGAGACGTCATAAATCCAAGATGGCTTTTTTTTCATGTTTTTGCACAAAATGTCGCTTCTAACTTTTGAGAAATTATTTTTACAAAAAAAGTAGTTAATACGTGTTTTGTTTGCAATAGAACAATAAATAAGATAGTAAAGAAATTAGTTTTACATCTTAAAAACTAACAAAGATATATTTTTTTTTTAATAGAAAAAATAATTTTTTGCTAAAAAAAAATAATAATTGGTGTTTTTCCGCAAACATTAAACGTATTTACAGTTTTTCTGTAAAACTAATTTAGCGAAACTTATAAGCAAAAGTATCTGAAAAAGCATGAAAAAAGCCTCCATCTTGGATTTATGACGTTACACACACGTTACCTTCCCTTCAAGGCAACATCCGACCACTTAATATTGAGTGATCCATCACCAATCGATCGAGAGTAGTCTAAAACCATAAACATTCATTAAATTTCTTTGACTAAAACTTTCTTGAACAAAGTTGAATTTTTATAATTTTTTTAGTATTTAAAAAAGTAACAATATCTTTTTTAGTTCTTGAGATATAAAGCTTATTAAAACGACAATGAAATTGTTATTCTGTTTCGAACAAATCATAACCCATACAATTTTTCTGTAAAAATGATGAGGCAAAAGTTAAAAGCAAAAGTTTGTAAAAAAACATGAAGGAAATGACATTGAATTTATAACGTCACACATACGTTACGTCATATATACATATAAAGCTTTACGATATTATTTGGTGCTCTCTTGCAAACAAAAAACTTATAAGCCAAAATCTGTAAAAAAAGCATGGAAAAAAGCTACCATTTTGTATTTATGACGTCACACAGGCGCTTCCACTCAAATTGAAGGCAAACAATCGGTGATCTGTGATGTGTAATCTATTATCAATCGATCAACGGCAGTTTTAAAAAATCTTTTACAACTATCCCACGGGACACGATTTTTGACTACAGGCTACTCAACTGTAAGGCGGTTCGAACAGGTCTGACAGGGATGAGCTAGTCTTAGAAGGCGGAGTCAGTCCTTACTCGTGAACTATTAAATGGTCTGGTCTTTTCGAAACGCCTATCCTATAAAAAAGGCGGAACTGACTTCTGGTACACTGTAATCTGTGTATGTACTGTATCTGTTAAATTTTTAAATTTTAGGAGGTTCAAACGAGCCTATTGGGGAGGAAACAGTTTTATAAGGCGGAGTTAGTCATTTCCAATGATAGGGCGGCACTAGTTTTTTTGATTCACCCATTTTAATGAATGCTGTGAGTCAGTAACTCGTGTTTAGTCCAAACAAACGGTTTAAGTCTTTTCAAAACGCCTTATCATTGGGCGTGGCCAATTCCAGACTAAAACGCTCTCTTTTATGTTAACGGGTTCAGCGTTTAAGATGCTTTTCTTAAAATAAACCCTCCCTCCTGAATTTTAACCTCTTAGGCTGTTCGAATAGGCCTCACCTGGAATGGAGGAGTGTTATAAGGTAGAGTGAAAGGGCGGTACTATGTTATTTTCGAACCGCCTATTCTATAGCTGGGTGTGGCCAAGTCTAGACTAAAACGCTCTGGCCCGGCCTTAGATGGGCGGGGTCAGCGTTTACGCCGCCTCCCTGTAGTACGGGTTGATGCCCTTTATCGGGAAGGGGTGCGCCTCGGTGTTAAACACCCACTCGTCCAAGGACAGCAGGCTGTCATCTGAGAAAATCAGGTACAGGTACTGAAAAAAAGAAAGTTGATGACTACTTAAATGTTATTCTATGAAACGCAGAGGTAACGTAATTATATGTCCGCTACCTCTGCGATTTATAAAATAACATAAGTTGTTAAGTTTGTTAAAAAATTGCACGGTAGTGAACACCTACTATATTTCAAATTATTTTAAAGTTGTACCCCCATAAAGACCTGTTAATAGACAAAACCACAGAAATATTGTTTTTGATTTGATCTTTCCCAACTTAACCAATAATAAAGTGCTTTACAATGAAGAATTTAAATAATATACCGGGTAGGCCAAAAAAAAACCGGACAATTTTTTTATTATAACTTTTGAACTATACAATCGATTTTAATTTATTTAACTGCACTTAGCAGAGAATTAATCAGTTTTGATATTTTTTTGTCCGACATCTCAAAGTGCAAGATTGAGGACGAAATTAAAATGTACCCTTTAAAGATGCTCGTTTATTCTTGTGTTGCGAAAATGTTTTAATATATTTTTTTAATTAGTAAAAAAGCTGCATTCTTGCCACGTACAAGGTACAAATCAGCAAAATCGGTTTAGCGGTTCTAAAAAAAATTATTTAATAATCATGTCTGCATTTATTTCCTTGTAAATTCATTAATACTGAACCGATTTTAATGAAATAAAAAACATCCTGGTAAGCATTGATTGCTTTTTAAAGATCATGATCAAAGTTTATCACCATCTTAAAATTAAAGATGGAAAAAAAAAATTATATTTAGTCAAAACTTATTATTTCTCTGCAGTTTGTCCCATTAAAATCGATGGTATAGTTCAAAAATTGTAATGAAAAAAAAATTTCCGCTTTTTTTGGCCCACCCGGTATGTCGTATTATTTAAAATGCTGGCCTTACCTTAAGTGTTTCTGCCAAAAAGAAGCTCTGTTGAACATCATCATGGATGGGTTCTTCAGAGTAGACATTTTTAATACCGGAATAACCGGATGGTGTCCGACAATATTTTTCTATCGCCTAAAATTAAAAAAAAAAAGTAAATTTAACTGATTTAAATAACAATTAAAATACGTTTGGTCAAAAAATTTAAGTTTCAAAAATGAGCATAAACTTAAAAAAGTGCATCAGAAAGTGTGAGTCTAAATATGTAAGAAAAGGATGGCGAGAAAATTCTAGAGAGATCGGGTACAATGAATTATATATGAAGTAACTGGAACGGCCACGGCTATACATTACGTATATTGGACACTGATGCAAAAATTTAAAGAGTTTTTTTAGAGTAAGAACATACAATGAATGCTATAGTCCAAATTATACGCATTTGTAATGACGTCATTTTTGTTTATCTTTGTTTAGTATATGATTAACAGCGGTAACAATAAACTTTAAAAAAAAGTAGTGTCTATAATTAATTAATTTTTTAAATAGGTAGGTAATTGGTTATGTGACGTATCCGTGACGGTCAATCAAAAACATGAGTTTGTCAACTTTGTCGGAAATTATTTTAAAAAGTTGTAAAATGCTGAGAAACAAATATAATAGGTATAATGAACAATCGCAGCTGATAATTTTAAATATATTGGCTTTTTTTTAACTGGAAAGGGAACAAGTCCAAAATGAAATCGCACTTCAATTTGAGAATGTGATACAGCGAGCCGCAGATGCAACAAAATTGAGCCAACGATAGTAAATATAAAAATATCTACGCCATACGTTTTTTTCTCACCTGGTGACGTCATTACAAATGCGTAAAATTTAGACTATAAGCATTGCAACCTTTTTCTCTCTAGTTCTAATTAGAGGCCCTCGATACAGTTGACACTTGTTTTGGTGTAAAACAAGTGTCAAATGTATCGAGGGCCTCTAGTTCTAATCACCGGTGGTATTTTGTGAGCTTAATACTTCAAGGAGATTGTCATTTGTGATTTGTTATTAAAGTGTTTGTCAATGTTGTCAGTATATTTTTGAAATTGTTTTTGTTGAACAAAAATAAAAAATGGGAACACACAAGCAACGCATCGCTTGTAAAAACGAGTTTTATTGGAGTGAAAAGCCGGTCCTTTTTGAAGTAAGTAGCTTTAATTATTTAAAAAACTTTATTAGTACGTAATCGCAGTAAAAATCCAGTTATAGATTAAAAATCAAACGTCCGCGAACTTTTAAAACCACAGAATATCATCGAAGAGTAAAAGTAAAAAAGGAAAGGTAGTATCTCCTGTCCAGCGTGCTCCCTCTACAAAAAATATTAATATTTTTGCCTCACTTTGCATATGTAAAGCGAGCGACATCTACCAGCAAATACTCGAAGGGCGACATAAAATAATTATTTATCTAGATTGACCGCTTTTAGATATTCTGTGGCTCAGAAACTTAAATCATAGTATGAGAGCAAGGAGACAGTTGATTAAAAACGTTAATTAAATAACTGTAGTACTCAATCAACGGTAGAAAAAAGGACCAAAACTTACTTGGGCAGCCTCCCAGGCCCATTCCCGGTACTTTTCATCTTTGGTTAGCCGCCACATATAGAAGTAGGCCTCAATCACCTCAGGTCTTAATATGTAGTATTTTTCGTTACTTTTTAACCCGCGGGCTTCGGCACCTTCTGCAAAAAAAAATAAAGATTTCTATGCTTATTGATTTAAAGTACTCTTTTAGTCCCTGTTTTTTAAAAGAAAGAGCTCTGTTTAATCAAATTTTGACTTTATTTTCCAAGGATTACATTTAGGGCTAAAGTGTTTTTTTATCCCCTTTAGTCGGACTATAAATATTTTGTCTCGGGATTAAAAGTAGCAGTTTAGCCCTTAGTTGTGTATCATATACTATTATAATTTTATAGTCGAGGAAATAGCTCACAAAAAATTCTCACATGTTTTTTTTATGGCAAATCAGATTTAACTCTCTTGTTTAAAGTTTGAATGCTAAAAAAATAGTATTTTATGGAAAAAGAAGAATTTAATACTATAAAATAATGAAAATTTCCATTTCTGTGGAGGCGGATATCGGAATAAAAATATTAAATATTGCAGGCAAAAATCTAATTGTAAGCCTTTTGAAATACCAATTTTTTGGGCAGAGTTTTGCAAATTTTGAAAAAATATTTTTTGCACTTTAAGAAAGAGACTTAAATGCACCGCGCATTTAAAACCCAATCACGGTGAAACGGTTCTAGAAAAAATAATGTAATCAAAAAATGACTAAAAATTAGGTAATCTAGGCACATTTTTTGAAGGTTAAGGTTTATTCATTAACGAAAATACGTTAATGGGTTTATTTTTTTTAATAAGGATTTAAATGCGCGCTAAGGAATTATTTTCTTTACTAATTGTCAACAGTTTTATCAAAAAATATGAAATACTTTTCCCATAAAAGCGTTATTTTAAAACCTCTCATTATATGCCATACGCAGAGCTTCCTCTTAAACAAGAAATCAAGTCCTCATTTTACAGATAAAGGTATAAAGAAAGAGACGGACACAAGATAAACAAAAACTCTACCTAGACCTAGTTCAAAATTTCTTAGTACTGTATCTTGAATGTCTTCAATTTCTTGGTAAGACATATTTGCATCTAAAAGAAAAGTAAAGTAAAGAAACAATAAAAAAATTATTGACTTACAATAAAAAACCATTACATAACATAAAAAAGCTTTAAACAAAGATTTACCGTCTACAAATTTGTAGAAAAACTTTATAACATAACTCTCACAACAGAATAAAAATACTAAACTGAATTACCCTATAAATGTTTGACAAAAAACATACAAATCTTTTTGAAAGCACCTTTTGACATAGCAACTCAACAAAAATACAACACACAGTAAGCGATATAAATATAAGACAAAAGCCGAGAAATACATACCAAGAAAACACTACTTAGAAAAAGCACTTTTTGACACACAAAATATTTTAATTTCTACATTAAATCACCCAGTATAGTTTAAATGAACAAAGTTTTTCCTAAATCACTCTACATTAACATATTAAATGCGCTAAATTTCCGAGAATATTAATTAATATTTTTGAACTTAGACAAAGAAAAAATAAATTAAAATACAGGTATTACCTTAAAAAATACTCTGTCAATATATGGGTACCTAAGCTAACACTAGGTACTATAGTTATAGTGTACGTGTGAGCTAATATAACTAAAAACTGAAATACATTTTATTCAACTCCAGACTCAATTACCTTTCGTTTGATACCACACAAGCCATGTTTTGACCTAAACTCTAATTTTTGAAATCTACCCCTACCCTTTTTTTTAAACTAAAATGTATTTTGTTTAACTCCAGAAGTAATTACTAACTACTAATTTTTTTTTAAAGAACCAAAATTTATTTTGTTTAACTCCAGACTCTAGTACCTTTCGTTTGATATCACCCACGCCATATTTTCACATAAACTCTAATTTTTGAAATCTACCCCCACCTTTTTATTTATTTATTTAGACAGACAGACAGATAGATTTAGGAAAGTAGTAGTAGTAGTAGTAGTAGTGTGGGGTAGGCTCTAGGCCTAGCGACTAGGCACATGAAGCGCCCTTTTCGCCAACCCCCGGGCATCCCCACCTACTGCGTTCTTCCTTCGCTAAGGAATCTGCCCGTCTTCTGTACAAAGGCATATCGGGCCACCTCAGATTCAGAAGGTCCTCCGCCTCAAAGGCTTCCTCTTCGAATACCTCTCTTCTTGCCTCCTTGTATGCTCCGGCACAACATCGCTCGCACGTCGCGTCCTCCTTCACTTTCATTTTCGCCAAGTGTCCTTATAGGGTTAGGAATCCCACTATTTAACAAAACTACAACTTTGGCAAACTGTAATGAGTAATCAATATTAGAGACTTATTCAAATAAGGTCATGCAATAATAGTGTCAGGCCGTATTTTGACAGTTTTGCATTGGAATATGACAGCTATTTTGTTAACTATAGGAACCGAAATAAATACTGTCGACTTTAATTATAGATAAATAAACGACTTAGTTTTAAATTCGACTTTGGTATGTCAGTTTTGAAAGATCAACTGTAAGGCTGCAATGTAAATCTGTCAAAATACTGCAATAATAGTGTCATTGTATGGCTTTATTTCCCTATTAATAACGGAGAAACATATTAAGTAAAATATAACCAATCACCCTGTACTTACCTGTAAACCTAAAGGACTCTGGACCCAACTTCGTGTAACTTCGGTCGTACGCCTCGTGACAGGTGTTTGTCACTTGTTTCGCCACGTCCATGTATTTTTGCGACGCCTCATTCTTGAGGGTCATTGAAGCTAGACCCAGCAAACCGCCTACAAGTAAAAATTTATAGAAATTGACCGAAATATCAAAATATATTTTAGTATGTCAGCTGTTTTTAAAATTTTTCCGAACGGTCACAGGATTCAATGGTCGGAAGCTAAAGTTTTGCATAAGGAGTCGCATTGGAGAAAGTTTATAATGACATACCAAACATATGGAAATCACTTCTTAAGGAAAACAAGGATTAAAAAGAAGTCACACCTGACTGCACATCAAGTAGTATAAGTAGTGGCCTGTAGACAGGATTATTTAGTTTACACTTGAAAACGGTTAGAGAAACTTACTAACCGAAACGTCGTGTTTAAAATAAATAAAGTCAATGGAAGTCCGAAATTTTGTTTCTACTTATATTGATGTTGTATTAAAGTGGCACCGAGTCATCAACAGGGCCTGGTCACTCGAGCTTCACTTACCAGTCGATGGCGGCGCCACCGTAGACCCCCGCTCATCCTCACCCAACCCGCTACTGCCCATCTTTTCGGTAGAAACCAGCTGATCGGTCTCGAATTTTCTGGAATTCCATTTTTTCGTTTTTTACTGCAATTTTTACGGCTTTTACCAACATTTTTGGTATTTAGGAAAACAAATTTTACCGGCCAGTCAAAAATTCAAGAATTTGTTAATAATCTCAAGTAAGTATATAACATAACGTATAAAATAAATTTGCATGGTTTATTTTAACAAAAAGCCCAATTTCATCGGCGTGGCCAGCCTGAAGGGGGCTGCGGCCTACGTCTATGCTTTCTGTGATACACATATATTGTATCTGTATTTTTCTAATAGTAGTGATCCAGGGGACCCCTGCAATACATAAGGGCAGCCTGAGATCCAACAGAGGGGGCCAGGCCCCCCTTAGCTACGCTGATGTCTATCCTCTGATTGTGGGTTATAAATTTCCAACCTTGGGCTGGGTTCGGTTTGCTTATCTAGCACTTTTGGTAAATAGGAATTATAACATTCCGAAGAAAGAATATTGTTTGTATATTACAATTTTATATTGTTTCAGGTAATGTTTTTCCAGCTGCTCCAAAGGAGACATGACTGACATGCACATAGAGTGGGGCTCGTGTACACAATTCACATTTTCAAAAACGAGACCAATTATAACAGCGGGATAGATCATTTAGGGTAATTTGGTGTGTATGCTAAGATCAAGAGAGCAGCACTCACTACGTGACCTAGGATATTCTACCTGGGCAAATATGGTGTACTAAAATTAGCAACCGAACCACCTCTGGACAAAAGTGTTATATAAAATATGATATATTGTGACTGAGCTAGCCCCCTAATATATGTAAGGAACTCACATGTTTATTATTAAGAGAGATTAATTATAATACTGGTATTACATATTTAGTGTGTTGAATTATACAATAAAAAATTAATTAATTTTCTTTTAATAAAGTTTTAAATAAGTTATTTATAATAAATACCTACCCACATACATAATGTAGTTTTATTTTCTGAATTTACTGCCAAAATATTTGCATTGTTTCATTTTTGATATGAAACAATGCAAACATTTTGGTGCAATCAAAATTTAATTTTTAAAATTGGCGGCTACCGCCACCGCGCCAGCTGGGCGATTGCAGCGCCGCGCTCGATAGGTCAGGAACTAAAAAAAGAGGCATATAATGAGTGTCCCATCTTTTTTTATACTTATTTACCTAATCTGTGGTCATCAAAACCGTGATGGACGGGAAGGGAGTAGAGGGGTACATACAGTGGCCCGCACTTCCTGTAATTTTTTTATTGGTATTGATTCCCAAACCGAGGCACTGCATTAATTAGTCATTAGCTTACTATTTTACTTGCTTTTTATTTATGTCTTCTTCTAAACGATTTTATTAGAAAGAAACATATATACTCTTGTCTGGTTGATGACTTGGGCTATGACGTTTTCTATTCGTTGTTGTTTTGACTGTTTTAATGTCAAACAAATCGGGACCGACTTTTTACAAAACAAATTACTGTTTTTCCAACTAAATAAATATTTCGCATATTTTAATATAATTTTTGATTCTCTTTTATGTTTCGGATCTTTATTTATTAGGTAAGTACCTATTTTATATCTCCTTTAAAAGGTCTCGGTGTTTTATTATAGACATATAAAGCGGCACACTGCAGGTACAAAGTAAAACAACAATTTTTTGGGGCTTCTTTACATAGATTTTGCCGCAAAACTTGGTTTACCATAGCTATGACGCGGTGCCACTTATATACATCCTCAACTATAATCATTGTCTACGAGTTTTAAACAAAAAGTAAAGGATTATATGTAATATATGTCTGGGACAAATTATTAAACTAAAAAAAGAAAACCAAACAGCTGAAATCAAGAGACAAGTAAGATTGGCCTGGGCAGCATTTGTAAATTAAGCTACATATTAAAAAATATCATTAGTACCTCAAAACGAAAGTGTATAACCAATGTATCCTTCCTATCTATAGATCCCAGACCTGCACACAAAATTAAACATGGATAAGGTAACAAAATCCCAAAGATCATTGGAAAGACAAATGTTTAATGTAAATCTAACAGATAGAACAAGGAATGAATGAATAAGAAATAAAATAAAAGTAAGGGATCATGTCAGAGGAGAAGAAGCAAAATTAGACATTTTCCGGTCATAATAGCTGACAAAAAGATGATCGATGGAATAAATGTATTGTAAACTAGAGACCTTGGAAAAATAAAAGAAGTAGGGGAAAACCCCAAATGAGATGGGCGGACGGTTTGAAGTGACATGCGGGCACTAGATGGATAAACACGGCGACAGACAGAGAAGAGTGGAAGATAATGGAGGAAGTCTTTGTCCGAAGATGGATCGAAGAAGGCTACATAGATAGATAGATATCAAATTCTAGTGCATACCTGAGAAACATGCCAAATGATCCATCTTATGTTCCGTCCTGTCAAACTTCCTCTCTGCGAAGTACGTCAAACCGCCCGGTGAGGTGAACAGCATGTGTTTGAAAATGGCCTGCATCGACTCGTCGAACATTTCCCGAGCCTCGCCGTCTTCTTTGTTAGTCTGAAGCCAAACTTTGAGGAGGTATTCGTAGAAACTGTCTCCTAGGGCGCCCATTGAAATGTGATCTGAAAAAATACAAGAATTCAAAGGTAAAGAAAAAATACACGTTCTGGTACTGGGTACCTCGTACACGTCGATTTTGGGGAAACGCAAACATTTAAAACATGTAAAAAAACCAACTACGTGAAAATTGTATTCTGTAAAAAGAATTGAGATTAAAGTAAAGCCAACTTCTTTGTTCTTGTCTTCTTGTTTGTAAATGTTTTTTTAAACTTTACTTTTACAGCCAAACTTCTTTATGTTCAATTTAGCACTGAATCATTTGCAAGCGTAATAGCCAAGTTTAGAAAAACATTTCCAAACTAGTAAGAACCTTTCATTTTGAAATTTGTATTGGAGAACTTGGGTTTACTTTTATCTCAATTCTTTTTACGGAATACGATTTTCGCGTACTTGGCTTTTTTACATAAAATGTTTTTGTTTTGATTTCACTCCTTTTTTAAAGGATTTGGAAAATATTTAAATTTAAAAGTAGTAAAATATGCGGAATATTGTTCAAAACAAAGTTTATTCCTTTGTTTTTATCATAGTTCCTATCAGCCTTCTAAAGTTCAGCTTTCTAGAGTTCCTGAAAGTGGGCAATATTACTTTTACAGAACTCTTCATTTATAGGGGAGGGAAGTAACTTAAAATGTTGTGTTTTTAATTTTTTTTCTATAGTTTTATCATAGTTTCTATCGGCTTTCCAAAGCTTAGCTCTCTAGCGTTTCTGGAAGAGGGCAATGTTGTATGTATGTATGTATTCGAAAGTGGTGGCAGGCCCTACTGGACCTCCATGCACTGCGACCACAAATGGATCTATTGTGCCCACGTACCTACATACTGAGTTTGACTAAAGTGGCATATTTTTTTTCCACCCAGTATATGAAAAAACTCTGCAGATTACAACAATAAATGATTTAGGCTTAACACTTTGGCTCAAAGGTAAACCACTAAGGCCTCTGCATTATTAGCCAAGAGAGGGCAATGTTACTTTTACATAACTTTACATTTATAGGGGAGGGAAGCAAATTAAAATTTTAGAGTTTTTAAATTTTTTCCTAGTTTTATCATATTTTCTATCGGTCTGCCAAAGCTCAGCTCTCTAGCGCTTCTGGAAGTGGGCAAGGTTAAGTTTACATACCTTTACAGGTTAGGGGAGGAAAGTAAATTAGAATTTTGAGGTTTTTTTCCAAAGGTTTGGTCATTATTTCTATTAATCTGCCAAATTTCAGCTTTGTGGCATGCCTGGTAGTAAAGTAGAATTTTGATGATCTATACATGAGTGAGTGGCAAATTAGACGTTTTTTGAAATTTCGTAACTATTTTGCGACTTTATGGAAGCCCATGAAACTTGAAGGGGTTCTTTACTCTATAAAGATCTACGACTGTGCAAAGTTTGAGTTTCTTGGCTCATTCCAAAGTAGAGTTTTAAATAGGTCAAATATGGGCTGAAATGTTTCAAGAAAAGATGGTACAGCAGTTTACGCTTACTTGGCGGGGCACTGCCGTGCTCCCAGATAAAGTACTTACGTTGTCCCCATTTGCCAGTCCTGGGATTCAAATAATTGGGATAGAGCCCGTTGGGCTTTTCGGTCTCCTGCAAAACATGTCGGATCTTGTCGACTTTGTTCCTGTACAGAGACTTGCCCGTGACGTCGCTCAGGTACCCGAACTCCATGTGAAGCGTACCGAATTCCGACAGGATGCTGGAACTACTGCTCGCCCAGCCGTAGTTTCTACTTGCCTGTAAAAAATCAGAAATAAACTCATAAAAAATAAGTAAACATGCTTTCGATCTTATTAATTTTTGCAAATAGAAATAAGGCAACGGCTTCATCGTTACGTTAAATGAATAATCTTAGTGAACAAGGCAAAATTCTTGTTCGTTACATTACATGTTATATTACAGGTAACATCACATATTACATTACACGTTATATCACATATTATATTATATATAACATCACATGTTACATTACATACTGTGTGTTTTTTTTAGGTAACAGTGGCTTTTTCTGTTAGTTTTCGTACGTTTTTGAAAAACCCTCGAAGAAGAAGACACATTTTGGGTATCTTGAAATTTTAACTGGTTATAAAGAAAAAATTTACCCGGCTATACAGACATTTTTGTGATTTTTTACATTACATGTAACATCGCATGTTATTTTTTATGTAATATCGAATGTTATGTTACATGTAACATCGCATTTTACGTTACATGTAACATCGCATGTTACTTTACATGTAACATCGCGTGTTACTTTACATGTTGTAACATCGCATGTTACTTTAGATGTAACATCACACGCTAAAATACACGATTATATGGATGCACAAAATATTCTTAACTTACCCCAGTTTTGAAATTCACTAAAGCATGCGGAATTCCGGTAGGGGTGTTGAAGGCTGGCAGCAGTTTGTCGGCAATCTGTCTGGCTTTTTCCCTGAAGACTGTTTCTCCTGTCAACGCGAAGCAGGATAGAAGACCAGCGACAAATCGTATGTTGACTTCGAAAACTGAGATGTCAGCTACCTGAAAAAAGAAACTCAGTTAAAAAAAATGTATTTTTTCTCAAAAACGGCTAGAGATACAAAAATTTGCAGGAAATCAAAAAGTTTCTGAATAAAACAGGTAATTCATTTTATATTTTTGAATCTGCCAGTGACTTGCTGCAAAAAAGTTCTGGAGGAAAATAGGGGGCATGACCCCGAAAAAAATATCACCCTGTTGATTTTTCCTAATATTTGGCATGCTTGCTGATGTCTGCCTTGTAGCTAAATAAACGTTCCAGATTTGAGCTAAACATCTCAAAACCTGCACAAGTTATAAAGAAAAAACAAACAAAAAATTCAAACTTTTCTTAGAATCCCTGTATATTCGAACTTCTCCTGTTATATAAAATAAAGCATTTAGTAATTGTATTTCTGAAGAACCCTGTAAAATATTAAACTTGAACTTTTTTTGCCCCTTCTGGGAAAACTTTCGAGCTTTCCCAAACACCGGAAAAGCGGAGAAAAATAACCCGCCGAGGCCATTAATTGAAAAAGGTAATAAAAACAAAACCACTAGAACATCGCTGCTTTTCCTGTGAACTGAAAAAGCTCGAACCGGTGCGGCACTTCGAGAAGTTTTTAATTACCTACTACATATTTTTGCTTTACTTCATAATAAATATTAGTAGTGCATTAAGACGGCGGAAAATTCTAATTTGAAGGAAGTTCACGAGGTATAAAGTCTTTACAAAAAGTTTCACGGGCAAGACCTCAGAGGTAAAGGTAGCTACGGGGACGCGTTTCTGCCTCATTAGGCTTCATTCAGCCCGAGCATAACCATAAAATGGAAGGAGATGAAATGATGATGTGGGTAACTGAAAAAGAAATATGAAATATGGTGTTTACTGAGGAGAGACCAACTGTCATGAATGAAGCCTAATGAGGCAGAAACGCGTCCCCGTAGCTACCTTTACCTCTGAGGTCTTGCCCGTGAAACTTTTTGTGAAAATTCTAATTTTCAAATTTTTTGCGTTTTTAAATAATAAACAAAAAAACACATACGCATTTTTATAAGCATTTTTGGATTCTTATAATGCACATACCGGGTGGGCCAAAAAAAACCGGATTTTTTTTTTATTATAAATTTTGAACTATACAATTGATTTTAATGGGACAAACTGCACTTGGCAAAGAATTAATCAGAGTTTTGACTAGATATTTTCTTGCCCGCCGTCTCAAAAACCAAGATGTCGGATAAAATTAAAATGTAACCTTCAAAGATGCTCGTTTATTCTTGTGTTGCAAGTATGTTTAATTATTCTTTTAAATTAGTGAAAAAGCCGCATTCTTGCCACCCATAACAAGGTACGAATCAGTAAAATCGGTTCAGTGGTTCTAAAAAAATATTTTTGTTTCAACCATTGTTTTACATGTCATACGATTGCCTTGCCAATCATGTCTGCATTTGTTTCCTTATAGATTCATTACTACTGAACCGATTTTAATGAAATAAAAACATCCTGGTGAGAATTGATTGCTTTTTAAAGATCATGATCAAAGTTTATTGCCATCTTAAAATTTCAGAATCATACTTGATTCTTCAAAATGGCGTTTTTATTCTTATTTACTAATTATAAGTTTTTAATGTTTTACTTTTTTTTTTAATTTATAGAAAAATTCCACTTTTCTCCCGCAAATTAATAAATTCGGTGTGGTGGTTCTCAAAAATACTATATTTGTTTCAACCATTATTTTACATATTATACGATTGCATTGCCAATCCTGTCTGCATTCATTTCCTTATATATTCTCTTAAAGACTATAATTAAAATTTGCCGCCATTTGAGAATTTAAAATGTCGGATAAAATCACACTTGATTCTTCAAAATGGCGTTTTTATTCTTATTTTTCCAAAATCTTTTAGGTTTTTTAATTTATAGAAAAACACTACTTTTCTTCCGCATAAAGAGGTACAAATTAACAAAATCGGTGTAGTGGTTTGTAATGTTTTACAAATTATACGATTGCATGAGTCTGCCCGACATCTTAACTTTTTTATTTCACTAAGATCGGTTCAGTAATAATGAGTTTATAAGGAAACGAATGCAGACAGGATTGGCAATGTAATCGTATAATCAATAAAACAATGGCTGGAACAAAAATAATTTTTTTAAGAACCACCGCACCAATTTTACCAATTTTTACCTCGTTTTGCGGAGAAAAAGTATGCTTTTCTATAAATTAAAAAAAAACTAAAACATTTTCAGAAAATAAGGATAAACACGTCATTTTGAAGAATCAAGTATGATTCTGAGCGCCATCTTAAATTTTAAGATGGCGACAATTTTTGATAATGATCGTTAAAAAGCAATTAATTCTCACCAGGATGTTTTTTATTTCATCAAAATAGGTTTAGAAATAAAATTTCGGACTTCATTGTCTTTATTTATTTTAAAACACGACGTTTCGGTTAGTAAGTATCTCTAACCGTTATCAAGTGTAAACTTGATAGAAGGACGCATCTACAGGACTTTGAAGAAGTACGCTGAAAATATCTCCGACGCTGTTAGATCCCGCCTGACTCCACACCACAGTAAGGCACCACATTTTTATGGATTACCAAAGATCCATAAAAAGGATATACCACTGCGACCAATTACCAGCTCCAGGGACTCACCGACCAGCACTTTGTCGAGGTTTTTGTTGGACATAATTCAACCACTACAGGGTAAGTCCGAATCTTTTGTCAAAAACTCGGAACATTTTGTCGAGGTTTTAAAAGGTATCGAATTAGATCCCGGCGATAGATTTGTAAGTTTTGATGTAGAAAGTCTCCACACCAACGTGCCAATAAATGAGTCACTCAGTATCATCAAAAACAAATTACAAACTGATGATACACTTCATGAGAGAACAACGCTATCGGTGGAGGGGGTGATGGATCTTTTGGAGCTCTGTCTCCGTAACTCTTACTTTCAAGTGAAAGATAAGTTCTACGCGCAAAATGATGGACTCCCAATGGGTTCATCTCTTTCGCCAGTGGTAGCAAATATATACATGGAGTGGTTCGAGGACCATGCGATCAACACAGCAAGAGTCAAACCAAAACTATGGCTACGATACATGGATGACACATTTATTATATGGCCGGAAAATGATGACGAACTACAAAATTTTCTACACCATTTAAACGGTATTCGACCAACAATCAAGTGCACCATGGAAATTGAAAAAGATTCGGCCTTACCTTTTTTGGATGTTCTTGTCAAACGATTAGACAGAAACATTCAAACCACTGTATATAGGAAACCTACACACAGGGGACAGTACCTAAATTTTAAGTCTAATTATTCTGTTGCAACAAAACAAGGAGTTATAAGAAGTTTGTATTTAAGGGCCGTAAATATTTGTAGTAATAATGAAGAATTAACCACAGAAATTAACAACATTAAAAAGGACTTACAACAGAATGATTATTCCGAGAAATTAATAAACTCAACGATATTTAAAATTAAAAACAAACTAAATGTACCAAATTCTCAAAATAATAATCCGTTAGGTGTTATTAACATTCCATATGTTCAAGGGATTTCAGAAAACATAAGACGAATAGCTAAACACTATAATATAAAAACAGTATTTTCTTCGGGAAATACGATAAGAAGTTTTGTAACTAAAACAAAACCAGACAATCCCTCAAATAACAAGGAATGTATTTACCAAATCCCGTGTGAGTGTGGTAAATCATATGTAGGTGAAACGAAACGCCCTCTTCAGGTTAGAGTAAATGAACATCTAAAAAGTACCCAATTAGGGGATATTGAAAAATCTGATTTAGCAGATCATGCATGGTCAAATGATCACAGGATTCAGTGGTCAGAAGTTAAAGTTTTACATAAGGAGTCGCATTGGCGAAAACGAAAGTTTATTGAAGCTGCGTTTATAATGCAGAATAAAGAAGTTTTCAGTCAACCAAGCACGGACATACCAAACATATGGAAACCACTCCTTAAGGAAAACAGGCGTCTTACGATTAAAAAGGGGGCGGGCCGTCACACCTGACTGCACACCAAGTAGTATAAGTAGTAGCCTAGAGACTAGATTGTTTAGTTTACACTTGATAACGGTTAGAGATACTTACTAACCGAAACGTCGTGTTTTAAAATAAATAAAGACAATGGAAGTCCGAAATTTTATTTCTACACAATCATTGTCTACGAGTTTCAAACAAAAATAGGTTTAGTCGTAATGAATTTATGAAGGAAATAAATGCAGACGTGATTGGCAAGGCAATTGTATAACATTCAAAAAAATGGTTGAAACAAAAATATTTTTTTTAGAACCCTCAAACGATTTTGATGACGCGTACTTTGTTGTTCGTGGCGGCGTTTTTAACGATTTTAAAAAATAATTAAAATATGTTCGCAACACAAAAATAAACGAGCATCTTTGAGGGTACAATATAAGTTCGTCCTCCATATTGAATTTTGAGATGGCAGTCAAAAAAATATAATTAGTTAAAGATCTGATTAGTTCTCTGCCAAGTGTTTTAATAAAATCGATGGTATAGTTCAAAAGTTATAATGAAAATGGTATACGAGGTGTGATAATAATAAAATTATAAGACTGTTGTAAAAAATCTACTTTATCTAAATACTAATACAACTTAATGATGTTCCCCATCAATGTCTTCTCTATCGACGCAACGTTGCATGCGTTTTTTTTCCAATGTTGGAAGCAATTTTAGAAATCATCAGAAGAGAGGCTGTTAAGAAGTCTTGCCGTTTTTTCCTTGACATATTTTAATTTTTTTAAACGGGTTCCTTTTAACGATTTCTTCACTTTCGGAAACAGGTAGAAGTCGCAAGGGGCCAAGTCTTGTGAAAATGGTGGGTGGTTAACGACGGGGATCTTCTTATTAGCTGAAAACTGCTTAATGGATAGGGCATTGTGGGTCGGTGTATTGTCCTGGTAGAGCAGCCACGCGATGTTCTTCCACAAATCTGGAAGTTTTTTTCTTGGAAGTTCCCTTCCCTACATCAATACTTCCAAATATAAATGTTGGTTAACTGTTTGACCCTCACGCGCCCATTCAATAAGAATAACACTCCTAATATCGAAAAGAAAAACAATGAGCATCGCTGTTTTGGATGTGTTGGAGCGCCCTTCTCGTTGATCATCTTTAACTTCTTCACGGCTCTCGAAAAAGCTTTTATACCACATAAAAATCATTGCATGAGACATACACTGCTCCCAGTAGACATCCTTTAGCATTCGAAAGCATTCAGTAGCCGTTTTTTACTTTAAATTAATACGTTGCTCAATTTTTTCGTTTGTCGTCCGGAAAATGAGCTATGCACGATCTGCTTCAAACCACTGGGTAAGCCAAACTAGCAGAGGAAAGACAACAAGATTGCGCGCGGTAGTAGAACGCACATCAAGGTGAATAACTCCAACCGCCCTAGGCGTGGAGATTTAAAACCTGTTAGTTCGTCAGACTTAAAATTTAATTGTCACACCTCGTATATTTTTTCTTTTGAAACCTATTTTTGCAATAAATCAATCAGAAAAATAAATGTAAGCAACTGCATACTCAAATACTCACGAGAACTCGACGTAATGAAGAAGAATAGCGACAGGGCTCGAAAAAAGAAACGTAAAAAAGGAGTTTTGTATTCGAAAAACGTAAAATCGGGAAAAGGAAGTAAAATGTATGTATCAAGTCTTAATGTGGATATAAAGAAGGGTGCATTCTTTAACGTAAAATTTACTAGGTATTGGGGACTTTCTGCGCATTAGTTAGAAAATATAACGAGTCATTTTGTGGTTATTTTGACTCAATTAACGTATTAACCTCCTAATACGTTAATGTTTGACTCCAAGCAAGCGCCCTAGAGAGCTAATATTTACCTAATAAGTGCGGTAAGTAGTCTTTTACCTTACTACACGCTACGTCAGTTGCATGAAGGAGGCGAAGCGAAGTTCGAACAAGCCATTAAGGGCGGTAGAGGCCTTTTTTCGCACGTTAGGTACAAAATTTTTCTTTTGAGCAAATAATTTTTAGATCAAATTTAATAGAACATGACGGATCTGATACCTTCCTAGCTACCCTATTAGCACCCTTCAAGTGAAGGCCTAATATATCAGCGTTGAAAACAGTTTTTTGTAAATATCCTAGAAACTAAAGCTCCTACGAAATTTTCGGTAATAACACGAATTATTAAGCAAAATGTAATCTACTATATCCCGAAAACAGCATATTGATGCGATGCTCCGTTAAAAATTTTTAATTATATTATTAAAAAACTGTCATGAGCATTAATGGATTTTACCCAGCTCGTCAGGGTCTCGAACACTATTTTACCTGAAAATTTTATGAAAATCGGTTCAGCGGCTTAGGAGCTATCGTCCTACGGACAGACACCCACAGAAACACACACACAGACAGACATCACGACGATATTGCTAAGATAGGTCAAAATACACTTAAATAAAGCATTTTCAGCGTTATCTCAAAAAACATTTTTTCGACGAAAATAATATCTGCTCTATCTAGCCATTGCCTTATCCACTTGTACCACAAAATGTATGTGACAAAGTTGTTTAAAAACGGCTTATCAGTTTTTGAGTTATCGTATCAGCAGATTAGCTGGTATTATTTTAAAATTAAAAAGCTGTAAGATAATCACGGATTTATTAAATAAAAAATCCGTGGAAATAATATTTTTTCATGTTTTTAGCAGCAGACTATTTGTTTTGGAGACGGGCATAGAAGTAGCACAGCACACTTTGCGGATTGTTTTTACCGCACACGTTTTAGTCTACAAAATATTATTTCCTGAGACGGCTGTAGTGACAAATGGCCAAGATACGGCAAAAAAAAACATTTTACCCCAGTTTTTAACAGCCTAAAAAAGTTTCGGTGTGGAAACAGCACAGGCTCATTCAGGATTTGTTGGGCCCTATTTATCAAAAAACTTTATTTTATTTCTTTAAAGCATAATTTTTTTTTAAATCTGACTTGATCTAAAGGAGTCTTGCACATACACAGTTTTGTTTGAATATTAGCCTGCGAATGTTAACCTTTTGCTTGCCCATTTTTCACATTATCCTTTATTTGTGGCATGCTGGTGTGCATGCTGGTTTGAACTTTATCCCTTACTAAAGGATAATGTTTGACCTTACTTGTGGCCGAATAACGTAGAGTTGAGTTCCTTTATTTAGAGACATTAGACACTTATTGGAATAAAAACTGACCTTATTAAAATCAACCCTATGGTGACAAATTTTCATATAAAAAGCAGCTGCTCTCTTTCAAAATTCGGCCTTTGTGTATTTAAAAATTGGATTTATTAGTGTCGGTATTTATTAAATGGTTGGCGTCTTCATTATTAAATTTGGCTTTGGTATGCCAATTTTGAGAGGTCAGCTGTTAGTTTTCTGTGTAAATGTGTCAAAATAAAGTAAGTCGACTCTAAAATAAGGTCAGGTTTTATCCCAGTGTTGCCGCGCGTTTAACGTTATGACAAAATCTAAATTAAAAATATTTTTTATACCAGACAATTATTTTAAGAGCTACTAATGCGGGGTAAGCAGCAGATTTAACGCTATGCCAATTATTCAAACTTATTATTTATAAAAACTGGTAGATATCCCAGGTAGCAAGGTCACGTTTTTTAAACGTCAAAAACAGGTCATTTTTAATGACCATTGACGTCTCTAATCTGACGTGTAAATGACCTTTAAATGACGTTCAAAAGACACCCAAAATGACGTCATTTTAGACGTTTTAAAGACGTCAGCAATATGACGTATTAGGGACCAAATCCGAACATTAGACACACACACAGACACAAACCTGTTTTTAGACGTTTTAAAGACGTCAGCAATATGACGTATTAGGGACCAAATCCGAACATTAGACACACCCACAGACACAAACCTGTTTATTACTTTTTTAAACTCGTCTAAATATATAAAATATTCCCTGCAGTTGAGAACACTGAAGGAAACTTAGACACAGAAGGTCTCTTCTGTGACTTAGACCTGGAAGTACTGGAACAAATTAGCGGTCTTCGTCTGTGAGGTACAGATCAAAATAGACTATACCTAGACTTACACATCTCCACCTTGAAGCGAAAGAAGCCTCGAAGTTTGTCTTGATTTAATATTTAATTTATTTTACATACGTACCCCCACATTCCGTATAAATCCGGTCAAGTACTGACTGGGGCACCATCTATGTAAGTATGAGTGTATGTCCCTTGGACAAAGTGTGCAGTGTGCATGAAAAGACGTCAAGTAACTGACGCCTTAAAGACAACATTTTTTGGTAGATGACCTGCTGGTCATCCAAATGACCACTTTCGACGAAAAAAAGACGTCATTTGATGACCCCTCGCTACCTGGGATGTGTGGCAACAGTGTTCATGTTATGTGTAAAAGAAAGAAGAAATACACAGTACACAGACCTAATCCTATATTTTCCTGGCGGCTTTTCAGTTTTTCTCCCTAGTTGTTTTTGTAACTTTTTATTCAATTTTGCCTACACAACACAAAACAGGCTTTTGACAAAGAAATAAAGGATAAAAAAATAATGGAATTAAAAATTCTGCCTGTAAAAGGAAACAATTGGACTTCTTAATATCACGTGACATATGTCGTTTAATGTAGCATTAATAAAGGATAACGTTAGCTAATCAAGTGCGTACAAAAGATTCCTAATAAACGACAAAAAAATTACTTAAATACTTTTCTATGCAAAATAATGTAAAAAAAAGTAAAAAATAATCATTAATATGACCGTCACTGTTTTTACCAGTAATTTTACAATTAGGAAAAAATTCTGTCAACTATTTTTTTTAATTAACCGTTTAATTGCACAACAACTCATTTTAAGCACGAATCATCAAAATCATTATGTTCAGCAATAAAAATTAGATACGAGAATTTTTGTTTACAATTCAAAAATCTAGAATCGGGCTTAGGTGCCCATAAATTGGCAGAGTATTAATTTGAACGTGGACAAGATACAGTGCTTATTTATTGGAAACGAACCAATGAGAACTAGACAATGGACAAACAATATCTCCATGCAATGAGTATGTATACTTGGGTGTCACATTTGATAAGAGGAACAGACTGTAAAGAACTGGAAAAAAGAATGGTAAAAGCAAAAAAGTATTTTATGAAGCAGAGAGACAAAAAGGAATGTAAAATTTAACATATATGAAACAATGGTGAAAAGCACGCTGTTGTATGAAATAGAGACTCGTGTAACAGAAAAATACAAATCAAAAATGGAAAGTGTCGAAATGGATGCAATAAGAAGTTCAATGAGAATATCTAGAACAGATCATATAAGAAATGAGATCATAACAGAAAGAATAGGAATAGAGGGAAGTATAACGGATGACATCACTAAAAGACAACTGATATGGTACGGTCATGTACAACGGATGAACGACGAAAGATTACCAAAGCAAGTCCTAGAATGGCAACCAACAGGGCGCAGAAAAAGAGGGCGTCCTAAACTAGAATGGCAACAGTCAATCCAAAAATCAATGAGTCAAAAAAATTTGACAGGAGATGATTGTCAGGATCGAAGGAGGTGGAAATTAGGCGTCGGACAACGTAGAAAAGTGTTCTAAACCGACATAGTAGTAGTATTATTTAATTTGAGACAGCTTGTATAGTTCTTAAGGGTTAGCGTGGTCAAAGGGGAGTCTATTTTCGAATTTCCAACGTTTCTCGATCCACAAGATTGCCAGATAACCGAATTTAGCCCTAATTTGAATAATTTGAATCCTGCGATGGCCTGCATTACATTACTCCGCACCGCCTGCGCCTATTTTCCTGTTATGGCGCAAATCTTAAAGGGCAAATTTTCATTATACAGGAACAACGTCATTATGTTGAAAATATACAGTTTTTCGCGGAAATTTATGTTGAGATACGCCTAGAATCTTTAAACATTTTAAAATCCCCTTATTATTTAAAATAAATGGATCCATGACGGATCTGACACCTTCCTAGCTGGCCTATTATCACACTTCAAGTGAAGCCATGATAATATATTAGCCTTGAAAACAGTTTTTTTTTTGTAAATATCTCAGAAACTAAAGCTCCTACGAAGTTATTGTTTATAACACCGTTAAAAATTTAGCATTTTTAAAATTTTTAATTGTCAAACTGTCATTAGCAATAATGGATTTTAACCAACATCTAATCAGCTCGTAAGAGTGTCGAGCACTATTTTACCTAAACATTTTATGAAAATCGGTTCAGCGGTTTAGGAGCTATCGTGTTACGGACAGAAATAATATACACATAGACAGAAATCTCGACGATATTGCTAGGATAGGTTAAAATACATCCAAATAACACATTTTTGGCGTTATCTGAAAAAAATTTATTCGTCGAAAATAGTACCTTCTCTAGCCATTGCTACGCGGGCTAGGAAGGTAAAAATAAATGGATCCATGACGGATCTGATACCTTCCTAGCTAGCCTATTGGCACATCTCAAGTGAAGCTATGATAATCAGCCTTAAAAACAGTTTTTTGTAAATATCTCAAAAACTAAAGCTCCTACGAAGCTTTTGGTTATAAAATAAATTTTTGAGCCAAATGTGGTCTAATATATTCCGAAAACCGCATATTGATGCGATGCTCCGTTAAAAAGTTAGAATTTTAAAAAAATTTTAATTGTCAAAAAACTGTCATTAGCATTAATGGATTTTATCTGAAAATTTTATGAAAATCGGTTTAGGAGCTATCGTGTTAAGTGCGGTTCAGACGCAGCCAGTAGTTTAGTCAAGGGGTCGAGTAGTTTAGTGACTTGACTCATTTGAACACATTCGTTTTAGTCGAGCCCACTGGAAGTCGAGTACACTGTCGAGTTTTGGAAATAGAACTCTATTCTATTTTTCTGGTCGAGTAGCAGCCCCCACCACACAGAAAAGCCGATTAGCGCGCCGACTAGACACGTCTGGAGACAGTCTAAAGCACTGGCTTCATGTAGACGCTGTTTTTACTCGACTTGATTAAATAAACTCTACTGATTTACTTGACTTGTGTGAACAGAAGACATACTTGACTAAATTATTTTACTCTACTAAACTACTGGCTGCGTCTGAACCGGCCTTTACGGACAGAAAAAAATACATATAAACACACATGTCTATGTGACATCAGGTCAAAATACACCCAAATAACCCATTTTTGGCGTTATCTCAAAAAAAAACCGAACCGAACCGAACCGAACCGAACCGAAAACAATTCCTTCTCTAGCCATTGCTGCGCGGGCTAGGAAGGTCAAAATTTGATCTTTATATAGTCACTTCATACATAATTCATTGCCGTGCTTTACTGGAACCAAATTCTATGCACCGTAGATGTTATGTCGCATTCTAATTACGAAATACAGAAAGAGAGGACGACATGTCCCTATAGAATTTTACAGTAGATAGAATCTGGGCCTTCCTTCGGTTGTGCTCTTATGCAGAAATTGCGAGTATCGATGCCGCCCGCACCCCCGCGCTGCCCCTCGCGACCACCGATAGCGTTGCCTGTTACAGCACCTCAGGTAGACTTTAAATTAGTGCGCTTAGACAACTTGGCGTTATCGGTCGGGCGGTTTGTTTTGATGAAATAATCACTTACCACTTGATCCACGTCGAATTCGTTAATGACCCAATCTTTGGCCTGCTTGAATTCATCGTTCATGCCCATAATGTACAGAGTGTCCAGTCCATCGAGGATGGTAGCTCCGAGGGGTTGCGACCCAAAAATGCCGCCGGTGTGACCCTTTTTCGACAGCGGTTTCAGTTCGTTCTTGCCCCACGCGAATCGGACGTAGCTTTCCCACGCGTGGCGCATCATCTAGAAAAAAAATAAATTTAATACAAATATATTTTACAATATTGCAAGATTTTTAACATCGAAAGTTTTGTCGAAACGTAAAATTGTCGAAAAAAAAATGTTGAACCTAATTTGGTCGAAAATAAAACTGATGAATTCCAAAATTGCTTCCAACATTGGAAAAAAACGCATGCAACGCTGCGTCGATAGAGAAGGGGACTACATTGATGGGGAACATCATTAAGTTGTATTAGTATTTAAATAAAGTAGATTTTTTACAACACTTATAATTTTATTGTCATTCTTTTCTATTATTATTATTAGTTATTTATTTGCCTTGTCTACAAAGTTTTATACTTTAAGACAATAAAGCTTAATTTGATTTGATTTGATTTGATACCTCGTATATAAAAAAATAAATACCCTGTATTCCAAAATGCATCACATTGTGTGGGAAATGGCCAGAAGGGCAGAGCTGATTTAGTTATTTATGCAAGAGCAACAACAATCCGACCATCACTGTCTGCTCATTGCCTGACTTAATTAGCTTTGAAAGACGTGAATTTAATTTAATTAAGCAAAGGGTTAATTTCGAGAATACGGCTCGCTATTCTTATTTTTTAACACCTTGCATACACTAAATATTTTACCTTTTACGCAGTGTCGTACCCAGGAATTTGTCTTGGGAGGGGCCCGAGATACCATAATGTTGAATTGTATGCTATTTTACTTTTTTTATTCATGAAATATGTTAAAAATTCTTTTAAAAAATTTGATTAGGGGGGGGGGCAGGCCCCGAGCCCCTCCTGGATGCGCCCATGTTTTACGAGGGTTGTCTTTTAAGTTTTGCATATACAGCTGGAATAAAACAGTAGATAACTTTTAAAGACTTTATTTTTTCCACGAAAATACATGCACTGCACATGCGCTCAAACTAGTTGTCAAAGCTGCAATTCCACTTATTTGTTGGTACTGTCAAAATTGCATTCATAAAGGCGTCGACTGCTTTCTCTGGCGACTAAAATCTTTGACCACGTAATCCATTCTTGATTTTCGGAAAAATATAGAACAAATTTAAGAAAAATCGATTTAAAATTAAAGAAATCCGCCATTTTGGATCCGCCATTTTGATTTTTTTGAATTTTAGTAAAAAAAAATCGCCATTTTGGATCCGCCAGTTTAATTTTTTTAAGTTTAGAGGATAAAACTGTTTTAAGTGATCTCAAGCACTTCAAACTTTCAAGTTTAAGACAAATCGATTTAAAAAGAAAGAAATCCGCCATTTTGGATCCGCCATTTGGAATTTTTTATGAGTTTGAGTCAAAAATCATAATAAGCGACTTGAAACACCGCCAAGTTCCATATTTTTGATACATATCGATGCATAAATAAGAAAGTCCGCCATTTTCGATCCGCCAATATAATTTTTTTAGGTTTAGAGGGGAAAACTGTTTTAAGTGATCTCAAGCACTTGAAACTTTCAAGTTTAAGACAAAACGATTTAAAAATAAAGAAATCCGCCATTTTGGATCCGCCATTTTGAATTTTTTATGAGTTTGAGTCAAAAATCACGATAAACGACTTGAAACACCGGCAAGTTCCATATTTTTGATACATATCGATGCATAAATAAGAAATTTCGCCATTTTGGATCCGCCATTATAATTTTTTTAAGTTTAGAGGCTGTATTAAGTGACCTCAGGCACTGCAAACTTTCAAGTTTGAGACAAATCGGTTTAAAAATAAAGAAATCCGCCATTTCGGATCCGCCATTTTGAATTTTTTTATGAGTTCAGTCAAAAATTATAATAACACAAAATTATAAAAACACGGCCAAGTTTTATATTTGATACATATCGGTGCATAAATAAGACAATCCGCCATTTTGGATCCATCATTTTAATTTTTTTAAAGTTTTAAGTAAGCACAGCAAACATTCAAATTTGTAAATTTTCTTTTAATTCTTGTAATCAAAAACGTAAATTTTATGTTACCAAGTTACCAAAACTCTAACCAAATTTTAACACTCGACTTAATGGATTTAACTCTACTTAACAAAACCAATTTCAAGAAAATTAAGTAAGGATTTTTTAAAGATGTTTTTGCATAAATAATAATAATTTCTATTTTGTTTTTCATCCGCACATTTAATCGAAATTTTTTTTTTAGTTCGGCGCCGAGTTGGCCCGGTGCCTAGTTGGCGGCGCCGAGTTGGCCGCGTTGGCGGCGCCCAAAAACATTCAACTAAAGGTAGACCCCGTATAGAAATCCTAAACTTCATCAGACACAAAAAGTATTATACTGGGGATTTCTTTCAAATTCGCAACAATGTTGCCAGTACTTTTATAACTTGTAATTTTGATGTAGGTACATAAGTAAAATGGTAACTAATAAAAATCAAAAAAATATTTTGTTTTTGAATTCGGCTTACGTTTTGGATTGCTATACATGTATCTGTAATAGAATATGTTTACCATCCTATGTGAGAAAAGGATTGTTTTCATTGATTTTCTTTTGAGATCTTATCATTAATAACGTTTTTCTATACAATTTAATACTAGGTTGTAATTATAACCTCTAGATATGTATGTATGCATGTCTGTCTGTGTACCTATATGCACATATGTATACAAATGTTTGAAAAAAAGTTTTTTTTAAGTTAGAATATGTTATCCCATAATCAATCGGTAAATTTTTGTTTACATAGGTACCTAAACTTAACAAAAATCATAAAACATTTGCTTTTAAGTCCCTGTTGTTATAGATCTATGTGGCGGTTTAAATCCTTATCTATTTTGAATTAAAAGGAAAGTATAAATTAGAAATAATCAGCTAAAGTTGGTTTTTTTCGAAGATTGTTGATTGTCGATTTTTATAGAACGTACAACGATTAGCACAAAATTGCAATTTTTGTGCAGTCAACCAACTTGAGCTTGTTTTTTGTAGGAACACAAAATAACTAGCGGCGATATCCTGTAATGCAAACCATTTTTTTAAACTGCACATGCGCACCTCTCTTTTTCTGATCACATAAAATTATCTTCCTCTTACTAACTTCACACATGCTCGACCACAGCTGAGAGGGAGATATTTTATGTGAGAAGAAAAAGTACGGTAGCGAATGCGCAGTTTAAAATATTGATTTGGTTTTCGGTTTTCTGAAAAAAACGGGACTCCATTTAAGTGTGAAAAACGTTCAACTGAAAGTAAGTTTAATTAAATTTCTTTGGTGTGAGGTTAGAGTTCATAAATAGTTTATTAGTTTTGTCTTCCTAGGTGGTATTTAAAAAGTTATTAAAACCAGATGACTAAACTGCACTTTTAACTATTAATTATTGTTCTCACTACAAATGTTTTCGGTATAAAAATAACTCTTGCTTTTAGTCCAAATAAATTTAAGTTAAATGTTTTGATCACGAAAGTTAATAAAACCTTTTCTTTATATAATATATATATATATATATATATATATATATATATATATATATATATAAATTAGTCTACAACCCTCTCCTGGGCAACTCTGGAAAACTCAAAAAGTGTTTTCATTTGATTTTACGCGAAAATGGAACGTCGCAGAGAAAACCTTTGTTGACAAAAAAAATTGTGTGTGCTTAAGACCACATGGCAGAAGTGTAAACTTTAACAAGGCGAAATTAATAATACTGGCCTTCATCTGCATCATCATATTGCTCGCTGAATGTTCCTCTCACAGTTAGTCGACTCGAGCCGACTTCACCCGAATGAGCGTTACATAGCCGAGTCTGACGGCTCAGTTCAATTCAGTACCCACAAAAACTACTAAACGCGCCTAAAGAAGTTTACACTTCAAAAATTCCTTTACAATTTTTCTTAAAGGTTATAGCTCTAGACTTACATGTATAGAAGATAGAGAGCACCAAAATTGACAAAAATCAGTTTTTTGCATTTTACACAAAAACGGTAAGTCGTAGAGAAGAATTTTATTTAAGAGAAATATTACCCATACGAGTCTTCACAATCAATCTCCATAGTCTATAGGTCTACAACGACATGTTTAGAAGGTAGATGGCAGCTAAGTTGTCAAAAATTGTGTTTTTTTTAGTCGTAGAAAGAAACTTTATAAACATAAAATGTTAAAGGACACAATTTTCTACATTCTTTCCTTTTGGGCCACAGGTTTACAACTACGTGTAGAACATATAGGGCGCCAAATTTGCAAAAATTATTATTTTATTTTATGTAAAAACGGTGGGTCCTAGAAAAACACATTATAGACAAGAAATCTCCAGGACGCCATTCTCTACAATTCACCGATGTGAGTCACAGCTCTATGACTTATGGTTTTTGCGTAAAACGAAAAAAAGTATATAATGGGCATTTTCGGCACCCTCTGTCTTCAACACATATGGTTGTAGAGCTGTAAATTGTCATTGTCGCATTGTAGAGAATTGTGTCTTGATCATTTTATGTCAATAAAGTTTTTTTTTATGACTTACCGTTTTTGCATAAATTGCAAAAAACATAATTTTTTCAAATTTTCTTCTAAACGTGTGGTTGTAGACCTATAGACTATGGAGACCGATTGTAGGGAATTCTATGGGTAATATTTCTCATACATTAAATTTTGCCCTACGACGCGTAAAATGCAAAAAACTGATTTTTGTTCGCTATTTTTCAGAAAAAAAATTAATAGCGGCAACCATGTAGACCAAACGTCACCCTTGCATCATTTATTGTTGCCTTTGAGAGGTTATCCGAATAAACGTGGGTTTTCGTTGTTTTTTTTGCAATATTGATCACAAAATTAAAATTTTTTTTATTAAATAACTTTAAAAATGCCTAAGAAGTGTGACAAAAGTGAAGAGAAGTGGCTGGATTTATCATTTCACCGGTAAGTTTGAATCTCTTCCAGAAACCGTCATATTGTTTACGATTTGGTAAGACAGTGGTGTGGTTTATAACTTTTTTTACAAAATATTAGTGATTTATTTTACAAAGAAGTTTTAAGAAACATTATTTATTGTTGCAAATTCCCTTATTTTCCCACCTCTAGTGTTTGGGTTTTTTCGGAAAAGTTTTTGAATTTATTCTGGCAATAATATATAATTCTTATGTAAACAACCATTTTCACTCTGTAATGTTATGTTATGTCATGCTACTGTACAGTTATTAAACATTTTAAAAATATTCAAATTTATGAGTTTACTAGATTCCCCACTGATCCAAACAAGAGAGAGCTTTGGAGGGAGATTATTGGCCTTAATAAGGAGAAAATTCTGTCAGAATTGGCATTCTTTGTTCTGACCACGTTGATCCTCAGTATGTTCGTTTAGCACCTAGTAGGCACTATCTTGTACGAAATGCCTTGCTCAAGGTCAGGTGTTAAAGACTAGTTCAAATTAAGAAAACTACTTACTACTAGTGGTTGGTAGTTAAATATTCAACTCTCTCTTTTTATTATAAAGTATACATAATATATTATCACTGGTTGTTTTTGATGTTCGATCATCATATAATGATGTAAAAAAGTAGTTAGAATTAACAAATATAACTATAAGAAGAAAAAAGGTAGTACCTACTTTTACACAGAAAAAAAAGAGTTTTAACTTCCTTTTCACTTACTTACTGCATAGTCCCTGGTGATTAATTAAAAGTGAGCCTTGAGTCAAATGGATTAAAATATTGTTCTTAATTCTTATATTTGCCAAATTTAATAATGTTTGTATATATAGGGTGTCCCATAACTTAGGGGCCATATGCCAACAAGTGATAGAGGAGGTCATGTCTGATCAAAAACTTGTTGTTGGCAATTTTTTTAACTTTTGTGATAATAACTTTAAAAAAACGCAGTAAAAATATGAAATTGGGTAGTCTTGTATTAGAACAAAAGCAGTAAATTGAAATTAATTTTAAAAAATTAATTTGAAAAAAGGTATTTTTTTGGTATGAACTTTTATGAATGCCATATTAAATGCAATGTTTTTTAAATATTTTTTGTTAATAAAAACAAGTCTCTAGCGAGACATAATAATAAAATATTATTGATATTTTTTAAAAGAGAAAGCAAAAATTAATTTAAAAAAAAATATTATTTTTTATACATTTTCGAGGTTATTTTGACAGCCCGTACCTCCTCCACTTGTAATATTATCAAAAAAGGAGTACCACATTTTTTAATCACAATTAGCTGAGTATTCAGCTGGCTGTCACAGATTTTTTTTTGTATAACCGGTTTTCACCCACTCCTCTTTAAAAATCCTATATCTTAAAAACAGATGAATGTTGACCCCATGTTATATAAACTTTTTTCTTGGAAATAACCTCCTCTATCACCTGCTGCACTACGGCGCCTAAGTTATGGGACACCCTGTATAATAATCACTTAATTATAAATAATATTTTTTCATTTTTATTTTATTTGGTAAATAAAAATTAAATAGATTTTTTTATGGAAATCAAAAGTATTTTGTTGATAAAACTGAATAAATCATATTTTTTAACATTTGCAAATGTAAAAAAAACACAGACTCATACCAAATATTTTCTAAAAAAACTAATTGCTAGAGTTTAATAAACTAATGAATGTATTTTGGTAAAATAAACCAATGGGTGCTTTTTATTTCGAGGCAAGAGTTTTGCTGATAAAATATAACAAAAAAATCTATATTATAAATATAGGCTGTCCCATTTTTATCATTTGGGTGGTTTCGGGAACTTCTAGAGAAGATTGAAGAAAAAACGACTACACCTTAGTGTGCTTTAATTTGAAGAGAATAATGATGGTAAACATCGCATATCAATATTATAAAGATAGAAACCGAAAACACTCAAAAGTGTCGAAAATGCACCCTGTACACTAGGGAATCAAATAGACTCTTTAAATCCTGATGCAAAAATTTTGATAAATATCTCAAGGTCTGAGTATATAATTCGGAGTTTTTGACTTTTTTTGACAGAACAAATCTACTTACTGTAAAAAATTTACTAAGAGCAATGTATTACCAAGGTGAAAGAGTAAAAAGCTAAAAAAACACCTTTGACAATTTGAAATAAAAAGAAACATTTTTACCTGTGTTTTAAATTTTAGGGACTAAAGTAACACTTTTCTATATCCAGAAAAAAATAATATAAAGTAGATTTCTTATCTTTAGGGAAAAATAATAAAAATCAAAACTACGGATATTACCAGCTGTAAATAAGTTATTGATTTCTAATATTAAAAATCGATAAAAAAATTAATTCTGTAAAAATAGAATGGCTGTCAAGGCTGTACCGGTAATATTTTACACTTATTTAAATTTTATAATTTTGGGTGCAAAAATTTTATAGGAAAATGTCTATAATAAATATATTTATTTTATTTTCAACAAAATCTGCACGCCCATGGTTTTTCATCGATTTCTCTTTTATACCTCTTACAGTGTTGCCTGCGAGGATTCGGCGAAATTTTCTGAGATTTCATGCATGATGAATGAATTTGCGTATTAAATAATGGGGATGCGTCTTCTAGGGTTCCTTGAATTTCTTTGGCGGCGCCTAGTTGTCCTAGACCGACCTATAAATATATGACATTTCTAACCAAACCTAGACCTGATTCCAAAAAAAATGCGAAATCACCAATTATGTTTTCTGAAAAAGTGATTACATAAAAAAACACCGCCCGAGAATACAAAAACAGAAAATGGTTTTGAACTAAAAATACACTTTTTAAACAGTTAAAAAAAGTTGTTTTACCTTCATTGAATAAATAAATAAAACTGAAGATTTTAAAAACATCATTCACCAAAAAGTTAATTACGCAATCATCAAAAACAAAATAACAAAATAAACCACCTAAAACATATTTTGAAACGAAAGTGATCTTTCTAGCAATAATTTTATTATTCCAATTGTCACTAACCCAGTTTAGAATCAAAAGTTCTTTAATTACCTGTTTAACCACGGCCTTTTTAGTCTCAACATCCCTAACTTCCGACAAATTCATACTTTTGGGCAACTCAATTTCAACCTCTTGTATAATTATAACATGTCCAACAGTGTTCTTTAGTTTTCCTTGATCAATTTTTGTAAATAATTGATTATTTTTATCATCTGTTTGCTGTGATGATTGAATATTTTCATCATCTGTTTCTGATTGAACTGTTGCTGATGATAAACCTTCATTAACAAACGGTTCATCAGTAGCATTATATAAATCGTCATCACTAAAGATTGATGTGTCATTTTCTTTATCACTTTCTACTTCGACAGAGTTGTCAACAACTTGTAGTTCTTCATTTAAATCATTGTTTGCTTCAGTAGTATTCATACTTTCTACAGTTGTAGAAGTATATAAATTCTCTTCAGATATTGCTGAACTTGTCTCAAATTTAATAGTAAGATTTGATTTGTCCGTAGTTTTATATGATGCATTTTTTTCAGAATTAGTCTCAGTTATAGCTGAGCCACTTGGCTTCTTATTTAACTCATGTTTTTCTATATCCAAGCTTTCTTCCCTTTCTGTTGACGATACAGCTTGATTGTTTACTTCGGCATTTGAAGCCTCTTTAAAACCTTCTTTGAACTCATTTTCTCCTTCTTTTAGAGTAATTTTTTTCAGTTTCTGAACTAACACACTAGAGGGCTCTGGAAACGGGGTATTTGTCAAATTGGGTGGGCTTTCAGAGACCAGGTTGCCACTTTCCAAAGACCTCCTCTGATAGGTAAAATAGTTTCGTGGATGGTTGTGGGAAAAATAGGCGGCTGTCATTGCCATGATAAAGATGGAGCCACCTACGCCTGAAGATAGATAAAGAGGGAAATAGTAAGTGATTTCAAGAAACGATGTATTGAATTAAATAAATTAAGTAATTTATGCAATTACGTGGTATTTTTGCATTAAATGAAAACATTTTGCTATGTTTAACTAATTAAAGACTAGTAATCAATATTCTTACCACGTTTATGAGGATATTAGAAAAAATAAAAAGTTGCTTAACCAGAAACATACATATTACATAAAATACGATATAAATGGGTCTTTTAAAAGTTAAAAAGTTGAATAAATTTATTATAAACTTATACAGGGTGTATATGGTCTGAGTAACAATATTTTTAATTTCTTTGTTGTCGATATACAAAGTATAAAATTTGAAGATTTTTAAAATTTTACTACTTTTAAAAACGCAGTAAAAATATGAAATTTGGTAAAGTAATAACAAAAACCAGATAGGGAAATTATTTTGGGAAAAATGATGCGGTCAAATTTTTTCACAAAAAACTTTTTTTTGTTATATAGTTTTATAAATGCCATACTAAACGCAATGGATTTACTGTTTTTTTTTGTTATTTAGTAAGCATAAATAATAACAATTTTTAAAAATAAATGATTTTTTACCAATTTTTGAATGGTAAACTCCTAAAAATAGCGTTTTATTTTAAGATTCTCTGAAAACAGTTTAATAAAAATTTTATGGTTTGTTTTATGTTACGTTCAATTTCCAAGGGGTGAAATCTATTTTAAATATCGAATAAAATTTACATTTTTATGTCGAGACCCCATTATGTTTCTTCGACATGCAAACTGTCGTGATGTAAACTTTCCATCACCGAGAATATGAATTTCCAACTTGTTGAGCTGAGCTTATCTTTTTACTACTTATTTAAAAAAGTTTATATTATTATTGCTATAGTGCAATAAAATATCGATGATTTATTTAAAACGGTCAAGTCTATTAATTATGCAGTTCAAGAAAATGTGAACTTAATATAAATTGAATCGATAAATCGTTAAATGAGTAAAAAATTAAAAACTGAAATGGGTCAAAGCATTTTATAAAAAATAAAAAAGGAAAGTAGAAATAAATGAATCCATGACGGATCTGATACCTTGCTAGCCTATTAGCACACTCCAAGTAAACTCCATGTTATATCAGCCATGAAAACAGTTTTAGCTCAGACTATTACTTATAATACTATAGTATAGACGGTTGCGGGTTAGGTTTGGGGGGGTAAAAAGGGGCAGGGAATCGTATTAATGCGATTTCCGGCGAAAGCTGACGTCGGCGAAAAAAGTGACATACAGAAAAAAAATCACAATATTTTTTTAAGTTATTGGAGTTATTTTATAAGTTTTAAAACATTTTTTAAAACTGAGTAGATTACTTAATTCCACGCAAGATAAATGGCTATTATTATGGCTGAAAAGAAATAGGCTATCTGCCTTGTTTTTGGAAAATTAATGTAAATATATACATTATGACACAAATTTTATTTTTTCTAATAAACATTTTTTATCGCTCTGTATGTTATTTTTAATTTCTTTCTGAGTTTTATCGCCCTCAAAAAGTGCCGCCTAAAGCGAAGCACCCTGTCACCCCCTAGATAACCCAATTTCTTTATGTACAGGGTTTTCCCGTATATTTTTACACCATATCTAAAACGTGTATTTGAATAGATATCAAAATACTATAAATTACAAAAGTTTTATAATTTTTACAAATTTTAGGAATCTTAATGTCAGAATGTAATTTTTTTTTCTAAATGTCAAAATTTGACAGGTTGATGGTTTTTTTTTAATTGAACACCCCATATATTATTTTAGATTTTTATAGATCTTTTCTTCCTGATTTCAAAAATATATATGTTATGATTAATTTGTTTGTTAATTTTTGAGATATATGCGTTTAAAAGTTTTAAAAATTAAATTGATACTCTTTAAAACATCAAAACCATGAAAAACACAATTCTCTTGTAGAATTTGAAGTGTTTTCGAGCCTGTTCAAATTCTACAAGAGAAAATAGAACAGATATTTGTCGAGCCCAATGGAAATTCTACGCACTCTATCTATTAAGCTATTTACAGAAAATTTATAAGAATTATTCAAACTTAAATAATAAAGGAGGCTATGTAGAAAATTATCAATGAAGTTTTACATATTATTATTTTTCAAAAAAAATTGTATTATTTTTTGCTTTTACTGGCTTGCGGCGCCCCACATTACTGCGCAGAATCACTACAGATGCAAAATATTAGTAAATTATATAACTTACAAAAGCAACACTTTTTGTGTCAATGCGATTGTCTTCTTCATGGCTGAAACTTAAATTTTTTAAAACTTTTAAACGCATATATCTCCAAAACTAATAAACTAAATAATCTCAACATATATATTATATGTATATATGTTCAATTAAAAAAAAAAACTGTAAAATTTTGACATTTAGAAAAAAAAATACATTCTGACCCTAAGATTCTTAAACCTCGTAAAAAATTATGAAACTTTTGTATTTATCATATTTTGATAACAATTCACATAAACGTTTAAGATATGGTGTAAAAATATACGGGAAAACCCTGTAGATATAGAAATGGGCTTATCTAGGAGATGACAGGGTGCTTCGCTCTAGGCGGCACTTTTTGGGGGCGATAAAAGTCAGAAAGAAATTAAAAATAACATACAGAGCGATAAGAACATTTTATTAGAAAAAATAAAATTTTTGTCATAATGTATATATTTACATTAATTTTCAAAAAGCAATAATAATAATAATAATAATTTTTTTAGCCATAATAATAGCCATTTTTCTTGCGTAAAATTGAGTAATATAGTCAGTTTAAAAAAATGTTTTAAAACTTATAAAATAACTACAGTAACTTAAAAAAATATTGTGACAATTTTTTTTAAAACTTTTTCCTTTTTTGGACATTTTTTTAAATGACACATATTATCTTTTTTTATTTCGCCAAAAAGTATATCTCAGTGCCAAAAACTGAGTACACCAGCAGAACTGGATAAGATAATTTTCTAAAGGAGAAATTTCATTTAAAAATAAAGTGTTTTTGAGCGGAAAAAACAAATATTTTTGAAACTACTTAATTTTTTTGATTGTAAAATATTGTAGACATTTAGCACTCAAAGAGCTCTACTCTTACCAAGTTTTGTTAAACTGACATTATTTTTGAGAAAATAAAAAATAAAAAAAATTACGGTTTTTAAAATTTTTCTCGAACATTTTGAGGTTATGTAGAAAATGTCATTCACAAAAGTTTTAGCCATTTTCATGGCCTATGACTTTTCTGTATATGACTTTTTTGTCCGAGGTCAACTTTCGCCGGAAATCGCAATAATACGATTCCCTGCCACTTTTTACCCCCCCAAACGTAACCCGCAACGCCCCTGCTCACGCATTTATTTTTTTTAACTTCGTTTTTCGCCGCTCTACAATTTCCAATGCTCCAAGTCTTGTTAATAATTTTCTTTTTTTTTGCCTTAATAGTGTGAGTGTGAAATTACGATCACCATAATTTTTTCGAGAAAAACAAGTTGCTCCGATTTCAAATTTTTTTATATATCTTGCGTTTCAGATGATTTTGAAACTTTTTTGTTGCGCCGTCTGTCTGTCTGCCTGTCTGTATGTCTGTCTGTATGTCTGTCTGTAACGACCAACCCGCATAACTCAAAAACCGCTTGTCTTATTTAAATGAAATTTGGTACCTAGGCGGGGTCTTGGGCCGTGATGGTCCCATTTAAAAATGAACAAAATCCACCGACCGCAAACCAAATAAAAGGGTGGGGGTAGATTTCAAAAATTAGAGTTTATGTGAAAATATGGCGTATGTGATATCAAACGAAAGGTAATTAAGTCTGGAGTTAAACAAAATGAATTTTAGTTTATTTTAAAAAAAGGATGGGGGTAGATTTCAAAAATTAGAGTTTAGGTGAAAATATGGCGTGTGTGATATCAAACGAAAGGTAATTGAGTCTGGAGTTAAACAAATACATTTTAGTTTTTTTAAAAAGGGTGGGGGTAGATTTTAAAAATTAGACTTTAAGTCAAAACATGGCTTGTGTGGTATCAAACGAAAGGTAAATGAGTCTGGAGTTGAATAAAATATATTTCAGATTTTAGTTATATTAGCTCACACGTACACTATAATTATCGTACCTAGTGTGAGCTAAGGTGCCCATAGATTGACAGAGTATTTTATAAATATCCCAGAAACGAAAGGTCCTATGAAGTTTTTGGTTATAACACAAATTATTGAAAAAAATATGTTCTACTATATTGATGCGAAGCTCTGTTAAAAAGTTATATTTTTTTAAATTGTTTAACTGTCCAAAAACTGTTATTAACTGTCTAATCAGGCCGTTACATACAGTGTCAAACACTATTTTTCGTGAAAATCTTATGAAAGTTGGTTCAGCAGCTCTCGAGCTATCGTAGCTATTTTTTTTGTCATCGAAAACAATATCTACCTTCTCTAACCATTGCTGAGCGGGCTAAGAAGGTAAAAATTAAACAACTTTTTAGTTTTTGGTTTACCCGGGATTACTTTAAAACGTAAATTTGTAAAAAAGTCTTGTTCTGTAAGACAAAAAAGTCTTGTAGACTTTTCTATTTTAAGATTCTGGTGTAGGCAGTGTTGCCAGACTTTTCTGACGACTTTCCTTCAACTAACTTCCTTCGACAGCAAACCAAAAAAACTTTATACATTCACCAAATTTTTTTAATAAAAATGGAAGAAAAAAAGCAAACAAATAAAAGATTTGTAACTTAAACCAGAAATTATAAAAACCAAAATTAAAAATAAGGTATTTGAATTTACCTACATAAGCTAAGTTTGGTAAAATTATGGGAATATTTGCAAAATGTATAACTTTGCTCAAAATCCTTCAAATTCGGATAAAAACCTCCAATCCTTCAATATAGTCTATGGACAAATCGGCCTAAAAGGGGGTTTCGTGTGCAAGTCGTGCCAACTTTTTGCCGATAAGCCAAGTTTGTTAAGGGCACTCCATAGATCAGGTTTTGACTTGTTGTCATTCTGGTAAATGCGTTTTTTTAAAGATATGTCCCTCACCACTTTCTTTTGCACGATACTTTTTAAAACGATGTATCTTTCTTAAAAATAGTCGTAGAAGGTTGCAAAAAATGGCAAATGAATCAATAAACACCTGCAATAAAATAACTTTCTATTATATTTTTCAAAATTTTGCTTCGTTTTTTTAGAAAAAATAAAATAAATTAATTTTTACTTTTGTTTGATGGACATTATCAAACAACGTTGTTATTGTTATTTTTGAAAGTGAATATCAATCGACGAAAGTTTTTACAATATAGTGCAGGTGCTAGAGGTAGTTGAGTATGCAACATATGAGGACCGCCGTTTGACAATGGATCCTAGCTGCCGGGCAAGTTTTTGGTCCGATTTTTTTTATCCCCCCTCCTTATATAGTCGTGTTCGAATTTCTAAAAATGTTTGGTTGACGCCCTAAAGACACAATGACATAAAAATGGATCAAAAATGTATAAAATCTAATTTAAAAATAAATTGTAGACCATAAAATTTCCATTGTTAAAAAGATGTGATATCTTCTTTGTCGATTAATTGTATTTTATAAAAATTACGTGTTTATGTCCGTTTGACTGATTTTTAATCTGTATGTTGTTTTAGACTGTTTTAAATGTTTTTTAATTTTTTTTATTTTTGTGTGTTCCAGTTTTTCATTTGATTCAAAGATGATTCTTAACTGTCTACCAGACCACTTGATAATGGTTTTTTAAAAACCGAAACGCGTCGTGATTAGACAATAAAATATTTGTGAAGTAAGCAGGACTTTTCGTTTCTTCTCCTTTAACAATGGTTCAAGGACTTCACCCTGGAGAAATCTACAATTCATCATAAAATTTCCTTTTCAACAATGTATAAGTCAGTGGGGTACGACTAATGACAAACTCTCCCGCGGCGTGCGTTTATTAAGGTAGTGTAAATAAATTTAAAAAAGAAACATGTTTATTACAGGTTTTACCCGATTTTCTTAAAAACCGAGCTTGATATCAAAAAATATAATACACACTTTGTTATAGACAATAAAATTGCCTTTTAAATAATGTATAAATAAGGCAATGGTAGTTTTATCTACAAAAATTTAGGGGCGTCCGTAAATAAAATCAATTTTGAAAAATCACTAAATTTATCAATTTTTTACAAGCTTTATCCAATTTTCACAAAAATTAAGCTTTTTGGAAAAAAAATTATTTTGCCGTTTATTGTAGAAAATAAAATTTCCTTTTTAACAATGTATTAGTCAGTGGGGTCAGGCTAATGACAAACTCTCCAGCGGCTTCCGCTTATTAAGAAAATATAAAAAATTAAAGAAACCACATAGGTTTTACCCGATTATCTTAAAAACCAAGCTCGCTATCAAAAATGGTGACCTATAGTCGATTGCAGACAATAACATTTCCTTTTAAACGTGTAAGATTTTTCTTCAGATTAAAACTTCACAGGCCTGTGCAACTTAAATCAATTTTTACAAATCACCAAACAAATTAATTCTGTTACTGTGTTAGTGTTTTCCAATTTTCTCAATTGTCCAATGTTTTATACTTTATTGTGGGAAATATTTTTTTTTTTAACAAGGTGTAAGTTTAATAAGAGGTTTAATTAATGACAAATCCTTCAGCGACGTCCGTATATGGGGGTCAATTATTAAATAAAATAAATAAAATAATTTTTGTCACATGTTTCACCCGATTTTTTTTCGAATATTAAACCCGTTTTTTAAAAAGTATTTTTTCAGGTAAAAAATTTGCTTTTCCGCCATATTGAATCCGCCATATTTAAAAAAAGGCGCGATTATCACAATGACAATAAGTCAAAACCTGATCTGCTAGGTATGTTAAATAAATTTAAGTTACTTTCAGAAAGTTTTTATGGTTTTCATTAAAAGTATAATTTTTAAATATACCCCAAAGACCCCTATTTTTTTCCAGTTATTTGGAAATAACTTAAAAACTAATTAACGCATTGGAACACTTGAACCAGATTTGAATAAAGAATCAACATAGCTATCTTTTTTATATAAACTTTTTTTTTCTAGTTCCAATAGTTTTATAAATAAAATAAAAAATTGATTTATTACAATACATTTTTAAATAAATTACAAAGCTTAAACTTTTTTCCATGAAAATCGGATAAGAAATAAAAATGTTACAATTTTTTTAAAGATACGCCTTTCCGCCATTTTGAATCCGCCATATCTTTCAAAAAACGCATTTACCAGAATGACAACAAGCCAAAAGCTGATAGATGGGATGACCTTAACAAAGTTAGCTTATCGGCAAAGAGTTGGTACGACTTGCACACGAAACTTGATTTGTCCATAGACTAATAGTCAAAATTTTTGTTCAAAATCCTTCCTATTAAAGAAAAACCTTCGAATCTGGCAACACTGGGTGTAGGGTATGAAAATTATTGTAAATTTGTTTAAAAAAACTTTACTCACCTGCAACTTTACTCATTGTTCAAGGGTCTTTAATAAATCTGGTTAACTTTAGCTCAAAAACAATACAAATCAACACAAAAACAAAACACAATCCTTTTAGGAGTGAAACAAAGTCAAGATTGACACTGAAAACATAGCCGCTTTAGGAACAATGCCTTAAAAACGATAAAGAGTTGAGACCACACACTTTTAGAATTAAACAAGAAGAAAAAACAATAGAAACAAAAGAAAACCGACGCGTTTTGTTCAGATGTGTTTAAAAGGTTTTTGGTCCAATAAGCTGAGTCGAAAATTAATCTTATTTAGGTATGAGCTTGACAAAAAGACAAAGTTTGGTTTGTAAAAGTTTTTGGAATAAATACAGCTTATTACTGGTTCGTTTTTTACAAGTTTACACTTATTAAAACTTCTAAATATTACTTTTTAATTTTATTGTTCTTGATTTTCTCCGCTTAACTTTTTCACAAATATTTTTCATTTAGGTCATGCTTTATTGTTTATTCTAAGAAACAAATAATCACGTTTAGAAAGAGTTCACAAATTTTTTATTTAAAAAAAATATATTTTTTTTAATTGCACATTCCGAATGCAAGACTAACTCTGTTTAAAATTCACAACACGGTTAAGAACAAGAAAACTATTTATCAGGAAAACTTCTAAACTAAACAACCAAACAGGAAAATTTAAATAAAAGACGGGCTTTGTGCCTTTTAAACTGTTTATGGAAGTCTTTAAGGCACACTCACCGATTACTTCTTAAAACAAAAGAGAAAATTTGGTTTTGAATACGAGCCTAAAGGAGGACATACACCGATGTAATTTTTTAGGAAGAATGGGGTGTTTGACAGTAGTAAAAAATAAATATATATTTATTTTTAGATATCTCTTGGTAATGCTAAAAACAAACTTTTTTGTTTAATTTTTTCTCAAATTCATAGTTCTTCTAATTAAATAAACTCATTGAATTAAAACAATTAGCCACGTGATTCAAAACAGGCGGTCTACCAATCAGCTGCAAGTGAAGTCACAAAACAGTAAACGCCTCGAACGAACCTATTTTCTGTGTTATTTTCTTATGGATGGTAATGTTTGCTTTGGTTTAAAGTGCGAATTATCGTCCTAAATTAGATTTCATTTTGTGTTTTACTTATAAAAAATATTTTCAATGGAAAACGGATTCTCCAAAGCCGATAGCTTCAACTTGCCAATGCTGCATTCCTTTATGGTGGCAGGCTTCTTTGCCATCAACAGTGATTTTTGTTCTGCGGAATTTAGAAACGTTAAAATGTTGATGTAAGTATTCGATAAGTTGTTTTGTATATAACTGAAAGTTCTTTTATGATATTCTTCGCCTACTTTTACTCATTTAGAGTTTCAGGTTAGGTTATATGTTTTGCTTTTTTGTTTAATATGCCACTTACAATAGATTCAATTAAATACCCAATCATTATTATTTTAAGCATTAAGAAACAATCAAAAATTGCAGGACAGGGAAGCAAAAAGTATACAACGACCAGCAATACTTGAAATACTGCATAGGTTACACTGCATAGTCCTGCGTAGGTACTGCCTATGCACTGCCTTGTCTTGCATAGGCACTGCTCAGTCCTTTAGCCTGCATGTGTACTGCCTAATCCTGCATTTAGAGGTACTCCCTAATCCTGCCTAATAACTGCCTAGCACCGCCTAAAACCTTTCTGCCTATTATAGTTGTTCACTCCTTGTAATAAACATAACCTCAAAAATTTCATAGTCATTTACGAAATAGTTATATATATTATAGACAACGTGAGAAAAATTAATAGAAACAATTCAGTTATACTCACATCAAAGTGATCTTCACAAATGTAAAGTGAAGATGTATTAGATAAGGCCCTTTGGTCTCTTCGAGCAAGTTGTAGCCACTTTTTCCGTTCTTTTACTGCTGTAGGCACATGAATAAATAGGTGTTTTTATGCTAGTATTCGAACAATGAGGCACTACAAACCACTTGTAGGACATTTTTTTTACATAAAAAACAGTAAAAACACAGACCAAAAACAAATAAACACTTGAGTGCCGTATATCTGTCCGCGAGTTTACTGCGCTGTGACGTCATTGCAACGCCATGCTAAAAATGAGCGTTTTAGCGGCAAATTCAAATCGGAAATTAGCAAACTTGATTTTAAATGTAGCCATGATAAAATATACTATTTTAATAATTTTGCGTAGCAAATTAGGGACCTATGTATCATTCTAAACACTTTTCTAAAATTTGTCAAATACCCTATTGATGTTGAAAATTGACATGATTCAGTGAAACCTCCTATAAGCGGACATTCACGGTTTCGTCGATTTTGTGCGGTTATTTGAGGTGTCCGCTTATGAGAGAGAACTGCGAAATTTTAAAATATATTTATTAACAATTTCCGCAGCTTGAGTTTTTCCGATATTAAATTTCAAATTTAAAACAGCAATCCCACCGAATAAAAAATATGTTGTAAATACGACATTTTAGTCTCCGTCTTAAAATGGAAAGAGGTAATTCCCCGGAAGCAGAGTGCGTTGTTGCCAACATACTACATAATATTTATACCCATGTCGTGCAGCGCTCCGTCCCGTTGTCAGAGGTTCGCGCTCAGTTTCGCGTCCGGTTAAGGGAGGTTTCAGAATTTTTTAACAAAAAAAAATTGGTTCCAACAAATTTGTCCGCCTAAAGGGAGTGTCCGCTTAATAGAGGTCTCCGCAAGAAGAGGTTTCACTGTAAAACAATTCAAATGAAGTTTGACCACAGACGGAAAACTTTTATTAAAATATTAATAGTTTAATTAAAATTAATTTGTTGTTAGTAATTTTAACATTTTACAGACTTGTAGTTTAGTATTTTATTAATAACTCGTTTATAAATCTATTATTTATTTAAAGTTCAATGGTTATTTTCCCTTTAAAATAATCCAATATTTTTTTATTAGAACAGTTTCCCCGAAGCTTATTAGAAATTTAAAATAGAGCACACGGGATTTTACACTACAACACAAAAAATTTAAGATTGAGCAAAAGACTATCCTCGATCGATTGGTGATGGATCACTCAATGTTAAATAGCCGGGTGTTTGCCTCAAACCAGAAACTAGTATAATATAGCCTCAAACTTTGCTAAATTGGTTTTAAAGAAAAATAGTAAATAAGGTTTTTGTTTGCAAAAGAACAGCGATGAATAAAGTAAATAAACTAACAAATATATTATTTCTCTTTAAATAATAAAAATAATAAACATTTTTTTAGCAAAAAAAAAAATAAACCTAATGTTTACTACACTATTTAATGATCTCTTGCAAACAAAAAAATATTTTTTTCTGTAAAACTAATTTAGCGAAAAGTTATAAGCCAAAGTTTGTGAAAGAATATGAAAAAGCCGCCATCTTGGATTTATGACGTCACACAGGCCCTTTTACTCAAATTAGAGGCAAACAAATACGTTGTAGCATAAATACATGTTCAAAGAATCGAAAAGTGAAGCGCTCATAGCTGGCTTTGGAAACAATGGCAAACTTAAATTCGCGGTCGCGAATTTTCAAGTGCGCATGAGTGTGTTTTGTCATGTAGATACACAGCTGCTATGTGAAAAACTACAATTTTAATCCACAATTTGATAAATTTTCACCCAATCAACTAGTTTTTAGAGAAAAATAATAGACAGAACCCAAAACTTTTGATAATTGTCAAAAAATGTAGTGACGTAACGGAGTATGTTCCAAAACCACCAAAACTGACGCATGCGCAGTAACCGAAATCCTGCCTACCCGAAAAAGAAACATTAAGAATTAAATAGGGGCTTCAAGCAACGCATATTTATGCTCTAACGTATTTGGAGACAAACACCAACTTAACATTTAGTGATCCAACGTCAATAGGGTATTTGACAAATTTTAAAAAAGAGTTGAATGATACATAGATCCCTAATTTGCTACGCAAAATTATTAAAATACATAGAATATTTTATCATGACTACATTTAAAATCAAGTTTTCTAATTTCCGATTTGAATTTGCCGCTAAAACGCTCATTTCTAGCATGGCGTTGCAATGACGTCACAGCAAAGTAAACTCGCGGACAGATACACGGCATTCAAGTGTTTATTTGTTTTTGGTCTGTGTTTTTACTGTTTTTTATGTAAAAAAATGTCCTATAAGTGGTGTGTAGTACCTCAGTGTTCGAATACTAGCATAAAAACACCTGAAAAACTATTTATTCATGGGCCTACAGCAGTAAAATAACGGAAAAAGTGGCTAGAACTTGCTCGAAGAGACCCAAGGGCCTTATCTAATAGATCTTCAGTTTACATTTGTGAAGATCACTTTGATGTGAGTATAACTAAATTGTTTCTATTAATTTTTCTCACGTTGTCTATAATATATATATAACTATTTCGTAAATGACGATGAAATTTTTGAGGTTAGGTTTATTACAAGGGGTGAACAACTATAATAGGCAGAAAGGTGTACAAATTTTTAGACGGTGCTAAGCAGTTATTAGGCAGGACTAGGGAGTACCTCTACATGCAGAATTAGGCAATGCACATGCAGGCTAAATGTAGGAATAAAAATTCTTTGTATTTTTGAATGTATTTAGAAAATTTTGTTTTAAAAAAGCAATTTTTGATTGCTTCTTAATGCTTAAAATAATAATGATTGGGTATTTAATTGAATCTATTGTAAGTGGCATATTAAACAAAAAAGCAAAACATATAACCTACCTCAAAATCTAAATGTGTAAAAGTAGGCGAAGAATATTGTAAAAAAAAACTTTCAGTTATATACAAAACAACTCATCGAATACTTACATTAACATTTTAACGTTTCTAAATTCCGCAGAACAAAAATCATTGTTGTTGACAAAGAAGGTAGGCTTGAACCATAAAGGAATTCAGCATTGGCAAGTTGGAGCTATCGGCTTTGGAGAATCCGTTTTCCGTTGAAAATGTTTTTTATAAGCAAAACACAAAATAAAATTTATTTTAGGACGATAATTCGCACTTTAAACCAAAGCAAACATTACCATCCATAAGAAAATAACACAGAAAATAAGTTCGTTCGAGGCGTTTACTGTTTTGTGACGTCACTCGCAGCTGATTGGTAGACCGCCTGTTTTGAATCACGTGGCTAATTGTTTGAATTCAATGAATTTATTTAATTAAAAGAACTATGAATTTGAGAAAAAATTTATATTTATTTTTTACTACTGTCAAACACCCTATTGATCGAGGGTCGTGTAAAATTTTCTTGCTCAATCGAGAATTAAAATTTTTACAATAACTTTTTTAGTTCTTGAGATATTGTCGTTTTATTTCGAAGAACCCGTAATCCATACAATTTTTCTCTAAAATTGATGTGGCAAAAGTTAAAAGCAAAAGTTTCTGAAAAACCAAGGAAAAAATCGAAATCTTGGATTTATGACGTCACACAGGCGCTCTTGCTTAAATTTGAGGCAAACACCCAGGGACTTACAATTGAGTGATCCATAACCAATCGATTTATGGTAGTCTAAAACTTCCTTCTTCAATTTCTTTTTTCGGGTAAAAAAAAAATCAGTTCTATTTTTTTGCATTTTTAAAAAAAGTTATATCTTTATTAGTTAGTTAGTTTTTAAGATACAAAACTAATTTCTTCAGGATATTCATTGATGTTCCCTTGCAAACAAAAAACGTATTAAATATAAAAGGAATTTTTTGAGGTTATGTCAAAGACTAAATTGATAGTACCAATCGACCTAAAATCTTCCACGGGATACGATTTTTGACTATAAGCCTCTAAACTAGTATGTTTCTCGTTTTTGAAAATAAAAGTGTCACTTTTCATCTCCGAATTTTTATTTACATAAATTTTAGATTCCAAAAATAATCTGTGGTTGCTTTGAAATGGCTGCAATGTAGTGTAGGGAACGCTTTAGCCATGATAAGAGCACGTTTTCTTGGTGTTATCACCGATTTGTAACACAAGGGGTTATCGGGACAACGAGGCCTGAGAAGAAGGCATTTGCTGGATGATAGTCGCGTGTTCACAACGACCAATCAGAAACTTCTTTAGAAAGAGGTTTTTTTCAGATGGATAAATTTAAACATTAATTTTTCCGATGTTTTTTTTTTAGTACGTATCAAAATAAATTGAATGTTTTTCACTTATTATTTATGAGAGCAATGCCGAACGAATTAGTTCGTTTATGTTTGCAGAGTGTTCGATCGTGCATTATGCCATTGATGCGAACATACGTTTTTGATGTTCCGGGTATAGTCGCAAGAATGTATTAAAAACTAAAAAATAATAAGACACAAACTTAACTTTTAGTAAACAAAAATAAAAGCCTGTGTAACGACTGTTCATATTGTCCCTATTTCGATGTTTTTGGGGAGTTTTGGATATTGTAGTAAATAATTTAGCTATATATATTAAAACCTAACAAAGATATGAATTTTTTTTTGGGTAAAAAAGTGTTACTATATTTTTTGTTATTTAAAAAAAAATTATTATCTTTGTTAGTTTGTAAGACACGAAGCTAATTTCTTTACTATATTCATTGCTGTTCTCTTCCCAAGAAAAACCTTATTTGTAGTTTTTCTGTAAAATTTTGTAAAAACAAATGGAAAATCCCGCTATTTGGATTTATGACGTTAAATTAGTCGTCCTACTGAAATTTGAGGCAAACATCCGGCGACTAAACATTGAGTGCTCCATCATCAATCGATCAACGGTAGTTTTAAACTTTTTTGCTCAATCTTGAATGTTTTAAATTTTTTTAATATTGCGTTTGAGATATACAGCTTACCAAACCGACAATTTAATTCTTTTTCTATTGCAAACAAAACACAACCTATACAATTTGTTAATATAACAAAACTTAAAAACAAAAGTTTGTGAAAAATCATGGAAAAATTCGCAATCTTGGATTGGAGGCAAACACCCGCACCGTAACAAAGCTTAGCTAACTAATTAGGGACCTATTGCAATAGTGCCAGGCACAAATTGTGCCGGGCACTATATTGACAGTTTCGCATTAAAAACTGACAGTTGATCTTTCAAAATTGACATTCCAAAGTCGAATTTAGAAATCCAGTCGTTTATTTTCCATTAAGAGTGGCGTCACTATTAATTCCGGCTCTTATAATACACAATGGCCTAATTTTGAAAGAAGACAGCTGTTCTTATAATGCGGAACTGTCAATATAGTGCCCGGCACAATTAGTGCCTGGCACTATTGCAATAGGTCCCTATTATCTTTCTTTGTTGTTTTTTATGTGAGCAACAAGGACTTAATCACGATTAAACCCATAATCTCGCTTAGGCGCTTACGGTGCATCTGAGGGTAACTACTTTAACGTGAATCTATTTGTGCGGCTAGTACAGATAAATTAAAGTCAGGCTTATGGGAATAAATTCTATTCTCACGATTTCATTGTAATTCTGCTTTCACGGTGGACAGTTTCAATAATTTTTTTGGTCTTTGTACCTTTTCAATTAAAAAAAAACGGAACTTTACAATGAAAAACAGAAACAATAGAAAAGAGTTTGGATCGGTCGGTTAGGTTGCTAGAATGAAATAAATATTTGTGGCGAAAATAAATCCATCCGTTTTAAATTTAAAGTCGTTTAATATTTTAAAAAAGATGCGGATAAAACGGGATTTTAAAGAATACTGATTTAGTGGTTTTTAGCCATTTATAAGTTTTTACAGGGTTTTCATTACTTTCTACGTATGCTAACAAAAAATACTCTGCCAATATATGGACACCTAAGCTCACACTAGTTACCTACCATAGTTATAGTGTATGTGTGAACTAATATAATAACTGAAAACTAAAATATATTTTATTTAACTCCACACTCAATTACTTTTTGTTTGATACCACATAAGCCATGTTTTGACTTAAACTCTAATTTTTTAAATCTACCCCCACCCTTTTTTTACAAAAAAACTTAAACGTATTTTGTTTAACTCCAATCTCAATTACCTTCTGTTCGATATCACACTCGCCATATTTTCACTTAAACTCTAATTTTTGAAATCTACCCCCACTCTTTTTTTTAAACTAAACTGTATTTTTTTAAACTCCAGACTCAATTACCTTTCGTTTGATATCACACACGCCATATTTTCACATAAACTCTAATTTTTAAAATCCACCCCCACGCTTTTATTTGGCTTGTGTTCGGTGAATTTTGTTCATTTTTAAATGGGACCATCTCGACCCAAGACCCAGCCTACGTACCAAATTTAATTAAAATCGGGCAAGCGGTTTTTGAGTTATGCGCGTTGGTCGTTACAGACAGACATACAGACAGACAGGCAGACGACAAAAGTTTCAAAATCATCTGAAACGCAAAGATATACAAAAATTTTTGAAATCGGAGCAACTTTTTTTTTTCGAAAAAATTAGGATCATGATAGCTCACACTACTATGGTATAGTAGTAGTGTGAGCTAATACGGCATACCAGCGACTTGTTTTAAGGAAAGTTTTCATGATTGGTGCCTTTTTATTTAAAAAAATCGGATTTTGTTCTGAACCCACTATAATCGTAAACATCATGCGATTGGCTGTAGTTGCTACTCAAAACTAGAGACCCTGTATATATGACATATTCAAAGTCAAATTTATTTAAGTCAAAATCTAGCCTTGTTTAGAGAGAGACGAACCTTACGTACGCGTTAATTCACAAGCGTCGGAAAATTAAAACTTACAAGGGGTGACAGACAAACGTGTTTTGTTTATATATTGCATAATGATTGATGTCACTCACCGCTGACAACATAAATTATTTTAGTGAAACGCCAATAAATTTGATGGGTCACCACGACCTGTAGAAGGGTGGTGGATGGGTTTGTCGGGTCTAATATGTCATACATACTGGGTCTCTAATCAAAACTAGCAAATTTTATTAAAGGATCAGGCACACCTCTTATGGGATTTCTGTTCTCCGTCAAACCTCATGAAATTTTGGTATGTTGTAGACTGAATCTTTCTTATCAAAAGTTCTCATGGGCCCAACTCAAATTAATGACCAGTTTTTGAAATACAGAGTGTTGAAACTGATAATGTCCAAGAAGATTAATGGCTCTTTAGACGGTTGTTCCAAACATAAACGCAATATTTTTATTACATATATTTACGATTTATTTATTATTTTTATATATGTACCTTTAAAACATTATCTACAGGGTGTTTAAGTAAATATCAGTCGAATGTTTTAATGAGAAACATGCTTTAGTATGTTGTAGATTAAACCTTGCTCGTCAGAAGTTCTCATGGGCCCAACTTAAATTAATTTCCAGTTTTTTAAATACAGAGTGTTGATGGTGATAATGTTCAAGAAGCATAATAGCTATTTAGACGGGTTTTCCAAACATATACGCAATGTTACTATTACATATAGAGTATTTATTAGTTTTCTAATGATTCTTTTAATACTATTATTAAGCATTTTATACAGGGTGTTTCGGCAAATATCATTTTGTAAATACTAATTAAAAATCGATCTAATGTATATATTATTAAATATTATTAAAACAGGGCTTTTAGTGAAATTGGGCTGCAAAAAAAGTGAAAACGGACTAATTGTAAAGAAAAAGGCACTTTTTTTAAAATGGTCCATTAAAATACCAAATGAAAAATAATAAATTACGTAGTACAATTACTTTTTAAATTCATCTCTTGTTTGAACAACCCGTTTAAAGAGCTATAATGCTTCTCATTATCACTTTCAACACCCTGTATTTCAAAAAGTGCTCACTACTTTAAATTGAGCCCATAAGAACATTTGATAAGAAAGGTTTAATCTAAAACACACTAACGTTTGTTTCTCATTAACACTATCGGCTAATATTTACTTAAACACCCTGTAGATAATGCTTTAAAGGTACAGATTAAAAATGATAAATAAATCATAAATATATGTAATACTAACATTGCGTATATGTTTGGAAAACCCGTCTAAAGAGCTATTGTGCTTCTTGGACATTATCACTTTCAACACCCTGTATTTCAAAAAATGGTCACTTATTTAGGTTGGGTCCATGAGAACTTTTGGTAAGCAAGGTTTAATCTACAATATACTAAAGCTTGTTTCTCATTAAAAAATCGACTAATATTTACTTAAACACCCTGTAGATAAGGTTTTAAAGGTACAGATTGAAAATAATAAATAAATCGTAAATATACGTAATACTAACAGTGCGTACATATTTGGAAAAGCCGCCTAAAGAGCTATTATGCTTCTTGGACATTACCAGTTTCAACACCCTGTATTTCAAAAACTGGTCATTACTTTGAGTTGGGCCCATGAGAACTTTTGATCAGAAAGGTTCAGTCTACAACATAATAAAATTTTATCAAGTTTGACGGATTACAGAAATCCCATAAGAGGTGTGCCTGATCCTTTGTTTGCAAGATTGCAACGATAAAAAAAATAGTTTTTAGTTTTTGCTCGACATTATGAATATATGGATATAGTACTAATTTAGACTAATTTATATTTGTTTTTGTAAAAATCGAGAACTAAAAAGATAACATATGAAGTATTTACATACATAATAAATTGTTATGGGTCACGACAACATTACAATATATAAATAACAATTATAAATTGTAAGTTTATTTTAGCGATACACATGTTGTGAAGACGTGACCACACAATATTATATTTACGTAAAAAAAATAATTAAGATGGTTGGTTGCCCTTGTTTATTATAAAGTTAGGCCCTAATAATAGAGACTTAGTGCAATAAAGCCAGGCAGTAATTGTGCCAAGCACTATTCTGGCAGTTTCGCATTATAAGAACAGCTGTCTTCTTTCAAAATTAGGCATTTGTTTCTTATAAGAACTAAAATTAATAGTGCCGCCTTTATTAATGGAAAATAAAAAAATAAATAAAGTTCTAAAATTTCAAAGCTTAAAAAATAATATTTTTACGAATAAAAGCACTGAGTTGTAGCAGCCATAAGCCATGTATATATTTCGCAAGCTAGGCGAGTTTTAGTAAGTTGTGTAAAGAGGGGAAAAATTCGCGAATTGATTTAAAATTCTGAAAAACGTAATTTCAAGAATCGAGTTTCGGATATTCAAGTTCCATAAGCCTTATGCTAAACAATATTTACGAACAAAGGATCGACTTGTATAGGAATAACCATGTGGATGACACAGAACTGACCTAATCAAAAACAAAAAAATATACGAACAGTCCAGAGTACATCGGTCTATTTTTTAAGTAATCAATAACAGACTGAATTTTAGAAACAAAATTTCGGACTTCCATTGTCTTTATTTATTTTAAACACGACGCACAAAGGGGCCAATCGGGTGTAAAAGTGGAAGAAACTAAAAAAACACAAATAGACATATACAATATCTGGAACTCAAATTATGTAGCAAACTAGTGGGCGCTGAAAATGCAACAGAGTATTTTCACTTGTTTTTTAGTATGACGTGAGTTTGACACTTTAAAAAGCATCTGTTTAATTTTTATGATAATTACATACAACTTATTGAATATTTATGTATTTTTTTCTCTAATTATATAAAGTGTTATATTAAAAAAAAAAAATTACGATGGAGACATCCACCACAGGTAATTTAACCAAAAAACACTAAATACCAATATCTAGCTGTAGTTTGTCATAGAGTAATCTTATTTTTTAAACTAAGAAGTCAATTATTATTAGAATTTACCTTAAAGAAATAAAAAAAATATAATTTAGTGTGTGATAAAATTTTGTTAAGCAAAACTATTGTCACTTTTTTGTTAATTGAATGTTTCTTATCAAAATGAAAAAAAAATGGCTGCGCTTTCTTGCGCCTTTTTGAGATTTTCAATATTAAAAATAAAGTGCCTACATACGACCCAAGTAAAAGAAATTAAACTATACATCTTAAATATAAAACTTATTTGTTTATTAACAAATTTTTTGATATTTGAATTTGATTGATAGTTTTTTAACATAAATTTGATTAACTCATTAAATTTAAAGATGGCGTACGCGTAAAAATTAGGAAAAGCTTCGTTCGAAAAAATTTTAAAATAAAGGATTTTAATCAAATTGATATAAACAACTTTTTAGGCCTGTAAAAAGCCAAGTGAATTATGGTAGCAGTTACAGTTACTTTAGTTAAAAGGAGTGGGGGGAGGGTAAATTTTTATGGTTTTAGGTCCTTGTCATTATTTTGCAATTTGGTATTTGACAAATATATTGGCAATCGCCCATTGCGATCCAAAATTTTATTACACGAAAAAGATGATCTCATGTTTTCAGACGTTGATACTATACGTCTAATTTGAGTTTTCATATCTTTGGCAGTGAAAAAGAAAAATTATAAAAAGCAGTTAAATGGCTTGGTCGAGTTAATACCCTGAGAATTTCTCGTTCTTGTATTGAGACACCACACACATGCATAGGTGGAAGTTTTCGGAAAATTTATGTATTGTCTTTGGTAGCTTAATGAAAGAGCGTTTGCGTACAGAGCAAGAGGTTCCGGGTTCGAGTCCCGGCCAAAAAGAAACATTTTTATAATTTTTTTTTCTTTAATTTTACTTGTTGTTTAAAGTTAATATTAATAAAACAATGTTAGAAAGCAAAACAATTACACATGTGTGGAGTGTGTCCACAAAATAATATTAATAGGTCTTATTTTAACATAAATTTTGCCCTTATGTCATTTTTTTACAATGATCTTTAATACAAAACCTATTTTTGTATGTAGAGAATAGCAAAATGCAAGCAAAAAATAAACAACTTTTATCCAAAAAGCCTTTACATTAAATTCCTTTTCTTTAGAAAATGGTAAAATTAGTTTTTAGATGCAATATAAGTAAAAAAATATGCCTGCATATGTCTTATTGAGAACACTCTGTACAATATAGTATTTTTAGGTGACTCCTCTTCCTATTTCAAAATTGACGTGTCCATGATTTTATCTCCAAGATTAAAAAAAAATGTGATTCCAGACTTTTGGGACAAACTGTATATTATGAGCCAGGTTAAATAACTTAAACAGAAATATTATAAAATGTAGAATTCTTAAACTCATTAAGAAATGTTTAAGTCTTAATTACTTTTTTGTGTAGAAGTACTTAAATTTCTTTAAAAAAAATCTATTTTTAAATCACCCTGTTAAAAAAAAAAATATTAAACAGGTGCATTTTAACCTATATCACAATAACCAATACACATTATTTTTGTTTCTAATCTTTTGGGTGTTTAAATAATTATTTCTGACATTAGCTCCATTTGGCCCCTCTGTGCGACGTTTCAGTTAGCAAATATCTCGGATCGTTTTCAAGTGTTAACTAAACAATCTACTCTACAGGCGACTACTAATGCTACTTGGCGTGCAGTCAGCTGTTTGACGCTTGTTTTCCTTAACGATTGGTTTCCATATGTTTGGTATGTCCGTGCTTCGTTGACTAAAAACTTCTTTGTTCGGCATTAGAAATTCAGGTTATTAAAACTTTCGTTTTCGCCAATAAGACTCCTTATGCAAAACTTTAGCTTGATTCGAAAAACCGGATTTTCTGGTTTTGTTTTGGTTACAAGATTCCTTAACGTATTTCCCAATGAAAATACTGTTTTAATATTATAGTGATTGCCGTTTCGTCTTATGTTTTCTGAAATCCCTTGAACATATGGAATGTCGATAACATCCAACGGATTATTATTTTGAGAATTTGCCGCATTTGGTTTGTTTTTAATCTTAGAAATCGTTGGGTTTATTAATTTCTCGGAATACCCATTGTGTTGTAAGTCCTTTTTAATGTTGTAGATTTCTGTCCCTAATTCTTCATTATTACTATACAAATATTTACTGCTCTTTGTTGAGATTTTAAAAAGGATCAAATTAGATATCAACGATAGATTTGTAAGTTTTAACACAGAAAGTTTTTACACCAACATGCCAATAATAGAGTCACTCAGTATCATCAAAAACAAAGTTCAAACTGATGATACACTTCACGAGAGATCAATGCTATCGGTGGAGGGGGCGATGGATCTGTCTCCGCAATGCTTACTTCCAAGTGAAAGATAAGTTTTACGCGCAAAATGATGGACTTCCGATGGGTTCCTCTCTTTCGCCAGGTTCGAGGACTATGCGACCAACACAGCAAGAGTCGTTGAAAACTATGGCTACGATACATGGATGATACATTTATTATATGGCCGGAAAATAATGACGAACTGCAGAAATTTCAACATCTTAACGGTATTTGACCACACAGAAAAAAGTGTTTATTTGAACCAAAAAAATATTATTTGACTCAACCAAATTCGTTATTTCAATAGGTCCAAAACGTCCTCTTGTTTGGTTCAAATAAAAATATTTATTGTTTTCAAATAACTAATTTAGTCTCTTTAAATAACATTTATTTGATGCGTTAGAGTTATTTGGTTTATTTGACAAACAAAAATACATTTAAATCAAATAATTTGAAATATTTAAACCAAATACTACTAATTTATTTATTTGCAATAACAAGTTTATTTCAAACAAACAAATATGTTGGTTGGTAAAAATAAAATAATTCTTTAACATGACTGTTTTCTTTGATTGAAGTAAAAATATTTATTGTTTTCAAATAACTAATTTACTCTCTTTAAATAAGATTTATTTGATGCGTTAGAAATATTTGGTTAAATTGACAAACAAAAATACATTTAAATCAAATAATTTGAAATATTTAAACCAAATACTATTAATTTATTTATTTGCAATAACAAGTTTATTTCAAACAAACAAATATGGTGGTTGGTAAAAATAAAATAATTCTTTAACATGACTGTTTTCTTTGGTTGAAATAAAAATATTTGTTGTTTTCAAATAACTAATTTAGTCTCTTTAAATAAGATTTATTTGATGCAAAAAAACATTATTTGACTCAACCAAATTCGTTATTTCAATAGGTCCAAAACGTCCTCTTATTTGGTTCAAATAAAAATATTTATTGTTTTCTAATAACTAATTTAGTCTCTTTAAAAAATGTTTATTTGATGCGTTAGAGTTATTTGGTTTAATTGACAAACAAAAATACATTTATATCAAATAATTTGAAATATTTAAACCAAATACTATTAATTTATTTATTTTCAATAACAAGTTTATTTCAAACAAACAAATATGGTGGTTGGTAAAGATAAAATAATTCTTTAACATGACTGTTTTCTTTGATTGCTTTAAAAAACTTATTACTTCTTCATATAAATTAATTTGTTTAATATTCTAGGCATATTTTTTTGTCTTAATATTAAAATTTATTTAATAACTGACATTTATTAAGTAAATTTTTAAATTATTTTACTTGATGTAAATAAATATTTGTTTAAACTTATAATATATTTTGTTGAATTTAAGTAAATATTTCTGTGAGAACAAGAGTTAACTTATTTCACAATACAAAAACATATTTTCCAACAAACAAATAGGGTAGTTAGTAAACCTAAAATAATTGTTTGAACTTACCGTTTTCCTTGATTGTTATAAAAAACTTATTGTTTTTTCTTAATAAATAATTTGTTTAATCTTCTCAATATATTTTTTGTCTTACTAACATAATTTATTTAATAACGAACTTTTATTTGTAAAATTATTTGTGTTAAATTTAAGTAAATATTTATTATTGCAAGTTTATTTCAAACAAACAAATAGGGTACTTGGTAAACCAAATATAATTGTTTCAAATGATTGTTTTCCTTGATTGCTTTACAAAATATTGCTTCTTATTTAAATTATTTTTTTAATATTCCTAATTTATTTTCTTGCCGCTTTAACAAAATGTATTTAATTAGATTAGACATTTAATAAACAGTTACATGATTACCCGTCAGAATACTGCATTGTACAAGTAAACACAAATGTTTTGCACGAAAAAAAAGTATTTTAATTCAAAAATAGGCAGGTAGGTACAAAAAACATGTAAAATTGTAAAAACGTTTAAAGGCAAATTAACATAAAATTAACCAAAAATGCATAAAACAAAAATACTTCCTAAATACTAATTAGATTATACTTGTGTAATCTTTTCCAAGGTATAAATAAGACCACTAACCTATATACAGGGTGACCCAAAACCCTGAGACCTCCCTAATATCTTCGAAATCAAAATAAACAGAGAAGTCAAATTTCACATACTCAGATGGTTTGCAAAAAGTATCTTTTTTGATGCTAATATTGGAACCAGTCATTAAGGAGACGTAGCGAAGCCAGCGACGTTACTTTTTAAAATGAAATACCCTGTATATTTTTGAAATTTTGAATAAAGCTTTCCTTTCTGTTTCCAAAAATACCTAATATGCTACGTTTTTATGTAATGGTTTTTAAATAAAATGACAAAACCTTTTCATTAAGAGCAATGAGTTAACCAAGAAAAATTATCGATGACTTTTTGTCTGCTTTACTCTTTTGTTTGTTTTTGTCATTTTATTTCAAAACTGTTCCTAGAGAAAGGTATTAGGTATAATAGGTAGTTTTGGAAACAGAAAGACAAGGTCTATTCCAATTTGCCAAAATATAGAGCGTATACCGGGTGTTCCAAAGTGAGTGGCCTATTGGATTATTTTGGAAACTATACGATAGAAACTTTTAAAACTTTCTATTCTTACATACGTCCATGTAAAGTATATTTACAAAATACTTTCATAGTTGCGGTGTTGCCATTTGCAGGAAAAGTTGGCTTTATTATTTTAAAAAAACACCATGTATATTTTTCGATTCTTTATGTAGAAAAATGTATGTAATTTTTTTCAACAATTATTGCAATTTTTTTTTTGCACAATTTGTTTTCAAAATGGGTATAAAACCAATTTGTGCAAAAATTTTGAATAGATTTGTGCAATGGAATTTGTTGTAAAATTTTAAACAACTGTGCAACTGTTTTTTTTTGCACAATGCTTATTGTACAGGCCTGTATAAAAAAATTTCACATATTTTTGCACAATTTGTTGTATATTTTGCATTAATTTTTTTAAAATTTTGAAAAAATTGCAAAATATTCAAGTATGAAAACATTTTATACAATATTGTGTAATTTTCTTATTCTATTTTGGGCAATATAAATGCACAATTATGTAGTTATATTTTAAAAGATGTTTGTATTTTTTTTACATTGTGGTGTTTTTTCTTCAGTTATATTTTTCTTTTTACCACAAAAAATATAATATATCAATATAATATATTATATATTTTACAATAAATAATTTTAGTTACACCCAAAATTGCACAATTTTGTGCATATATTTCCTACAATTTTATGTAAAAATAGTTAAAAATATGAATTTTTTACATAATATTCTGTAATTTTCTTTAACAATTAAATGAAAAGTATCCCTGAATGTGTACAAAATCTTGTAGATGTTTTTTTTTCAATAGGTTGCATTGCATTGCATTTTGTTTTAATTTTTGTGTATATATTTTTTGTATATATTTTTAAAAAACGCTTTATTACTTTTTATAACAAGTACACAATGTTTAATTTTTATTTGACAAAAAAATACCAAACTAAAAAATCACTTGTTAAAAGACCTTTATTTTCGTATTTTCTGATGAGTACAACAAATTTTAACACATTAGTTATTAAATTATTTAACCAATATTATTATGCTTAATGAATTTACCTGAACGTGTAAAATATATCTATTTAAAGATTCTTGTTTGCTGGACTTTCGTTGTTCGGATTTTCCATTGTTTGGAAATTGCAAGGAAGGCAGCGAAGACAAAATAGCTGCTAAAAAAATAGTACTAAGTTTAACGGACATTGAAGGATTTCTATGTAATAGTCAAATTATTCTGACTGAAATTTTGATACCCTTTAAATAAAGGTTACAGTTTTATAGATACCATGGTAGTAAGACAGGCAAAATATGTCTTTAGTTAAAATAGTGGTGTTGCAAAAATTATCATTTACCTTCGTCTGCTTCATGGAAACTCTTTTCAGACCGCTGTATCTGATCTTTGGTAAATTGCGTTTGATTTTAACAGCACCCAAATTTTTGAACAAACTTCTGCACATTTGTCAAAAAACTGTCTTTGTTTTCCGGATATGCCATTGCAAAATCGTTCAAGCTAAAAAATATAAAAAAAATGTTTAAATATAGAATTTTAGTATCGGCCGTTATAAAAAAGCGCAGTTTAGACCAAAAATAGGATAAGCCATGAGTAACAAGCTGAAATTTTGTAAATAGTTTTATTTGGTCAAGAAGCCCAATTTTTTCTCTGCGAAAATTCTTGAAAGTGATTCCTAAGGGAGTGCGCGGGCGCAGAAATGTTTTTGAGCTTCGGACTGGCTAAACCAAGACAATTTTGGGGACAATGTTGTCATTTACTTTCAAACACATTTTTTTAAATCACAGAAAGAAAAATCAAAAATGGATCAACTATTCTCAAAAGCTTGGGTAGACTAGAGTCCCTGTATGTTGACATATTTGGATATATTACCAAATATGTCAACATACAGGGACTCTAGGGTAGACCTATGTGTAGTAATTTACTTACCCCGAAATCTCTCTTTGTGGACTGCAAGTAGGCACCCATTCCTCCAGTTTTTCGAGAACTAATTCCACAAAATCCATAGAATCCATTACACGTTTAACGTTAACGGAAGCACTTATCAATTAATGACACTAACCTTGTACGGATCACCTCACTGACAAGCCAAAACACAAATTTAAACTCACAGAACACTGAAGGAAGCCAGATGCGGTGGGGCGATCCCTTGAAACGACTTTTACCGAATCAATCCGACGAATGATTTCTACAATTTGAAGTATATTTTTGCACAAATTTTCATTAAAAAAATTACATTTTATCTGTGTAGATTTATAACACAATGGGCTTTTCCACTACGCTGTTGAGAGTTATTGTTCTGTTGTGTAACATTTTTACACAAAATAAGTTACACAATCCAATTGGTAACATTAAAACAGATTTATTCGTTTATTTCAACAATTGTTTTATATTTTTGCACAATTTCAGTTGCACAGCGTATTTAAAATTGTTGCATGGATATTTTTCTCTGTGTATAACGTCTTATACCTATCTGTAATTGTTTTTAAAATATTAACAGGTAAAAATTGACATTTTGTAACTTTAACAGGCCGTAAAATCAAAACCTATCTTAGCTTTTTACAAGCTATCGCTTTAGACTACTTTTAGATTTAACCCAGGGTTAAATTAACCATGGAATATTTTAACCCTGAACTAATTCTAAATAGTATAAAATAGCTTTTGAAAAACCGAGATAGGAATGTAGAAACCGTTTTGTTCTATTCTTAATAGTTTTGATGTTACGGGCTGATAAAGTTACAAAATGTTAATTTTCATCTGTCAATATTTTAAAAACGGTTGAAGACAGGTATACGACATCATACATAAAATAATAAAGGTGTTTGCAAAGTTTTCCCACAATTGGCAACACTGCAACTATGAATGTGTTTTATAAATATACTTTACATGGACTTATTTAAGAACAGAAAGTTTTTATTGTATACTGCCGTCCTAAGCCTAACCCCCGTATTTGAAAAAAATCCAAAAATGCGATTGTTGGTTAAGACAAATTATAATAATATACTCTATTGTTTATACTAATGTAACCAATCGAAAAACTACAAAAAGTATTTAAAATGTCACTTAAAATTTTCTTTTTTCCATAAGGCACTATGTATTTTCAAACGTTCAACGCGATTTACTCCATTTCATATAAAATTCAAATACGGGGGTTACGCTTAGGACGGCAGTATAGTTTCCAAAATAATCTAATAAGCCACTCACCTTGAGACACCCGGTAAATCTCATTTAAAAAAGTAACGTCGCCGCCTTAGCTCCGGTCCCTTAATAATAATAAATTTCACAAAGACAAATAAATTTCACAAAATTTCACACACAAGCTACAGGATTTCACAAAAATGTTCCGATTTTTTCAAAAAACATTTCACAGAATTTCACAAAAATTTCACAAGCTGTGTACACATTTTGTAATGTTTACGCTAAGCAATCTAGAGAAGTACTAGCAGGTTAATGGCGAGTTTAATGGTTTTAACAGAAAATTAGTTAAATCAAATAAATAAAATTCTAAACTTTAGGGCGGAATGTTATTGGTCGGATTTCCGCGAATCAATCGGACAACTTTGGATCGAAACTCTTTGTCTGTTGTGCATTAGAAAAACAAAAAGATCTGTTGCGCTCCTCTTTTTTATCATATTGACAGCTAGAGAGTTCACCTTAGTAGGTACATCGATTTTATTCTACACTTTTTTGGTTATTTGCTATATTGAAATAAATAAAATTCTTGTAGATATATATATATATATATATATATATATATATATATATATAGGGTGTTTTTGAACCGTTCTTTTGCCACTTAGTTATTGTTATCGTTATTCTGCGTCGGCGCAGTAGCGATTTGCTGTTATTTTTAATAGGTATAGCAACGCGCTGTATTTACAGAAGATAAAAAGTTGTACTTGTAATTTCATAAAAATTTAACCTTATTAGGTAACTTGGTAATTATTTAGTATATATACGAGTTTCTGCCATTTTTGGTTTTTGATGAAAAATCCTTTCTGGAGGTACTTAGGGGGGTCCCTAGGACCCTGAATCGGCGACCAAAGAATTTAAAAAAAAATAGTTTTAATTTTTTTGAGTTTTTAATTTTTTTTTCTACATCGACGCAATCTAACCTGAACAAACTCAAATCAACTCAAGCCAACCCATACCAAACCAAAAAAATACATTACAACCTCGCCCTCCGGTACCCGTTTTTTTATTTTAAAAAAATATAAAAAATCCTAGAGGCCCTAGTAGGTACCCCCATAAATAATTTTTCAAAAAAAAAACAAAAATGGCAGAAACCCGTATACTAAATAATTTACATACCTACACGGGTTTTTGCCATTTATAATTTTTCATGAAAAGCCGAAAAGTTCTTTATGAGGGCACCTACTAGGGAGCCTGCCTAAGATCCAAAATCCGCGTCCGGCGATTTTTTTTAACGCAACAAGGGGTCGGGAGGGTTTGGATTGGTTTGAGTCTGTTTACGTTAGGCTAAGGTAATTAAGTAAAAAATAAAAAAAAACAAAATAAAAAAAAAGCCGGACGCAGATTCGCGGTCCTTCGGACCCCCCAAATTTTTCTTAAAAACCAAAAATGGCAGAAACCCGTATACAAAAATCTCTTAAGTCTTATTTAAAGCGACTAAATTACTTGTTTGGCTAAAATAAATATTTTTATATGGACCAATGAAGAATATGCACTGACAAAGTCAAAAATCTAATTTGTTTGAGTCAAATAATTTTACGTGATATATATCATGTATACAAAAATGGTTTACTATTGGAAATAAAAACCAAGAAAGAAGGAATTTAAAAAAATCGTATTTGTATATTTATTTATAAACAAAAACTTAATTTAGTTGTTTTAAATAATTTTATCTAACAATATTAAAATTATTAATTTATATAATTGAAACAATTATTTAGTCAATCTGAGCATTAAAAAAAATAAAAAGTAATTGAGTTGCTTTAAAAAAATCAATTATTTGAGTATACGGTAAACAATATTTTTTTAAATATTATTATTGCCAAAAAAATTGAAACATGTAATTTATTTAATTCACATGTACAATGTTTTTTGTCGTAACAAAATGTACTGTTGTCCGAAATAAATATATTTGTTTGATCCAAACAAGATTTATTTAATCCAAATATTTTTTTTCAAATAAATTGGTTTATTTGATTCAACCAAACACTTTTTTCTGTGCAACAATCAAGTGTACAATGGAAATTGTTTTCTTTAAAATACCAACCAAATGCAGCAAATGCAGCAAATTCTCCAAATAATAATCCGTTGGGTGTTATTAACATTCCATGTGTTCAAGGAATTTTAGAAAACATAAGACAATAGCCAAATACTATAATATTAAAACAGTATTTTCATCGGGAAATACAATAAGGAGTCTTGTAAAATGAAGCTATTTACAAAACTCATCCCTTAAAAAACAGACGGGTGTACTGTGGACTAAAGAAAATCACATCTGTCACAATTTTGCTAACATTTAAAACATACTTATTCGCGAACAGATGTAAAATTAATTAATGAAATTATCACACCCAGACACGAAGACGTGACGAAATGCGGAAGGAGCTGGCTAGACGTCACTAGGGTTACTTCACCTTACAAAAAAAGTCTTCTTGAACTCCTTTAAGGAGAATAGGGCTTTAATTAATGCCCTTCAAAGAATTCAGAGCTAAAGTAGGTAGGTAGAGTTCGCGCGGCGAGAGTTGAAGCCACCCACGTCACGGCTGAGGGGGATCTACTGGCCGCCTCTAGCTTGTGATTGACTGTTTCGGAGATCCATAGGCGTAGTGTTTTATATTGGGAATTATTATGTGTAATTTATGCAAGTACCAATACCAAGATAAAATTGATGACGTGTGTGGCATCAACTCTCGCCGCGTCTACTCTACTTCACATTTGGGATGCATTTTTCAGCCAAACTGGGCGTTAAGACAAAATATAAACCAAGTTTTGATTGCTGATTTACTTATTAACTTATAACTTTCTATTGTCTATTGTAATTTAAGGAAGTTATAACAACAAATTGAAAAAAACAACTGCGAGATTCGGACTGACTAAACCAACCGTGCGATTTTGTTAAACCACAGAAACAAAAATGACCGCTTACAATTATTTACTGTTCCTTTATTCATCTCCTCATTTACGAGATGGAAAAAGTAAAGATACAGAATTACAAACTAGATATTTTTCTCTGTGGCTTAAGAAATGTGTGAAAAGTCAATGGCAACATTGTGGACAAAATCGCATGCTTGATTTAGTCAGTCCGAAGCTCGAAAGATTTCTACTCACGCGCACTCTGTTAGGAATCACTTTCAAGAATTTTCGCATACAAAAGAGTTGGACGTCTCAGCAAATTGAAGCTATTTACAAAAATTCAGCCTGTTACTCATCCCTTAAAAACAGACTGGACTAAAGAAAATCACATTTGTCACAATTTTGCTAACATTTAAAACATACTTATTCGCGAACAGATGTAAAATTAATTAATGAAATTATTACACCCAGACACGAAGACGTGACGAAATGCGGAAGGAGCTGGCTAGACGTCACTAGGGTTACTTCACATTACAAAAAAGTCTTCTTGAGCTCCTTTAAGGAGAATAGAGCCTTAATTAATGCTCTTCAAAAAATTCAGAGCTAAAGTAGGTAGGTACTTCACATTCCGAATGCATTTTTCAGCCAAACTGGGCGGCGATATATAATAAGTTTTAATTGCTGATTTACTTATTACCTTATACCTTTCGATTGTCTATTGTAATTTACGAAAGTTATAACAACAAATTGAAAAAAAACCTGCGAGCTTCAGACTGACTAAACCAACCGTGCGATTTTGTTAAGCCACAGAAACAAAAATGACCAGTTACAAATATTTACTGTTCCTTTATTCATCTCGTCATTTACGAGATGAAAAAAGTAAAGATACAGAATTAGAAACTAGCTATTTTTTTTCTGTGGCTTAAGAAATGTGTGAAAAGTCAATGGCAACATTGTCGACAAAATCGCATGCTTGATTTAGTCAGTCCGAAGCTCGAAAGTGGTGGTTCAGTTCAGTGAGTACGCTAAGTACCTATGTTCTTAATAGTCAAGTATAGAAACAGTAAAGAGATTCTGATCGAGAGCTGAACCCGACCTACACGTGAATAATATTTGTATCAGAAGACTGGGCTAGACAGTAGTGATTAGTGTGTAAGTATCTTTGTACTAGTATTAAATACACCCTTAAACTATCTCACGATCCTCTTTATTTGTGGGCAATACGTACACAAATAGTCACGACAACCCCCATCACTTTCAAGAATTTTCGCATAGAAAAAAGTTGGACGTCTCAGCAAATTGAAGCTATTTACAAAAATTCAGCCTGTTACTCATCCCTTAAAAACAGACGGGTGTACTGTGGACTAAAGAAAATCACATCTGTCACAATTTTGCTAACATTTAAAACATACTTATTCGCGAACAGATGTAAAATTAATTAATGAAATTATCACACCCAGACACGAAGACGTGACGAAATGCGGAAGGAGCTGGCTAGACATCACTAGGGTTACTACACCTTACAAAAAAGTCTTCTTGAACTCCTTTAAGGAGAATAGGGCCTTAATTAATGCCCTTCAAAGAATTCAGAGCTAAAGTAGGTAGGTAGAGTTCGCGCGGCGAGAGTTGAAGCCACCCACGTCACGGCTGAGGGGGATCTACTGGCCGCCTCTAGCTTGTGATTGACTGTTTCGGAGATCCATAGGCGTAGTGTTTTATATTGGGAATTATTATGTGTAATTTATGCAAGTACCAATACCAAGATAAAATTGATGACGTGTGTGGCATCAACTCTCGCCGCGTCTACTCTACTTCACATTTGGGATGCATTTTTCAGCCAAACTGGGCATTAAGACAAAATATAAACCAAGTTTTGATTGCTGATTTACTTATTAACTTATAACTTTCGATTGTCTATTGTAATTTAAGGAAGTTATAACAACAAATTGAAAAAAACAACTGCGAGATTCGGACTGACTAAACCAAGCGTGCGATTTTGTTAAGCCACAGAAACAAAAATGACCGGTTACAATTATTTACTGTTCCTTTATTCATCTCGTCATTTACGAGATGAAAAAAGTAAAGATACAGAATTAGAAACTAGCTATTTTTTTTCTGTGGCTTAAGAAATGTGTGAAAAGTCAATGGCAACATTGTCGACAAAATCGCATGCTTGATTTGGTCAGTCCGAAGCTCGAAAGATTTCTACTCACGCGCACTCTGTTAGGAATCACTTTCAAGAATTTTCGCATAGAAAAAGTTGGACGTTTCAGCAAATTGAAGCTATTTACAAAAATTTAGCCTGTCACTCATCCCTTAAAAAACAGACGGGTGTACTGTGGACTAAAGAAAATCACATCTGTCACAATTTTGCTAACATTTAAAACATACTTATTCGCGAACAGATGTAAAATTAATTAATGAAATTATCACACCCAGACACGAAGACGTGACGAAATGCGGAAGGAGCTGGCTAGACGTCACTAGGGTTACTTCACCTTACAATAAAGTCTTCTTGAACTCCTGTAAGGAGAATAGGGCTTTAATTAATGCTCTTCAAAAAATTCAAAGCTAAAGTAGGTAGGTACTCCACATTCGGGATGTATTTTTCACTCAAACTGGGCGTTAAGACAAAATATATAACAAGTTTTGATTGCTGATTTACTTATTAACTTATTGAAAAAAAAAACTATTAAGTTTACACCCTGTATCTAAAAAAAAGAGATTTAATGCAAAATGTAAAAAATGTTATACATACTTTGACCTTACTCGATTTGTTAGAAGTTAGAAGAATGTTTTACAAGAGCAAGGTATGTATACTTGTGTGTCACATTTGATAAGAAAGAACTGGGCCAAAGAATAGTAAAAGCAAAAAAGGTTATTGGATGTAGTAACAGTGTTTTATGAAGCAAAGATAAAAAAGAATGTAAAATTTTACATATATGAAACAATGGTGAAAAGCACGCTATTGTATGGGATAGAGACTTGTCGCGTAACAGAAAAATAAAAAACAAAGATAGAAAGTGTCGAAGTGGATGCAATAAGAAGATCAATGAGAATGTACAATCTTCAATTGTAAGATCACAAATGAAAAAAACCATAGGTCAAAGAAGTTTTGTATATTTGTGCAGTAATGTGTTTGAAAAGATTTCAGTTTTATTAGCAACCTCGCAGACAGCACAAAAATTTAAAAAAGCCATTAAATCTATGCTGACGTCAGAAATTAGTAGAAATGAAATTCATCGTCTCCTTGATGAAAAAAATTAATAAATACTGTAAAAATATTTTTGTAAAGGATTAGTATGTATTTCTTTTTGTATTTGTTTGTTATTATTTTTTTTTTCTTAAACTTTATATTATTTATAAAACTAAACTAAGCTACATAGTAGGATTTTTATAGGAATTATATATTATTAGTATAATACTATGCTTAAACATTTAATTTTATTACTTATTTTGGTAAGTTTTTTCTGGGCTTTTTCTTGAAGACCATTATTAGGTAATCTTTATATTTACTTACTTAAGTGCGATTTTCTTAGCCCATGCGCGAGATTACTTTTGTGGGCAAAACCGTATTTATTGTATTGTATGTTGTAATAGTTTTACCAAAATGTATATATTTGACTACAATAAATGCTATATAATAATAATAAAATGTCAAGAAAAGATCATATAAAAAATGAGATTATAAAAGAAATAATGGGAATCGAGGGAAACATAACGGATTTTTTTATTTATTTGTCAAATACACTGTGTTTATTGTATTACAATCTAGTCAGTAAGACTAATTAGCAATTTTTTTTTAACTTAATTTATTAGAAGAGTCAGATTTAAACTTAGGGTTCACTCAACAGTTCTCCCCGCTTTGTTTGGTCTGTAACTCACAATTGTGTTGTGTTTATAACATTATTTTGTTTTATGTAATTCACTTAGTTTACTAGCTCAAACGGCTTCACTCTTTTTAGTCTTCGAACTAGCATAGTATTGTCTAGAAGCTGAATTGCTTCCACATTCACATGCCGATAGAATCTATCTTCATGGCGTTTTGCGTACTTTTTTATAATCTCTGCTACAGTATCGATTTTTAGATCTCGATGAAGGTCACTATTACGAACGTACCAAGGTGCATTAACAATGTTTCTTAATACTTTATTTTGAAATCTCTGTGAAACTAGAATGTTACTTTCTTTAGCACAACCCCATAGTTGAATACCATATGTCCATACTGGTTTCAGTATTTGTCTGTAAAGCGGTAACTTATTATGAATTGTTAAATTGGACTTCCTTCCAATTAGCCAGTTCATTTTTCTATACCTTATCTCAAGTTCTTCTTTTTTTTCTTAACATGTGCTTTCCAGCGCAATTTGGCATATCTAGAGATTCTGCCTGATTTGAATATGGTACGGGAATGTTGTTAAATGTTATTTGTATGTGATTTATATTTTTGTTTGTAAAAGCAACATGAATTGATTTGGTTTCATTTAATTTTATACGCCACTTTGTGGTCCAACTGTGAACTTCGGTGACTGCATCCTGAAGTTTTTCTATGCATTTTTCAATAGATTTTTCTACCGTCAATAAACCAGTATCATCGGCAAATGTTGCTAAGTGACAATTTTCTGGCTTTGGGATATCGCAAGTGAATAATAAGTATAGATAAGGGCCTAGTACGCTACCCTGGGGCACGCCTGCTTGAATTTCTCTTAAATTTGAGTATGAGTCTTCCTGTTTTACTCTAAAATGTCTATCAGATAAGTATGATTCCAAAATATCCGAATATTGTTTTGGCAGAAACCGTTTTAGTTTAAAATTAAGGCCTTTATGCCATACTTTGTCAAATGCTTGTGCTACATCTAGAAAAACTGCAGAACAAACTTTTCCCTCTTCTAGTGCTTTTTCTATTATATTAGTAATTCTGTGTACTTGATCTATCGTGGAATGCTTGTCTCGAAAACCAAATTGATAAGATGGAATAATTTCTTGTCTTTCTATGATGGGTTTTATTCTTTTAAGCAATAATTTTTCATAGAGCCTGGATATAATTGGCAGCAAAGATATTGGCCTGTAAGATGACACAACCAAAAAAAGTTAAAATAAAATACTGGGCATAGGCGTTTCCGCAAAAAAAATGCGTTGTTGGTCATTCTGCCTGAAAATAATCACGTGACCCAAAATGATCAATTAAGATTTCTAGATTTAGCGACTCCATTAGTGTCTAATATCAAAAAAACGAAGAAGTGAGATTAAGAAAGGATCAGACTGAAACCGCTCCGTCTAAATTATTATCGGAGGCGCGGGTGGATTTAAATTTCATAAGGAATAATTAAATTTTAATTTTAATTGAATTTAAATGCAAATTAATTTCTAAAAGGGACGTTTTCATTTAGTCCAAAAGACACCAAATTGTGCTTTTTTGTGAATTTTGTTTTAAATTTATTAAACTTATAACCATAAGCATTGGTAATTACTTATTTTTTTTTCAAATATTTTTTATCAACAGTATACAACCAACTATAATAACAGTAATTATTTATATTCTCTAAAAGGTTTTCTATCAGTTACTTTTCAGACAGATAAAACTTATCCAGAGAAATAATAGTGGCTGGTAAACATTGAAATTAGTTTTTATCCAACTGCAGAACAGCGAAAGGAAGGGTAATCTTTTTCGATTGTTGTATGTATGTAAATATGTATGTGTAAGGCTAAACGGCTGAACCGATTTTGGCAAAAAAGGTGTCGTTGAATTGCTACTGATCCCGAAGGTGCTATAGGCTACATTTTTTTAAACAGGAATCAACATGGCGATCTTCAGACGCCATTTTGTCACATGATGTAGGCTTTAAGGCATACAAATTATCTAAATTTCAGGCGATTATATTAAATTCCTTTGATTACCCACAGCAAATGTCCTGTAATTTGCTGTAGTTACTTTTTAGTCCTCCCTGCTCCCACCCATTTCCTCTCCTGTCATTCCCTCCACCCTATTCAAAAACCATATTCGCATAATTTTATCAAATGTAGAGCGATTTAAAAAATTCTTACCGCATACGCTTTCAGATTTTTTTTCCAACACCATTTTACTAGTCCCCCCCCCGCCTCTCCCTCTCTCCTCTCCACCATCCTTATTAGTATTCGTTATAGTTATAAGTTTCACAAATATAAAGCAATTTCAAAAGTTCTTTCTGCACACGCTTGAAGACTTTTTTCCAACATCATTTCCTTTTCCCCTCCCTCTCTTCTCCCCTCCCTCCTGATTAGTAATAGTTGTAGCTATACCTTTCACAAAAATAGAGCAATTTCAAAAATTCTTTCTGCACACGCTTTAAGACTTTTTTTCCAACATCATTTTACTAGTTTCCCCCTGTCTTTCCCTCTCTTCTCCCCACCCTCCTTATTAGTAATAGTTGTAGCTATACCTTTCACAAAGTTAGAGCGATTTCAAAAATTCTTTCGGCTCACGCTTTAAGATTTGTTTCAACACCATTTTAGTAGTTCCCTCCTCCCTCTCGCCTCCCCCACCATCACTCAATGGAACGTAACACTGTTCGCGTCCGTAAGAAATCTACACGAACTTTTTGGGTAAAGCTAAATGAATTGTTAATGCATAGTGCTTTTTATAAGGCTGAATAAGAATTAAACCTAAAAGTTGGAAAAAAAATAAAAAATAAAAAAAACACCCAACTGCTAAATTTACTTGTAACTACTAGTCGCAGTTGGGTACAAAATTACTCAATAACCTGCTTCATGAAAATATAAAACTTCTATAATTTCGTAAGTGCGCTTTGGGCATCAAAACTAAAACTAAAGCTGTTTCTACCCAGAAGTTGAACTTTTTTATGTACGTTTTTTTTCTCATACAGTGCTTAATTGTTAAAAAAAAATTTATGTCTCATTGGCGGTCTGGATATTATTGACCATTGTTTTTAACTTTTAAGAAACAAAAACTAACAAGTTTTGTACAATTCGGGGTCAAGCTTAATGTTATAAAGTATTAAAATTTTGAAACAAGTTAATTAAAGGGTAGGAAAAAAATAAAATTAGAAAAAAATTTTTTTTTTAAATATATTTTTTAAAATGTTAGGTAAGGCTTTTTCTTAATTTTACATTATAGACCGAATGATTTTGTGTATTTTTTCTCCCTTCACTTTGTTTAAAAAAGTTATTAGTTTTTGAGAAAATTGCAAAATACTGACCTTTGAGGCATTGTATCTAGCGAAGCTCAAGGGTAATTTTGGCGGATAATATGTGCAGATATGCCCCAGATTCTAAGGGATAATTATACAAAAATCCAGCTTGCACCTCAGTTTCAGGGTTTTTTCATCTAATATGACTGGGCTAATGGCGAGGGGTGATCAGCTGCCCACAGTAGGTGTACAAATTTTTCTACAGGACCCCACAGGACTTCCACAGGACCCCACATGACTATACAGGACTTCCACAGGACTCTACAGGACTCCACAGGACTTCCACAGGACTATACAGGACCCCGAGGGTACTGGCGCCTGAGGGGTGCCCTTAGCATGATTAAGTACTAAGGCCGGCAAAGGCAAATCGGCTCTCTAAGAAAAACGAGAGTTAAGATGTGATGACCTTGTTTTTTTTTTGGTCGCGAATTTTTTTATGGGCGCCTTTTCAGCCACAGGACTATACAGGACCTCACAGGCAGGACTATACAGAACTTGTATAGGATTATACAGGACATGTACAGGACACTACAGGCACAAAAATTTATTAAAGTCCTGTAGGACGGTGTACAAATTTGGTTCAGCTGATCACCCCTCGGCTAATGGTCTACAGTAAAACCTCCTATAAGCGGACACTCACGGTTTCGGCGATTTTGTCCGCTTATTGGAGGTGTCCGCTTCTGAGAGAGAACTGCGAAATTTTAATATATATTTATTAACAATTTCCGCTGATTGAGTTTTTCCGATATTAAATTTTTCAGCGATCTTTCGTACTGATAGATGTTCCTTCTCCGAAACGTTAACAACTTCCATTTTTTCACTTAAACTAAGAAGTTTTTTACTAGGCGCCACTTCAAAGAGATCTATTACTACTCAACTGAACAGTAAAAATAAAACATCGCAGTCCCGCCGAATAAAATATGTTGTAAATATGACAGCAGTATTTAGTCTCTGCGTTAAAACGGAAAGAAGTAATTTCCCGGGTGCAGAGTGCGTTTTTGCCAACATACTACATAATATTTATGCCCATGTCGTGCAGCGCTCCGTCTCGTTGTCAGAGGTTCGCGTCCAGTTAAAGGAGGTTTCAGAATTTTTTAACCAAAAAAAATTGTCCGCGTCCGGTTATTAGAGTGTCCGGTTATAGGAGTAAATTTTACAGGTAATGAAATAGAGAAAAGCTTGGTTCCAACAAATTTGTCCGATTAAAGGGAGTGTCCGCTTATTAGAGGTGTCCGCAAGGAGAGGTTTCACTGTATTATTTTATTTGTTGTTTTATCATATGTAAAACAATTAAACAAAGCTCTTTAAAACAACCACTATAGCTCTCACAGCCTTTTACAAGTGTAAGCTTTCAATAAATTCTAAAAAGCTTTATGCCATATTTGCACAGGAATTATCAAGTTGGTTTGTTTGCTCGTATGTGTGTATGTCTGTGTGCTCAATGAAACAACACTGTTGACAGAACGGCTTTGAAAGGATTAAAATTAGTGTTAAAACCACGTAAATTAACAATAATTTAAAGATACAATATAGGAAAAAGCTATACTGACCATAGGGATGCCGTTTAGAAAAAGGATTCATTTTACAAACAAAACTTTATCTGGGTATTACGCCACTATTAAGGATTTTTTTTAGTTAAGAAACCACTGCGTCTCTCCTAGAAAAAGAAAAATCACTAGTTTGCCAGTGGTTTATAAAAAAAAATATTTGTCTAACAAAATTTGTAAAACTTATCGTTTTGATAAACAACATAATTGCGACGTTTCGATTGTTTTTCTGCAATCGTTCCCAAGTACCTCAAATATACAATTTTCAAATTATTATTTTATCAATATTGTTTACTCTGCTTTATGTTTGTTATGTATTTATTTATTTCTGAGAAATTTTTGAAACATTATCAAAACAAATGATATATCAAAGGTAGCATGATATTATTTCAAAATGTCATTGTCAGTCATTATTGTTTTGAAATTTGACAATTCATTAAAATAAAAATTATTAAGGTTAGTTTTATAATAGTTTTTTAGAATATTTTTTCATTCTTGTCAATAGGTATATTTGAAAAACAAGTCTTCTTTATTTACATAAATACTTGTTGATTCTTTAAATTTTTCTTCTAATCTCTTAATAATATTTTTAAATTTATTATTTTATAAAATTTCATACTAAAATCCAATTTCTTTATACTAGCTTGAACAAAAATAAAATAATAATAACAATAAAAACTTTATAGTATAAATTAGTTTTAAAAAACTTTCTATAAATCAGATTCAACAATAGAACGCCCAATTTTTTTGTTTATGTATTTTTCTAAAATTTACTATTATTATAAAGTTTTATCATAACAAAAACATTTCATGTAAAAAGAATTGAGATAAAAGTAAAGCCAAGTTCTCCAATACAAATTTCAAAATGAAAGGTTCTTACTAGTTTGGAAATGTTTTTTTAAACAAGCAGGGTCTTCTTTTAGAACAGAAGGCCAAGTTTTATTAATGTCAACAGATACACTTTAAGAACAGTTATCTTCATTTAAATAAATACATTTTGATTCCTTGATTTCTAATAATTTTAATACCCAGATAAAGTTTTGTTTGTATAATTTAGCAGGTATTTAGATTAGAATAAGAATATAAGGGTTTAGGCAAATTAAAAAAAATATACATAAAAAAAGACCCAACTCAACAAATCTACTTGTACATAATTACTAGTCGCAGTTGGATACAAATTTGATAGGTATACCTGAATATGAAATTATACAGTTTTCTATTTTCATGAATCAGGTTATTGGGTAGTTTTGTACCAACTGCGACTAGCAGCATAAGCATGAAGTTAGCGAAGCACCCATCGCAGATCGAATCGTGACTAGGTGGATAATTTGCCGTTAATTAGTCGTGAATTAGTTGTAGAAAAATTAATTTTGTCGCTCTTATTTTTGACCGTTTTTTAGGGTGCTTCACTAACTTCATATGAAGTTAGCGAAGCACCTCGTAAAAATGGCTTTAGACATGACGTATCAAAATCAATATGGTGGATAATTTGCCGCTAATTAGTCGTGAATTAATTGTGGAAAAATTAATTTTGTACGCTCTTATTTTTGGCCGTTTTTTAGGGTGCTTCGCTAACTTCATACGAAGCACCCTAAAAAACGATCAAAAATAAGAGCGACAAAATTAATTTTTCCACAACTAATTAACGGCAAATTATACACCTAGTAGCGACTGGATTTGCGATGGGTGCCAAAATATGAAGTTAGCGAAGCACCCTAAAAAACGGTCAAAAATAAGAGCGACAAAATTAATTTTTCCACAACTAATTCACGACTAATTAACGGCAAATTATCCACCTAGTCACGATTCGATCTGTGATGGGTGCTTCGCTAACTTCATGCTCATAGATTTAGCAGTGGGGGTTTCTTTTATTTCCAACTTTTAGGTTTAATTCTTATTCAACCATATAAAAAGTACTATGCATTTACCATTCCTTTAGCGTTACCCAAAAAGTACGTGTAGATTTTCTATGGATGTGAACAATGTTACCTTCCATTGAGTGAATGTGGGGGAGGAGAGAGGGAGAAGGGAACTAGTAAAATGCTGTTGAAAAAAAATCTTAAAGCGTGTGCAGAAAGAATTTTTGAAATTTCTCTATATTTGTGAAAGTTATAGCTACAACTATAACTAAAAAGGAAGGTGGAGAGGAAAGAGGGAGTGGGAGGGGGAAACTAATAAAATGGTGTTGAAAAAGTCTTAAAGCTTATGCAGAAAGAATTTTTGAAATCGTTCTAGATTTGATAAAATTATGTGAATATGGTTTCTTAAGAGGGTGCATGGAGGGGAATATCGCATGTTGATTTTTTTAAAAATTATTTTAGATACTCTGACTTGCACTGTTTGTTTTTTTTTGTTAATATTGCTAAATTTAGCATTGTTTTTAAACTCTATATATACAATTAGTGCAACCATTGTCTTTAAAAGCTAGAACCAATGGCGTGCGCACAAAAGTCAGGGGGGCAATAATGTCATATATTATTAAAAGTAAGGTTTGAACGTAAGCAAGGACTGATGAAATCTGTCCCTGACGTAACGGAAAATCAATCTACAATAAATATCAAATAACCTTTAAAATTTAAGCTATACTAGATACGTTCGGTATTTAAATCCGATCAACCGACTGCCCTAGTAGTAGTAGTGTGGGGTAGGCTTTAGGCCTGGCGACTAGGCACATGAAGCGCCCTTTTCGCCAACCCCCGGGCATCCCCCCTACTGCGTCCTTCCTTCGCTAAGGAATCTGCCCGTTATCTGTACAAAGACCAGAATATCGGGCCACCTCAGATTCAGAAGGTCCTCCGTCCCAAAGGTTTCCTCTTCAAATACCTCTCTTCTTGCCTCCTTATATGCTTCACATGATGAGAGGAAGTGCGCCGAGGTCTCGTCCTCGGCCCAGCATCGCTCGCACGTCGCGTCGGTCTTCACTCTCATTTTTGCCAGATGTCCTTGTGTTAGGATTCCCACTATGACTCCCACCTCTCTTCGTGTTCTACGGAGCAGCCCAGTCCCTACGGGATTTGCTGTATCCTATCACGTACTCCTTCGCCTGTCTGGCGTTTCCTGTGTTGGTCCATTCCTTTTTTTTGTCTTTCTGGGCCCACTCTGTTAGGGCCGACTTCATTTGCCCTCTTGTGAGTCCCAGGAAAGGCTCTGGCCCGACTCATTTTTGCCGGGATCCACCCCTGGCGAGTTCGTCCGCTTTCTCGTTTCCTGGGACTCCCATGTGGCCACCTCGCGGACATGGTTGGTTTGCACAGTGTTTTCAGCGCAGCTTGACTGTCTGAACAGATGAGGAGGCGCTTTCCTGTTTCGTTCCTAACTTTTCCTCCCATGTTACCGCCAGTATAGCGTAAACCTCCACCTGAAAGACTGTTGCATTGGATCGCGGCGAATAGCTTTTTCCAATACCCTTGCTTTCCACGTACTCTCCTGCTCCGGTCGAATTCCGGTCTGTTAGCCTTGATCCGTATGTATAGCAGACCGTGGCATCGCTAAGGAATTCCACCCCTTCCTTTCTCCATGCATCCCTTGGTGGTATGGTTACACGGTATCTCCTTTTCTCCCTTAACCGCTTTTCTGGCATCGCTAGCCTGTACGTTGATAGAGGAATCTCCTTTTCCGTCACAGTCGCGACCTCCGAATGTCCTTTTTGTTCACCGCTCCTTCTCCATAGGCCCGCGTCCCTTATCCTAAGGTATGCTGCCATCGCTTCCTTCTTTATTTAGGTGGACAGCGACGGGAGGCCTAGGATAGTGTTCAGGGCTATATTGGGAGTAGACCTTAGAGCTCTGGTGATGCTCAAAGTCGCCAGCCTCTGCATGCTTTCGAGCTTTTTGGCGTTAGTGGTTTTCGCTGCCCCCGGCCACCAGACCACGGAATCATATTGGATCCTTGGTCTTATGATGGCCGTGTAGATCCAGTGCATGATCTTTGGGCTGCGTCCCCACTTTCTTCCTACCATCCTTCTTACTTGCCAATCCGACTGTCCTAAATCCGACTGCCCTAAATCCGTCGGTAATCTCGAGCAGAGGTAGGGGAGGTAAATCTGAATCGTTCGGTAAATGAACTCAGATCGATCGGAGCCAAATCTGCATGCTCTGATTTTCAGGCGGATCTTTCAGATTAATGTGTTTATTTGAGGTAATGTTTTTTTTGTTTTTATCGCAAAAACTGTGGTTTTTTTTCTAAAAATGAGGAATTTGGCATAACAGGTATCTGACGAAAACTATGCGGAAGTTGTGGGTAATATTTAGGTATCTCTTTGCTCTAACCAATCTGCGATCAGCTGATCAAAAATCCGTCGGCTTCGTGATTTGCTCGGATGCAAATACCGAACCTACCTAGTATCCAGACATTTCCAACCTCTTCATCATCATGTACAAAATGACAGAAACAAGAAAAATTCTGAAAAAGGGGATATCTTTGAGTTGTTTCTATCTGTGCGTTTTTTTTCTCAAAAAACAAGGTACGTTCGGTATTTAAATCCGATCAATCCGACTGCTATAACTTCGTTCGGTAATTTCGAGCAGAGGTAGGAGAGGTAAATCCGATTTTCAGATTGATATTTCAGATTAATCTGTTTGTTTGAGGTTATGTTAATAATTTTTTCTTTTTACCGTAAAAAACTGCTGTTTTTTTTCTTCTAAAAATGAAGAATTTGGAACTATGAACAGAAAGTGGAAAAACCTATATGTCGCAAACAGATAAACTAAGAGAAGCATGTTCGTTTTCTTATCCCTCCCTTGCCGACGTCTTTGGTAAAACCGTTAATTTCAGAGTGTTTATCTTGGATTTGGAATTAAAGTAAACAAGCAAGGTAGTTTCTAGTAATGCAAATAGTTAATTCCGTAAACAGATTTTGTAAATATCAACAAGAATAGTTAAACAAGAATAAATTCTGGATAAGTAAAAAATAGTATTAAGTAAAAACAACGTTGCAAAAAGCGGCCAGGTGGAATATACAGGGAAATCAAGGTATCACTAGACCCACTTTCCCTATTCAAAATATAGGGGTAAAGAATACCCCTCGAAGGGGGTTCGTCCTACAAAAATTTCAAGATAGCCAAAAAGTGTCCCCCTCGCAAACAAAATCGACGTGTCTGAGCGTTTCTCCAAATTCCTCTCTAAATACCCAAAAAAGGGCTCTGTTTCGATGTTCATGAAACACAGTGTATACTACTACTACCGCAGCCAACGATAAAGACCGGCCATGGCGCGTTATAAGCAAGTCGGCGGTCACGTGATCTTAGGAGTCCCAGGATTCTTATTGTATTGCTTAATATATTATATGTTTTTACACAATTTAAATAAATTAACAAAAAATTTTTGTTCTTTTATAGGCAAAAATTAAAAAAAATATTTTCTGATATGTGTTTATTATGGATAAAAGAACTGAATCTATAAAATAAAAAATTATACAAAATTTGCACTCTAATATCTTCAGGTACATATATTAGGTACATAATATCGTTAGTAACTTCAAATCTATACAAGTCTTTCAAAATTCGACATATCAAACCTAAGCTTTTAGTTTTTTAATTTTTCTTTGAGTGTCATCATCTTTGTCTGAGTTCTTATTCAAAGATTTATTAGCAGACATTAAATCATTGTGCTTTTTAATAAAATTATTTTAAAAAACTTTACATGTCCTTAACCTAATTTTTTCAAGCTTTGACAATAGTTCTTCTCCACAAAAACACTCGCTAGAGTTATCTGAAGAAAAATTTTCAATATAAAACATTTCACAATAATTTATTAAAAAGAAACAATGTAGTGGTCGTCAATAATTTTTTGACAAATTACCCAGCACAAAGTTTAATATTAATTTCATTAATGTGTAAGTTCACTACCAACTCATGTTCTTTTAAAAGCTGTATCTTACTTTTTAAATATTTCACACTTTGATTCTCAGGTTACCTTTTCAAGAGACCTAATTGTTCAATAAGAAATGACAACTGAACACATTTTTCACTCTCACTATCGAAAATGTCACTAAGGATGTCTATTACTTGATCAATCTTATCCAAGATCTTATCTTTTACCACTTCTTTCCCGTTTGCAACATATTAGGTTTCAGTTTTATAGTTGGACCGACAAGGAACAACACTAATTACACGTTCGCGACATTGTTTATCTTATAGGTATTTTCTTTATAATTTACTCATTAGCCATTAATTATTTTAACGCAGCCCACTACAGTCTTTTTCGTGGGCTGCGTTATTTTAATAACTTTGATAAAATTCCCATAAAATTCGTGCCCGAATTAAAAAAAAAATCGACGATTTTTTGTGAGCGTCCTACGGTCACGTGATATTTCCGCGCCCGGGCCGGTCTTTCTCGTGGGCTGCGTACTACTACATATGAATTTTGAATCTCAAAATGGACCCAATACCCTGTGTGCCCACATTTTTAACATTCTTTAATCCTAAACCCTAGTTTTTATGTTTTTATATCATTTACCACTCTCTTGAAAAGCTCTTCCAGATCGTTACTCGAAACTGTTTTAGTACCCTTGACGGATCGACATAATTATTATTGTTAATAGTTCGAGTAGTGCCATTACGGCGCTAGGACTGTTAAAATTTCACAGCTCTCTTGATTTAACTGTAGTAGCGTTGATGAGTTCAACAACACCGACTGCACTGCAATCAAGTTTAATGGTGGGTTTATATTTATGCATTCGCAGAATAATAAATTAGAACACTTTGTTGGGCAATTTTTCACCCTTTGTACGAAAAATAGAGACGTTGACTTCAAAAGCTTTAATTTATATTAAGTTCGTTCCATCAACGCGTGCGACGGTCATAAAACGGTACGAAAAATCCTTTTTGCGTTCCAGGTCGACGTTGTACTGTTATCGGACAGTCAGTTTTCCGTTCCGTCAAGCAACCTAAACTGGTTTCGGACTCCTCTGAAATACAAGGATTGCAGACAGGCGCATTAGAAGGCGCGGCAAAATTGTATGTAAAACACACTATTTCTTGTTAACATCACCTGAGATAAAAATAAAACCATAAAATTACATTAAATTGACATTTGTATGAGAAAATTCAAAAAACAGCGATAACCCAAAAAATTAAAATTTTTGTCAAAATAAATTGTGTTGATTTTTTTGCAAGAGCCTCTTAATTTTTATTACTATGGGACTGCGGAATGTTGTAGGTATACCACATGGAAAAAAGCTATACTGACTATAGGGTAGCCTGCTTGGAAAAAGAAAAACTAGTTTAGCATTAGCAGGTGATAGATGTGTTGATTTTCGTTTCTTTTGAATACTCGTTACTTATCATTACTCGACTACTAAGTAATTTTATATAATTGTTACTATCGTTACTTTGATTACTGTAACTGTATTCAATTCAATCAGACAATTAGTGCAAAATCCTCGGACTGTCGTTAATTCGAAGATCATTTACTTGTAGGTATATTTTTGTTGTTGATATTATAAAAATATTCAATTGAAATTTTCAAAATGCGGACTAAAAGTAAAAAAATAAAGGTAGGAATTACGTAGAAACTGTCCTGTGTACAATTTTGTTTTTACATACAGAGAAATACATAAAATCTAAAAATAAATAAAAATAAAGACAAATACTAGAATAATCGAAGGAATCAAAGTAAGGAAAGTAATCATTTAATTTTCGGATCGGTATTCGTTACTCCGTTATTTGTCGAGTAACGAGTACTCGAGTAACGAATAGTTACTTTTTCAACACCTCTAGCAGGTGATTGGATAGGAATAGACATAAGGGTTTACCCTGATCGCAAAAAATCCCGGAGACCTGTTAACTAAAGGTTAAAAGAAGAGGGGTAACACCGGATGTGAAATTTTAAACCACATTTGGCGGAAGAACAACCGACTTCGCTTTAAGGCATCGGATTTAAGGTAATTAACTATATATACGTACCAAAGTACAAGCTATAAAATGTGATTTTCCTAACTTCTTAGAAGTATCACGATCTCTATTTCCTAAAAATGACTAAAATCGCAAAAACCTTGTGAATATTAAGGCTCTCTATAATATGTAGGTAAGTTCACAAATATTTTGTAAAAATCAAATTACAAAATAAAAATACTCCAATATATGGGCCCCTAAGCTCACACTAGGTACTATTGTTATAGTGTACGTGCGAGCTAATAAAACTAAAAACTGAAATATATCTTAATCAACTCCAGACTAAATTACCTTTTGTTTGATACCACACAAGCCATGTATTGACTTAAACTCAAATTTTTGAAATCTACCCCCACCTTTACAAAAACAAAAACTAAAATGTATTTTGTTTAACTCCGGACTCAATGACCTTTCGTTTGATATCACACACGCCATATTTTTACGTAAACTCTGATTTTTGAAATCTACCCCCACCCTTTTTGAAGAAAAAAAAACTAAAATGTATTTTGTTTAACTCCATACTCAATTACCTTTCGGTTGATATCACACACGACATATTTTCACATAAACTCTAATTTTTGAAATCTTCCCCCACCCTTTTATTTGGCTTGTGTTTGGTGGATTTTGTTCATTTTTAAATGGGACCATCTCGACCCAAGACCCAGCCTAGGTACCAAATTTCATTAAAATCGGCCAAGCGGTTTTTGAGTTATGCGCGTTGGTCGTTACAGACAGACATACAGACAGACAGACAGACAGACAGACAGACAGACAGACAGACAGACAGACAGACAGACAGACAGACAGTCAGGCAGACAGACAGACAGACAGACAGACAGACAGACATACAGACAGACAGACAGACGGCGCGACAAAAATGTTTCAAAATCATCTGAAACGCAAAGATATATAAAAAAATTTGGAATCGGAGCAACTTTTTTTTTCTCGAAAAAATTAGGATCACCATAGCTCACACTACTATAGTATAGTATATGTGTGAGCTAATAAACAAATATATAAATTTCACATAAGGTACTATAGTTATAGTGTACGTGTGAGCTAATATAACTAAAAATACTCTGCCAATATATGGGCCCCTAAGCTCACACTAGGTACTATAGTTATAGTGTACGTGCGAGCTAATAAAACTAAAAACTGAAATATATCTTAATCAACTCCAGACTAAATTACCTTTTGTTTGATACCACACAAGCCATGTATTGACTTAAACTCAAATTTTTGAAACTCCCCCCCCCCTTGAAAAAAAACAAAAATTAAAATGTATTTTGTTTAACTCCGGACTCAATGACCTTTCGTTTGATATCACACACGCCATATTTTTACGTAAACTCTGATTTTGGAAATCGTCCCCCACCCTTTCTTTTAACTAAAATTTATTTTGTTTAACTCCACACTTAAGTACCTTTCGTTTAATATCACACACGCCATATTTTCACATAAACTCTAATTTTTGAAATCTACCCCCACCCTTTTACTTGGCTTGTGTTCGGTGGATTTTGTTCATTTTTAAATGGGACCATCTCGACCCAAGGCCCAGGCTAGGTACCAAATTTCATTGAAATAAAGCGAGCGGTTTTTGAGATATGCGCGTTGGTCGTTACAGACAGACATACAGACAGACAGACGGCGCGACAAAAAAGTTTCAAAATCATCTGAAACGCAAAGATATATAAAAATTTTTGAAATCGGAGCAACTTTTTTTTCTCGAAAAAATTAGGATCACCATAGCTCACACTACTATAGTATAGTATATGTGTGAGCTAATAAATACTTTTTCACAAGTTTCGCCCAAAAATATTTGCTAATGCAAGTTCGTTTTAATTTTTGGTATATTTAGTATATTAGGCAGTTATTGTATAGTGGTTTTTAGTTTATGAATATAAATTAAATTAATGTAATTTTATCGGCATTTTAAAAAACTAAAATTCAAAATATATTATGATAATCCAATGTAATTTCGTGTTTTCGAATTCATACGTTGCCTTCGATTTATCCTTACGCCAGACGGCCAAACCTACCCATTCTTTTAGTCACGTGACTTTGAATTTAACTCTCTCGCATATGCGGCATATGATCACATGCCTGAAGTAATTCGATTACTCATTCGAACAGCATTCGTTTTTTGGTTATTTGATCGTTCCATCTAACCAAAACCGTTTTAAAACAGTTCTCGTACTGCATTGCGTGCGCATTGGGATTTTTTGGACGGTTTTATGACCGTCGAACGGGTTGCTGGAACACTGCTATTGTCACTTGAAATTTACATCTTTGAATATAAATACATTGCGTTGCAAATACATTGGATCTTCAACATTTTTATAGTATTTAATAAGTCATTAATTACGGCTAATTAAATTATTTCATTAAAAAAACTAGTCTTATCCTGTAGTGATCAATATCGATATATCTGTATCGAATTATCATTATTCATTTCATCAGCTTCTTTGAAAGGTACTGACGATTCAGACGCCACAGTAGCATGTTTAGTTTTACACACTGCATCTTCAGCATTTTTATGCTTATGAGAGTCCATTGTATCGAGATTTTTTGCAGCCATTGTTTTTTGTTGATACAGGAATGACTTCTTCAGACACGTGGAGTCTGTCTGCAAGTACTCAGTGGACAATTTTTATTTCTTTCCTTATTTTTTATCTTACTTGAGTTAAAATTATTTAATAAATTATCGTCGTTCAAAGATCGTATTCGATGAAGATCTCCAGCATTTTTGAATATAAATAAATATATTATATTTTTACAGTATTTTAGTCTTATCTTTTAGTGATCAATATCGATCTTTTTGGATCGAATTATCATTATTCATTCCAACAGCCTATTTAAAAGGTATAGTCGATTCAGGCGCCAAAATATCATGTTTAATTTTACACACTGCATCTTCAGAATTTTATGTTTATAAGAATCCATTGTCGAAATGTTTTGCAGGCATTTTTTTTTCGTTGATACCGGAATGACTTCTACAGACACGTGGAGTCCGTCTGCAAGTTCTGAGTGAACAGCGATTTTTTCTTTCTTTTTTCTTTAATTTTTTATATTATTTGATTAAAAATTATATAATAAATCAGCGTTCTTAGAAAGTCGTATATAAATAAATGCAGAATCTTCAACATTTTTATAGTCAGGTTTAACAAGTCATTACTTATATCTTTTAGTGATCAATATCGATCTTTTCATCAGCTTCTTTAAAAGGTTTTGACGATTCAGGTGCCACAGTAGCATCTTTAATTTTACACACTGCATCTTCAGCATTAATGCTTATGAGAGCCTATTGTGTTGAGATATTTTGCAGTAATTTTTTTTGTTGATGCAGAAATCACTTCTACACTAATATGTGGTCTATCTGCAAGTACTCAGTAGACAGCGATTTTTATATTTCTTTCTTTTTTTTTATCTTACTTGATTTAACTTGATTTAATAAATCACCGTCCTTAAAAAATCGTACTCGTTGAAGATTTTATTGCCTTACCAGCATTTTTGAATATAAATAAATATATTGAATCTTCAACATTTTTATAGTCGGGTCTAACAATTCATTACTTATGGCTTACTAAATAATTTCAATGAAAAAACTAGTCTTATCTTTTTATCAATCAATATCGATGTTTTTGGATCGCCCTATCATTATTCATTTTATCAGCTTCTTTGCAAGGTATCGACGATTCAGACGCCACAGTAGCATATTTAATTTTACACACTGCATCTTCAGCATTCCTTTGCTTATAAGAGTCCATTGTCGAGTTTTTTTGCAGCCACTAGATTTTTTTAGGTCGAACCATCATTATTCATTTCATTAACTTTTTTGACAGGTATTGGCGATGCAGAGGCCACAGTAGCATGTTTAATTTTACATACTGCATCTTTTTTATCATTTTTATGCTTATGCGAGTCCATTGTGTCGAGATTTTTTGCAGGCATTTTTTTGTTGATACAGGAATCACTTCCAAACGCACGTGTGGTCTTTCTGCAAGTACTCAGTGGACAGCGATTTCTTTTTAGTTTTTTCCTTCCTTTTTTTTATTTTACTTGATTTCAAATATTTTAACAAGTCACCGTTCTTAAACGATAGAACTTTCTGGAGATTTTAATCCCATAATAGCATTTATACATACATAAAATCTTTAACTATAGTCAGGTTTAACAAGTCATTACTAATGGCTAATTAAATTATGTCAATGAAAAGACTACTCTTATCTTTTTGGATGAAATCATCATTATTCATTTCGTCAGCTTCTTTGAAAGGTTTGACGAATTAGGCGCCACAGTAGCATGTTTAATTTTACACACTGCATCTTCAGCATTGTTATGCTTATGCGAGTCCATTGTGTCGAGATTTGTTGCAGCCTTCTCTTTTTGATGATACCGGAATGGTTTTTGCAGGCACGTGGAGTCTGTCTGCAAATACTTCAATGGATTTCAGCAGTTTTTTTAAAGCATTTGTTTTGAATTTACTTGTACTTTATTCCTGGTCAAATTTTGATCATTTCTCTTTTATACCGATAGAATTTAATGATGTTACATCTAACAAATTCTTTTTTTCTATTCCAAATTTACAATCTAGTACTTACCACCTTCGTATTTGGATACCAATATCCAAGTTGTTGCATACCTGAAACAAAAAAAAAACAAATTTAATATATTGTATTAACTTTCATAGGATTTTTCAAGAACTTCTTAATAATAGTATCTTTTAAATAATTTTGAACCTACTATGACCCAAATAATATTACAGACAATTTTCAGTAAAAGTGGCAACACTGTCGGGTAATAGTGATGAGTTATTGCATTCAGTAAATCTTGGTTGGCTTGGTCTTGGCTACACACACCACACACCAAGTAAACACGCCTATCTAAAACAAAACCATAATATGCCTATTTTGTGATTTAACAAAAAATTGTAGAGGTAAGTATGCTGAAAATAAACACATTGTTTCAGACAATTATCCTAAGGTGGGTATCCATTTAAAAATAACGACTGAACTTAACGAATGTCCACCTTCTAGAGATTTACGACACCATTAATTTTCTTATGCGCCATTACTATAGTGTCACCGTTGCGTCGTGAAAACAAAGACATAGTCATCATTTGGTATTACAATATAGCCCGTCAGTAACATCGCACAAACAGTCTGAGAGACGAACAGCATATAGGGCTAGAATTACCGCCAACCATTTATACTCTACAGGATGATCCAATTGAACCGACGCTTTTAGGGCGTTGATTTTCGGGGAAATTTTACTCACTTTTGACCCTAACAACGATAGAATACACAGAAATAAATAAAACTATAAGAAAAATGACAAAAGAAAATAAAATAGCCAAGAAATAAAAGTTGAGAGAGCTATAGAAAATAACAGAAATATGAAATGTCTAAAGCCGACTCTAGGTAGATATGAAATATTTAAAATAAAGAATATGAACGACATATAAACTAACGTTAAAGAGGATATAATAAATATCACAAAACTATTCTATACAGAATTATACCAAACAAAAAGGGAACCACCGCGAAAAACCATGAAGAAACTCAAAACTGACTGAAATAAGCAAAGCGGAAATAAAGAGAACATTAAAGAAAATTAAAAATAACAAATCACCTGGAAAAAACGGAGTAACGGAAGAAATGCTAAAGTACGGTGGTAAAGCCTTTATTCTCCTGAATAAAGTACAGTACAATCCCGATTATCCGAATTGCGATTTTCCGAAATTCGGTTTATCCGAAACAAACTTTAAAAACAAAAATCCCGATTAACCAAAAAAATTCGCATTATACGAGACGCGTCTGGGATTCAACTATACTGCTAGGAGGTTCCCCTCGAGTTTTCACGGCAATACGATGGTCTAAAATGCGAATTGTTTTAGTTAGCCGACAGAGTGATATGTTTTAAGTCGATCTAATGATATACGCATCCTAAACTTCTATTTTCCAAAAAAAAATCGGATTAACCGAAATTTCGATTATCCGAAATCACTTTGATCCACATTATTTCGGATAATCGGGACTGTACTGTACTAAAAAAAAATCCCAAACAACTGGAAAGAATCCATAACCATTTTTTTGCAGAAAAAAGGCGATAGAGTAGAACTAAAAAACTATCGAACGATATATCACTCCTCAATGTAATTTATAAGCTTTTTACAAAAATATTAATAGATAGACGAGCAACAAAATTTGACGGGTATCAATAAAAAAAACAAGCAGGCTTCAGAAAAGGTTTCAGTACAGTTGATCACCATGAAAATCTTTATAGAACGAGTCAACGAATACAACATTCCACTATATATTGCGTTTATAGACTTTGAAAAAGCATCTTTAATTAATAGCCGAATACATCACAGATACACAGACTTACTAGCCAATATACAGGGTGTCATTAAAAGTTTGTAACAAACACATAAAAATAAAATAAAAAGTTCATATGAACATAGGTCCTAAAATGCATAGTAGGGGAGCTACGGGCACCAAAAGGGTTAATATCGAAAATGGTTTTTTTTATACAGCAACTTTAAAAAGCTATGGAATTTTACTAAAAATTGCAAATGTTAATTAATTTTGACCCTTCACATTGTGGTAAGGTAAAAAAATATTTACTTAACTCAAAAGGGTACTTTTGGTAGGGGTGGGGGGTTGTTTTAACAAGAATTTTTTTTTGTATTGCAATTTTTTACATTTTGAGGCCATTTTTAAAAACTACTCCCTTTTCTAAGTAAAAAAGGTACTCTTGTTTAAAGTCGCCCAGAACAACTCAAAATGTAAAAAAATGCAATACAAAAAAAATTCTTGTTAAAACATCCCCCCACCCCTACCAAAAGTACCCTTTTGAGTTAAGTAATTATTTTATTACCTTACCACAATGTGAAGGGTCAAAATTAATTAACATTTGCAAATTTTTGTAAAATTCTATAGCTTTTTAAAGTTGCTGTATAAAAAAACCATTTTCGATATTAACCCTTTTGGTGCCCGTAGCTCCCCTACTATGCATTTTAGGACCTATGTTCATATGAACTTTTTTTCTTATTTTTATGTGTACTATCACCTGTCAAAGTTTGTTACAAACTTTTAATGACACCCTGTATATAGCAAAGCAACAACATCAATCAAAATCCACGAAGGAATCAAACCAATCCTCATAAGAAGAAGTGTCTTGAAAGTGGAAATACAAATTGATGTTATGTTATCTGTGGTATGGATACTATGGTACTATATCGATAAGGCAACTTCTAAAGCCTTATTTACAAACATGCACGCACGGGATTGTTAAGCTGCTGTCCCATCATTATTAAAAGGACCCTACAGAAACATAATAATCGAATCGATGTCAACAACACGACATACACGCTCATCTCAAATATAAATTAATAACGCAAAACGGAACAACAAGGATTTCCGCAAAAGTGTAAAGTTCCTTATAATTTTAAGCCACTGGTTTAAATGGATTTATTATTTAATAAATCGCTACGAAATACTAATAATAAAAACTACAGTACAAATTTTCCATCTTCTTGTGGTTTTTTTATTATATTAGTTATTCTGTATAGTTGGTCTATTGTGGAATGTTTGTCTTGAATTCAAACCCAAATTGATGTTATGTTATCTGTGGTATCGATATATCGATAAGGCAACTTCTAAAGCCTCATTTACAAACATGCACGCACGGGATTGTTAAGCTGCTGTCCCATCATTATTAAAAGGACCCTACAGAAACATAACAATCGAATCGATGTCAACAACACGACATACACGCTCATCTCAAATATAAATTAATAACGCGAAACAGAACAACAAGGATTTCCGCAAAAGTGTAAAGACCCTTATAATTTTAAGCCAATTAAGTTTAAATTGATTTATTTAATAAATCGCTATAAAACAAGAATAAATATTTTGAAAGATTAATTCACTTTTGTCCTACTGGGGTTATTCATTTTTAGCAAAAAGAAAACACGCTACTCGTCTGGTACGTACATTTAACGAAATCGATTCCAGCCCGTTCATAATTCACACCATTTTATTGGGGTTCTATTGTTACCGCTGGCTCAATTAAACTCCGGCCCGTTCACAATTCACACCCTTTTATTGGGCTTCTATTGTTATCGCTGGGCCAAACAGGATGACTAGGCACGTTTAATACACATTCTAAAATTCAAAAATAAACTGTGGCGTATCATTTACAGTTTTTGATTTTTTAACAAAACTGTGTGGAGTTCCAATTTTGAAGATATAACGAATGGTTTTGGGTTATTGCAAGTGGTTAGTTGGTATTTTTTAAGGTTTCTAGATTCGAACGCACCTACCTTATGAAATAGGTAGGTACCTATATAATATAATAAGTATAAAATGAAAAAATATTTATTTTTAGGATAGGAGGAGTAAAATATGAAATTAAAACATAATAAGGATGAATTAATACCCTCCAAATACACAACGCTTCTTCTATTCAGGGTTAACGCAGTAGAATATATAACCAGTTCTTAGAGCCACTGGCTAAATACGCCACTGCCCAGAGCCATTTGGTGTAACTTTAGGAGTAAGGCAAGGTGATCCGTTATCGTCATTATTGTTTTATCTTGAGGCTTCTGTTATCTACCTATCTATTTAGCACTCTTTAATTCAATTTTGGACATACGCCTCCCCCAATATTTTCCACTCTTCTTCGCTTGTCGCCGTTGTTCTATCGATCGTTTTTTTGTCTGATATTGTAACCGGCAAATTTCCAATTTAATTTTGCTACTTCTCCTCTGACATCTCTTACTTTTGTTTTTTTCTTATCCATTCATTCCCTTCTCTATCTGTTAGCTTTACATGTAACATTTGTCTTTCCATTGATTATTGGGCTTTTGTTACCTTATTCATGGTGGATTTTGTAAGTGCCCAGGTTTGGGATCCATAGGTAAATATAGGAAGGATACATTGGTTATAGACTTTCGTTATGAGGTACTGAGGATATTTTTTAATATGTTATTACTTCGGCTTTTTTTTTATTTTAACTAGTTAATGTTAATGTGTTTTCCAAATATTTTATTACGTATATAAAGTAGAATAAATGACGCATCTAAAACTGTTTTTGAAAATACGTTAATTATTATTCCCTGGACCGAAACACGGGTTTCGCTAAACTGCGCATACATTGCGCATACCATTTCCCCAACTCTCCCCTGCAATATGCGGAGCATAAATAATGAGCCAGTACAGTCGTACTAAGAACTTAAATTATAGTATTATTGGTTGTAGGTAAAAAGAGGTGATTTTTACACAGTTTTTTCGTGTTTTAGGAAAAAACTACTTAAATAAATTAAATTTAAAAAAAACAGACATTTAACCGCATAGCTATCTATCAATCATCGATCGCTGACCGCAAGGGTCATTGGTCACTTCATTATTTCTACGGCAATAGCCCCGAGCTAACGAGAGAGTCCATTCATCATTTTATGTTAGTCATTGATATCAAAAGGTGATAGTAGTAAGTGATAGAAAAGAATTATTGATATAAAAGAATTATTGTCAATACATATTAGTACCTATTAGCAATGAATTAATTATACACCCATTTAAACCTTTCCACCCGGGATTTCTCGAGAACTGCTACAAATTTTTAAAAATGCGGAGACACGTCGATTTTGTTTGCGAGAGGGAGACTTTTTGGCTATCTTGAAATTTTTGTAGCACGAACCCCCATCGAGAGGTATACTTTACCCCTATATTTTGAATAGGGAAAGTGGGTCTAGTGAAGCCTTCTTGAATATCTTTACAACCGTTTAAAAATTTAATTAGAATTTTATATTTTTTAGGATTTAATTTTTATTTTTTTGTTCTATGTTAAATTTGAAAATTTGAAAGCAAATATCTCAAAAACTAATCGATGGATTTTCAAAAGTTTGACACGGTTGTAAAGATATTCAAAAGAGCTTCCAAACAAGGTATCACTAGACCCACTTTCCCTACTCAAAATATAGGTGTAAAGTGTACCCCTCGAAGGTGGTTCGTGTTACAAATATTTCAAGCCAAAAAGTCTTCCCGTCGCAAACAAAATCGACGTGTCTCGGCATTTTTAAAAATTTTCAGCAGTTCTCGAGAAATCCCGGGTGGAAAGTTTACGCGAACTTGGCGGGAAGGTATCAGATCCGTCATGGATCATAAACAAATATCATGGAAAATAAACAAAGATTCTAACTTTTTTAGGCAGAGTATTTAAACATGCATGTATAGGTATTTATATTTTTCCAATGTTTTTAATGAATCAATGTTTCATTAATCTTAATGATGCTACATTTAATGCATCGCGCTGAACAAAACTGCCTATTAATTATAAAACAAAAACCATTTAGAAAGCCATTTAAATCAAAATGGTTGCTTCTGGCAACACACAATAAACACCCATTATTACCTCGCAGATAATACACGGCCTTTTATTTTAACTTTTTTTAAAACTTTAAAATATTCATTACACAACGCTGGCGGAAAGTGTTATATTGTTCTGTCAGTTATAACTTTTCGTAACGCAGAATGGTCATTGTTTTAAGTGTTATTTTTGGAGAAAAAAATATGTCTATTTCTTATACAGGGTGTCCTATAACTTAGGGGCCATAGGCCAAAAGGTGAAAGAGGAGGTCATGTCTGATAAAAAGTTCCTATAATGCATGGGTCAAAACTTTTTCTTTGACGAGATACAGAGCATCAAAGTCGGCAATTTTTTTAACTTTTTTCATGATAACTTTTTTTAAATACGAAATTGTGTAGAGTCGTGTATTGGAACAACAGCAATAAATTAAAATAAAAATTATTTTTAAGAAAATTAGTCGGTGAATTTTTTTTAGAAAAAACTATTTTTTTGGTGTAAACTTATATATAAATGCCATATTAATTTTTTTATATTTTTTGTTAATAAAAACAAGTCCCTTGCAAGACATAATAATAAAATAATATTGATATTTTTCAAAATAATAAGTAAGGAAAAATTAATTTAAAAAAAAATATATTATTTTTTTATATGTTTTTGGAGGTTATTTTGGCAGCCTGTATCTCCTCAAGTAGTAATTTTATCAAAAAAAGGAATACCATTTTTTTGAATCACAATTAGCTAAGTATTCAGCTCGCTGTGAGAGATTTTCTTTTTTTTTGTAAAACTCTTTTCCCCCGACTCCTCTAACTTTAAAAATCCTATATCGTAAAAACAGATGTGTATTGACCCCATGTTATATAAACTTTTTTCTCGGAAATGACCTCCTCTATCACCCCTAAGTTATGGGACACACTGTATATAAATTTTGTTTACCATTTGATACTTAACACTATTTTTTTAAATAAAACTTTGGTTCTTATGACCAATATCAGTGGCGTATATAGAAAAATGTTTCGGAGGGGGCCCGAACAGTTTCGGAGGGGGCCCGAGACCACTATGAGTCCGTATTTTATGCTATTTTATGTTTGTATTCATGAAATATGTGGAAATTTTTTTTAAAAACCTTAGTTTCGGGGGGGGGCGAGGGGCGGGGGGCCCGGGCCCCCCATTTATACACGCCACTGACCAATATACATAATACATAGATTCCTTAAACTTAAACTCTTAAATTTTAGTTTGTATTTTAAATCTATTGGAAATGAAAGAAAATAGATTGAAAGAAAATAGATTAATGCCAACATGGGCGTAGTCAGGGTCTCGCTCAGGGTGGGGCACAAAAGCAAAAAAATGTACAATCAAATATTTATTTCCCTTTTAATTCTCGTATTACTAAATGAGCTAAAGCCAGGATGGGGCAGGTAACAAGCCTGCCCCACCCTGACTACGCCCATGGATGCCAACAGGAAAAATTTATTAGACTCTATTCGTTATTGTTTTTTAAATGGGGTGGACTTTTAGGCATGGGCGCACCCAGGGGGGGGGCGGGGCCCGGGCCCCCCCCAAAACTTAGATTTTTTAATATATTTTCTACATATTTGATGATAAAACACGAAAAATACCATAAAATTTGACATCAGGAGGCTTCGGGCCCCCCCCAACCCCAAGCAGTGGCGTAGTTGCGAAAAGACATGATGACTTTTTTTTTTTTTTTGGTCGCAAGTTTTTTGAGGGCGCCCTCTGTAGCTGTAGGGCCCCCCCCAAGACACATTCCTGGGTGCGCCACTGTTTTAGGGGTATGGTTTTTATTGTTTTCAGTTGTTGTTGACTACGACATAGTGGTTTTTATGCTATAATTAATTTCTTGCCTTTCAATTAAAAGGTATTTTCACTGGTTTTTTTATAATCCTAAACTTAGACATCTGATCAATCAGTGAGTATTCGATAACAATTTTACCCTCTTATTTCCAAGAAGCCATCTAAAATCCTAATGTTTTTTCCCTTTTTTTGTCCCTCCCCCTCCTAAATGATGTAAAAGTAAATGGAGAAACTTAATATGGGCCTATTAATTACAATAATGACGTCATATTTTAGTCTTTGCAGTTCGTTTTAATAGCTGAGTTTCACTTTCAGGATTATCTCCTTTTTTGTTTTCTTTTTGGAAGTCTATTCTTAAATTTTCATTTTAGGAGGATAAACCAAATATGAACAGGAAATTTCATTTTCCTACGAGCGTGCGGAAAATAGCTTTTCATGCACTCATTTGCGTACGGAAAGTACCACTTTATCGCAATGCGTGCCTATAAAAAAAATTTGCCGCACGTTTTTTTTTGTTTTGGTGTCTTTCAAACAGGGTTCGAAAATATCATGATATTTATATAAATATCATATCACATGATATAAATCTGATATATATCATTATCAAACTGAATGCTTTGGTTTTGGCATATTAAATAAAAATCACTACTTCCTAATAAATCAAAAGTACACACAGATGGAAAACACAGTAACTGCTCTAACCTGGGAAAATAGAAAACAAAAGAAATCGTCGCGTCGGGGATCTACCAGATGTGAAACAAGGGATTCCCAGTCAGCTCCGCGATACCCACGGATCACCTAACAAAGGTGATCCGTGGCGATACCTATGCGGCAGCCGAATCGATCGATACTACCACGGATCACCTTTTAGGTGATCCGTGATACTACACCTTTACCGAATGCTTATACTTTTGTACAAGGGCGTACTGACAAATTTTCTGATATTTAGAATGGTAGAAACATTTTTAGTTTAATAAGTAAAATTATTGAATATATTGGATATATATCAAGCTATATATATCGTGATATATATCATGATATATATCACTTGATATATATCCGCGGAACCCTGCTTTCAAAGTTAACAAGTGATGATGGCACATCACCCCTGTATGACTATTGACTTTCTTCAATGGTTGCTATGACAAGACAGTATTATTTGGCTTCAAAATTCCGCTGATGGACGCTCGCGTGTTGATAGTGGGTAAAAACGCTCTAATCAGCGTTGCTCTGGCCTGAAAGACAGAAAAGCTGTCGTAGGTCATAGATGTGTTTTCTTTTTCTTTGCAATCGATCTTTTCATCGATCGATATATATACAGGGTGTCCCAGAACTAATGGAACATAGTTAAACTGTAGATTGCCTGGGTCAAAATATTACGATTTAGCCACACTTACCTTAGTCCAAAAGTTCGTGCTAACCGAGATACAGGGTGTTAAACTTTATTTTTTCAATTTGTTTTTCTTTAATAACTTTTTTACTAATTAACATTTTTGCAAAAAATGACCAGCGTGTAATTTTTTTTGAAATTGGCAAGACGATTCCGTTGAAAATTTTGATGTACAGTGTAAAGGGTGTTCCCTGGACCACTAGCATTGCATTGAAATCAGTGACTTTTTTTTGTGCCTCGGTGTATACCAGTTTTTATATAAAATAATGGTTTTCCCATCCTTTTTATGTAAAAAAGTTATACTGTTTTAAAGTCGCTCAGAGGAACGGTTTTTGAAATTTTTGCATTTAAAGTTTTTATTGCATGTGAGTGATATGCCTAATTTATATGATATATTGTATGATACTTTCTTCAATTCATTTAATTAATATTTTTGCAAAAACTAACCAGCATGTAGGTTTCTCTGAAATTTGCAAGATGATTCCGTTGTAAAATTTTATGTACAATGTACAGGGTGTTCTTTGGACCATTACCATTGCATTAAAATTATCAGTGTATTTTTTTGTGCCTCGGTGTATACTTAAGCAGGTTTCTAAACAGAATATTATTTTAATTATTAAATAATTATTAACAACAAAAAAAAATAAAAACCAATTATAAAAATTGTACAAATTTTATTGCAACAACAAATTTTTAGATAGAAAAACAAAAAAAATCTACAATAAATGTTCAAAATGGCCACCGTTAACCTGAATACATTTGTTTATTCACTTATTATACGAACGCCTGATTTTAAAATAAAGATTTGCATTTCTGAACACCACTCCAGCATTTTGAATTTTTTGAAATAGTTTTTCTCGGGTATTTATCTAGCCTACAATAATAAACAGTTTTAAGTTTGATTTACTATTTGTCAATTTAAAAATTTTAACTTAGTTGCTGAGAGCGCCATGCTTAAGAAATTTTATATTTTTTTAAATAAATAATAAAATATTAATTTTATTGATAATTAAAATTTTCTTTCAAAACAATAAAAAAATACTTGCATTAATAAAGTATACGTACTTACCATTTTTAAAAAAACTAATACGAAGAGGTTTTTGTTTCTCATTAAAAATAAAGCCCTACACAGTTGCAATAACGAACAATGATAACACACTTATGATAATTCAACAACCACCCTGTATATTTTTTAACTTAATATTTCTTAAGAAAACATTCAATCTTAGAATGCTATAAAAAAGTATTGATTATAGCTAATATGTATGAAGTAAGTAAGAATTTAATCAAAAATCTTCTAATTTAAATATTTTGAAAACCGTTCCTCTAAGCGACATCTAAACGCTATAACCTTTTTACTTAAATAAAATTTAAAAAATTAATGTTTTTAATAGAATCTTGTATACACCGAGGAACAAAAAAGTTAGACCTATTTTAAAGTAACGGTACCGACCCAGAGAACACCCTGCATAATATTTATTTTTTTTTACCAAAATTAAGTTGTCCATGCCCAAAAACCACCAAACCGAATTTTTTTTGCAAAATTATTAATTAGTAGAAAGAATTGAAAAAAGTATCATACATAAATTAGGCATATCACTCACATGCAATAAAAACTTTAAATGCAAAAATCTCAAAAACCGTTGCTCTGAGCGACTTTAAAACAGTATAACTTTTTTACATAAAAAGGATGGGAAAACCCTTAATTTACATAAAAACTGGTATACACCGAGGCACAACAAAAATACACTGATTTTTATGCAATGGTAGTGGTCTAAGGAACACCCTGTACATTGTACATCAAATTTTTCAACGGAATCGTCTTGCTAATTTTAAAAAAACTTACACGCTGGTTAGTCTTTGCAAAAATAATAATTATTAAAAAAGTTATTAAAGAAAATCGAATTGAAAAAATAAAGTTTAACACCCTGTATCTCGGTTAGCACGAACTTTTGGACTAAGGTAAGTATGGCTAAATCGTAATATTTTGACCCAGGGAATCTACAGTTTAACTATGTACCATTAGTTCTGGGACACCCTGTATAGCAATTTATTCTCGCCTGCTCTTGTTCTAGTTTCTCTCGTATCTCAGTAGATGGCGCTTCTTGCTAGGGTTTTCTCACTATAGACATATGATTAGAGACAAAACCGTCTAATTAACTTCGCAAGGGTGTCACACCAAGCAGTGTTCTAAGGAGTCCCATAAGGATGAAACAGTTAACTGTCAACACTAATTTGGTGTCCATTAGATCTTGGACCCCCGTGAGGTTAACCTGTCGAGCTACCCACGGAAAATATGAGAGAAACAAAAACTTATTTTTACCCGATTAGCCACGAAAACTTGTTACTAAAAAGTTTAAATATGATTTCAACAAGTTAAGAATGAAACTCCAAACTCCAAGTAAGTCGGAAGGAACAAATGGTATAATTTTCTCTAGGATTTGATTTAATGCATCGCATGGAACTGACATGCGATTCTCCCATTTGATTTTATAATTCTACCATTTGCTTTTGTAATTCCTAAAGCCCGAATCAACATTTCAATCTTTTACTAAAAAATAATTATCAAAAAAAAATATTCTAAATGGAATAATAACTTTATAATTTCCTATTAACTATATTATACAAAAATTTTTTAAAAGCATACAGAGTACTAGTTATTTACCTTTATTTCAAGTGCGGAAAGTGATACTTTACAGCACGCATCGGCGTTTGGTTAAACGACGCGCAGCGAGCAATTAATCAAAATCAAAATACATTTTTTTATTTTGTTGAATTTTTGTGTGTTAAAATTAAAAACTAGGCAACATCATTTGCAACATTTTTGCCAATCTTAAAATATTTGTAGCTAGCACCCCCTTCGAGAAATAGGTTTCGTAATGTGCCTTAAAATTCCTCTTAACAGATTTTCCAAAAAAAAAGTTTTTTTCTGAGTAAAAGGCTAATAAAGGAAAAAATAGTCACAAATCCAAGATGGCGGCGCCATTTTCACTACGTTCCTGAAGGAATGGGGGTCGGGGCTTTTACTATGTTTATTGCGAGCCCAGTCTTGGTTTTATGTTTTTAAAAACTATTTTTTTTTTAATTTTAATCCTTAATCGGTCTTAATCGTCGTATTGTTCAATATCTCAAAATGCTTAAGGATGATAGTTTGTCATCAAACTAGGAGCTATCAAAACTAGGAGTCCTAGAGATATAAAATCCATTCTAAAAAAACTTAAGATCATATTTTTGGGTTCAGGTAAAAAATCCGGAACCGTCGCCGGACTATAAAGCCGGGATGAAACGACTCGTGTACTTGGCGAATAATTGTTACTTGCGTATACTTGCCATGTCGTGTGAGTGGGTCACTTGTACAATTATTTGTCACTCGTTGGTTTTCCATTTGTGGTCGGTAAAAATGGGCCGAGTCAAAGGGCTCACGATTATTCGTACACTTGCCAAGTACTGTTGTATGTTCACGCTCTCGTACTTGTAAATTGTACACGTCGTGTGAGCGCTCTGCTTGCTATCGCAATTCGCAAAGCTCGTATACTTTCCAAGTACGCAAATAATTCTGCATTTGCCAAGTACACGAGTCGTTTGAGCCCGCCTTAAGGATAGCCAAAAAGTGCCCTCTCGGAAACAAACTCGACGTGTTTTCCAAATTCGCACGAAACATACCCAAAAACACTTCTGTTATCTTTAAGTTCAAACATCCTGTATTTACTTGGTTAAAGGTGGATTTTGCCTAAAATAAAATTGTAATTACTTTTTTTAATGAAAACAATACCACGTATTTACGTTTTTGTGTGTGTGTAATAGTAGAAATTAACAATGGCAATTGTTTTTTAAAAATCCACGGTAACCGTACTTACCATTTTATTATTTTGTCTGAAACACACAATACTATTAGATTGTAACATGGTACACATCCCGGAAAAAATTTCAATCATTTCAAAAGCAAAGCATATCAAAACAAAGAAGTTTCAGTTTGGTACGGATATATTTATAGAATGCAAGGAAATCAAATAACAATAAATTAATTAAATTGTAATCACAAAATTGACATTAAAATAAAAATGGCGCCAATATACACGTAGACACATATACACGGTAAAATTTTTTGTCTACAATGAAAACACGTTCTTTTCTTGCTTGCAACAAAGCAAATTGTCTTCATATAAGTAATATTTTGTTCCTATGTTATACACTTTCGTTTTGAGGTACTGATGATATTTTTATTTTTTTATATGTAGCTTAATTTAGCGAATGCTGCCCAGGCCAATCTTACTCGTCTCTTAATTTCAGCTGTTTGGTGTTCTTTTTCTTTTTTTAGTTTAATAATTTGTATATTCCTCTACTTGTTCTATTTTATTCTGATCGTGATCTGTATTTGTTATGATTTTAGTTTAAGTGTAGTTCGTATTCAAGCTCATATTTTTAGTTGCTGTATCCAGTTCTTCTAGCATTTTTATCAGTTCTTGTTCCTTATCTGTTATTTAGGCGATATCATCAGCATATCATAGGTGGTTCAAGTATTCTCCGCTTACCTTCCCAATCTAAATTTTTAAAAACATCTTCTAGGGTCGGGTTAAATAGTTTAGGGGATATTGTGCTGGCTGTATAGGAAACGGTATGCATGGATAAAAATAATAGAAGACAATCTATTTACAGGATTTTTTTTACTGAAAACTTGCCAAAAATGTTTGTCATTTAAAACTTTTTGTCTAGTGTCAAAGAACATTAGAGTATGCATTCCAAAGTATGTTACAATGGTGGCAATTGTTTTTAAATAAAACAGTTGTTTCGCACATTAATTAAAGAATTGATAATTAGTCACAATAAGTTTTAGTGTTTTGACTAAATTGCATAATTGCATTTCATGTGACTGGTGATACTATAAATAAATACATACCTAGGAAATCTATTTAGAAAGTAAAACATTATCAACATTACTTACTTACGAACTAAATACTCTCTAGTTTATTAAAGTTTTGAGAGCGAAACAAACAGCAGCATGCCATTGGCGTAGGTATTCCGCTAATTACTTTGCGGGGGCGGGGTAAGGGGAATTCGGTTTCAAGCATTAATTTAAAGTATGGGATTGGGAAAGGTACAATAACCGATATAAAAAAAAACAGAGACAAGATAATGTCATTTCTCCACGAAAATGACGTCGGTCCTTCCAGCAGAAAAACGTTAACACTCCCAAGGTTGAAAAGGCTTTACTTACGTGATTTAGTCAGGAATTCAATTCAATTCTTTATTCGCCAATAACTTACAAAGTCAGGTTTCGTCCTTAAAGAAAAATCATTCAAAAGTTGTACAAAAAAAGTAAATAAAACATGATATAAAAAAATAAAGTATAAAACGCAGGTACACTAAAAAAAAAGTAAAAAAAACTTAACAAACTTTGACATAAAAATATGTGTTTTTCCTTCGGAGCATAGATCAACCTTTCTGTAGGTAGTTTTTAAATTCAACTAGTGTATAAAACACGTTGTCCAATAGTAACCGCTTTATTTCCCTTTTGAACTTATTGCTAAAAACTTTTATTTCAGCTGGAAGCTTGTGGTAATAGAATCGGCCTGAGTGTATGGGGGATTTTGTATGAAAAAAATGATTAAACTTTTGTATTTCCAAATTATTGTTGTTTCTGGTTTGGTAAGAGTGTATATCCGATCTTTTTGTAAAATTTTCTTTATTTTGATGTATGTAGACTAGTAATTTAAATAAATAAATAAATAAATACATGTGACAGTTAAAACATTTTTACTTTTAAAGAACTCTCTGCAAGATTGCATAGGATTTAGGTTAAAAATTAAACGAATTATTCTTTTTTGCTGAATAAAGATTCTCTTCCATTCAACCGCCCCACCCCAGCTAAGGATGTTGTAGGAAACCACTGAACCCAAGTAACATTATTACCACTCAAGGTTTTATTAATTTGGTGCCTAGGTTATTTAGAGGGTGCTATTATGGGTTTTAGGATCAATTTGGCTACATAAAGGTAATTTATATTGCCAATTACCTAAAGAGGTGTTATACAACCAAAAAGTGATTTATAAAGGGAGTATAATAAAACTGATATTCCTTCTGTTCCTTTTAGATACTTTTGGTTTTATTAATTTCTGATTTATAAAGATGGTCTTATAAAACCCTTTTACCTAAAGTTTTTTAAAAAAAATAAATATAAACTTTGGTCATTTAGTTTTTTTCATTACTTTAGGTCATCAAAAAAGTGTTTTATAATAGAGCTAAAAGGTTACCTTATATCCTTTTGTTTTTATAGTTACCAGTAGTTCAAAAGTAAATCTGATTAGATAGGCGGCCATATAGAACCTAGTTTCCTTAAGGTTTTTAAGAGTGGTAAATATAAACTTTAGACTTTTGGTTTTTGCCATTACTTTTAGGCATTTTAAAAAGGTTTTATATGAAGGCTTAAAGGTAAACTTAATTCTTCTGTATTTATAGTTACCTATAGCTGTATATTAAATATTATTTAAATAGGCGGCCATATAAAACCTTGTTTCCTTAAGGGTTCTAACAGAAGTAAATACTTTCGTGTTTTATTTTTTTTAGGTATTTCTGGTAAAAATAATAGATATACCTAGGTACAGATTGGTACCTACCTATTGCAAGATTGATTATTTAAAGCCCAATAATTAATAATTGTTGAGTTTCCGTCCTCCTGGGTAGGACACCCAGGCCTAGATAAGGCCTGTTTAGACTGCCAATATAAGAGGTTGCTCTCCAACCTGCAGGCACAACGAATATCATTGCACTGGCCCTCTCGATTGTGTCGAAATTGCACGATAAAAAACATTTAAAAGTGTTAAATTATACGCTTTTAAACACTTACAAAAACAAATACAAAACATTTAAGTGAGGTTATGTTGATTATGTTTACATTGTTCTTTTTTGTTGGTTTCATAAGGGCACTCAAAAATCTTTGTTGCGATACAGTAACAAATAAAACCAAGTGACCACTATAACACCACAATGGCGTATATAAATTTATTTAAAAATATTCTAAAGAGAAAATATTTATCTAGTCGTTTTAGCAATGTTTTTTAACAATAATTTTACTTTAATTTTGATTTATGTAAACCAAACAGACTTTTTTAATGGTGAATAGTGTAAATTATTTTATTTTTATTTTAAATATTTGTTATTTTGTTATCAAAAAACTATTAAAAAGCATTTTTGAGATGGCCCGCTTGTTTTGAGAGCTTTTCAGATACGATTTTATTAGAAAAATAAATCTGGCAGGCAATTTGATCATCAACATAACGACAAACTCGGTATATTTTTATATGATAAAATAATTTTGGGACTGACATTTTTGGCAATTTTGTGACCTAAATTATTTTAGCTTTTATAGGAAACTTCTTTACTAAAGGTATTATGGTATTCAACAGAATCGCCAGGACACCAAATTACCAAATCTAGTTTTATAATAGGATAGAGGACGTTTCTGAGTTGCTTTTAGAACCTGGCATAATAGCTTTAGGCTCTAAAAGGTTCTATACTGGTGGAACCGCTAGAGGGCGAAGCTGGAGTTTATTTCTTATGGTTTTATAGTGAGTTTAATACATAGGTTGCCACCACCAATTGGGGAGTCCCATTTAGGAGGTCTAAGGGGTATATAAGGGTAATGGGAACGTGCTAGCGACCAAACATTGAAACTAATGGTTTTAAGGAAAGGCGCTGGCAACCGTTTAGCTTCTGCTATAAATAAAGAAATGTTACTTGGGAATAGACAGAAGAATACACATTTAAGAGAGACGAAGTGTCAAGAGATGATTTCAGCGTCATAATGGCAAAATATGCGCTATTTAGTTTATTTGAGACATAATCTATTTGATTGGACCATTTTAGCTGATTATTTTTTTTTGCTGATTATCCAGCAGGGTTCCCAAAAACTTTGCATGTGTGTTGCTTGGAATAACGTTATCATCAATTTTTACAATAAGATTAGCCAGGGGACTTATATATTGACCTGTAAACTCGACTACGACAGTTTTTTTGGGGTTTAGGATTAAGTGGTTTTTGAACAATATTCTTGAAAATTTTTAATTGCAATAGAAATCTTTTGATTTATTTCTTCGCTGTTTTTTCCCGGAATAAGTACCCCACTATCATCACAATACTGAGACATTTTACCTACTTTTATATGCTCTGGCAGATCAGATATATATGTTTTAAATAAAAGGAAAGAAGAACCATTTCAAAAAACAATATAAATAATTATTAACGATTTGTTTTTAGTTTTATTTTTTTTTCGATAATAAACTTTAGGTACTATCCGGCCAGAATAATATGAGACGCAAAAGAGATGGCTCAACTCAATCTGTCACTTTTGTCTTATTGGGTGGTCTTCATTTTAAACAAATTTACCATAAACAAAATTTTAATATTACAAGAAAACACGGTACTCGTCTGGTACGTTTAACGAAATCGACTCCAGCCCGTTCATAATTCACTCTTTTATTGAGTTTCTATTGTTACCGCTGGCTCAATTAGACTCCGGCCCGTTCACAATTCACACCCTTTTTTTAAGCTTCTCTTGTTATCGCTGGCTCAAACAGGATGACTAGGCACGTTTCATACACATTCTAAAATTCAAAAAGAAACAATGGCGAATCATTTACACTTTTTTATTTTTTAAATAAATTGTGTGGAGTTCCAAGTTTGAAGATATAACGAATGGTTTTGGATTTTTGCAATTTTTAGAAAGTCAATTGGTAGTTTTTTATGTTTCTAGACTACCTAATGAAATAGACTACCTAATGAAATAGAGGTACCTATATAATATATAAGTATAAAAGTTTTGAAAAAAGATTTCTTTTTAGGAAAAAAAGGGTATGGAGTTTTCCAGCAGAAAAAGGCTTAGGAGTAAAATATAAAATGAATACCTAATAATGATAAATTAAAAAATTATAGCACGCCACTGGACAGAGAAAGATATCGCTAATTGAAGCCATCTCTTTTGTTCCTTATAATATGTATACATATTTTGTTATTACATAAGGTATATTTACATGTATATATTTCAATAATATATCTAAATGTGTTTTATTGTATTTCGCTAATCCGAACAATTCTAAAATCCGAATTAGGTCTGACAATTAGGTGTTCAGCCATATGCCAACAGGTGATAGAGGAGGTCATGTCTGATAAAAAAGTTTTATAATACATGGGTCAAAACTCTTTCTTTGTCGAGATACAGAGCATCAAAGTTGCCAATTTTTTTAACTTTTTGATAATAACTTTTTTAAAAAACTCAGTAAAAATATGAAGTTGGGTGAAGTCGTGTATTACAATAAGAGCAATAAATTGAAATAAAAATTATTTTGAAAAAAAAATAGTAGGTGAATTTTTTTTAGAAAAAATTTTTGGTATAAACTTTTACAAATGCCATATTAAAGGCAATGTTTTTTTTTTAAATATTTTTTGTCAATAAAAACAAGTCTCTAGCGAGACACAATAATAAAATATTATTGATATTTTTTAATAGAATAAGTAAGCAAAAATTAATTTTTCAAAAAAATTATTTTTTTTAAACATTTTTTGAGGTTATTTTGACAGCCTGTATCTCCTCAACTTGTAATTTTATCAAAAAAGGAATTTATTTTTGAATTACAATTAGCTGAGGATTCAGCTGGCTGTGACAGATTTTCTTTTTTGTAAACCCCTTTTTTCTCCCACTCCTCTAACTTTAAAAATCCTATATCTTAAAAACAGATGTGTGTTGACACCCATATTAAATAAACATTTTTCTCGGAAATAACCTCCTCTATCACCTGCCGCACTATGGCCCCTAAGCTATGGGACACCCTGTATATTTTACAGATCTTGCAGCTGCACTGCCCCTGCCTGTATATTGGTATGCAGAAGACTTCTACACGCATATTTAACATAGCGTTAAACGAAAATGTCAAACGGTACTGTGACCCCGTTATACTATTTTAAAATTTGCATGTTAGTTTTGTCTGTTACGCCCACCTAGATAAAGATGGTCCTGCTTAAAAATATTACTATTTTATTACGTTATATTTTTAAAATCACGATATATTTATTTACTTACAGTGAGGACGTAAGTATACACACAACTTATGCTCTACACGGACCTGTCGCCTACATTCACCTGAGGATGGCCCAAAAGGACGAAACCGGTCGTGGATTGGCGTGGATCACTTGTTCCTGATTGTCAGGACGTGTTCCAGACGGGGATCATTCGTATCCTTGTGTGTGTTCGTTATATCTTCAAAATTGGAACTCCACACGGATTTATTAAAAAAGTAAAAAAGTGATATAGCATTTTATACTCGCCTGCTCTTATTCTAGTTTTTCTCGTATCTCGGTAGATGGCGCTTCTTGCGTGGATTTTCTCACTATAGACGTAGGATGAGAGACAAAACGGTCTGATTAACTTCGCAAGAGTGTCACATTGACCAGAAGCTGAGGAGTCCCATAAGGACGAAACAGTTAATTGTCAACACTTATTAGGTGTCCATCAGATCTTGGACCCTCGTGAGGTTAACATTTCGAGCTACCCACGAAAAAATATAAGAGAAAAAAAAAACTTATTTTTACCCGATTAGCCACAAAAATTTTTTTGATTATTAAATTCACGGGTACTAAAATTTACGTTTATTGTTTAATAGCTTTATCAAGTTTTTAATCTTCCATAAACTACTCCGCCCTAACCTGACCTAACCCAACACTAAATTTATACACAACAAACATATTTTCCAAGCATGCATACCAGAAACATCACACGTGGGTTTTTTATGCTTACTGAAATAGCGCATAACTTTCGCAATTTCTTTAGACACAATAGGGACTTAATGCAATAAAGCCAAGCAGTAATAGTGCCGGGCACTATTCTGACAGTTTCGCATTATAAGAATAGCTGTCTTCTTTCAAAATTAGGCCTTTGTGTATTATAAGAGCCCGAATTAATAGTGCCGCCATTACTAATGGAAAATAAACGACTGGATTTATAAATTCGAATTTGGTATATCAATTTTGAAAGATCAACAGTCAGTTTTCCATGACAAACTGTCAGAATAGTGCCCGGCACATTACTACCTGGCCTTATAGCGATAAGTCCCTAATATATCTAGACTCATGCACAATTGCATGAATCCCTCGGCGAATCATTACGGCTAAGTGAAGAAATATTCGCTAAAATATTTTCTTCAGTTTTAACTGTATGAAACGTTACAATTTTATTGTCAGATTTTAATCCACCTGTCTCAACGAATTTTACAATTACTACATTTATTATAAGTAATTTACATATAGTTGGCAATGGGGTCATTACATAAAATTATTTTTCTATGGATACTGCCAATTTGTTACCTAAATTTATCGAGACTTGCCGAAAACATAGAAAAATACCGAGACATGTCAATGTAGTTTTCAAAGGCGACACTTTTTTGAAATCATCCATGAGTTCTAGTAGGAGCTCCAAGCGCTTGGGATGTCATCTACCGTGCAAAGGCAAAAGTAGGTATAGTTTTTGCAAAGTCAGTTGAACAAAGGTTAAAGCAGACCATCGGCATATCCTTTAAAGAAAGTGACATGGGCGGCGGTAGATATACTCATTAAAATTATTTCATTTAATTATGGCGTAAACTAAAGAAATAAAAATAGATAATAAAACTTTCTATTCCTGCACCTACAGAAACGACACTGATTTATTTTCTAACTCTGCATACTGCCCACTAAAGGGGTCCCGAAAAGCACACCTGGAAGCAATTAAAAGCACATCTCAAAAAAATCTGCCAATCAGGTGCCGTCTATCCACCTGTGCTGGGTCGGTCAGAAAACAAATACTTTGTGCTCGGATCGCAAAGAGCCGCGCCTTTTCACTGTCGGTAAGGTTGAAATTATACCAGGAAGATTTTATATGAATTTGGATAACTTTTAAAGGGCAGATTGAAGCAACATTTCAGGTATTTTCCCGTATTAGGAGCATTTCAGGTGACTTAGCAAAAACTATACTGTTTACTTTTAATTATAAAACTCTTGTTTATTTTTAAAGATATCAAAAACACACATCAAAATGATCTAGGAGAGGGAACAATAAATAAAAGTCGTTTAATTTAAAAAAGAAATAGTTTTCTTTATAAGATAAAATTTGTTTCTTATTAGTTGGAAATCTCTTATCAAATCACTCTATTATCAATAGCTTATGACTACTACTTTAGATGTTTAAATAAGAATTTTCGATTTCAAATTTATTTCCTTTGTATGTAACGACGGATTTTTGAGTTCCTCATAATATTGTGTGAAAACACATCCAGAATTATTTACTTTTAATATTTTTTTAATATATTGTCATATCAGGGCTTAACCGTTCAATCATTACATTGTCTCTTAGACCATTTTGATGTGTGGCAGTAATTTGTATTTATGCAGACAATTGAAAAAAAATTTAAACTAAGTAATTTATTTGTTGCGAGTACACTGTTTTGCGTTTGCACGGTAGACATGTATCACGGGGTTTATACTGTAAAAATTCACATTACAAACCACGTGATAAATGTCAATCCGAGCGCCCAGAGCTCCCGAAACCGAACCAATATGCCAACAAACTAAATTTATTTAACTTTTAAAAAATTTTAAATGACAAGCTAAATTTGTTTATCTTTTAAAAAACTTTAATTTTTTATCTGATAATCATGGAACAAAATTTAAAAAATAAAAAGTTTTATTTTATAATATTTTTCAAACGATGTTAGAAAAAGTTCCTGCAAAAAAGATACAGTCAAACCTCTATAACTCGAACCTGAAGGGACAACCAAAACAGTTCGAGTTATGGAGAGTTCGAGTTATAGAAACTCAAGTTACATCGGTTGAAGTACATATTAAAAGTGCAGGGACTGCTTCAAAGGTTCGAGTTATAGAGAGGTTCGAGTTATAGAGGTTCGAGTTAGAGAGGTTCGACTGTAAGCAATTTTGATTCATTTAAATCTGGTTCAATTATTGCAGTCTCTATTAATTTTTTTAATTTCCTAGCCCCCTGTCCGCGCCCGCACCGCAATGGCTAGAGAAGGTATCCTTGTCCGTGTGCTTGTGTCTGTTTTCCGGCACACTATAGCTCCGGATCACAGACACACAGACCTAATAGCCAATATATAGCGAAGCGACAACATCAATCAAAATCCACGAAGGAACCAAGCCAATCCTCATAAGAAGAGGTGTTAGCCAGGGTGACACAATATCCCCTAAACTATTGAACCAGGACCGAGAAGATGTTTTGAAAAACTTAGATTGGGAAGAAATAGGCATCAAAGTAAGCGGACAATACTTGAACCATCTAAGATATGCTAATGATATCGCCTTAATAACATATAAGAAAGAAGAACTGATAAAAATGCTGGAAAAACTGGATACAGCAGCTAAAAAATATTCTTAAGTATGAACAACACTAAAACTATTACGGTCAGAATAAACCAAAATAAAATAGAACAAGTAGAGGAATATATATACCTGGGAGAAATTGTAGAGTGGAAAGGCTAATTGATCTAAGTGCCAAAAAGCGTTTTTGTGGAAAACTAAAAAAAACTGTACAATACATGCACGCGGACTTACGGATGACGTGATTTTAAACATGTTTGTTAGGGCATAAGGTGGGGAAATTGCACTTAGTTTTTATAGCCCCGTATTGGCCTTGACACATATATCATTTTGGGTGGAAAATCTAAAATTTGTATATTTTGGCACTTAGATCATTTAGCCCGGCCACTCTACAATTATTAAACTGAAAAAAAAAACCAAAGAGCTGAAATCAAGAGACGAGTAAGATTGGCCTGGGAAGCATTCGGCTACATATTAAGAAATAAAAAATATCCTCTGTACCTCAAAACGAAAGTGTATAACCAATGTATCATTCCTGAACTTACCTATGGATCCCAGACCTGGACACTTACAAAATCAAACATTGATAAGGAAACAAAAGCCCAAACATCAATGGAAAGCTGACAGATAGAAAAAGGAATTAATTGATAAGAAATAAAACAAAAGTAAGAGATGCCAGAGGAGAAGTAGCAAAATTAAAAAGAAAATTTGCCGGTCATAATATCAGACAAAAAGAGGATCGATGGAACAAATGTCCTGTAAATAGGAGACCTTGGGAAAATAAAAGAAGTAGAGGAACATCCCAAATGAGATGGCCCGACGATTTGAAGAAACATGCGGGAACTAGATGGATTAACACGGCGACAGACAGAGAAGAGTGGAAGATATTGGGGAAGACCTATGTCCAAAGATGGAACTCCTGGACCAATATTGTTGAGACTTTCATGAAAAATAGTGTCAAAATCCATTAGTTAAAAAAAAATTAAAAAACTTTTTACGAAGCATCGCATCAATATGCGCTTTTCGGAATATATTAAAACACATTTTTCTCAATAATTTGTGACAATGTCAAAAACTTCGTAGGAGCTTTCGTTTCTGAGATATTTTAATAAAATGTGCAAGGACCCGATTCTCAAATGGCCAGTTGGAAATATGTAGAAATAAATCAAACGAAAGTCGTTTTTCAAGCTAAGTTTCTTAGCAATTTGTTTGCCATAAATCCGATATTGAAAGTAAGATGCCAAGTTGTTTTACATACATACGCACGCATGCATTCCGACAGACATTACAGACATACAGACCGGTCATTATACAATATTTTCAATTTTTCACTTCTCTCGTCAAGGGAAGTATTGTACATTGTACTCGTGCAAAAATGGTTTATAGCCATGGTTAAATAAAACAACAGTTAAAAAAACTACAAAATTAAAAGTTATTTTATAAAGTTATAAAAATCCACGTTTGTTAGTATTATTTGGCTTAAAAATTCCGCTGATTTAACGCTCGCGCCTGATGGTGGGTAAAACCGCCAATCAGCGTTGCTCTGGCCTGAAAGACAGAAGAGCAGTCGTAGGTCATGGATGTTTTCTTTTTCTTTGCAAAAGATCTTCTTATCTTTGTTTATCTCGCCTGCTCTTGTTCTAGTTTCTCTCGTATCTCGGTAGATGACGCTTCTGGGTAGGGTTTATAGACATAGGATTAGAGACAAAACCGTCTAATGAACTTCGCAAGGGTGTCACATTGACCAAGCAGTGTTCTAAGAAGTCCCATAAGGACGAAACAGTTAACTGTCAACAGTTATTAGGTGTCCATTAGATCTTGGACCCCCGCAAGGTTAGGCTTTCGAGCTAAAACTTGTTTGATTATATAAAAAATATCATCTTCACGAAATTTCATAAACACACATCAAGATACGTATATATAACCAACAAAATAATTAGTATAATTGTAGAACGACGAAAAACATCCCTGTATTGTAATATCACAGTAGGTTTTGGAAGTCAATGTGGTGGTTAAAATTTTTTATTTATGGTAACTTAGGAAAAATATTCATTTTTAATTAATTATGCTGATTTTATCTTCAACTACTCATGTTCTATGATGAGAAAAGTTGCCGGAATTTGATTCCAATTTTTTTTAATTGCTCTTAAACTTATAAAAAATGTAAAGCTGTCTAGAATTTATAAGACTTGTTATAAATTGATAACCACGTAGCGGATGTCTTCATTTGCGAGAACCTGGTCTTCTTTTTTATTTAAATAATGGTTTATAGAGACTTCAAGGTTTTTTCTTCCCATTTCTTAATTGAAAATCAAAACAGTTAGTCTACACTACACCGGCCGATTTTTTAAATGATGAGTAACTGGCTGAGTTTTTGTAAAAGTTTCATTTTGCCAAGATGCCAAAATTTTTTTTGCGAAAATTTTTGTGAAAAATAAATAAAATATTCTGTAATTTGCTCCTTACCATATTCCCTAACTTCCTTATGTGTTTGGCAACCCTGTATAACAAACAGTGTTTTGTAAACGTCAATCAAAAGTACAACTGTTTGTGTTTACTAAAAACTTACAAAAAAATATTGTAAAAAATGTTAAATTATTATGTATGTTTATTTAAACTGTATGAAAGGATGTTACAGTCAGAATTTTTGAGGTTGTAATTTTTAATTAACCTCAAAAACATATATTTTTTGTGTGGTCATCTACTGGTATTGTAAAAAATGAAAAATCCAGTGAATGACTGCCCGTGGTCATACTGGATACATAGTTAATCCATTTATTTTTGTTTAAAAAAGTTTCATTTGTGCAATTGATCAGGTTGAGCTCAAATCCCAAAAATCAGCGGGAGGGCCTGGGAAGGCCGGGGCCCCCCAACTTTTATGACTAAAATGGTAAATGTTTACAAAAAGGTCATAATTTAAGTAGTTTTATACGCAATCTAAATCCATAGTGAGGGATAGACAAAAGTATTATGGCTGTTAAAGTCGTCATAATTAACCAAATAAATTGTCCATTTAATATAGCCCTTTCTTTTTAATAATAAAGAAGTTATACTGAGTGTTTCAGTTAAAAAAATCACCCTGTACCTGGTTTTTAAACACCCTCATGTAATTACAAACCTCACTTCTCCGGCTTGGTATGTAAATGTCATTCTCGTGCGCTGTTTATCAAACTTATTATATAACATACTATTATGTGGTCATTTACTGGTCATTCTCTGATGGCAACTGGTCATTTATTGGGTTTTTGTGCAATTTGCCCCAAAAATGGTTAAATAAGAAAATTATAAAAGAATAAAAAACTTCTTTTTGACAGACTTCCTTAAGTGGTCATTCACTGGTCGGTTCACCCTACTTACGAAAATTTAACCTGTAACTCATTACTTAAAATATTTACCTGCGTACTGGGGCCTGTTAGTTTACACAGCTTATGCTCGTCGGTTATTTTTTATTTAATTCTGAATGTTGAAATATTCTTAAGTAGCAGATATTCATTATAGTATTTTATACTTACACGAGACCATCCCCGGGCATTATCTTGGCCAGAGATCTGAAGTTATGTGATTTACTAAAATGTAATTGGTCTCACCAGTGAGCCGATAAGCCAGATAAGCTGTGGCCAAGAACAAATCGTGTAATTTGTGCCGCTATAAGATCGCCCGAAATACATCTAGCTCACGGATATGAAGGGATTGAGGGGCCTAGTATCAAAGGCGGCAATCTCCACTTTATAACAAATTTAGGTTATTTACCGGGTGGGCCAAAAAAAACATTTTTTTTTTTCATTATAACTTTTGATCTATAACATCGATTTTAATGGGACAAACTCTGCACTTGACACAGAATTGATCATAGTTTTGCCTAAATATATTTTTTGTGCGCCATCTGAGAATCCAAGATGGCGGACGAAATTAAATTGTCCCTTCAAAGATGCTCGTTTATTCTTGTGTTGCGAACATGTTTTAATTATTTATTTAAATCAGTAAAAAGCTGCATTCTGGCCACGCACAACAAGGTACGAATCAGCAAAATCGGTTCGATGGTTGTAAAAAAAAATTTTTGTTTCAACCATTGTTTTGAACCTTATACGGTTGCCTTGTCAATCATGTCTGCACTTATTTCCTTATAAATACTGAACCGTTTTTGATGAAATAAAAAACATCCTGGTAAGAATTGATTGCTTTTTAAAGATCATGATCAACATTTATCGCCATCTTAAAGTTTAGGATGGCGGACAGAAACATACTTGATTCTTCAAAATGGCGTGTTTATTATTATTTTCTAAAAATGTTTTAGTTCTTTTTAATTTATACAAAAGCACTACTTTTCTCCCGCTTAACAAGGTACAAAGTAATAAAATCGGTTAAGTGGTTGTCACAAAATCCGATTTTGTTTTAACCATTGTTTTACAAATTATACGATTGCAATGCCAATCCTGTCTGCATTCAGTTCTTTATAAATTCATTATTACTGAGCCGATTTTAGCAAAATAAAAAACATCATCGCGCAAACTGATTGATCTTTAAAGTTTACACCATAATGTCTTTTATTTCACTAAAATCGGTTCAGTAATAATGAATTTATAAAGAAATTAATGCAGACAGGATTGACAATGCAACCGTATAATTTGTACAACAATGGTTAAAACAAAATCCGATTTTTGTAGTTTTTTCTTGGGTATAGGGAGTAATGAAAGAAAAACCGATTTTTCTTGTGGCAACGTTTATAAAAATTCCTTTTCTACAACATCAATCATAAACTGACCTTCTGAGTAAGTAATTTAATCATTTGATATTAAGTACTTATTTTCGTAAAATAATTAATTGACGATATGTTATACATACACCTAGCTAATTTGTCTGTTTTCCTAGGGCTTGAAAAAGTTTCATTACAGAAACAAAACGTTGCCACAAGAAAAATCGGTTTTTTATGTCACAAGGGAACGAAAATTATTTAAACAAAATCCGATTTTGTGGGAACCCCTTAACCGACTTTATTTTCCCCGAAATACCATTGACCCATCTGTACTATTTTGTGAACGCGAAATGTAATAACGGCATGGCTTAAGCTAGAAAAAAATTATTTTTTTTTCTTTTGAAGTTTTATTTTCACTCACGTATTGATTGATTTCAATAACTAAGTTCTAAGGTTTGAAAAAGCCGAAATAGAACTGCGCTAAAGAAAAATGGTTTTTCTTTAATATCCATTTCTACACTTAAGAAATCGAGTTATCAGTAAGAAAATTTTCAGAAAACAAAAAGGACAATACTTCCGAAATTCTTGTTGATGTATGTTTTTTCTATGCGCTTTTTTTCGTGTGCGCTTTTTCACGTGTGAGCTTGTTTTCGTGTGCGTTTATTTGCGGTGAATGGAGATGAGAGATTCTGTTGGTGCGGATGTACTTTTGATAAGTTTCAGATAACCGCAACAAAAGCCAGAAATTATGGCCTAAAGACGATCACGCGGTCGCTGTTCCTTGTAACTTTTGTGCTTTGCTAAACCCTGTGGTGCGAACTCAGGAAAAAAGCAGGAAATTACTCTCCCGCCCCTCTCAGCGTTTAGAGCAGAATCCTATTTAAACTTGTAGAAAAAAATAAGAACGCAAATTTTGATCAAGTATATTTAATTGGATTAAGTTTCTTCCATAAAAAATTGAAAGAAATCCTCGAAAAAGAAATGATAAAGAATAGTATTAAATAGCTTAAATCCAGAAAAGCTAGCGGACCTGGGGAAATATACGCTGAAATGCTCAAATATCGATCAGAGAAACTACTAGAAAATCTCACATATATTATCAATCAATGCATAAACGGATATTCAGTACCTAATGATTGGAAAATTGCATTAATATCCTCAATACATAAAAAAGGAAACAAGCTGGATTGCAACAATTACAGAGGAATTTCAGTAACCAGTACTCTAAATAGATTGTACGGTAGGATTCTAAGAGATCTAATAGAGAATCATTTTCATAAACAAGAAGAAAAACAGCAAAGTGGGTTTCCTGCATGGAGATCTTGCAGTGATAATGTTTTTGTCTTAAACAAGTAATTCAGAAAAGGAGTGCCAGAAATATAGAGACTCATGTTACCTTTGTGGACCACAAAAACCAGATGATACCGTTCCAGTAGAAAAATTAAGGACAGTGTTAGAGCAAACTAATATCAATCATACATACATAAAAACGATAAAAGAACTAAAGAAAGGGTCAAAATCTAAAATCAAAAGTGAAAATCGACTTTCAAAAGAATTAATAGTAACAAAAGGCTGAAGACTTATATAGAAATATATATCGCAGTAGCTCTAAAAAACTGCAAACGTAAAGTTAACGGAATGAGAATACAACTTAATGACCGATTTACCATATACACACTACAGTTTGCTGACAGCCAAGTAATTGTAGACATGGAGTATATGATGAGAAAGTTAACGGAGGAATACCAAAAGTGAGGGTTAACAGTGAACGTGGACAAGACACAGTAATTATGTATTGGAAACGAATCAAGTGAGAGAGAACCAGAAAATGGACAATATCTCCATGCAGTATGTATACTTGGGTGTCACATATGATAAGACAGGAACAGACTGTAAAGAACTGGAAAAAATAATAGTAAAAGCAAAAAAGGTTATTGGATGTCTTAACAGTATTTTATGGAACACAGATAAAAAAAATATAAAATTTAACTTATATGAAACAATGGTGAAAAATTGAAAGTTTTGAAATGGATGCAATAAAAAGATCAATGAGAATATCTAGAACAGATCATATAAGAAATGAGATTATAGAAGAAAGAATGGGAATCGAGGGAAGCATAACATATGACATCACTAAAAGACAACTAATATGGTACGGCCATGTACAACGGATGAACGACGAAAGATTACCAAAGCAGGTCCTAGAATCGCAACCAATAGGGCGCAAAAAAAGAGAGTGTCCTAAACTGGAATGGCAATAATCCAAAGATCAATGAGTCAAAAAACCTGTCAGAAGATGATTGTCAGGATCGAAGGAGGTCGAGAATAAGCGTCGGACAACGTAGAAAAACGTTCAAAACCGACATAGTAGTAGTAGTAGGAACTTTTTGCCTACGATATTGATGGCTAAAAATATAGTAAAAAATTTCCTAGAATTCCTAAAAGGCCAGGATCGATTTCTATAGCAAAATTCATGTATACCTAGGCCAAAGACCCTACTTGACTGTTTTACACACCTCCATTTGCGTGGATAAGCCTTCTACTTTACCATAAGCGCCAGTAGGGGGAGCTAAGTTCCCTCAAGCTTAAGTTTAGCCCCCCAAAGTTAAATGGCTTTAAAATAATAATTGTCTGCAACAGCGCGCGGCGAAATTTGGCGGGTAATGGCATAATGTACAGCGTGTCCCATTTTCGATGGGATTAAATGGGAAACTCGGTTATTAATAAAGATATCGATTGTCTGATTGCACCTTTCCGTGCTGTTTTTTTGAGCCCTTAAAAATGGTGTAATCAGATTTTTGCTATACCCCGTGGTTTCGCTGATAATAATAATTCCTTATGTCTTGCTCATTTTGCAAGATATTTTTATTCTGAAAAAATCTTTTCATGGCAACTTTTTTAGAAGAAAACAGTGACGTTGTCAGATTTTTAAAATATTGTTTAGTTTTTGAGATATGGTATTTATCATAAAAAAATTAAATACGGACCTGGATTTTTTTTACTACTATTTTAATTGGTTTCATGCTATTATTATCACAAAATAATAAAAATTTAATATTTTTTGTTTTAAAAAAGAATATTTAATATTTAAAAAAAAATTAGTCCTGGAAATTTCCAACATAAATACAAATTAAAAATTGCTAGTTGAACGATTTTTAGTTTAACTGTTTTGATACTTGGTAGATTAAAATGGTTTTACGTTAATTTAAAGATTTGTTTGAAACAAAGTCTACGACAAATACAAAAAAATAACGAATTATAAAAATTAATAACTAATTGTTCTTTAATGATATAAATATTCATTATCACATTATGTGTAAGACATTGTTGGTATTTTTAGGTAATTTTTCTTAACGCATTTTGCATAAAAATATTTCTGCCGTTTAAATATTTTTCAAAATATGGATATGGTCGACTTCTAGCCATTTAAGAATAATTTTGAGTAAGCCATTTACAAAAATGACAAGTAAAATGACAATGTAATTTTCCTGCTATTGTTTCTCCATGTTAAAGTAAATTTCATGAGGTGCTGTGCTACCATCAAATAATTACTATGATATTATTTTTGTAACTTTTTAACGTTTTTTACTTTATTTATAAATATTTTAATTAACGTTTCAAAGCAAAAAAACTAAAAATCATTTCACTAGTGTGTCTTGCAGTTTTCAATTTATATTTACGTTGGTAATTTCCAGGTTCGGACTAATTTTTTTTTAAATATTAAATATTATTTTTTTTAACCTTAAATCAAAAAAATATTAAAGTTTTATCATTTTGTAACAATAATAGTATGAAACCAATCAAAATAAAAATATAAAAAATTCAGGTCCGTATTTAATTTTTTTATGATAAATGCCATATCTCAAAAACTAAACAATTTTTTAAAAAATTGACAACGTGATTATTTTGCTCTAAAAAAGATGTTTTTACAGAATAAAAATATCTTGCAAAATAAGCGAGATACAAGGAATTATTAAAAATGCAATTTTTTCAAAAACTCTTTGTATTAGCGAAACCATGGGGTATAGCAAAAATCTGATAACACCCTTATTAAGGGCTCAAAAAAAGAGCACTGTAAGGTGCAATCAGAAAATCGGAATCTTTAATAACAACCGAGTTTCCCATTTAATCCCATCGAAAATGGGACACGCAGTACATTTCCTTGAAGTAGTAGGCAAACTTAAATTTAAGTTGCGGATCCTTTTTTTTACTAACCTAGTTTTTTCCGAGTCAGCTGGGAAGAATGATAATTTTTTAGATTTTTTGTACAATAATGTATTTTGATAAAATATTTTACTGAATTGGAAACAAACATTTTTTAAGGATAAGTACTTTGATTTTTTTTGAAAAATATGTTGCTAAAAACTTGGATTGGTTTTTAACATTGTGATGAATTTTTGTTTTTTACACCAAGCAGATATCAACAATTGAACCAGTAACGCCTTTTTCTGGATAAAAGAGAAAAATTGTTTTTAATAATGTTACAGTTACACAACCCTACAAGAAAAAAACATCGAAGTCCGTAAAACAGACCATATTATTTCTAAAGTCCGGCCAGAATAAAATGAGGCGCAAAAGACATGACTCAACTCAATCTATCTCGCTCTGTTTACAGCACTTTTGTCGTACTGAGCGGTCTTCATTTTTAGCAAATTTACAATAAACAAAATTTTAATATTACCAGAAAACACGGTACTCATCTAGTACGTTTAACGAAATCGATTCCAGCCTGTTCATAATCCACACCCTTTTTTGGATTTCTATTGTTATCGCTGGGCTCAAACAGGATGACTAGGCACGTTTCACACATATTTTAACATTCAAAAAGAAACAGTGGCGTATCATTTACAATTTATTTTTAATAAAACTGTGTGGAATTCCAATTTTGAAGATATAAGGAATGGTTTTGGATTTTTGCAATTTTTAGAAAGTCAATTGGTATTTTTTTAGGTTTCTAGATTCGTACGCACCTACCTAATGAAATTGGTAGGTAAACAATATTCATTTTTAAGAAAAATAAGGTATGCATCCCACTAAGCACAAAATCGTAAAAAACGTTAAATAAATGTTGAAAAAAAAAATGTTTTTAACAAATTAAGTCAACTTTTGACATTAAAAAAACATGTAGAAAATTCTAACGAAAATTTCATGTAAAAGCATTACCAAAAATATATTTCTTAATAACGTTAAGAAACCAGCATTAAAAAAACCATAATTTCACTAACATTAAAAATAATACCATCAATATATGGTTATTTTTATAATGTATTTCCTAGATCTCATTTCTAACGTTGAATTTAAGATATATAAAGCTAATAAATGTTTTGTTTTTAAAACATTTAAAAAAATGATACTATAGAGGGCGCTGCCGCATAGTTCCACTACCAGAATGGGCCATCGCCATGTTTAGTTGCATTTCGCTGCGAGTTCATACGAGTCGATAGCAGCGATACGCTTTGTGCAATTTTGGTTACAATATTTACCTTTTGTAGAAACAAACATGGCAAATTAAAAGTACAATTATTAATAATGATAGTGAATACATATTTGGATAGGAATATTACTCCAGTTGTGTGGGAAAGATGGTATAGTTAAAGAGCAACAAATGTGTATGCACAACAACCTAAGGTAAGAAAGTAAACAAGATAAAAAAAAATGGTTTTGTATGAAATATCGCATACCTAACGTTATAGGTAATCAGACAGGGAATGCGACAATTCACCGCGAATGATTTGCCGCCGGACCTTAAGCCGTGTATTCATATGAGGCAGAATTCGCAAGCCTCGCAGTGGGACCAAACGAATGCTTCGTTTGCATTCATGCTAAATTGAATAGGCGCCTTGTATTCACTTGAGCATGAATTGTTTGGCCTCGTAGCGAGGCACTTACTGCAAAATTATTGTTTACATAGAATTTTAAATTTTATTTTCAGAAGCTACGGATCCGAATTTCCTTTACTGAGTGTGGAGTTCACAAAAACCTCAACAGACTGTTGCTGCCCTGCGTTTCCAAAATAGAAGAATTTTATTTACGTTATTTATGTTACCTTATCTTTGAAGATATTTGGAAAAAATATATTTTTTCATTGTTAAACATTTATTTTTCAATGTTAGAAAAACATTTATTTTGCACTGTTAAAAATCAATATTTTTTTAACGTTCGAAAAACACTTTAAAAAAACGTTATAAAAACATAAGATTATTTTTCTAACGTCAGAAAACGGGTTATTAAGCTTCTTTTTCACTATGAATATGAGGTTAGAACTAACATCCAACCTAACGTTATGTTTTTAAATTATACATTATTTTGACATTATTAAAACGTTTTTGTGTTTAGTGGGATATGGAGTTTTCCAGCAAAGAAAGGCTTAGGAGCAGTAACATTAATACCTAATAATGATGATGAATCAAAAAATTATAGCACGCCACTGGACAGAGAAAGATAGCGCTAATTGAAGCCATCTCTTTTGCGCCTCATTTTATTCTGGCCGGACAATATATATTTTACGACGCTGAATCCTGTCTATTAAAATTAACGAAAAAAAAGGAGGTTTGGCAGAAAATTTCCGATTTTTTGTTATAGATTAGGACACAAGCTCCCCCTCAAAATCGATAATCTAGTACGCCTCTGACCTTCGCGAACAAGCTGATTTGAATTTTGCGATTTGAATTTTGCAATTTTCGTTCAGGGAAAAACGAGGAAGTATTATGTCTGTTGCTTTTTCGATATCGCCCCTGACGAAAATCATTTTGAAATCTACATCAGTGGCGGACCCAGGGGAGGACAGAGGGAAACAACGAACCGAAAACAATTTTTAGTTCTAGCGTTGTTTGAGGAGATTACCATCAAACAACGGTTCTAGTGAAAAAAATTTGCATCAACCGCACGTTTTAAGGAAATTTACCAATACCACTTTTTCAAAGAATTACATAGCATTTCAAAATAAATCAGGAAAATAAATATTTTGGATCTTGATTCCTCCTTGACCCCCCTCTACGAAAGTCCCAAAATCCGCCCCTGATCTAAATGGTGCTGCTTTTTCGCGATATATGTTCAGTAGTCGTTTTCTAATCTATTTAAGTACTTATACGAAAAGTACTCCATTATTATGATCAGTACTTGATAGAATAGAATGATTATTTAAAAAACCATCAATTTTTTTTCGAAATATTTCAGGTTGACAATAAGGGCCTGTCCTTAAATTACGTAATGCTCTAGGGGGGGCTTTGCGTTAAACTCAATATTTTTTTATGGTTTTTTTTCTTGAAAATGCGTTACGAAGGGGTGAAGAGGGGGTCAAAAATCCCGAATGTTTGCGTTACGTTATTTAAGGACGTTCAATAAGGTTAAACTAAAAAAAAATACTCTGCCAATATATGGGCCCCTTAGCTCACATTAGGTACTATAGTTATAGTGTACGTGTGAGCTAATATAACTAAAAACTAAAATATATCTATTCAACTCCAGACTAAATTACCTTTTGTTTGATACCACACAAGCCATGTTTTGACTTAAACTCAAATTTTTGAAATCTATCCCCACCCTTAAAAAAAACAAAAACTAAAATGTATTTTGTTAAACTCCGGACTCAATTACCTTTCGTTTGATATCACACACGCCATATTTTCACTTAAACTCTAATTTATGAAATATACCCCCACCCTTTTTTTAAAATAAATTAAAATGTATTTTGTTTAACTCCAGACTCAATTACCATCCGTTTGATATCACACACGCCATATTTTCACTTAAACTCTAATTTTTGAAATCTACCCCCATCCTTTTATTAGGTTTGTGTTCGGTGGATTTTGTTCATTTGTAAATGGGACCATCTCGGCCCAAAACCCAGCCTAGGTACCAAATTTCATTACAATCGGCCAAGCGGTTTTTGAGTTATGCGCGTTGGTCGTTACAGACAGACAGACAGACATACAGACAGACAGACAGACAGACAGACAGACGGCGCAACAAAAAAGTTTCAAAATCATCTGAAGCGCAAAGATATATAAAAATTTTTGAAATCGGAGCAACTTTTTTTTTCTCGAAAAAATTAGGATCACCATAGCTCACACTACTATAGTATAGTATATGTGTGAGCTAATAATGCAGTAGTGTCAGCCCAGCGAAAATGAGCAAAAATTGTTTGAGCGTTTGTCAAATAAAATGTGCCCCTTCTTGAGCTCGTGAATAAATCGACTTTTGTGAGCCGGAAGAGTGTGGGCCCACTACAAAAACCCGCCGCCTTAAGCTACGTTTACATTTGGAGAGTTTACTGGCTGAAAGTACTGGCAGCCACTAAACTTGCCATGTGTAAACTATAAGAAAGTGCACTTGCTACTCTCCAGCAAGTACTTTTTAAGAGTTGACGGGCCGGCTAGTTTAGCGGCTGCAAGTACTTTCCGCCAGTAAACTCTCCAAATGTAAACGTAGCTTTAGCAAAGAAACAGATTTTTCTGGTCTGGAACTTTCTGATATAGTTTGGGCTAAGCACACATGTAATGTACAGCGTGTCCCAATTTCGATGGGATTAAATGGGAAACTCTGTTATTATTAAAGATATTGATTTTCTGACTGCATCTTACCGTGCTCTTATTTTGACCTCTTAAAAATGGTGCAATCATATTTTTGCTATATCCCGTAGTTTCGATAATACAGGGAGTTTTTGAAAAATTGCATCTTTTTTTTATGGCAACTTTTTTAGAAGAAAATAATGATGTTATCAATTTTTTTAAATATTGTTTAGTTCTTGAGATCTGGTATTTATCATAAAATAATTAAATATGGACCTGGATTTTTTTGTTTCATGCTATTATTATCACAAGATATTAAAAATGCAAAAAAAATTGTTTTAAAGTAAAAAGTTTTAAAAAAATTTTGTCCGAACCTGGAAATTTCCAACATAAATATAAATTAAAAATTGCTAGTTAAACGATTTTTACTTTAACTGTTTTGCTACTTAGCAAATTAAAATGATTTTACGTCAATTTACAGATTTATTTGAAACGTCTACGAAATATACAAAAAAAATAAAGAATTACAAAAAATAATAACTAAGTTTTCTTTAATGATATAAATATTCAAACTGATTGACATTATCTGTAAGACATTGTTGGCATTTTTGAGTAACTTTTCTTAACGCATTTTGCATAAAACTATTTTTGCCATTTAAATATTGGGATTTTGTTGCTTGAATAAAGCAATTAAACATATCACATTTTTAAAAATCTGGATATAGTCGATTTCTAGCCATTTTGGAATATTTTATTGTGAGTGAGCCATTCACAAAAATGACAAGTAAAATGACAATGACAATTCCACGCTTTTGTTTTTCCATGTTGAAGTAAATTTCATGAGTTGCTGGGCCACCATCAAATAATTACTATATTATTTTTGTAACTTTTTAACGTTTTTTGCTTTATTTATAAATCTTTTAATAACATTTCAAACCAGATAAACTAAACATCGTCTAACTAGTATGTCTTGCAAATTTCCAGGTTCGGACTAAAATTTTTTCAAAAATATTAAATAGTTTTTTTACCCTCAAATCAAAAAAATATTAAAGTTTTATTATTTTAAGATAATAATAGCATGAAACCAAAAAAATCCAGGTCCGTATTTCATTTTATGATAAATACCATATCTCAAATACAAAAAATATTTAAAAAAATTCATAACGTTATTAAGTTGCTCTAAAAAAGATGCCATAGAAAGGTTTTTACAAAATAAAAATATCTTGCAAAATAAGCGAGACACAAGGAATTAATAAAAATGCAATTTTTTCGAAAACTCCCTGTATAAGAGAAATCACAGGTATATCAAAAATCTAATTACACCATTTTTAAGGGCTCAAAAAAAGAGCATAGTATGGTGCAATCAGAAAATCGATATCTTTAATAATAACCGAGTTTCCCATTTAATCCCATCGAAAATAGGACACGCTGTACAGACCACTCGGTTAAGATATTTATCCTTCATATATCATTCAGACTCCAAGTCTTCAACCATCAACAATTCCCAGAATGCTAAGGTGTTTTTTCAGTGTAATAAAAATATACATAATCCATTCGTTGCGTAGAAAAAGTTATTTTGAGTAAAACGTAAAGCGTTCTCCTACGCCTTTTAGTATGTTTTTCGAGATTTTGTACGCTCGGGTGACAAAATTAGTTTTTAAGGCATAGACTTAATGACGTTTTAAACAACCTGAAAATCCATAATGCACATTCTACGAAAGCTCAGTCGGAAACATTCTTCATATTGTGCTTGACCTACTAAGAAAGTTATTAGTTTTCGAGAAAATTTCATATGGGCCCTTATATCTATCGAAGGTCATGGAGGTTTTTTATGGCAAATACATATATAGGGATGTGTTCCACATGCTAAGGAATAAGTATACAAACATTTAGCCTGCAACAATTTTTTTAGAGGTTTCAGGTATAATATGCCCATATAACGTAATATTCCAATAATTGTTACCCATTTACACAATGGACACTTATTGGAATTAAACTCGACCTTATTTTAAAATCGACCCTATGGTGAGATTTACATATAAAAAGCAGCTGCTCTCCTTCAAAATTCGGCCTTTGTGTATTTAAAGACCGGATTTATTAGTGTTGGTATTCATTAAATGAAAGTTAGCGTCTTCATTATTAAATTTGGCTTTGGTATGTCAATTTTGAGAGGTCAGCTGTTAGTTTTCTGTGTAAATGTGTCAAAATAAAGTCGACTCTAAAATAAAGTCAGGTTTTATTCCAATAAGTCCTTAATGACTGGCGTTTGATGCAAATATTCAGAAATAAAGATACGAAAAATGCATAGATACCAAATCTACATAGAAATAGTTTTTGTCAGCTGTGCGCCGATAATTTGACGTAACGAATACATGAATACAATAATATGTATGTGTAAAAGTATAAGCAATCAGGACATTTTATTAAGGACCGCAAAAAGGATAGACTTATGCCCATTGATATTGCTATTTCAAATATGTTTGCATCATGCATCATAAGGTACCGTTATTATTGGAATATTACGTAGTATATTGAAATAATATATGTGTTTGAAAACAACCAATCAGGACATTTTTTCTTATGGACAGCCAGGACTTATGTTTGCATCATGCATCTGCAATTACAGTGGGTATTGGGATATTACGTATCTGAATATGACTGACTGGGCTCAAGTACAAAACAAATCGAAATAATCTTTTCAAAACTCGAAAGTGATTATTTTTTAATGAATATAATTGTAACAATTTAAGATATTGTCAGACCCTTAATTTTAAGATAAGATAAGATATTTTTAAAAAACCTAAAGGTGCAATACTTATCCACATAACGCTCTGTTGGGGTTGACTTTTTTTGAACTGTAAAATTAAATCAGAAATTATTGAAACTAAAAAAATAATAAACTATATTGAAGAACTATATTACCTTTTCAAGCAAAACATTTCTTACCTTGAATAAAAAAATAAAGTAGCTATTTCTCTTTACTTGAAAAATTAAATCTGTTATCTGGGGTTAAATTGAGAAGATTCATAATTTCCCGATTCTGTCAAGAAATCGATTGAATCGATATAACAAATGATCACATAGTCAAAATCTAAATAAGTGTAGCGCACATAACTTATTAACAGATAAGGAAGAAGAACTACTAAATATGATGAAAGGACTGGATACAGCAGCTAAAAATATAGGCTTGAGTATGAAGTACACTATAGACCCACTGGTGGTCGCAGTGGAAGGGCTGCAAGGCCCACTTACATATGAATCATCAATCATCATAAAGTACACTAAAACTAAAATCAAAACAAACACAGATGAAGATATCACGATCAGAATAAACCAAGAAAAAATAGAACAAGTAGAGGAATATATGTATATATATGGGACAAATTATTAAATTAAAAAAAGAAAACGAAACAGCTGAACTGAAATCAAGAGACAAGTAAGATTGATCTGGGCAGCATTCGGTAAATGAAGCTACATATAATAAAAAATAAAAAATATCCTCAGTACCTCATAACGAAATTGTATAACCAATGTATCCCTCATGTACTCACCTATGTATCCTAGACCTGGACACTTACAAACATGGATAAGGTAACAAAAGCTTAAAGATCAATAGAAAGACAAACGTTATATGTAAAGCTAACAGATAGAGAAATGAATGAATGGATAAGAAATAAAACGAAAGTGTATAACCAATGTATCCTTCCTGTAGTCATCTATGGATTTCAGACCTAGACACTTACAAAATCAAACATAGATAAGTAACAAAAGCCCAAAGATCAATAGAAAGACAAATGTTACAGGTAAAGCTAATTAGGGATGTCAGAGGAGAAGTAGCAAAATTAAAATTAATTAAAATGGAGACCTTGGGAAAATAAAAGAAGTAGAGGAAGACCCCAAATGGGATAGGCGGACAATTTGAAGAAACATACGGAAACTAGATGGATGAACTCGGCGACATACAGAGAAGAGTGGAAGATATTGTAGGAGACCTATATCCAAAGATGGATCGAAGAAGGCTAAATAGATACATAGACAGCGAACATAGAGGGCGTTAACAACGCACAAATATTTATCGCACACGTTTCGACTAAAAATATGTACAAGTACAACTTGGTTTCAATCTTTGGTATGTTCAGTTTACGTATAATAGGTAGTATGTAATAGTTTATGGTTTAGTTATATGTTAAAAGTAGTTAGAATAGGATTACATATAACAAAGATAATTAAACAATAACAGTATTAATTATTATTAAGACTAAATCAAAATAAACACAAAAATCCGTTTTTTTTTTGGTAGGTTCATCAGTGTTTTGTTAACAATGCAATTCAAAACTTTTTTAATGCAAAAAAATTGAAAATGGCAGATCAAAAATGGCGGATATTCTTATTTAAAAAATGCCGTTCCGGGGTTCCGTCCACATCCGCTGGCAGCCAAGTGTGAAGAATACGTGTGTCCACTTTAAAAATAGCCACAAAGGTAACGGAGATTCTTAAGTTTGCCATACGTTCCGTTTAGTCTAGCTTGGCTGTTAATTTAATGGACCACTAAAAATTTTAAAATGTTTTTATAGCCGATAGTTAAATATACAGCGTGTCCCATTTTCGATAGCATGAAATGGGAAACTCGGTTATTTATAAAGGCATAGATCTGCGGATTTCACTTTGCTGTGCTGTTTTTTTGAACCCTTAAACCGTTGTTAAACCTTTATAATTATGTAAAATACATTCATGGCAACATAAGATGACGTTTTTTTTGACATATTACATAAATCGAAATACAAACAAAATTAAGATTTTTTTACAGCCAATAGTTAAATATACAGCGTGTCCCGTTTGAGTGGGATTTAAATGGGAAACTAGGTTATTAATAATGATACAGATCTGCGAATTTTACACTACTGTGTGTGTGTCTTCTTTTAATAAACCTTTATAATTATGTAAAATCACATTCTTAGCGACATATTACATAAGATGAGGAGTTTTTTGACATATTACATATATCGAAATTGTTAAAAAGTGTTGGTTTTAAATAAATAATTTATTTTATCAAAATGAGGTTTGTTAGACGTATTTCACCGTTTCCGTTATCAGACCTACAAATTACACCTTTTGAGCTAATTGCACAAAAATATCAAAAACCATGACGTTTTAGTAGTAGTATTTGAGTATTGGATAAAAATAAATTATTGGAATTATACCCGATAGCCACGAAAACTTTGTGTAATAAATTAAACTTTAATTAAAAATTTTTAAAAATAATTTAATTTAATTGAATAAAATTTTAATGGGACAAACTGCACTTAGTAGATAATTAATTAGAGTTTTGAATAAATATATCCTTTTGTCCGCCGTCTTAGAATCCAAGATGGCGGACGAGATTAAAATGTACCCTTCAAAGATGCTCGTTTATTCTTATGTTACGAGCATGTTTTAACTATTTTTTTAAATTAGTGAACAAGCTGCATTCTTGCCATGCACAACAAGGTACGAATAAATCGGTTAAGTAGTTCTACAAAAAAAATTTGCTTGCCAATCACGTCTGCACTTATTTCCTTATAAATTCATTAATACTGAACCGATTTTAGTGAAATAAAAAAAATCGTCGTGTGAATTGAAATTTTCCGCCATCTTAGAATTTAAGATGTCGGACAGAATCATACTTGATTCTTCAAAATAGCATGTTTATTCTTATTTTCCGAAAACGTTTTAGTTTTTTTTTAATTTATAGAAAAACACTAATTTAAACAGGTACAAATTAATAAAATCGGTGTAGTAGTTGTCACAAAATCTGATTTTGTTTTAACCATTGTTTTACAAATTATACGATCGCATTGCCAATCCTTCCTGCATTCATTTCTTTATAAATTCATTATTACTGAACCGATCTTTGAAGAAAATCGTTAAAGAAAATGAACTGAATGCAAATAGGGTTGGAAATGGAATCGTATAATTTGCAAAACAATGGTTAAAATAAAATCAGTTTGTGAGAACCACTTAACTTACTTTGTACCTTTTAAGCGGGAGAATAGTAGTGCGCTTTTAAAGATTAAAAAAAAAACTAAAACATTTTCGGAAAATAAGAATAAACGTGCCTCTTTGAAGGGTCAAGTATGATTCTGTCCGACATCCTAAATTTTAAGATGGCGATAAATTTATATCAAGATCTTTAAAAAGCAATCAATTATCACCAGGATGTTTTTTATTTCATCAAAATCGGTTCAGTAGTAATGAATTTATAAGGAAATAAATGCAGACATGATTGGCAAGGCAATCGTATAACATTCAAAACAATGATTAGAAAAAAAAACATTTTTTTTAGAACCACCAAACCGATTTTGGTGGTTCGTACCTTGTTGTACGTGGCAAGAATTCAGTTTTTTTACTCATTTAAAAAAATAATTAAACCATTTTCACAACAAAAGAATAAACGAGTGGACAAAAAAATATATTTAGTCAAAACTCTGATTAATTATCTGCCAAGTGTAGTTTGTCCCATTAAAATCGATGGTCTAGTTAAAATATAATAGAAACAAAATGATTTTTACCTGATTTACGTTCGTTAATATATTTTTATCAACAATCTTTTAGACGCAATATGGCGCTTGTAGCTTCAAGCTGTTCTTTAATTTTTTTTCGCAGGTATCTCTTTTAGAAATCAGGATACCCGAATTTCAAAATTAAAAAAACCTTAATCACCGCAGCAAACAAGGGAGCCTTATCAGCAATTTTCGCCAAGGGCGTAACTCGATCATCAATTAAAAAGATCCGTTTTGCCTCGAAACCTCGGAATAAAATTAAGGCAAAAAAGTCGATAAAAGATCTAAAGACAAAAAAAAACACGAAAAAAAAAGCCGTATATTATAAGTTGATTGATTATGGCTTTAAAGCGAGGTATACTCTGAATAATGCTGGGTTTAAACAGATAAAAATAAATATTAAAAGAAAAATAAAACTCAATGGGAAACTGTGTAGGTATTAATAGAAAATCAGATAAAGATAAAAATAAAAATACTTTTATTTTTACGTGAAAACAAATCTGCGCATGTGTGCGTCACAACAACAACAACCTCTTTCTTGTTGTTTTGGTGAATAATTTTATTTATTTTTTTAATTTTTTGGTACCTAAGCCAGGGGTTTAATCCAAAAATGCTTTTACAGCTTTTTTTTATAAAAACAATGATAAAACTTTGTTTTTATTTGGGTATATAAACAGCGAAATATTTTTATTTTAATTTTTATTTTTATCTGTATAAACCGAGCATAAGGTGAAAAAAGTGTAAAAAAACTACGCTTACTTTTGGTTCCAGCTTTTTAAAATCAGTTTTGTACCTGGCGAAATTTTACCTTAAGATAGGCTGATGACCAAAAAAAGGTTTCCACCCAAAAAATGATTTGGACGGCGTCGAAAAAAAGTTGACCTAGATTTTTTAACATAATTTTCCTAAAAGCAGTTTTAAAAAAAAGCAACCTATCTACATACTAAGTACATGGGGATTTATAGGGATTTCTTATACAGTAGACTTGCGCTGGTGTGAAGACACTTTTTCAGCAGTAATTTATAGATTTTCTCTAAATTATGTGTACAGTTCAATTTAAAAGAAGGTAGTAAAAATGTATAATATCTAACTTAATGTTTAACGTTTTTAAAATAGACGTACGTAGTTTGCACAGTCTCGACGGTATCTCAAATATGTTTTTCTGCAGTATATATTTTTTCTACGAGCGTGCGGAAAGTCACTTTTTCGTACGTATTTTAGTATTGAAATTTCCACTTTTCTGCACGCTTTTAAAAACTTAAGAATCGGGACCTGAATATTACTTTTTTCGGTGTCCTCAACTGTCCAAACTATCAAATAGTTTTCAAAAACCGGTCATGTCAAATTTTTAATAAAGAATTATTAGAGAATTATTGAAATAAAGCCAGGCTATAATAGTGCCAGGCACAATTTTGACTCCTTCACATTGTAATATCAGCTGTGATCTTTCAACACACGGCCTTTGTTTACTATATGAACCGGAATAAATAGTGCCCTCTTTTATTAATTGAAAATAAACGACGACAGTTTTAAATTCGACTTTGGTATGTCAATTTTGAAGGATTGACTGACAGTTTTCAATGTGAATGTGTCAAAATAGTGCCTGGCACAATTAAAGACTGGCTGTATTTCAATAATTCTCTAAATTCTCTATTGAAATTAAGCCAGGCTATAATAGTGCCAGGCACTATTTTGACACCTTCGCATTGTAATATCAGCTGTGATCTTTCAACATACGGCCTTTGTTTACTTTTAATAAATCACTTCCTTTATAATTGGAAAATAAACGACGAAAGTTTTAAATTCGACTTTGGTATGTCAATTTTAAAGGATTAACTGTCAGTTTTCAATGGGAAACTGTCAGAATAGTGCCTGACACTATTATAGCCTGGCAGTACTTCAATAATTCTCCAATGTTTTAACTGTCCAAACTATCAAATAGTTATAAAAAGGATTTGATGAATTTTGACGAAAATCTTTTAGAATATCTTCTAAATACATCAAAAGACCTTGACTTTCTTCCTGCAAAATCTAAAGCAAGGTATGAAAAAGAATATCTATTTTTCACGAACTGGTGGAAGAAACAGCACGTAGTAGTAGTAGTGGGGGGTTGACCCGTAGGTCTGACAAGTAGGCCAGAGTAGGCCCTTTTTACCATGCCCAAAGTCTGTCCCTTAACCCACTCTCTGCACTTCCCTTTGATGGTCGGATAACTCATTGGGCCTTCCTGTTCTCTTTTCAAAGTCCAGTAAGTCTGCCCATTTGAGCATGTGCAGTTCTTCCTCGCTCAGAGTTGGCGCTCCGAGTGCCTGTTGTCTCATCCTTGCGTAGGCCTCGCATTCTGCCACGAGGTCTCTTGATGTCTCTTCTACCTGTCCACAGGCTGGGCAGGTAGAGTCATTCTCGACTCCTATACGTGTCATGAGTCAACTCGCTACGCATCGTTCGACCAACTGCAACCGCGTGCGAAAAAGTGACACTTTCCGCACTTGTTAGGAACTATACTATTTTGCTATCCTTTCATAATTTTTTTAGCTTTGCATAGAATGATTGAAAAAAAATATCCTGTACACGCTTCTATGAATAATATAAAAAACTGTTTTTTGCATGTTAGCATTTAACTATTTGATTGATATTTAATATAAACATTCTGGTTTGATCAAAGGTAATCGGATCCTGTAATCCTGGATGATGACATATAAAGCGTGAAGCTTTATTTAATACCCAATCTCTGTCGCTTTTTATAGAGAAATTATATTAATACGTTTTTTAACGTAAACAACATAGTTATTTACCTAGCAAGTGCGGAAAGTCATACTTTTAGCACGCATTGGCGTTTGCCATAAGGGCGGTAAAGATACTGTCCGCACGAGTTACGTACAACATTTTTTCTACGAGCGTGTGGAAAAATTAAAATATATTTTTTTATTTTATTGAATTTTTGTATTACCCTATTCAAAATTAAAAAAAAAACCAAAACTACGAAATTTATGTGTTTTATTCAACGGAACTTGTACAAGCTCCGAGGTGGCTTTATCGGCGGCAACTTAAATTTCTTTTTATACGACTGTCTTGTAAAAGGAAGTTTTGCGCACGGAGAACACGATCTGAAAATGGCATTTTGCGCACGCTGTGTGCAAAACGTTTTGCACACGCTTATGTCATTTTTGCGCACGCCTATGTCATTTTTGCGCACGCCTATGTCATTTCTGCATACGGGTCTCCCGTCATTGTGATTTTTGTTGTTGTCACCCATCAATATAAGTTGGCTTAGTTCCGTAGCAACCGTCACTGCTCGTATGTTTTGTTGATTAGATACGTCAAAAAATTGTTGAATTTTTAAAGTTTTGTAAAAATGTCGGAAATAAAAACAATTTAAATTAAAATTTGATTTTTCTTTCTTTATTAGCAGTCGTATAAAAAATATTGTAAAAAACTCGTTTGAAAACCTCTTTGCACACTCCCAAACTGTCTCGATCGTGTGCAAAGAGTCGTTTTCAAACCTTGTTGTTTAAATAACTATTACCTACTCGCGTGCGGTAAAGTAATAACTTTACCGCACGCCCACCATACTTAAAAACCTTAGTAACGCGTCAAGAAGACAGCTTCAATATTTGTTTACATTTTAATTCCATATAATTTGACATGTTTATTTATAAATTACATTCAATTTTTTGGAAAAAAAAGGTACTCATAGGTAAAATATTGTGTTTTTACCGCCCTTGACGGCTTGACCGAACTCCGCTCCGCGTCGTGCCGTCGTGTGCGGTAAATTATTACTTTCCGCACTTGTTAGGTAAATAACTATTTAGGATCTCCTCCATCTCTTCCTCTTTCCTTCTCTTCATTTAAGTGTGGAAAATAATACTTTACCTCACTTGACGGCAGTTGGCCGAACGACGCGAAGCGGAGTTCGATTAAGCCGTCAAGGGTGGTAAAGATACTTTCCGCATGTGTTAGGTACAATATTTTACCTATATGAGTGCCTTTTTTCTTTAACTAAATGTAATTTATATATACATATGTCAATTAGACGAAATTGAAATCTAAACAAATATTAAAGCTGTCTTATTGACGCGTTGCTAAGGTTTTTAAGTATGGTGGGCGCGCGGTAAAGTTATTACTTTACCGCACGCGAGTAGGTAAAAAATTATACGCGAACGCCTTGCGGTAAAAAACTTTTCGACTTTTTTACGATTCGGCCTTTTAAAACTCCGTTTCGATGTTTTTACTTTCGACATTTTTACGATCGACATTACACCTCGTCGAAATTATTTTCGACTATATTATTTTCGACAATTTTACGGATCGACAAAACTACGTTGCGTTTAAATTACTTTCGTCTATTCTATTTTCGGCTGTTTGATTTTCGACCAAATTACGGTTCGAAATTTTTTTTCGGCATTTGTATATGGCGCCGTTGCGCAGCTCAATGTTCAGGTCTGTACAAAGTTTAAGAGTAATGTTTCAAGGCTCAAGTATTGTTTGAGAACTTATTTAATCTTTTTTCTAAACAAAACCGCAAAGAAGGATATTCTCACAAAAAAAAAACTGTTTATCTAAGAGTCCTTGCATTTATATAGGTCAGAAATAGAAGCAAAATACACAACAAAATGTTTTTATCAAATATTGCAGCAAAAATAGTGCATATATGTACCTAATACCCCCGCCATTCATAAATATCTATAACTTAATAGTTGATAAATAGGTCAGAATACAAAAATTGACCTAGTTTGTGACTGTGGATGTTTTAAGCAAAAAGTGACAGAAATGGCGTCCAGAGATCCTGCAGCAAAGCAGTTGGAGGACTGGTATCAAAAAAATAAGGCACGGAGAGTTATCCCTGATTTTTATTATTAATTACTGTTTAAAAATAAAAAAAACCTAATTTTTTCATTCCCAAAATCGCTTCAATAATTTTGGAGCTCTATGAAAACTGATAATTTTTTATAGTTGGTAAAGCAAAATGAAAATATTACATTTCTATTATTAAATTATAAACATTAGTGGTTTGCTAGACCGGTACTGTGCATTTTCTTCTTTTTTTGTATCTTGTTGAATTTTTTCCATCTGTTTCCTTTTGTGTGTTAACTGAACTCTAAAAAACTGTTATTCAATGCCTGATAATAAAAAATGTCCACAAAATGTATATCAAATAACTAAACCCATAGCCTTCTTAGCTGTTTATCTACTAATCTGATCTTTTAAACTAGTTTTTTTCCAAATATCTCAGAAACAAAAATTTTGACAATTTTTTTATTGTATCAGAAATTTTTATGAAGCATTTTTATGAAACAATTATTATAATCTAAAAGCTATTCAGTTCAAAAGTTTCGAGTTTCGTTAATTTTCTAGCCTTGGAACAACCAAGAATGAGTGAATTCACAATAAAAAACCTTTTTTAACACGCATGAATTTTGCAGGGTCAACACTAATTTTCGAAACATTTTATGCCTCCAAAAATTATTATTATGTCCTTATCTTCTTTTTTTTTCAGAAGCAACGACCCTGTCTGTGGTTATTCATTTAATGATTTTCACAATTTTTTCAAATTTAAAGACACGCATAAATAATAACAATGAATTTTGACAGATTTACATTGCAGACTGACAGTTGATCTTTCAAAATTAACATACCAAAGTCGAATTTAAAACTAAGTGGTTTATTTATCTATAAAATTAAGTCGACAGTAATTATTTCGGTTCCTATAGTAAACAAAATCCTTATGTTGAAAGATTCGCTGTCTTATTCCAATGCAAAACTGTCAAAATACGGCATGACAATATTATTGCATGGCTTTATTCCAATAAGTCCCTAATGCCGGTTTTCCACCAAACGGACAAAATAAAAACAAAACATAAACTCGTGTCGAATAAAACAAAACTGCAACTTTTGGCCAACTTTTTCAAGACTGGAGTGTTTTGCGACAGTTGGAGTTTTGTTTTTCGAGTCCCGTTTGGAAGCGGTAACATCAAAAGGTTTTGACTAGTTTCGACGAGTTTTGAAACTCGCGTCTGTTTAGTGGAAAGGGTCGTGTTGAGGTTTTTTATGTTCTACTTTTATTTCGTTGTGCTAGTCTGGTTATGTGTTCTGACTAGCGACTACCAGTGGAAAAGGACCGAAAACAAAACTCAAACAAAACCTAGTCCGCTTGATGGAAACAAGAGTTTTGGGTTTGTCTTCGAATTGTTTTTGTTTTTCGAAAACTAGAAAACACAAACAAAACACAAACTCAACTGTCCGTTTGGTGGAAAACCGTCTTAATATTTAAAGAAACACTGTGTTATGCTGTGTCGTCTTTTGAAGTTAGTTTGATAGGTTTGACATTTGCTAGTACTAGTTTTAACGACAAATTAACCCAAAACTCCGTGCCCAAAACACAAGAATTCACCAAAAAATTTGAAATGAATATGTATACCACCAACATTTAAATGATTAAATAAAACAATTGTTTTTCGCTATCAACAAATATTTATGTCAATGGTTGTTTTACCAGAAGAGTGCATTTTAATCGGATTGGTTCGGTTCCACGATTTGTCTTATTGCATTCCAAGTAAGCTTCACAGCTCAGCCTGCACAAATTACAGTCCCTTATACCAACTTTATGATGACGTCTAAAACAACCCCACAAAAAACATTCCTACATATTTTTCGACGCTGAATCCGAATCCAAGATCGAAAAAATCCCTGGATGTCTGGAATTTTCCCCAGAGAGTCAATTCACATGAAATTAACAAAAAAAAAAGAGGTTTGGCAGACCATCTTCCCGATTTTAATAATATTGTCACGAGGGGGTTTTAGGGTGACGTAACACAGTTTAAAAATCAAAAAGAATTTTATACTTCACACAAAGGTGTGTGTGCCTAACTCGCGAGTGTCAGAAAGAGAAGGAAGAGTTGGTTTTGGTTGTTTTCCTACTTACGCCAGGTGGCATCTCCAGACGTACGTTTCTGTGTATTTCACGTCATCAGTGGAGAACAGCGCACCTAGGTAAGCCAATTTTAACCAAAATCAACTCCTATATACATATGAAATAGTCGCGTCCGTGCAATGCAAGTAAACTCAAAGGTGTAGCGTCATCTAGCGAACTGGCTCGAGCACTCGAAAGTTTAAGCACACTGGCATCGTCTTGTCTGAGACGCAGCTGCACCATCTGTGACAAGTTTTGTCGATTAAATGTGGTTTTACAGTTTAAGTTAGGTTTATGTTTTTCTGTTTTTATTAACAATACTTATAAAAAAAACCGTTTGCCATTGATAGGATATCGAGATGTGTTTTGTTTCCGGTATAAACATCATCGATGACCGGTCAATCGCTTATTGTTTTTAATTCCGTATACAGTTTATTACACGTTCTAATACAAATTGAACTATATACAGAAGTTCATTTCCTTAGATTGTTTATGGTTAATGTGCACTTGCTTATAGACGTCACTTGTGCCATTTAGTTAATAGTAGTTTTTTTAAATTAATTTTTCAAATTTTCAAAATCAAAAAACTGTCAATTTAGTTATTAATTTTGTTAGGCCTTTATTCACGTAAGCCATACGACTTAGCGAGTATACAGTCGATTTAAACGGACCCACGAACTGACCTCTAGATGGCCTTTTTTCGCGCCTTTGGCAAAATTTCTGTCAAATGCGGTTTCGCTATGGAATTTTGCTTTACTTCAGCGTGGTTTATGAAAGTAGAGATATTGAGTTAACACATATCAAACTACGTACCTTTATCTGCAATCGCATCTAGCAAAAATGTCAATTGCACGTGTATACCCAAATACCTTTTAGATCTATATTAGAGAGTTTATTAGGTTGTGCTACTTGTACGTAAAACTGAACGTTGACATCCGATTTAGCGCTCTACGTTATGCTTAAAACTTGAGTTAAAGTTGATGTTTATACACGGCAAAAAAAGCAAATTGCTTTGAAGTAAAATAATTTGTGCTTTCCTATTTACCAAGAGAATATTTTCTTGATATAGCACAAAAAATGTCTTGCCTCTTTATTTTAATGTGAAACAGAAATTGTTTTATTATAAATTGGAATTGAAATAATCTAAGGCACCGTTTTCTCTGAAAGCAAAATATTACTTATATGAAGACAATTTGTTTTGTTACAAAATGGAGTATACTGAAGCAAAACAATTATAGAAGAAAAATAAAGTCTCATTTTAAGATTAAACGCGGCGTTGAACTAAAAAGGAATATTTTAATTGAAGACAAATTGTTTTAACATAAAGCAATTTATTCAAGAAAAGAACGTGTTTTTATTGTACAGAACATTTTTTACCGTGTACGTAACTCTTTTTCTACGCCCTATTGGCTGCCATTCTAGGACCTGCTTTGGCAATCTTTCATTGTTCATCCGTTGTGTATGGCCGTACCATATCAGTTGTCTTTTAGTGATGTCATCCGTTATGCTTCCCCTGATTTCCATTCTTTCTTTTATGATCTCATTTGTTATATGATCTGTTCTAGTTATTCTCATTGATCTTTTTATTGCATCCTTTTTGACACTCCGTTTTTATTTTGTATTTTTCTGTTACGCGACAAGTCTCTATTCCATACAACAGCGTGCTTTTCACCTTTGTTTCATATAAAAAAATGAAAATTTATATTTTTGCGTCAGAGGTTAGTAATGATGCATAGCTATATGCTGCTGAATCCTCGCAACCCAAAAAAATATATATAAAACGGTCATTCCCGCGATTGCTTATAAATCGCATAATACTTACGCTATGTAATTTGCTTCTAACTTTTCTTATTCCTGTAAAATTTGAGTTACGACGTTTCAGAATTAGGGTGAAGATGTTACATTTTAAATTCTTTTTTATCCCTCTGCTCCATAAAATACTGTTGAGACATCCAATAATCCCATACATTTTTGCTTTTACTATTCTTTTTTCCATTTCTTTACAGTCTGTTCCTGCTTATCAAATGTGAAACCCAAGTATACATACTCATTGCATGGAGATATTGTTTGTCCATTGTCTAGTTCTAACTCACTTGATTCGTTTCCAAACATAAGTACTGTTCGGTTGTCCACGTTCACTGTTAACACTATTGGTATTCTTTCGTTCACTTTCTCATTATATACTCGATGTCTTCTTTATCATTAGCTACAATTACTTAATCGTCAGAAAACTGTAATATGAATATGGTAAATCGGTCGTTAAGTTGTATTCCCATGCCGTGTACTTTACCTTCCAGTTTTTTAGAGCTATATTTTAAAAAGAGAGAAGAGAAGGAATCACCAACTGCTCCATGGCTAAAAAATTACCCTTTGGTAGCCCTGGCCGAACTGCTAAAAAGCAACCGACAAAATACAAAATGTCAATAAAAGGCGCCACCATTATAAAAATATGTTTATGCCCATTAAAAAACAAGTATTTATCTTTCTTTGTTGTGGGTCCAATGTGAATAATGCCAACAATGACAGGCCTTTGACTTTTGTCTTCATCATTCTTTTTCTTGTTTCGTTTTTTTTATTGTTTGTTTGTCTTTACTTGGGTCTTCTTCTTTCCTTTTAAAAGTCTTTCCCGCGACTGAAAACCAGTCCGAAGAATTCGCGACTCTTTTGACTAATTACCAGATTATTGAATTTATCTTCTTCGTCATGGCCAGTAAAGAAACCATAAAAGTGTGTTCCATTTCTCCTTGGTGTCTAAAGAGAGTTGGTTTGATGAGGGTAGATGGTGTAACAAAACGGAATTTTATATAAAGGGTATTTTTGCCATGTATAACTTTTTAAATATTTTAAAGGATTAGGCACACCTCTTATGGGATTTCTGTAATCCGTCAAACTTCATGAAATTTTGTTATTTTAATATCCCTTAGTTGGGGATATCTTTAGGGCGAATACTCACGCCCGTTAATTAATAAAATGCTGTTAATTACTTACACGATATGAACGCTGCGTTACTAAAAGGGAAGAGAGGGATCCAACACGGCTGCTAGCATCAAATGTCATAATTTGAATTTTCGCGGGTTATTACAGTTATGTTGTAGACTGAACCTTTCTTATCAAAAGTTCTCATGAGCCCAACTCAAAATAATAATCAGTTTTTGAAATACAGGGTGTTGAAAGTGATAATGTTCAAGTAGCATAATAGCTCTTTAGACGGGTTTTCTAAACATATACGCAATGTTACTGTTTGTTTTTTTATTTTGGCGGTTATGACATGACATATTTACATTAATTTAAATCCTTATACTCTCAGGTTTAAATGATAAAATCTCAATGACGAACCGCCATCATAAAAAAAACCGACTATATTACATATATATATATATATATATATATATATATATATATATATATATATATATATATATATATATATATATATATATATATATATATATATATATATTTACGGTTTATTTATTATTTTTAATCTGTACCTTTAAAACATTATCTATAGGGTGGTTACATAAATATTAGTCGAAAGTTTTAATGAGAAACAAGCTTTAGTATGTTGTAGATTACAACTTAAATCAATAACCAGTTTTTAAAATATAGGGTGTTGAAAGTAATAATGTCCAAGAAGCATAGTGGCTCTTTAGACGGGTTTTCCATTATTAAGTATTTAATACAGAGTGTTTCGGCAAATATCATTTTTTAAAATACTATTAAAAAAAATATGTATTTTATATGTTATTAAGTATCCTATTATTAACACAGGGCTTTTCGCGAGTTGTTCTGTAAAAAAAGCAAAAAGGGACTAATTGTAAAGAAAAATGGACGAGATAATATTTTAAACGTAGATATTGCGTAAGTGTTTGGAAAACCTGTCTAAAGAGCTATAATGCTTCTTGAACATTATCACTTTCAAAACCCGGACTTCAAAAACTGATCATTAACTAAGTTGGGCCCCTAAGAACTTTTGATAAGAAAGGTTCAATCTAAAACACACTAAAGCTAATTTCTCATCAACACATTCGACTAATATTTACTTAAACACCCTGTAGATAATGTTTTAAAGGTACAGATGAAAAATAATAAACAAATCTTAAGTGTATGTAATACTAACAATGCGTATATGTTTGGAAAACCCGTTTAAAGAGCTATTATGCTTCTTGGACATTATCACTTTCAAAGCCCTGTATTTCAAAAACTGGTCACTCATTTAAGTTGGGCCCTTGACAACTTTTGATGAGCAAGGTTTAGTCTACAACATACTAAAGCTTGGTTCTCGTTAAAAAATCCGACTAATATTTACTTAAACACCCTGTAGAGAATGTTTTAAAGGTACAGATTGAAAATAATAAATAAATCGTAAATATATGTAATACTAACATTGCGTATATGTTTGGAAAACCCGTCTAAACAGCTACTATGCTTCTTGGACATTATCACTTTTAACAAGCTGTATTTCAAAAACTGGTCATTAATTTGAGTTGGCCCATGAGAACTTTTGATAAGAAGGCTCCAGTCTACAACATATCAAAATTTCATGAAGTTTGACGGATTAAAGAAATCCCATAAGAGGTGTGCCTTCTTTAATATTGTTTTCGACATCAACAACCATTAATTACATGCAAGACTAGGTTAATAATAAGTAAAATTTTTGGCAATGCAGCAACTTGTTTTTAGGCATTGATTTTCAGGATCTCTGTAATTTAATAAAAATTGTAATCGGCTAATCTGTCCTTTGGGTTTAAACTATTTTTAATTTTTAAAAAACACACTGTGTAATTTTAATTTATAACAGTTTTCTAAGTCGACGCATCTCTGGTTTGCGCTGGTCTCTTTTCTCTTTGTCTAGAGCGTCATTCACCAAAAACAAACACGAGCAAAATCGAAGTTTATCAAAAAATCCTCCATCATAACGAGACAACATAAAAATCGGCCGCGGTCAAAAAAGAATTGGTAATAATCGGACAAAAACAGAAACGAAGTTGTTTGTCGACGGATTAAAACTAGCGTGGCACGTCGGATTTCTTCGTAGATCTCGATAATCCTTTGTCGTTCCTGCATTTTACCGCGCTTTCTTCCTGCGATTTTTTAATGATTCTGACAAACTTACGGCTGAATACCGTCTTATTTATTTTAATTTGACAACCTCTGCCTGAGTCCTTTGATCTTGCTGTTGCTAATGTTCGCTCTCTCTAATTTAGATCTATAATTTTATATATTTAATAATATACAATTTGTAGTAGATTTTTTCAGATATCAACACAGGGTGTACCAGCGAAAATTTACATTGGCCAATATCATAAAAACAAAAAAAGATAGAAAAAAAATTAAAACCCGTTTTGAGGGTTTAAAGGGGGAATCATGTTAAGGTACTTTTCCACCCATCTCGATGTACCCCTAGAGCGGTGGCTACCCCCACCCCAAAATCCTAAATGAAAGCATAGTTCATGTGATACCTCATTGCAAAGATCTTTTGATTCTCTAAACGCTTGCAGCAACGTGTAGAGAATCAAAAAACCTTTCAAATGAGGTATCACATGACCTGTGTTTCCATTGAAGATATTGGGGTGGAGCTGTCTATAAAGGCTCTAGGGATTAACCGGGGTAGTTGAAAAAGTACCTCAATATGGTTTCCCCTTTAAACTCTCAAAACAGGTTATTTATTTTTTTAAATCTTTTTTTGTTTTTATGTTACTGGCCAATGTAAGTTTTCCTTGATACACCCTGTGTTTAAGTTTGCATGTATGAATCTACGCTTGCGCAGTTGCGCCGTAAAATACCGCAGACTTTAAGAATTGTCCTAGACTTTATTAGTACACAAATAACGTCATGCAAAGAACATGTAACTTGGCCTTATTTTGACGGTTTATTAAAATTTGTCAGCTAAGCTGCCACTTCTTAACTAAAACATTTTGCATTCTATGTTTGTTTTCTTTTGCGGCGGTGTTTTATTACAGATATTTGTAAATTTTTGCATTGTTTTTTTATGTGATTATTTTAATCAGAAAAGAATCCGAGAAACTACTAGAAAATCTCACATTATATTATCAATCAATGCGCAAACAGACATCCATTACCCGATAATTGAAAAATAGCATTCATATCCTCAATAAATAAAAAGGAAACAAGCTGGATTGCAACAATTACAGATGAATTTTAGTAACGAGTACTCTAAGTAGATTGTATGGTAGGTTTCTTAGAGATCTAATAGAGAATGATTTTCATGAACAAGAAGAACAGCAAAGCGGGTTTCGTGCAGGTAGATCTTGTAATTAAAATGTTTTTTGTCTTAAACAAGTAATTGAGAAAAGGAGTGCCAGCAATAGAGACACTCATGTTACCTTTGTGGACCTACAAAAAGTATATGATACCGTTCCTGTAGAAAAATTATGGACAATGTTAGAATAAACTAATATCAATCATACATACATAAAAGCGATAAAAGAACTATACAAAGGGTCAAAATCTAAAATCAAAATTGTAAATCGATTTTCAAAAGAATTCCTGGTAACGAAATGCTTAAGACAGAGATGTTGTATCTCTCCAACTATTTTTAAAATATATATCGCAGTAGCTCTAAAAACTAGCAACGTAAAGTACACGGCATGGGAATAGAATTTAACGACCTATTTACCATATACACACTACAGTTTACTGATGACCAAGTTATTGTAGCTAATAATAAAGACGACATGGAGTAAATGATGAGAAAGTTAACGGAAGACTACCAAAAGTGTGGGTTAACAGTGAACGTGGACAAGACACAGTACTTATATATTGGAAAAGAATCAAGTGAGTTAGAAGTAGACAATGGACAAACAATATTTCCATGTAATGAGTATGTATACTTGGGTGTCAGGAACAGACTGTTAAGAACTGGAAAAAAGAATTGTGAAAGCAAAAAAGGTTATTTGTTTCTAAACCAATGTTTTTTTGTATTAATATTTTAAAAGAAAATTCAGCGAGCCATAAAAAAACCAAAAAGTTGGAAAGTGACCTTACGTTTCCGTAAACGTAATAAATGGAAATTGAAACATAACCCGAGAACTTGGACTTTGTTTGGCAGTTTTCAAACTTTCCACCCGGCATATTGGCAAAGTTGTGGCTACTTTTGGGGCGTTAAAAACTTTACTGCCCACCGGCGTACATACGCAGAAGGGACATATCGGGGTAACTCACCCCCTTCACAAGATTATATGTGTTTGTGTGTATATGTATATCTGTTCGTAACACGATGGCTACTAAAGCACTGAAGCGATTTTCATAAAATTTTCAGGTGTCAGGGAGCTCATTAGATTTTGGTAAAAAACCATTAATGCTAATGATAGTTTTTTGACAATTAAAAGGTTTAAAATATGCGGTTTTCGAAATATAGGAGATTACATTGCTCAATAATTTGTGTTATAACCAAACGCTTCGTAGAAGCTTTAGTTTTTAAGATATATACAAAAAACCGTTTTCAAGGCTGATGTGCAGACAGTGTGCCTTAATGAAGTATAGGTTACATAAAATTGATTCCAAAAACTAATTGCACACTTTGAATATGGACACTTTCCTGACTTCAGAGCCACATTCATATAAATCCTAACTGATCCTCTTCTCGAAATTTTCTAGCGTATCTTCCCTACCCAGTAGTCCGATTATAATTATTTAAAGCCTGTTTTATGCATGCATCCTAGCGAAAAACGATAAAATTAATTTTTTATAGTAATTTTAATTCTGCTTCTTTTAATGTATCACTTAGCACCCTAGCTTTGATAGTTAGCTGTACAAGCCAGCTAAAATATAGAATTTTGTAAAAATTCCATGTGTTTTTTTCCTAAAAATTGTAAAAGATATGACAAGGACTAGCAGTAGCGGAATTAAAAGTACTATAAAAAATTATTCTTAACGTTTTTCGGTAGGATGCATCGTTTCGCTGCAAATTCACTTTTTCTTTAATCTTGTAAACAGTTTCAGAAACCACCCTCTTTAAGGCAGTATTTAGGGGTACCATCTATCGAACTTTAAAAACATAAAGGTTTAAAGCCTTCTATGTAACAAAAAAACAAATGTCAATAATATTGTAGCTACAATAAAATGAACATGGGTATTATTTTAATTCTCTTACAAGCGGAAATGACAAAATTTATTTGCCTTTAAAAAAGGAGTATAACAAGCTTTAAAAAATTAAAATCGGACAACTTAAACAAAAAATCTATCAATTTGTCGGCCATTTTTAAAGATGGCGGCCAAACGACCATGAGTTTGACCACGTGACCAAACTTTTTTTATACTCCTATGTAGAGTATCCAAGTCCCGGGACCAAATATGTTTTCGAGACTTCGGGATCAAATGTCAGGACTAGTCCCGGGACTGGTCTCGAAACTAAAATAAAAGTAATAAAATTAATTTAACACAGAACAGAACACAGGTTTATTGATATTGGTAAATGGTTAACATAAAAACAAATTGACACATTACTTTTGTCCAAAGTGAGACTTAAGTGCCACGAGGGCATTTAAGGACTCATTATTTAATCTTAAACGAAGCTTCTTACAAACACCGCCGGCCACTGAGAAAGCTCTCTCCGATTGGACGCTGGTAGGTGATATAGTCAGTAAATGCTCGTAGCATAACTGCAAATATTGTCCTCGACAACCGCCATCCTCAAAAAGGACCATTTCTCGTTTTATTATTTTTGAAAATCGATCTGGTTTTGCACTTGATGACGTTTGTATGATTGCTCTTGTACTTGTTGAAGCAGTAGCAAATATTGCATTTTCAATAAATCCGTCTAACTTTTTTACGATCCTTTCGCGTTCATGCAATAGACGGCGCTGCGTCACGCTTATTATGCATGTGTCTGGTATAATTTAGCGGTTTCGGGACCAAGTTGAGGTCTCGGGACCTTTACTGAGTCCCGGGACCACTTTTTAGGAAAAGTCCCGGTACTGGATACCTCCTATGGGTGCTTAACAATGTCACGCAGTCAAATTGAGCGCGCATATTAGGTCACACATGACAGGAGCCAGCGTCTAGACTTACTAGAAAAATGGCAAAAAATTGATAAAATTTCGTGAAGAGGATCAGCTAGGATTTATATGAATATGACTCTGAAGTAAGGAAAGAGTTCTTATTCAAAATGTGCAATTAGTTTTTGGAAACATTTTTGTGTAACCCATACTTTATTCAGGCACACTGTATCCATTTATTTCTTTGAGGGACGTGAAAAAATTTAAAAGGTATTTTAGCCAAGCACCCACCGCAGATCGAATCGTGACTAGGTGGATAATTTGCCGTTAATTAGTCGTGAATTAGTTGTGGAAAAATTAATTTTGTCGCTCTTATTTTTGACCGTTTTTTGAATGCTTCGCTAAATTCATATAAAGTTGGAGAGGCACCCAAAAAACACTCAAAACTAAACGCGACAAAATTAATTTTTCCACAACTAATTAACGACTAATTAGCGGCAAATTATCCACCATATTCGATTTCGATACGTCATGTCTAAAGCCATTTTTACGAGGGTGCTTCGCTAACTTCATATGAATTTAGCGAAGCACCCAAAAACATTGTCAAAAATAAGAGCGACAAAATTAATTTTTCCACAACTAATTCACGACTAATTAACGGCAAATTATCCACCTAGTCACGATTCGATCTGCGATGGGTGCTTCGCTAACTTCATGCTCATTTATTTTGTCCCCTGCCAAGAAATAGGGCTAGAGACACGCCCCTGTATGCTGTACAGTTCCCAACTCTAACCCTAGTTTATATCTTAAAGTTGTCATTAATTTCAAAGTTTTGAGAGTGCACAGGGGAGTTTTGAATTTAGATATAGGCAAATCCGGTATCCGGTGGTTTTAAGCGTTAGCAGTTTTTCAATTTCAAATTGAATCTTTTTAGAAATCAATTTGAGTAAAAAAATATTTAATAAAAACAAAGCTCTAGGCGAGGGATGGCTCGGTATTTTCTTTTGGTGTACAGGTTAGGGGAAAGACCAGGAAATACTTGGGAAGTACTGGGAAATATACTAGGACATACCGGAAAGTGCTTGGGAAATACTAGGAAATACCGTAGGTATTTCCTTTTAGTGTACAAAAATCGGCGATCAAGGTGTAGACATTTTTATATAGGCTATCTTGAAGCAAACTCTTAATTTCTAATGCTACAAGCTGTCGAATGAGCCAGCGACTGAATTCGACTTTCTTTTAAATTTTATGACGTTTGACATTTTTTTGAAAAAACTATGACTAATTATGATTTTTTCGTATGTTTAAATAATTTTTTTCAAGCTGTTGAATGAGGCCGCGACTTAATTCGCCTATCTTAGGATATTTTAGCTAAATTTTATGATGTTCTATGACATGTTTTCGAAAAAATTATTACTTTTTTGTATGATCAAATCGTTTTTTACATGCTGTCGAACAAACTAGCCACTGAATTCGCCTTTCTTTATATATTATAGCTAAATTTTATGAAGTTTTATGACATTTTTTTAAAAACTATGACTATGATTTTTTCGTATATTGAAATTGTTTTTAACAAGCTGTCGAATGAGCCAGCGATTGAATTCGCCTTTCTTTTAAATTTTATGACGTTTGACATTTTTTTGAAAAAACTATGACTAATTATGATTTTTTCGTATGTTTAAATAATTTTTTTTCAAGCTGTTGAATGAGGCCGCGACTTAATTCGCCTATCTTAGGATATTTTAGCTAAATTTTATGATGTTTTATGACATGTTTTCGAAAAAATTATTACTTTTTTGTATGTAATCGTTTTTTACATGCTGTCGAATAAACCAGCGACTGAATTCGCCTTTCTCTATAAATTATAGCTAAATTTTATGAAGTTTTATGACATTTTTTTAAAAACTATGACAATGATTTTTTCTTATATTGAAATTGTTTTTTACAAGCTGTCGAATGAGCCAGCGACTTTCTTAGGATTTTGCAACAAAATTTTAAGACGTTTTATGACATTTTTTTGAAAAAGTTATTACTATGACTTTTTCGTATATTCAAATCGTTTTTCTCTTATTGTGATTTTATTTTAAAAATAATCATGAAAAATAATTTTTCTTTTAGGACCACATCTCAATGAAACACACCAACAGCAGTGCAGGGGTACCACTGGTAAATAAAGACGCAAGTTTGACCATTGGTGAATATGGACCTATCCCTTTGACAGATTATAACTTGTTCGAACAAATGGCTCACTTTAACAGAGAAAGAATCCCAGAAAGGGTTGGTAATAGATAGGTTTTGGTCGTACCAAACACGTCCGAAGACTAACGCAATTTGACACTGTTGACATTTGAATATGTCACATGTCGTTAACGGCATCCGTGGAACGCCGCAATTTTGTTTTAGCGAGCTTTTATTACATTCCCAGCCATTTAGCTGGCGTTGGCTACATAGATCACTGCAGTGTTGACAAGAACCCATTTATTTGACATAGGGGAAGATGGGGGAATAAGAAACAGGGGTAATAAGAATATTTTTTGCTACTCTTGCGTTTTGTCTTTTGTCATTTGAGATATCTGAAAAAAACCTTTGAAATTCTACTACAATTAATAAAGTTTTAGCACTTTTGTGCTCTTTTTTAAAGCAAACCATTTCAGATAATATTTTTTTGTCTGAAGAAAACACTTTATTTTCGGTTTTAATTTAAGTTTGTTGTCAAGTGTAAGACTTTCTAAGTATTGTTTAAATTTTGCCGTCATAAACAAGTAGTTCAGAATGGAAATGTTTCTTCTTACCCTTTCGTTTTGACTCTCGTGGGGTAATAAAAAACATCGTAATGGGGCAATAAGAAATATATTCTTTAATGTTGCAGATTGATTTGAGTACTTAGTGCAGTTGCCTTTAAATTTGACAAAAGTGACCTATTTAAAGCTTTAGAAATGGCAAGTTGCAAAATTATTAAACGGCATCTAACGCAAATAGACCACAGTACACACGTAAAAATTATCTTCTGAAGTTTGGCGACATATACTTTATTAACACCCTGTATACCAGGGATAGCGGCTGGAATGATTAAACGACGATGCGATGACCGTGACATACTTTTAAGCCCGAAATCTATAAGTCGATTTTATAGACAAGCGACGTAAATCGGTATTGTAAATTCACAAACGTCTAGCAAAGGGCTGTGGACTTTTGTGCCTACCAATAAAATATGCAAGTGCGTTAAGTTTCAAGTCAATATACCCAGGTTAGGTTAGTTCCTTTGAACATTCTAGTTCAATTTTCTAAGGTTAGTTCTGTTACGTAAACAGTCTAACCTATATAATTCGAATAGCGGGTCCTAACCTACCTAAATTGGTCCTGTTCTGTCCTGTCTTCTGCTTTCAGGCTAAAAGTCAGATAATTTTTAGCTTTTTCTTTAATTTTAGGTTGTTCACGCCAAGGGATCGGGTGCTTTTGGTTCCTTTACAGTTACTAAGGACATTACCAAATACACATCCGCCAAGGTTTTCTCGCACATTGGGAAAACAACTCCTGTGGCTGTAAGGTTGGTATTTGCTAAATTTATGAAAAAAATAATCGTCAAAAACAAAACCTTTTCTAGCCATTGCTGTGCGGGCTAGGAAGGTAAAAAAGTACCTTATGTCCATCTATGTCAAAAAGGTTAAACACATAATTTTAATTCTAGGGATTAAAAAAAAGTCATAAGTAATCTTGGTCAAAAATACATGAAAATTGTTTTTAGGTTTTCCCAAGTAGCAGGAAACCTGGGATCTGCTGACACAGTAAGAGATCCAAGAGGTAAATAACTAAAAATTCGTCTAAACTTTTGCAATACTATTTTCGAGCCATCTAGATGCAGAAAAAGATAATTTGCGATAATGTTTTAGGTTTTGCAGTAAAATTCTACACTGAGGACGGTATATGGGACCTGGTCGGGAACAACACGCCCATCTTTTTTATGAGAGACCCGATTTTATTCCCGATGTTTATACACAGCCAGAAGAGAAACCCCGTGACGAACATGAGAGATTGGGACGCGTTTTTTGACTATTTGTCTCTAACACCGATGAGCATACATCAGGTAATCTGTCAGGTGTCATAATGGAATGAATGTCAAACCAAGGCCATCAAAAAAAATACAGGTTATACCCTGTGAAATTCAGCTGATATTCCTAGGCCTTTTTAAAACGATATTACAGATTTTCGTGAAATTTCTGTGAAATATTCTCCGACTCCATCCCGATCTTCCGCCAAAGTTTGAGGATGAAAGGTGACTAAAAGTTTTAAATGTTTAAAATTTAGCATATCTTACACTGAATTTAAATTTTCCGCCATACGCCGCGTCAAATTGACTCTGTCAAGTTGTATTAAGACGTTTGTTCACGACAAACTATACTATTTTTAACCAATTATAAATTAAATGTTATATGTTACAGGTAATGATTTTATTTTCCGAAAGAGGAATTCCAGACGGCTACAGACACATGAACGGCTATGGGTCTCATACTTTCTCGCTCATAAACAAAGACAGAAAACTCACGTGGTGCAAGTTTCACTACAAAACTAATCAAGGTAAAAATTTGGATAATTCCAGTTTCGTTATTCCTCAAATAAGGGCAAAAAAGAGAAAGCCCCCTTAAATACACGAATTTGATTGGCTGAGCTAATTTCTCTCAGTTTAACACAGATGTTCTGTTCGTAAGCGAAATAAGAACAAATATTTTCGATCAAAAATGATGTCAAATATTAAAGGACTTTTAAACGGTTTGGTTTAAGAGTAAATTAATTGAATCGGTGAGTGAAAGAAGGGTCCAACTGAGTGGAAGAAGGGCCCAAAATCGTATTTTTTTTTTGGCAAAAAGTCACATTCCCGGTTAGATAATATATCTTATTTTTCTATAAAACAACTCCAACTAGCATATGGAATAAGTTTCCTGTGCACAACGTTAAATTTTTCTTCCTTTTTGAACTAATACATTTTTTTCGTTTCCTGTAAAATGTGTATTTCTGCGCTTGAACCCTTCTTCCATTCACCGATTCAATTAATTTTCGGGCTGGTCCTTCAAACAAGGTTGTACATCGATGTTACAGTATTTTTTGGCAGCTTTAGTACGGCACAACCAAAACGGATGAAAAGTGGGTATCCACATTTCAATTTTCCTGAATAAAATCTGAAACATTACCTTCATTTCATTTTGGTTGTGCCGTACTAATGATGACTAAGAAGACTTTAACATCGATGTATACGGCTAATACTACCCTGTTCTGAGGACCAGCCCGAAAATTTATTTATTTAAAAATTATGTCATTTTTGTAAAATTGAGGAAAATTGCAAGCATGGGCCAATCAGCTGTATATGTATGTATATTCCGAATGGCGATTTTCTTATTAGTTAAATTGAGAGTTTTCGTTGCCTAAATTTTGTATAAAAGTATCACTTTTTAAGTGTTTGCTTTATGATAAAATAGCATTTATTTAAAGATAAATCGAAAAAAACAAATAAACCTATTTTTTTTCTGATAATCCATGTGTGTTAAACATATTTTTTGATATATTAATTATCTATTAATCGATCTTATCTTTATGATTCGTTACTTGAATTTAGGAATAAAAAATTTGACCGACGAACAAGGAACAAAGTTGGCAGGGGAAGATCCAGATTATGCAATGAAAGACTTGTACGATGCCATAGCTTCCAGAAATATCCCAACCTGGACATTTTACATCCAAGTTATGACTCCCGAGCAGGCAAAAACCGTATCGTTTAATCCTTTCGATATTACTAAGGTAATCCTAGAGACCCTGCAGAGTTGAATGGGACAGGCGGGCAACCGGGCAAATGCCCGGTGGGCCGGTACAATTTAGGGCAGGTTGGGCCGCAGGCCCGATGTACATCCAAATTATTAATATTTATTTTTGTATATTTGACAAACAAACTAATTAAAACATTAAACATTTAAATTTAAAAAATCTGTGTGTAGTAACTCCAGGCCTGCGTTACTCGTTTGATTGTTTCAGTTACTTTTATAGTAAAATAATTATAATATATCAATGAGATAATGTGATAATGGCACTAACTTATTAATATCATTTTACAATACCAATATCCAGAAGAAAATATCGGGAGATTAAAAAAATTTAATAAAAATATTGTCCATTTTTTTTCTCATTTGTGTTGCTGTTGTGAAATCTCTTTTAACACACTTTGTTGACTATTTTGGTGGGGATTGATCACCCTGATCTCCCCCTTCGGTACGGCCTTGGCAATATCTCATATCTTAGTTGCCAAAGATCATTTTTGCTACTAAAATACATAAAAAATCTAAGAAGTCGATTAACCGATTGAAAAATCGGTATTGGGTCCAATTCATTATTAAAAAAGTCGTTACCATATGAAAAATCAGCATACCTGCTCTGCCCCCGGTAGTTAAAAGGGCGCAAGTGACGAAAGTGTGGTTCGTAAAAAAACGACTTCAAAGTTTTAATTGTTCATAAGGCAAGTAGTACAGTTACTGCCTAGTATTTGTTTTTTTTAAGTTTTTTTTTTTAATTTTATTACATAGGACACGATGGAAAATTCGTCGAGACCAAAAACCTAAATTCAAAAAAAGTTACTTGCAGCCTTTTAAGTAACGGGGGCAGTGCTGTTGTATGTTAAAATTTTGTAAGTTTTTATTTATTTTTTTGAGTTTTTACACATATTTATTAGGTTAATAGGTACTTAGTGTTTAATATAGGCATACAGAATATAAAACTTTACAAAAATATATTATAATATATAGATATATATATATATATATATATATATATATATATATATATATTAATAAAAAAGGAGATTTTCTGGAAGTCTTTAAACACCTTGTATCTGACAAGTTAGGATGTAGGACATGCATACATATTGTTACAAATTTAAGTATTTAAATGTTATAGTTAGAATTTATTTAGGTTTAGTGTAGTATTAGGTTGATGTATTTTATGGTTGTATTCTTAATCTAGGTGTAGTTGCGTTATCTGTGACAAACTGGTATGCGGAAGTCTAGAAAAGGGCTGGAATGATTGCGAATCGAACAAGGATGGAAGGGTTCTAGAATAGTGGGCAGCCCTCATATATAAGGCCGGACGTCGTGCATCGGTCAGTTAGTCACAGATAACATACTGAAGTGATCGTGAGCTAATAACACGAAGTTAATAGACCGATTATAGTGATGAATTATTAGTAAGTTGGAGTGCGTGTTTTTGTACATAATTTGTGGAAATAAATTGACGTATCGTTTTCAACAATTGCGAGTTTTTAATTTGTCGTTGTGAACCCGTAACAATTGGTGTCAGAAGTGAGATTAAAAGAAATAAATAGTGCAAAGACTATCCTTACACAGTACCACCGGCTAGGACAATTAAAAAGAAGAGCAGTAAGTGATTTTGCCAGAATATTCGGAACTGAATAGTGCAAAGACTACCCTTACATATTACCACCGGATAGGACAATTGGACAGAAAAACAGTAAGTGATTTTTCCAGAATATTCGAAGAAGTTCGATATTGTTTTATTCAAAAACTAAAAGAGATATTTAAGAACCGACTTCGACATTAACTTTACAGTCCAAAAATTGATAATTAGAGAGATTTTCTAGAATATTCTATAACATTCTACGACGTTCTATTCAAAAACTAGAAGAGATATACAAATACCGACTTCGACATTAGATTAGTAATTTTAAAAGTAAGAATCAGAAAGAATTTCTAGAACATTCCATCACTTTCTACGACGCTCTATTCGAAAACCAGAAGAAATATCCAAAAAGAGACTTCGACATTAGCTTAGTAATTTCAAAAGTAAGAACTAAAAAGAATTTCTAGAAGATTCCATAACATTCTACGACGTTCTATTCAAAAACTAGAAGAGATATACAAATACCGACTTCGACAGTGGCTTAGTTATTTTAAAAGTAAGAATTAGAAATTATTGCTAGAATATTCCAGAACATTCTACGACGGTCTATTCGAGAACCAAAAGAGATAATCAAAAAGTGACTTCTACATTTGCCTAGTAGCAGAAAGAGTAGCATTTACCAGTATATTCCAGAACATTCCATTAGGTTCTATTTAAGAATTGGAAGAGATATTGAAAAACCGACTTCGACATTCGCTTTATAGCCCTAAAAAATAGACGTTTTAAGTGATTTATCAGGAAGTTGATGCTTACTAGACAAAGATCGGCCAAGATGGAAGATTTAACTAAAATGATGCAGGCTCTAGCAGCTCAAATAGCTCAAAACCAGGGCGATATGAAACACACCATGGATGACATGAATCAGACCATTGCACAAAACCAAAACGATATGAGACGGACATTTGAAGAAAGATTAGATGGTATGCAAGAAAACTTCGACCAAATAAAGAGCAACTCCGAACAGCTGAGAGGAGAATTTAAGGTAGCAACAGAAGGTCTTAAGGAAGAAATAACTCAAAGAATGCAGAATGTAGAAGAAAAGGTGCAAAACAAATTGCAGAATGTTGAAGAAAAAGTGGAGACCAAACTACAGAATGTTAGGGAAGAAGTTTTTCAAACCATGGAAGAAAAATTCCAGGACATGTCAAAGCAGTTTATACAGCTTCAGAAAGAACACAACAAAATAAAAACTCAGGGATATGTTGTGAATTCCAACCAAAACATTAAGCCTCCAAATTTTGATGGTACGTCTTCCTGGTCTACCTACAAACAACAATTTGAAGCTGCCGCCGCTGCAAATAGTTGGAACGATGACGAAAAAGCTAGAGCTTTGTTAGTAGCTCTACGAGAACCTGCTCTTGGACTTTTACGGTCTATTCCAGCGGAACAAAAACAGAGTTACAATGCTTTAGTGGCAGCTTTAGAAAGAAGATATGGAGATGAACATTTACGAAATTTGCATTGGTCAGAATTAAATATTCGCCAACAAAAAGCAGGGGAGTCATTACAAGAGTATGAAGCGGATATCAGGAGGCTGATGTACTTGGCTTACCCAGATATGCCAGAAAATTACAGAGATCCCTTTACGGTAGATCGCTTTATTAACGGCTTGCGAGACACGGACTTAGCAAAGTTACTTCGTCGAGAACGCTTCCATAACAGCAGTGAAGTGTTGATTCGAGCCCTTGAAATTGAATCATCAAATAATATCTCCAGGCCAAAAGTAAGAGCTGTTTCAATTCAGGAGGGAGAAGAAATGAGCACTGGAGAGGAGGTCAACTTAAAAACGCTAAACCAACTGTTTCAGTCACTGATAGAGAAGATTGATTCTTTGAAAGAAAGTAGACGATCCCCTCCAAATGTAAAGTGTTTCAGATGCGGACGTACAGGGCATATTCAACGCGATTGTCGTGTCCAAATGAGGTCTCGCTCACCATCTAGTGGGACAGAGTACCGAAGAAGAGATCAGAAAAAACTAAAACTAGTCAACGCAGAGGGGCGGGTGTTGGCTAATGGGAATTTAGCCCCCAAAATTTACTCTATCAAGAGCTTAAAACATACTGCTGACAGTCTTAATATCGACGGACTTATTAATGGAAGAAAAGTTAATATAACAGTAGACACTGGTGCTGCCATATCATTGCTTAAGTTCAAAATTGCAACGAGATATAAAATTCGACCAACAGAAAAGAAAATAACACTTAAGACTGTGACTGGAGAATCCGCCGACGTGTTGGGGCAGACAGACATAGACCTACAGCTGGGGAGGTTGAAGATTCGTCACTCGGTATTAGTTGCAGACATAGAAGACGAATTTATTTTGGGAATGGACCTGATAAGTAAACATGGATTTGCGTTTGATAATAAACTTAATACCCTAAGATTTGGGAACGAAGAGTTCATTTTGTCAAATGGTCACATCAATAAAGAACCAATAAAGGTGGTGGCAGTATGCACAACAAGACTAGTCGGTAACAGTGAGACCATAATTTTTGGGAGGCTAGAAAGTAAAACATCAAGCTGCGTCGGACTCATAAGCCAACAAAACACACCCAACACCTACCTCGTTGCAAAATCACTAGTTAAAACCGATAAAGACATCCCGATTAGAGTCGCCAATATTTTCCCAAATAGTGTCAAAATTAATAAGGGGGAGGTGGTAGCATTATTTGAACCAGTACAGAAAGTAACAAGATGTGAAGAGCCAACTTCCGAGGATACAAGCAAGCTACCAATGGAGGTACTTCAGCAATTTGAGTCAACTTGGCAACATCTCACTCCAGAAGAATTTAGTAAAGCGAGAGAGTTTATAGAAGAGCAAAGTAATATCTTCGAAACTAGGAGTAGTTCGGGACGCACAAACCTTATTCAACATGCTATCAACACTGGCGATGCCCAACCGATAAGACAACCCCCAAGAAGACTACCAATGGCCAAACAAGAAGAAGTTCACAATCTCATTAATAAAATGCTCAGCGACGGTGTTATTGAAGAGTCATCAAGTCCTTGGTCATCTCCTGTGGTGTTGGTCACTAAAAAGGATGGAAGTACTAGGTTTTGTGTTGACTACAGGAAACTTAACGATGTGACCAAGAAAGATAGTTACCCATTGCCAAGAATAGACGACACATTAACAACGTTGGCAGGATCATATTGGTTTTCTACTCTTGACCTGAAAAGTGGGTATTGGCAAGTAGGAATCTTTGAAAGAGATAAAGAGAAGACTGCATTCTCTGCTGGAAGTGGACTTTATCAGTTTAATGTGATGCCATTTGGCCTGTGCAATGCCCCAGCTACATTTGAAAGACTAATGGAAGTCGTACTACGAGGCCTTACTTGGAAAACCTGCCTAGTCTATTTGGATGATGTCATAGTAATGGGGAAATCATTTCAAGAACATCTAGATAATTTACGAGAAGTATTCTCAAGAATCAGGAACGCAAATCTTAAATTAAACTCAAAGAAATGTTTTCTGTTCCAAGAAAAAGTTGAGTTCCTGGGTCACGTCGTTTCCCGAGAAGGCATCCATACCGACGAAAAGAAGCTACAAGCAATAAAAGAATGGCCTCAACCTCGTGACAAACATGAATTGAGAAGCTTTTTGGGTCTGTGTACATACTACAGACGATTTGTAGAAGGATTCGCCAAAATAGCGTCTCCGTTACATAGACTTACAGAAGACAAAGCTTCTTACAAATGGAATACCGAATGTGACCAAGCATTTAGAAGACTAAAAGCAGCATTATGTTCTAGTCCGATTCTTGCATATCCCATTCCGAAAGGAAAATTCATATTAGATACTGATGCGAGCAACGATGGCATAGGAGCAGTACTCTCCCAAGTACAAGATGGAGAAGAAATGGTCATCGAATTTTTCAGCAAGAAGCTATCCAAACCAGAGAGAAATTATTGTGTTACTAGAAAGGAGCTCCTAGCCATAGTTAAATCCGTAGATCACTTTCACAAATATCTCTACGGACAAGAATTTCTAATTAGAACGGATCATGCTGCGTTACAGTGGCTCATGAAAATGAAACAACCTGAGGGGCAAGTCGCGAGATGGATAGAAAAGCTACAACAATACCATTATCAAATTAAGCACCGAGCAGGAAGGGTGCATAATAATGCAGATGCATTGTCCAGAAGACCTTGCCCCGAGGATTGTAAACATTGCAGGAAAATTGACCAGAAAGAAGGAATTACCTACGTGCGCCAGATAAAGTTAGAACCAGATGAAGAATGGATGTCGGCTTCGATTAGAACCACACAACTTAATGATAAAGATGTAGGACCTATCTTGCGATTGAAGGAAGAGAACAAGCCACGACCATCATGGCAAGATATCGCAAACCAAGGGGTGATACTCAAATCACTGTGGGCACAATGGGATTCACTGATAGTAGAGGAAAACATCCTTAAACGTGCCTGGGAAAGTGCCGATGGCTTTACTGTGGTTAATCAAGTAGTGGTTCCTAGGAGCATGGTAGACAATATAATGGCCGAATGCCATGGTGGAAAATCAGGCGCGCACCTAGGCATAAATAAAACCATGGACAAAATTCGAAACCGATTTTATTGGGTCAATTACTTTCAAGATGTGAAAAACTGGTGCCGCCGATGTTCGACTTGTGCAGCCAGCCAAGGTCCCAAAACAAGGTCCAGAGGTCAAATGAAACAATATAACGTAGGTCTACCATTCGAACGCATTGCCATTGATGTGGCTGGACCATTTCCAGAAACTATAAAAGGCAACAAATACATCCTTGTTGTCATGGATTACTTTAGCAAATGGCCAGAAGTTTTTGCTTTGCCTAACCAAGAGGCCACTACAGTTGCGGAAGTTCTGGTAAATGATGTTTTCAGCCGATTTGGCATTCCTTTGGAACTACATTCAGATCAAGGAAGAAACTTTGAATCAAAGCTCTTCCAGAATCTCTGTGACCTTTTAGGAATACATAAAACACGGACTACGGCTTTACATCCGCAGTCAGATGGCATGGTTGAAAGATTTAATAAAACAATAGAAGAACATCTGTGCAAAGTTGTTGATGAGCACCAAACAGATTGGGACCAATATATTCCATTGTTTTTGATGGCCTATAGAACCGCCATTCACAATACGACAGGAGCTACTCCATCTAGTATCCTGTTTGGTAGAGAACTGCGTTTACCATGTGATATCATGTTTGGTTCACCTGAAGAAGAACACTTAGAGATTAATGACTATGTCGAACGTTTAAGGCAAAAGCTGCACTATATCCATGAAGTGGTTAGAGAGCGAATAGAAATAGCCAGTGACCGCATGAAAGCGAGATATGACCTGAAAGCAAACTCTTCAGGGTTCAAAGAGAATGATCAAGTCTGGCTATACAATCCTCAACGCAAGAAAGGAAGATCACCTAAGTTGACACCACCATGGGAAGGGCCTTATAAAGTTGTTAAGAGAATTAATGATGTAGTCTACCGAATCCAGAAAAGCCCGAAGTGCAAGATGAAAGTTGTTCATCTAGACAGACTAAAACCTTACCTGGGAAATGTTGATCGAGGCGATCAAACCTGAAGAGGAGGATAGTGTTACAAATTTAAGTATTTAAATGTTATAGTTAGAATTTATTTAGGTTTAGTGTAGTATTAGGTTGATGTATTTTATGGTTGTATTCTTAATCTAGGTGTAGTTGCGTTATCTGTGACAAACTGGTATGCGGAAGTCTAGAAAAGGGCTGGAATGATTGCGAATCGAACAAGGATGGAAGGGTTCTAGAATAGTGGGCAGCCCTCATATATAAGGCCGGACGTCGTGCATCGGTCAGTTAGTCACAGATAACATACTGAAGTGATCGTGAGCTAATAACACGAAGTTAATAGACCGATTATAGTGGTGAATTATTAGTAAGTTGGAGTGCGTGTTTTTGTACATAATTTGTGGAAATAAATTGACGTATCGTTTTCAACAATTGCGAGTTTTTAATTTGTCGTTGTGAACCCGTAACAATATGTTAATATGAAGCTTTTTTTCTCAAAATGCAAATTACATCCTTTAAAATTAGCATGTTATTTAATAACAAAAATAACACGTTTTCTTTGCCGTAAAATTTTTGGCCGAAGCGAGTACCAAATAAAAAAAAATTGCTTTTACCAATAGATTGATAAATTGTGGTGTAAAAAAATTGACTTTAATGAATGTGAATGTGTTTGTTTGTAAAAGTAAGTAAATTATTTAAATTTAGGAACAAGCAGAATTTCAAGGTATTAGTCTGGTTATTTATCACCCCGTTTGATGAATGCACTTACATAAAACTGAACAGTTGACCTTTCGCGAACCAAGTAGCGGATTATATTGATATTTTCGCTAAACTGGCAACGTTGGTCTGTTCTCCCATGCAATCCTTATGGCCCATACAAAAATCCTAGCCCTAGGTAGAAGGCTGGCCACGCGGTATGGTCTCTATAGGTAACACAAGATAATTATGTACAGGGTCGTTGGTTATATTTGCATGGCCTTTATTAGGTAAATGTAGATGTAGAAAAAACTTTAAAAACAAAGGTTGCAATAATTTTTTTCATGTTATTATTTTTACTATGTCAGGAATGTCAGATGTTATTCTTTATTTCCAATTTTGACAGCAACTTAAGTTAAAGGCAAAACCCTGTATACCAAAGATATCTTTGAATTTTAGTTGTTCGATACGAGGTGATACGATCGATTGTGAAAAACCATTATCTACCCCGAAAACGTCACCGTAATATCTTGCATCTGGTCTATATCCTTATTTCTGTTGGTTGCGATATATCTTCTTCAGTTTTCAATAGTTTTTATGCTATTATTAATTTTTTCTCGATCAAAAAGTATTTGCACTGGTCTATAAATAGAAAAGAGTACTAATTAATCTGACATTGATCTAGGTTTGGCCACATGCGCAGTTTCCTTTAATTGAAGTCGGAAAAATTGTTCTGGACCGTAACCCGACCAACTATTTTGCCGACGTGGAGAACATCGCTTTTACTCCCAATGACATACCACCCGGGATTGGAGCATCACCTGACAGGTTAGGCCATATAAATTGTTGCGTTATACAAATCTGTCACAATCAGAGCATATGTTTATAGTTAGTAGGACAACAGTGTGTGAATTGTTGAATGGGTGAGAAGGAGTACTCCCTCAAAATCGGGCGAAAGGCAAACTGCGCATGCGATCTCACTTAATTTCCGAATCTTTATTGGTCCCGATCTGCTTATTCACACTTCACACATTACAAGAATTCATACACAGAAAGATTTGAAGCAGTGACGTGCTTAGAGTAAATTGCAACATAGACAAAAAAAGTCGCAAAAAAAATTAATTGGACGACCGATAAAAGCGGCAAAGTGCCAAGTATGTTAAATGTTAAATTTAACATACTTTGCACTTTCAATTTAATATATATGAAACAATGGTGAAAAGCACGCTGTTGTATGGAATAGAGACGCGTAACAGAAAAATAAAAAACAAAAATGGAAAGTGTCGAAATGGCTGCAATAAGAAGATCAATGAGAATATCTAGGACAGATCATATAAGAAATGAGATCATAAAAGAAAGAATAGGAATCGAGGGAAGCATAACGGATGACATCACTAAAAGACAACTGGTATGTTACGGCCATGTACAACGGATGAACGATGATGAAGATTACCACAGCAGCTCCTAGAATGGCAACCAATAAGGCGCAGAAAAAGAGGGCGTCCTAAATTGGAATGGTAAGAGTCAATCCAAAGATCAGTGGTTCAAAAAAACCTGACAGAAGATGATTGTCAGGATCGAAGGAGGTGGAGAATAGGCGTCGGACAACGTAGAAAAGCGTTCTAAACCGACATAGTAGTTAGTAGTAGTAAGTGCAAAGTCCCAAAAATTTTTAATGTAGAGCATCTTAAGACTCTATCTTTTTTGACAGGTTGTTACAAGGAAGATTATTCGCCTACCAAGATGCTGAGAGGTACAGATTGGGGGTGAACTATAGACAGTTACCCGTCAACAGTCCTATAAATCAGGTAAGATCTGTAGACTTAACCTTGATTTTTTAGTTGTGTCCATGATGGTCATCTTTAAATCAGTGGAATAAATTCACAATTAGGCACTTGGAATAAAACCAAAATTTTTGTTGAAAAAAAGTTTTAACTAACTAACTAACTATTGGTAATTAGCTCCATCACTTTGAAGGCAATATTTGAATTTAAAAAATTGACAAACCCTAGAGGTTTGTCAAGTTTTCACTAGTGACACGTTACTATATTATATATTTATCGGTTTCACAACGTTCTACGTCTTCCGATACCCAATCTCCACTCGTTTATGTTTGCCCATAATTCATCATCTAGGCCTCTTATTCTTATTTCACTGTCTATTCCTTCTCTCCAGCTTCTCCTTGGCTGTCCTCGTTTTCTTCGGCCAGTTGGTTTCCATTGTAGTATTTGTTTAGGTAGTCTTTCATCATTCATTCTTTGTACATGTCCGTACCACACCAGTTGCTTTGTTCTTATATCATTCACTAAAGTACGTTCCCCCACTGTCTTAATTTCTCTTATTCTTTGATTTGTAACTCTTTCTCTTTTGGATTTTCCAGCTGCTCTTCTCCAATAGTCCATCTCCGTAGCGGAAAGCATTTTTTCTGTTCTATCCTTGATTGGCCATACTTCTGAGCCGTATGTAATAATATTTTTTACAATGGTGTTATATATAAGCTTTTTGTTATGTTTTGATATACTTTGGTCCCAAATTATTCCATTTAATAAAGTTATTGCTTTTCTTCCTTGTACGTTTCGATCTTTTATAGCTTTGTCTAGTATTCCGTCAGCTGTAATTTTTAGACCTAAGGATTTATACTCATCACAGGACTGAATTCGCTGCCCGGTATTTAAGATTAGATCCTGTTTCATTCCACCGATACACATATACTTTGTCTTATTGAGATTAACCTCTAGTCCCCACTTATTGTACTCTTCTATTAGTTTTCGTGTCATATATTCGAGGTCGTCATAATCCTGAGCCACTACTATCTGATCATCGGCGAAACATAAAGTATACAAGGTGGTTTCGTCCAACGGAATTCCCATGTTTTGGCATTTTCTCTTACATACTTTAAGGACTTGTTCCAAGTATATCTTGAAGAGCGTAGGCGAGATACAGCAACCTTGTTTAAGACCTTTATTTACTTGAAAGCCTTTGGTTAGTTTTGCTTTTCTTTTAACTTCTGCCTTACTATTGCGGTATAACTCTTTGATGGCCTTAATCAGTTGTACGCTTATGTTTTCCAACTCTTTCCAAAGTAGATTTAGTGGTATACTATCATATGCCTTCTGCAAATCGACGTAAAGCAGATGCAGCTCTTGTCCGTATGCCATTTTCTTTTCAATAACTTGGGTTATACAAAAGAGATGATCTGAAGTCGATCTACCCGCCCTGAAACCAGCTTGTTCTTTTGCCTCCATGTCTTTATATTCGCTCTCCACTTTATTTCTTATTATTTTTCCGTATATTCTGCTTAGCGTACTAGTCACAGATATACCTCTAAAATTGTCACATATATCTTTCCTTCCCTTTTTGTGTATTTTGGATATATATGACGTTTTCCACTCAGTTGGTACTAAAGTTCCATTTAAATATTTTTGGAAAAGATTCCGTAATCTCCAAAACAGTTCTTCAGTACCATATTTAATAAGTTCGGCTGGGATATTTCCGGGTCCGGCAGATTTACCGCTTTTTAAGTTACTGCCAGGACATTTTATTGTTTGAATTTTTTACCTTTCTAGCCAGCGTAGCAATGGCTAGAGAAGGTATTATTTTGGACGAATTTTTTTTTTTCAGCCGAAAATGTGTTATTTGGGTGTATTTTGACCTATCTTAGCAATATCGTCGTGATGTCTGTCTGTGTGTGTATATTATTTCTGTCCGTAACACGATAGCTCCTAGTGTGTTGTGTAGTGTTTGACACTCTAACGCGCGGATTAGATTTTGGTCAAAATCCATTGGGTACTGCTAATGACACTTTTTTGACAATTAAAAACTTTTAAAAATGTTAACTTTTTAATGGAGCATCATATTAATATGCAGTTTTCAGAATATAGTAGACTACATTTTATTCAATAATTTGTGTTATAACCAAAAACTTTGTAAGAGCTTTAGTTAAAATATTTACAAAAAACTAGTTTAAGGGCTGATATATCATGGCTTCACTTAAAGTGTGCTAATAGGCGAGCTAGGAAGGTATCAGATCCGTCATGGATCCATTTATTTTTATTGATTGGCGACTTTAAGTGATTTTAGACCTAAACACCAGTATTTACTAGTGTCTTAACCTCTCTACCTCACGGGCAGTCAAGAATAAACTTCCGTAGCCCCTTTAAAAATACTTTGGAAATGACCAAACCGACTTTTAACAATCTTATAAAAAATTATTATTTATTTTGTCTATACATTCAACCATCTAAACACTGTAGGTATGTACGATTTCTTATTATGTTTGCAAAATGTTTCAATCATTTCTGTTTATCCACACACCCACTAATTCACCAAACAATATTACAATGTATTTAAAAAAAATGGGGAAACAAGCGACAAAAAAAGCAGTCAATACTCTTGATATAGTTTGTTTTTTTAATATGGCGGTTCGTCATTGACTTATTCTAGTCCTCCGACATAAAACTTATTCTAGTAAAAAAATAGAAAATGAATGAACCGCTATTTCTTACAAAATTTACCAAATGCGTCACATATTAAAAAAAAATTGATTTCATTTTTTAAAAAAATTTCTACAGCCAATTGTGACCTCACACCCATACCGAGAATGGGACAATTTGCAGCCGGCCGATTCGCCGCGGGACAATTTGCCGCGGGAATTATTAGCTTACACTACTACTATACTATAGTAGTGTGAGCTATGGTGATTCTAATTTTTTCGAGAAAAAAAATGTTGCTCCGATTTCAAAAATTTTTATATATACAGTGAAACCTCCTATAAGTGGACACTCACGGTTCCGTAGATTTTGTCCGCTTATTGGAGGTGTCCGGTTATGAGAGGGAACTGCGAAATTTAAATATATATTTATTAACAATTTCCGCTGCTTGAGTTTGTCCGATATTACATTTTTCAGCGATCTTTCGTGCTGATAGATGTTCCTTCTCCGAAACGTTAACAACTTCCATTTTTTCATGTAAACTAAGAATTTTTTTAGTAGGCACCATTTCAAAGAGATCAATTACTACCTAATTGAACAACAAAAATAAAACACAGCAGTCCCGCCCCCGCCGAATAAAATATGTTGTAAATACGACAGAAGTATTTAGTCTCCGCATTAAAAAGGAAAGAGGTAATTCCCCAGCTGCAGAGTGCGTTGTTGCCAACATACACAATATTATGTATGCTCATGTCATGCAGCGCTCCGTCCCGTTTTCAGAGGTTCGCGTCCGGTTAAGGGAGGTTTCAGAATTTTTTAACCGAAAAAAATTGTCCGCGTCCGGTTATTGGAGTGAATTTTACATGTAAAAAAATAGAGAAAAGCTTGGTTCCAAAAAATTTGTCCGCCTATAGGGAGTGTCCGGTTAATAGAGGTGTCCGCAAGGAGAGGTTTCACTGTATATATATTTACGTTTTAGATGATTTTGAAAGTTTTTTGTCTCGCCGTCTGTCTGTCTGTCTCTCTGTATGTCTGTCTGTAACGACCAACCCGCATAACTCAAAAACCGCTTGCCCGATTTGAATGAAATTTGGCACCTGGGCTGGGTCTTGGGTCGAGATGGTCCCATTTAAAAATGAACAAAATCCAGCAAACGCAAGCCAAATAAAAGGGTGCGGGTAGATTAAAAAAATTGGAGTTTATGTAAAAATATGACGTGTGTGATACCAAACGAAAGGTAATTGAGTTTGGAGTTAAAAAAAAATACATTTTAGTTTATTTAAAACAAAAGGGTGGGGGTGGATTTCAAAAATTGGAGTTTAAGTCAAAACATGGCTTGTGTGGTATCAAACGAAAGGTAATTGAGTCTGGAGTTGAATAAAATATATTTCAGTTTTTAGTTATATTAGCTCACACGTACATAACTATAGTACCTAGTGTGAGCTTAGGTCCCATATTATATTCGCAGAGTATTTTTTATTTTTATTTTAATGTTTTCTGTGTCGTATTTTTGCAAAAATAAATTTTTTTATAAACTAGTTTTTGAAAAAACTACTTTTTTTTTAAAGTATTATTTTCAAAAATAATTTTTGAAAACACCATTTTCTTAGGAGTTTCTTTTTGCAAAATGTCGGTGGTCTAGACGCCGGTTAGGATATGTTTGCGATCAATTGACCACGGTTAGGTTTAACACAGATTTTGATGTCTCAACAAGAGGACATGGGAATAATTATTTAAGAAACAATAAACTACGTTATATTAAAATAAAAATAAACGAAAATTCTTGCGGCGAATTATCCCCGCGGCAAATCGACCTGCGGCGAATTTCCCTACCCTCCACACGAGTCAAGAATCATCTCCCTTCAATGGGTTGTGACTGGTGAGTCCCTATAAGAGCGAAACACTGGATTAGCTCGGCAGGCTATCGTTAACTTTTAATTATTATCCATATTTTACCTTCCTAACCCGCGCAGCAATAGCTAGAGAAGGTTAAGTTACATATATAGAGATCATTGGAGAAGGTATTAGTTTCGAGGAAATTTTTTTTTTGAGATAACGCTAAAAATGTGTTATTTGGGTCTATTTTGACCTATCCTAGCATATCGTCGTGATGTCTGTCTGTGTGTGTGTGTGTGTATATTATTTCTGTCCGTAACACAATAGCTCCTAAACCGATAAACCGATTTTGATAAAATATTTAGGTAAAATAGTGCTCGACACTCTTATACCTGATTTCCACCTACGACTTTCTCGTGGGTGCCCGTCACATGATCTCAATATGAACTGTTACGACAGTCATGTGACGCGTTCGTGGGCAAAGTCCTAGGTGGGCTTTACGAGCTGATTAGTTTTGGTCAAAATCCGAGGGGTGATCAGCTGCCCACAGTAGGTGTAGAAATTTTGTCTACAGGACTCCACAGGACACTATACAGGACCCTAAAATACATTACAGGACCAAGATTTTATTTTAAAGTCCTGTAGGATGGTGTACAAATTTGGATCAGCTGATCACTCCTTGTTAAAATCCATTTATTCCAGTTTTTTGCCAATTAAAAACTTTAAAAAATGATAACTTTTTAACGGAGCATCGTATCAAAATACAGTTTTTGGAATATAGTAGACTACATTTCGCTCAATAATTTGTGTTGTAACAAAAAACTGCTATGCTGAGCTTTAGTTTCTGTGATATTTACAAAAAACTGTTTTCAAGGCTGATTTATTATCATGGATTCACTTGAAGTATGTTAATAGGCTAGCTAGGAAGGTATCAGATCCGTCATGGATGCATGCAATTTATTTTTATTTGAAACACTGCTAGGTATGGAGGGCTGGCAAAAAAATAGCTCCAAGGCCGGTGGGCTATCGAGCATTAAATAGGCAAATGCCAATATCATGAAACACGAGTAAAGAACATTTTTTTCCACAGTTTGTATCTAATTAATGCAATTTGTTACTATTTTTAGTACACGATAATTAATTATTATTGACTTTAATTTCTTGAATTTAAAGTGCAATTCGCATGGTAGAAACCAGGTTCTCTCAATTTTTTTCGCATAACGTTTGTCTATAATAAATATTTAATTTATTTTTTAAATTATTTCATTTAAAGAAAGTTACTATAATAAAAAATTAAAATCAGTTTAAGTAATTTGCATTAATATTTTTAAAATATATATCGCAGTAGCTCTGAAAAACTGGAAACGTAAAGTACACGGCATGAAAATACAACTTAACGACCGTTTTACCATATACACACTACAGTTTATTGACGACCAAATGTGGGGGTAAACAGTGAACGCGGACAAGACACAGTACTTATGTATCGGAAACGAATCAATGAGTATGTATACTTGGGTGTCACATTTGATAAGGAAGAGACTGTAAAGAACTGGAAAAAAGAATAGTAAAAGTAAAAAAGATTATTGGATGTCTTAACAGTATTTTATGGAGCAGAGAGATAAAAATGAATGTAAATTTTAATATATATGATACAATGGTGAAAAACACGCTGTTGTATGGAATAGACTTGTCGCGTAACAAAAAAATAACAAAAATGGAAAGTGTCGAAATGGATACAATAAAAAGATCAATGATGAGAATATCTAGAACAGATCATATAAGAAATGAGATCATAAAAGAAAGAATGGGAATCGAGGGAAGCATAATGGATGACATCACTAAAAGACTGATATGGTACCGCCATGTACGCCATGTACAACGTATGAACGACGAAAGATTACCAAAGCAGGTCCTAAATTGGCAACCAATAGGGCGCAGAAAAGTACTGATTTTAATGAAATTTGGTACTTATGTTGGGTTTAGGTTCTGACCACACATAAGCCAGAAAAAAAGTGGGGGTAGAATCATGTGAGCTGAGGTGCCCATAAATTGGCAGAGTATTTTTCAAACTGGCAGTAAAATCTAGTGTAATTTCGGTTTTATAAAGTAGAATGAACATCAAAAAGATGCATTGTTGCCATGATATAGCTTAACTTAGTTTTTTTCCTCAACATTTGTGTGCGACATTATTTTTGAATTTGAATGTAGTCAGGAACTTTTTAAATTGCCGGTGTTTTTTTTCTGTCAAAATTTATGTTAGGATATTAGAAAAAATATTTTTTATAATACGTATGTATAAAGACAGAGGTAAGGTTCAGTATTTTTTTAGTTTGGTTTAAACTGGGTTTCCTAATTTACAATTGGAATATATTTATTTTTGAGCGCGGCCAATTAAAAAGTCCCTGACTGTACATAATCTGATCGTCTAATTTTATATAGTTCAAAAAGTACATTTTCAGCTCATAAAAAAATAACTATCATAAAATTATCAAGAGCAGAATTAGACCAGTTTTTTAATGACTGTATTAGGCATTCCACAGAGAAATTATTTAACCATTAGAATAACAGCTACCGTAATAGGTAATTTGGAAAATTATTATACTTAATCACATTTTGATTTTATCATATTAAAAAAGTGATATAGTTTGAATGTTGCCAATTTCGTCGGATTTTGGGAGTTTAGCTAGATATAAAAGCCGCATTTTGATAAAACACGCCGTTATTAAGCTAGTTATATATTTCATTACATTACATAACATTACCTTACATAACATTACATTGCGTTACATTGTATGACATAACATTACTTTACATTACATTACATTACATTACATTACATAACATTACCTTACATAACATTACATTACATTACATTACATCACATTACATTACATTACATTACATTACATTACATTACATTATATTACATTACATTACATTACATTACATTACATTACATTACATTACATTACATTACATTACATTACATTACATTACATTACATTACATTACATTACATTACATTACATTACATTACATTACATTACATTACATTACATTACATTACATTACATTACATTACATTACATTACATTACATTACATTACATTAACTTACATTACATTAACTTACATGACATTACATGACATGACATGACATGACATGACATTACATTACATTACATGACATGACATGACTTTACATAACATTACCTTACATAACATAACACTACATTACATTACATTACATTACATTACATTACATTACATTACATCACATCACATCACATCACATCACATCACATCACATCACATCACATCACATCACATCACATCACATCACATGACATTACATTACATTACATTACATTACATTACATTACATTACATTACATTACATTACATTACATTACATTACATTACATTACATTACATTACATTACATTACATTATATTATATTCGACAGGGGTGCATAACTTTTTTTTAAGCCACCTGAGTTTTTTCTTAGGTTCAAAACTTCCAAAGGGACGGCTTCGCAGCCTATGACAATCAAGGGGGTGCCCCTAATTACCACCCCAACACTTTTGGAGGCCCGGAGGTCGACCCCAACGTCGCTAACGGCACCCTTCCACCTCAAAAAATCGAGGGGGTAGAGAATTATTACCCCAACTATTATGAAGAGGACAACTACTCCCAACCCAAAATTTTTTGGGAGAAAGTGTTAACTGAGCAAGGAAAGAAGGCGTTGGTAAGTGATTCGTTCCAAAATTTAAAGGAAAAGTGTGCTCTTGGAGAGCCTTAAACATCTGAAAATGTTGGTCTATGGGTTTGATACATTTCTAGCCCATTAGCACACTCCAAGCATCGACAGATATGTTCGATACTCCAAGTGAACTCCACGCTATATAAGACTTGAAAACATATTTTGTAAATATCTTAGAAACTGAAGCGCCTACGAAAATTTTAGTAATAACAAAAATTATTGAGAAAAATGTGTTTTGCTTTATCCTAAAAACCGCATATTGATGCAATTTGCATTTCTTCAATTTTTTAACTGTCAAAAACATGTTATTAGCATTATTCGATTTTGACCAAAATTCATCACACACAGAGACAGACGTCATCATCGTGACTGCTAAGATTTGTCCAAATATATCCAAATAACACATTTTCGGCGTTTTCTAATTTTATTTGATTGAAAACCATTCTTTTTCTAGTGCATTGATTGATAAATAAGATTAATAAAGTTCTTTTGACTGAAATTGATAAAGATTTAGTTTACAACATTGTTTTAATTTTTTTAGGTTGATAATATGGCGGGAAAACTGATTCTGGCCAATCAAAAGATACAAGACCGCATGTTGAAGGTGATAACTAATGTTAGTCCAGATTTCGGGTCAAGGGTCAGGGAAACAATGGCTGCGAATAAAAAGAAAATTGTACACTTTGATTAAACATTAAGTATACAAAATTACGAGAAAAATACAAGGAATATAGTGTTGTAATAAAATATTAATCTCAAAAAATATATTGTAATTATAGACCATAGAAAATTGTAGTATGTAGTTCAATTTTCTAAATAATAGACTGTAATTTAAATGATTGACCAATTTTTAAGAGGCTGTACGCAAGGTTAAGAAAAAGAAAAAAAATCCTATTACATTTTGCATCAAAGCTTTTCGATTTTTTTTTCTTCAATGGAAAAAAAATATTTTTTCGATTTTTTGTTATAATTTCCAAAAAAATTAGTCAAAATGATGACCAAAAATCATTTTGTTTTTAACAAATATTTTCTTTTTGTTAAATATAGTGCTAATATGACTATTTTCTGTAATTATTTTTAAGGGGCCTCAGATATGTACAATAACCTATCCCAATCTTTTTTTGTAAATTTATTAGCTCATAAAAAAATTGATAACGCAAAGGTTATTTGGTTTTCACCCACTCTTTAAACTTGACAAATGCTATAACTTGGAAAGAAAAAACTTTTAAACAAAAGTTATTTGAAATGTTTGCATACTTTTGACGTTTTGTAATATACTACTAAGTCGGTTTAGAACGTTTTTCTACGTTGTCCGATACCTATTTTCCGCCTCCTTCGATCCTGACAATTATCTTCTATCAGACTTTTTTGACTCACTGATTTTTGGATCGACTGTTGCCATTCTAGTTTAGGACGCCCTCTTTTTCTGCGCGCTATTGGTTGCCATTCTAGGACCTGCTTTGGTAATCTTTCGTCGTTTATCAATTGTACATGGCCGTTGGCCGTACCATATCAGTTGTCGTTTAGTGATGTCATCCGTTATGCTTCCCTCGATTCTCATTCTTTCTTTTATGATCTCATTTCTTATATGATCTATTCTAGATATTCTCATTGATCTTCTTATTGCATCCATTTCGACACTTTCCATTTTTGTTTTGTATTTTTCTGTTACGCGACAAGTCTCTATTCCATAAAATAGCGTGCTTTTCACCATTGTTACATACATGTTAAATTTTACATTATTTTTTTATCTCTCTGCTCCATAAAATACTGTTAAAACATCCCATAACATTTTCTGTTTTTAATATTATTTTTTCTAGTTCTTTACAGTCTGTTCCTATCAATCAAATGTGACACCCAAGTACACATACTCATTGCATGGAGATATTGTTTGTCCATTGTCTAGTTTTAGTTCACTTGATTCGTTTCTAATACATAAGTACTGAGTCGTCGACGTTTCCTACATTACCTTAAAGTTTGGTGCATCATTTAAATTACACCCTGTCCGCATAGCACTAAATTAGATAGGTTTTCTAACGTAAATTTTTTTATTTATTTTATAGAAAATATAACAGATATATATATAATAAACATTTACTTTAAAAAACGTTTTGTTAGTTTTCTTTTGTATGTTTTTTAATTTCTGACATTTATTTTCTTTTGTTTTATTAGTTAGTTTTAAATGTTTTTTTTTATTTTCGTTCTTTTTAAAGATGCATGAAGAATTTTCATACATCTTTGCTCTTTTGGAATTGTGTTAAAATATTTATTTTGTACTTTTCCTAATTTTGTTTTATGTTTCCTTTTTTTTTCGTTTGCTTTTTATTATCACTTAGCAAACAAAGAAAAAGCGGCTCGATAAAGTCTGGCATTTTGCGTCTATAGTATCAGAGACAGCGGCGGATCTATAGGATTCCCGGGAGTCGGGCGGGGCTGATTTTTCCTACTTGCGTGCTTAAAGTGCACTTTTCCGCACTCATTTGCGTGCGAAAAGTTGGACATTTCGGAACTTATGCGGTAAAGTAACTTTTCCGCACTAGTGATACGCGTCGTGCGGTTAATTGCCGTCGCGTGCGGGAAAGTACTACTTTCCGCACTTGTTGGGTAAAGAATTATTGTTTGCTATTTTTTAAGGTTGAGCCTTGAAATTTAGCACCGGAAATAAAATAAGTCGATGGAAAATTTTTTGGAAAATAAAGAGTTTAAACGAAAAGAAATTAAAAAAGTGTAACGGAGGAATTTTCTAAAATAGTGTGGTTATGCATTTGCTATTTTTTTTAAATAGAATTAAAACATAAGTGTAATTTGAGCGATAAGTTCCCTTTAAACCCCTTCTGGATACGCCTTAGAAGGTTCAAAGGAAATACTCCGGGAAATTGACCCAAGGAAAGACCAAACAATCATCTTTAAGACGTAGATACTTTAAAGATAAATAGACTTCAAATAATAATAAAAATTAGGTACAAGTTCGAATTTCGAATCCTATGATTTTATTGTAGGTTCTGCAATAACTTTTTTTTCTGTTTATTGCGCGGGTGACTCTAATTAGATGTTGAAACTTGTGGGTTAGGTTTTCGTTTTGAGAAAACCACGGAAAAAAATACAAGAAATAGCTTTGCTTCTTAGCCAGAGAACATACTGTCCGACCAGAATAAAATGATGCGCAAAAGAGATGGTGCAACTCAATCTATCTCCCTCTGTTTACAGCAGTTTTGTCTTCATTTTTGGCAAATTTACCATGAATAAAATTTTAATATTTAAGAAAACACGGTATTTGTCTGGCACGTTTAACGAAATCGACTCCAGCCCGTTCATAATTCATAACCTTTTATTGGGTTTCTATTGTTACCGCTGGCTCAATTAGACACCCTTTTATTGAGCTTCTATTGTTATCGCTGGCCTAAAAATTAAAAAAGAAACAGTATCGTATCATTTACACTTTTTTAACTTTTTAATAAAACTGTGTGGAGTTTCAATTATTTTAAAGATATAACGAATGGTATTTAATTTTTGCATTTTTTAGAAAGTTAATTGGTATTTTTTTAGGTTTCTAGATTCGTACGCACCGACCTAATGAAATAGGTACGTACCTTCGAATAATATTTACAAAGGGGCCAGGAGGGAAAAGAACCCAAATTGCCACTTTTACATAATGTGATAAGATAACTAAAATAGGCATAATTAAATAAACGGTATTTTCTTTAAAAATTAACATTATTTTCATTCAAAATAAAATGTACAAGCCTGTCTTACTAGTTTCACCAAGATAAATACAATAAAATATTTTTGCTTTTCTCAAATTACATTAACTAATAATAATTGTGTCCTTTAAACGTTCCAAAAAATTAACAGCGCGGCAACCTCGCTAACAACGGCGTGGTCGATGACGTACTGTCATTTGTTGTTGATGGCCGTCATTGTATTTTGAATCGTTGTGGACTAAAAGGTGATCCGTGCTAAAAAGCCTGTGATTTTGTATTTTTTATTGTTTTTTTGCGTGTAAAACATCTTATGCCGTAGGAAATAAACGGTCCTTTTACAAGTAAGTAAACAGCTTATTTATCTGTAAACAAAACATAGGCGTAGTTAAATATTGTAAGCATTGTTATGTAAACAAACAGCCGGTTCTTAATCTGCCACATTGTTTTAAATGTATTATACCTGCACAATTTTGTATTATTACTATTGAGATTCAAAAAATAACATACTTGCTACAATAGATTGTTGAATCATTTTTATTATAAAAAAGTATTCTTTGGTTTAATGCTGTATTATGGTTTTGTACTATTTTTAAGATATACAAAGAAATCTTTGTATCATTAAAGGTTTAGGAATGTTTTCAAATTGACTTGACAACAATGTCTGGAGATCGTTTACTCAAACAAACCTGCCTATGGTTTGAGGTTGTGCTGCTTCTAGTAGTTCAATGTTCTAAGGTAGGTACCTAACATATTTATTTTTAAGGAAATTAAGGTATAGAGTTTTCCAGCAAAAAAAGGCTTATGAGGGTTAAAACATAAAATGAATACCTAATAATGATGAATTAAAAAATTATAGCACGCCACTGGACAGAGATAGATGGCGCTAATTGAAGCCATCTCTTTTGCGCCCTATTTTATTCTGGCCTAACAATATAACTATTTTCGCTGCCTTACCATAGTGTTAAGATATCTACTGTGCCTTATAATTTTGATTTGGCACTAAATTTACTTTTCTTGTGTTAATTATTATATTTCTTTGTTCTATTCTGACTAACTTCTCAGTGGTTTTGCGGGCTGTCATGTCAGTTGTGATGGTGCGATTATTTTTGTTGTTGTCCGATAGATTTCTAATTGAGACGAATTATCCTCCATTATTATCGGCGGGAAAACGGCCGCACCGCGCCTTTGTTTGATCATGAATTAACGATAATAACGAGAACAAAAACCTGCATCTATCTATACGTCATTCGCCAAATTCTGTGTTACGTAATATCAATTCAGTTTGCCCAAATCATTATCTTATCATCAAAAAAAAATTGATGAACTACAACGTGTTTATTTACAATATTTAACATTTTTATAAAAGTAATTTAAAATAATATAAACGCTTCTAAAATAATGTCCCTTAAAATAAATAGGGGACGTGTACTTAAAAGGAGATAGTAAGGTAAAATGGGATACAGGCACTCCTGACCAAATTAAAGGTGGCAGTGTTGCGCTGTATCGCTAGATTTGTTCATTGGGATCGACCATTTTTTTAAAATCATTAGATGGTTACAAGCAAGTGCAGTTTTTTTTTGTGTTCCGCTTGTAACTTTTTATTTAAATGCTGTAAGAATTGACTACTGAATAAGGTAAGATATATTCTGTTGTTGATATTTGTAAAGTTTATAGTCTTGGCTAACTTCAAACATACTGTTTTTGGCTAAATAAGAAACGATTAAAGGGTACGATTAGTTTAAATATTTTATATAAGATTGAGGTAAAATGGTAAATTGCTAAAGTAGCTAAAATGGGATATCCCGTCTTACCTCAACTAAATGACTGATGAAAACTAATAAAATTTTGTGCTTTTTTAGATGCCGCCAATTTACAAACGATTTTTTGCTTTCGTTAAGTCTCAGTGTCTTTTTTTAGTTTTATCTTTGTGTTATATTTTGTTTTTTTATTAAACTGGTTTTTTTTTCATTATTAATGTTAATTTTATATCCCACTTTATCTTAATAGTATTTCTTATTTTACCTGCACAATTGCGGTAAAATGGGAAACTGCAGTGGTCTAGATATTTCAAACTAACAAATTATTTTTAAGTGTTTAAAGTACTACAAATGAACTATAACAAACAAAAAAGAATATTATATATATTAATTTTTTTTATTTTTGTGTGTTCCGCTTGCAACTTTTTATTTAAATGCTGTAAGAATTAACTACTGAACAAGGTAAGATATTATATTCTGCATTTGCCGTTGATATTTGTAAAGTTTATAGTCTTGGCTACCATCAAATATACTGTTTTTGGCTAAATGAGAAACGATTGAAGAGGATTAGTTTAAATATTTTATATGAGATTGAGGTAACATGGGAAATTGCTATAGTAGCTAAAATGGCATATCACGTCTTATCTTAATTAAATGACGGATGAAAACAAATAACATTTTGTGTTTTTTTAGATGCCGCCTATTTACAAAGGATTTTTTGTTTTCGTTAAGTCTTTTTTTATAATAAGCATTATTAAATTTACACAAACTAATATGAGACATAATTTGTTTAAACAAATCATCTAGGAATCTTAACATGGCACAAAGATAGGTATAACTAAAACAAATTACTTTGTGGTTAAATAATAACCTGATAACATTCGGTAAAATAAATTTAATAATGCTTATTATAAAAAAAGACACACAGTCTTAACGAAAACAAAAAATCCTTTGTAAATAGGCGGCATCTAAAAAAACACAAAACTTTATTAGTTTTCATCCGTCATTTAATTAAGATAAGACGTGATATGCCATTTTAGCAGTGGTCTAGATTTTTCAAAGTGTTTAAAGTACTACAAATGAACTATAACAAACATTATTAACAGCATAATGTTTTAAACCTATAACGTCAAAACTTTTTTTGTATACATTTTTAAAGCTTGAGTATCCCATTTTAAGTACACTTCCCCTAATTTTTGTTTCATTTACGCAAAAAGCCATCATAACGGGATATCTGTTAAGCGACATAAAGTGACAACACTTTCACGTAATGAATTAAATCACTGTGTTCAGTAACTCAAGCGCTCTCTATGTTTCATTTTTGAATTCACTTACGTTTGTTGTTTCCGATATATACTTTGTGAAAGCTGGAGTATTTATACATATTGATTTACCTGAAACAAAAAGAAAGAATCACTAAAAAAAATAAATGGATCCATGCCGAACCTGATACCTTCCTAGCCCTTTAGCACACTCTACGCTATATAAGCCTTGATTGATTGTTTTTCAAATATCTCAGAAACGAAAGCTTCTACGAAGTTTTTGCTTAACACAAATTATTGAGAAAAATGTGTTCTACGAACCGAAAGCCGCATATTAATGCGATGCTTCGTTAAAAAGTAAGCATATTTTTAATTTTTAAACTGTCATTAGCATTATTGGATTTTGACCAAAATCTAATCAGCACTTATTGGAATAAAACCCTCGATAAAACCTGACTTTGGTATGTCAATTTTGAGAGTTGACCTGTCAGTTTTCTTTGTAAATCTGTCAGAATAAAGCCGACTCCAAAATAATGTTTTATTCCAATAAGTTCCTAATGATGGCTAGAATCATTCCGTTTTTAACTTTTTCAAGTAAGACATATTTCTTACCTTAAATAAAACCAATATTTTCCTTGAAACCAAGAAAAATAACAATTTGAATTATTACAAACAAAACATTTATTTTCTCAAATCAAAACAAGTATTTTTCTAGAATTGAAACAAGCGTTATCACAATTTGAAATATTGTATATTATTAAAAGCCTTTTTACTATACTTTCAGTTATGTAGATATTGGTTATCGATATAACTAACTAAAAACTAAAAGTATAGTACAGAGAACTTTACATTTAAGCATTAGTATCACACGTTCCGACGAAAAAAAGTAAGTACAAATCAAGGGATGAATAGCTCTCTTTCCAACTGTGGAACAGAAAATTTTTAAAGGACATGCCTTGCTTTTGGCACACAGAAGCGAGATATGAACTACACCACTGGAACTAATTTGTTTTACATAGACAACACCACGATAGACTACCAACGAAGCATCGCTGAATCCATGTACACAAGGCGCCACATAAAATGCATACGCCGATTTAACGTGGTAAAACTTAAGTAGAGTTTATACAGCAACATGACATGACATAAGACATAGCATGACATAACATAACAGAGTTGAGCTTATGACAAACCCTGTTGGTGTTTATACAGAAAAATAACATGACATAACATTACATGACATAACATGAGACATAAAAAGATGCCCAACTTTTATCTTTTTATGTCATGTCTTGTGTGAAAACACATTACGCGCATGATCGCGACGTTATTTGTTTACGATTTTTTACCATAACCCTACTTTTATATTGTGTTTGGATAGTTTTGATGTGGTTTTTTTGTTTAAAAAAGAAATAATTACGCAAAAATGGTAAGTAAAACATCAGATATTTAGGTACATATAAGTAGGTAGCCTTTTTTTTATTCATTTTTGTTGCAGGTAATTGGGGCTCCCCTAATACATTTGATGATGGCCCTTTGGTTAGTTTAAGTGATGTATATACTTGTTTTAGATGGATGAAGAAGTACAGCTTCTACTTCTCATTGGCCTTGCAGCTAGTGCTATATGTATAACAAGAGTGTGAAAAAGAAGGCACTTTAAAATACACCTAATGAATAAGAAGTTCAAGCCATTTTTTTGGCATTCTTATCTTTGTACCACTTGTCTTTTTTATTATACAGGGCAGGGAAGCCCAGCACCTGTTCAATTAATTCACCATCATCCATATTTTCAAAACAACAAGAGAAAACTAAATGACAGAAGACAGCTTAAAGTTCCAAAATCACATGAACAAAAGTCAAGCTGTGATTGGACCAAGCTTTATATTATGTCATGTTATGTTTTTTGTATAAACAGCCATTTTTCCTTCTGTAATGTTATGTCATGTCATGCTATGTCTTATGTCATGCCATGTTTCTGTATAAACTCTACTTTAGGCTTTACATTTCAGTATGTATATAAAGTTAGCAGAACAACTTTGGAAATTGAAAAAATTATATGCTCATAATTGGCCGTTAATTAGCCGTAAATTAATTGTAAAAACAAAAAATTTGCCATGTTTGTTTGTTTTTTTAAAAATGGTGTTCTGCTGACTTTATATAAAGTTAGCAGAACACCTATAGAAATAATGGATTTATCTAAAAAAAATTTAGTGCACAATTTTCCGTTAATTATCCGTAAATTAGTTGTGCGAAGAAAAAATTTGCCGTACCTGTTTTTAAAAAAAATATGGTGTTTTACTAACTTTATATAAAGTTTGCTGTACACCTATAGAAATAATGGATTTATCTAAAAAAAATTTATGCACAATTTGCCGTTAATTATCCGTAAATTAGTTGTAAAAACAAAAAATTTGCCGTGCCCGTTCTTTAAAAAAAATATGGTGTTTTGCTAACTTTATATAAAGTTAGCAAAACATAAACATAAACAAATAATTAACGGCAAATTGTGCACTTTTACAAATTCATAAAAAAATTTTTTGTTTTTACAACTTTTTTAAATAAATTCTTATTCCTATAGGTGTTCTGCTAACTTTATATGAAGTTAGAACACAATTTTTTTTACAAAAAAAGAGCGACGGCAACTTTTTTATTTTTACAACTAACTTACTGATAAATAACAGCAAATTGTGCACTTAATTTTTTTTTGATAAATCCTTTATTTCTATAGGTGTTCTGCTAACTTTATATAAAGTTAGCAAAACACCATTAAAAAAAAAACGGGCACGGCAAATTTTTTGTTTTCACAACTAATTTACGGATAATTACCCACAAATTGTGCACTAAAATTTTTTTAGATAAATCCATTCTTTCTATAGGTATTCTGCTAACTTTATATAAAGTTGGCGAAACACCATTATTAAAAAAAACGGGCACGGCAAATTTTTTGTTTTACAACTAATTTACGGATAATTAACAGCAAATTATGAGCATAAATTTTTTTTCAATTTTCAAAGTTGTTCTGCTAACTTTATAGACATCATTTCAGTACCCTTATTAAGCAAACATTATATTATTTACAATCCCTACACAATAGGGACTTATTGCAATAAAGCCAGGCAGTAATTGTGCCGGGCACTATTCTGACAGTTTCGCATTATAAGAACAGCTATCTGTAAAATATGGATTCCACTCTTTTTCTGGAGTAAAATCTATTTTGCCCAGAGTAGAACGGAGATTTGTCTATGAAGTTTGTTCCACATGGAGTTATGAGAGAGATAGTACTCTAAAATGAAGAAAGAGTTAACAGTAACAGTAGAGAGAACTTTTTGGCGATAATTGTCAAGTGGAAATCCACCCTAAGAAACTAAAATTTGGGGCTCACTCTTTTTCTAGAGTAAAATCTATTTTGGGCAGAGTTAGAACGGAGAGTTGTCTATGAAGTTTATCCCGCATGGAGTTGTGTGAGAAGTTTAATCGTCATGGGGGTCGCCGCGCCGTTTCAGATGGGAGATAATAAAACTGCTTTCCGACTCAGGAACAGGACGACAGGACGCCCTAATGAATTTTGGACCTGTTTCATGTCACCCACAGCCCTCCATAAAGAAACTTACACAATACATCTCATAAAGCAAATAAAAAAAAATAGATCTAAGGACAATAGTCCACAGTACACCGGTCTATTTTTTAATATCTTTATTTTGCCGAGTAGACGTGTTGATTTTCGTTACTTTTGAAAACTCGTTACTAATCGTTACTCGACTACGAAGTAATCATTTTATATATTCGTTACTTTGATTACTGTAACTGGATTCAATTTAATCAGACAGTGCAAAATTTTTGGACTGTCGTTAATTTGAAGATCATTTACTTGTAGGTATATTTTTGTTGTTGATATTATGGAAATATTCAATTGAAATTTTCAAAATGCGGGCTAAAATTAAAAAAATTAAGGTAGGAATTACGTAGAAACTGTCCTGTGTACAACTTTGGTTTAAAAATCTAATGCCTTACATACAAAGAAATACAAAAATCTAAAAATAAATAAAAGTAGAGACAAATACTAAAATAATCGAAGGAATCAAAGTAATGAAAGTAACGAAAGTAATCATTTAATTTTAGGATCGGTATTCGTTACTTCGTTATTTGTCGAGTAACGAGTACTCGAGTAACGAATAGTTACTTTTTCAACACCTCTATTGCCGAGGCGCACAATTTTTTCCTCTACAAAAATTCTTGAAAGTGAGAGTGCGCGGTCGCAGATATCTTTCGGGTTTCGGACGGAATCAAACCAAACTTGCGATTTTACTTTCAAACACATTTTTTAAGACAAAAATATTGTATTTTCTCTTCACTTTAAAAAAAAAATTAGTTTTCGAGAAAAAAACTGATTTTTGGGTCCTTTGGGGCTCTATGTCTAGCGAAGCTCAAGGGGGATTTTAGAGCAGAATATGTGGGGTGTGTTAGATGCTAAGAAATAAATATACAAAAATCTAGCTTGCACCAAGTTTCAGGTTTTTTTCACCTAATATGACTGGGCGGCGGATAAAAGGTCGAAAGTACAAAAGGTCGAAAAAATAAGGTCGAAAATACAAAAGGTCGAAAGTACAAAAGGTCGAAAGTACAAAAGATCGAAAAACAAAAGGTCGAAAGTACAAAAGGTCGAACGTATAAAAGGTCGAAAGTACAAAAAGTCGAAAGTACAAAAGATCGAAAGTACAAAAGGTAGAAAAAAATCGACAATACAAAATATTAAAAATACCGTATCAAGTCGAATTGACCAGTCCAGTCGAGGTGGACCCTGGGCGACGATAGGTTAGGTTACTATCCCAACCTGACCCGGTTAGGTTAGTATAAAAAAAAAACTTTCCTGATGAAATCAGGGTAGTTTTTTTTTGTAAACAAACCTAACCTGGTCAGGTTTGGTTAGTAACCTAACCGGGTTAACTATGAACTATCCTCGACCTCTGGACTACCTCGGCTGGGCAGGGCAATTAGACTTGGTTAGGTTTCAATCTTTTATTTTCATACTTCGACCTTTTGTATACCAATTTACCGTATCAAGTCGAATTGACCTGTCCAGTCGAGGTGGACCCGGGGCCGAGGATAGGTAGGTTACTATCCCAACCTGACCCGGTTAGGTTAGTATATCAAAAAAAAACTTTCCTGACGAAATCAGGGTAGTTTTTTTTGTAAACAAACCTAACCTGGTCAGGTTGGGTTAGTAAGCTAACCGGGTTAACTATGAACTATCCTCGACCTCTGGACTACCTGGGCTGGGCAGGGCAATTAGACTTGGTTAGGTTTCAATGTTTTATTTTCATACTTTCGACCTTTTGTATACCAATTTACCGTATCAAGTCGAATTGACCTGTTCAGTCGAGGTGGACCTGGGGCCGAGGATAGGTTAGGTTACTATCCCAACCTGACCCGGTTAGGTTAGTATAAAAAAAAACTTTCCTGACGAAATCAGGGTAGTTTTTTTTTTGTAAACAAACCTAACCTGGTCAGGTTGGGTTAGTAACCTAACCGGGTTAACTATGATCTATCCTCGGCCTCTGGACTACCTCGGCTGGGCAGTTTCAATGTTTTATTTTCATACTTTCGACCTTTTATACTTTCGACCTTTTGTACTTTCGAACTTTTGCACTTTCGACCTTTTGAACTTTCGACCTTTTGTATTTTCGACCTTTTATATTTTCGATCTTTTGTATTTTCGACCTTTTGTATTTTCGACCTTTTGTTTTTCGACCTTTTGTACTTTCGACCTTTTGTACTTTCGACCTTTTGTATTTTCGACCTTACTTTTTCGACCTTTTGTACTTTCGACGTTTTATCCGCCGCCCAATATGACTATATGTCGTAAAGCGGAGAGATAGGTACTACCTCAGGGTACTACCGTGCAAATCAATTCTCAGGGACTCTCAGGAGAGTACAAATTTACATTAATATAGGTACTCTCAAATCCAGTGGCGGCTGCTGACGTTATAAATTCGGGGGCAGAAATTTTAATTGCATTAAAAATGAGATAAAAAAACTTACCAAAACAACTTTATTTTAGTATTTTCCAAACAATTAGCTACTTGGTGTAGTTTTTAGTTTATTTATTTATAGATAAAGTCCATTCGCCTTTCTTTTTTATGGCCCCTAACATGTTCATAACAAGACAAATAAAGCAAAAAAAAGCATTTTATAATTTTTTATTAAATTTTCTATTATAAATTTTTATGGAACACCCATCGGCATTACTTACACTAAAATTTTGGTTAATTTTTAGGTTCGGTGTATGTGGCCCTAAAGATTTTATTTGTAATCGAAGTTCATATGTCAACGTATTTAAATTAAACAGTTAATTATGTAATCAACGGTATTTATTTCCATTTTATGAACAAACGATAACGAAAACAAACAATGACACGCGACCGAAGGCTTTTTACTACTGATAAACCCCAAATCAAAACAAATTCATACGTCTCCACTAAGGATAAAACCAGCAACACTAGAAAGGGCAACGTACGTTTCCGCACGATGATGATGGCCGACGTCAACTAAAACAAACGTTCCTCCCGCCCCCGCTCGAATACGTCCACGCATACCCCGCTGAAAAATGGGTGAAATGGAAACCTTGCCCCGCGCGGCGCTTCCGGCTTGTGATTATTTACGCTAAAAAAGTTCCCCAAATAATCGCTTGCTGTTAACCATAGATAATAAAAAGAACTAGACAATCTTGTCGTAAGGAAAAATTTAAATTTTTTTAAATAAATCAATTCAAAATACTGTTTGTTGTCTAGTTTTGGGAGGGCACTGTCCCGTTGCCCTACCTGTAGCAGAAAGAATTGAAAATACCTGTCGATAGAAGTAATAGAACTTACATAATCTCATGTGGACATTCATCCCAACATAACTTCAATTTGGATTTTGCGTTTTTGTTCGGTAAGAAGCGTGGAGCATCATAATCGAGAAATAATGCTCGTTGTTTGTTTTTCTTGAGAAAATTAATATAGTCACAATGGAATGATTTATAGAAACAAAAGACGTGCGGCGAGGCACAAGTAGGCCGGTCAATGCGCAACGCATATAAGTATGAGATGATGTAAATTCCGTATTTGTAAAAAATATTTATTCCGTATTTGTAAAAAATATTTTTTTCTAAAGAAAATGCTGGTAAATAATTAAACGTTTTTCATATACAGCATTCAATTTAACAGGAAAATATCAAAACATTCCAAAGTCGAAAAAAATTTTAATATGACTTTTATTATTTATAAAGATTAAATCAATAAAAAATAATTTTTTTATCTGAACCTAAATCTTGTAAAAATAGATTTGTGAATGTTACGCAAACACAAATATTAAAAATAAAATATAACTTTTAACATTAATATTATTACTTATTATTAGTCCACAGCACACCGGTCAATTTTTTAAGTGAGTGACATATGGGTGCGAATCATTGACACTTACAAAAGCGAATAAAATAAAGACCAATTAAAAATATTTGAAAGCAAAATAAAACGTAAGATTTCTAGACCAATACAAACAGAAGATGGTTATTGGCAGATACTGATTAATAATGAATTAAAACAGCTAGCTAATGGATGACACAAACATCGTGTGATTAATCAAAAGTAGATTAGTAGATTGAAACATGTACAGGATGTCCCATTTTTGATAGTGTTGAAAGGGAAACTCAGTTATTAAAAAAGATAGAAAACTGGGTATTTCACATAACTGTCCTCAAATTTTGTAGTTTTGAACCTACAACGAAAAAATAAATAATTCGAAATACCAGAAATTCATAATTAGGGCAGATATTTCAATTCTATTAAAACTTTTCTACAGAAAGTTGATTCAGTCAATAAAATGACGTCAAATTTTTGGTCTGTCGAGTCGTATTCGAGATTTCAGAAACGGACTCGGATTTTTTTGTTTTATAACTGGGGTTTAATAAGGACCCAAGACAAGACGTGGACAAGAGATAGTACTTATGTATTGGAAACGAATCCAGTGAGTTAGAACTAGACAATGGACAAGTAATATCTCCATGCTATGAGTATGTATACTTGGGTGTCACATTTGATAAGACAGGAACAGACTGTAAAGAACTGGAAAAAAGAATAGTAAAAGCAAAAAAGGTTATTGGATGTCTTAACAGTATTTTATGGAGCAGAGAGATAAAAAGAATGTAAAATTTAAGATATATGAACAGAGACTTTTCGCGTAACAGAAAAATACAAAACAAAAATGGAAAGTGTCGAAATGGATGCAATAAGAAGATCAATGAGAATATCTAGAACATCACATAAGAAATAAGATCATAAAACAAAGAATGGGAATCGAGGGAAGCATAACGGATGACATCACCAAAAGACAACTGATATGGTACGGCCATGTACAACGGATGAACGACGAAAGATTACCAAAGCAGGTCCTAGAATGGAAACCAATAGGGCGCAAAAAAAGAGGGCGTCCTAAACTAGAATGACAACAGTCAATCCAAAGATCAAGGAGTCAAAAAAATCTGACAGAAGATGATTGTCAGGATCGAAGGAGGTGGAGAATAGGCGTCGGACAGCGTAGAAAAACGTTCTAAACCGACTAAATAAAAAAATAATAATAAGGACCCAATGTAAAACAAAAAATTGACAAAAAAATCTAGGGCCGTAAACTTAATTATTTTTTTCTGAAATCTCGGCTGGAAAAAAACTTTTGTCATATTTTTTTAGGTCTCGAAATTTTATAATACCTGGGTTTCCCATGTTATACCATTTAAAATGGGACACCCTGTACAGAAAATGGGTGAGACAATAACACCAAGAAAACTAATGAAGATGACATCAAGAATATAGGAATAAAGGCGAAGAATTGTACCAGAGAGGGCAGAATGGAGGGCTCTGATTAAACAGGCTAAAACCCAACAGGGGTTGTAATGCCACTTTTAGAAAAAGAAGAAACGAGGAGGCTGACCTACTAGCTAGAATGGGATCATCAGCTGATCCAACGGCATCGCAGTGTCTTACCATGACGACCCTAAAATGAGACTTAAACAGGCGCTCTGGGAACACAGTAAAAAATTTTGTCTACAATGAAAACACGTTCTTTTCTTGAATAAATTGTTTTACCTTAAAACAATTTGTTTTGAATTAAAATATTTCTTTTTAGTTCAACGCAGCGTTTAATCTTGAAATGAGACTGTATTTTTCTTTTTTAATTGTTTTGTTTCAGTATACTCCGTTTGGTAACAAAGCAAATTGTCTTCATATAAGTAATATTTTGCTTCCAGAGAAAACGGCGCCCTAGATTAATTCAGTTCCAATTTATATTATAACAATTTCTGTTTCACATTAAAATTACGAGGCAAGACATTTTTTGTGCTATATCAAGAAAATATTCTCTTGGTGAATAGGAAAGCACAAATTATTTTACTTCAAAGCAATTTGCTTTAATCCAAGACAATTTTTTTACCGTGAAGACCCGGAAGGAATGAGGCAAGCCAAACTCCTTATCGGGGAGGTGAGCGCCTCCAGGGCGAGGTGTTTTCCACACTCGGGAGAAAAGATATGAGACTGGTAACAGGGCCTATAACAGGGCACTGTCGCCTTAATAAACACCTTAGCATTCTGGGAATCGTTGAAGACTCGAAGTGTCGATAGTGTATGGAGGATGAAGATAGCCGCGTTAAGACAGTCGCATTTCGGAGGCTGTGTGCTTAGCCCTAGAGATATTAGAAAGTTTCAACCGAGAAAAATCTGCTCCTTTGCTAAGGCGGCGGAGTTTCAACGCACGGTCCCTAGAATTAAAACGGTCTTCTAATCTTATATACAGGGTGTCCCAAAAGTCCGAGTCCACCCAAATATCTTCTGAACCAATTTGACAGTGATCGATAACATTAAAAGATCTATTTTATGGAGGGGCGGCACACTCAACATTTCATAAAACAGATCTCTTGATACTATCACAAAGTTAACCTATATATTCTGTGATACTATCGATCACTGCCAATTATAGAACTATCTTTAATAGTTCAGAAGATATTTGGGTGGAATCGGACTTTTGGGACACCCTGTAAATATGTCGAATTTTCACGTCACTGGTGGTCCAGCTGATTTTTGGAAACAAAGGTTAGATATCATTTGAACAACTAATATTTTTTGAATTTTTTGAAAACTAAGGCAATTTTCCTACTGTTTTTTATAAAATATCCTTATAAAATAATATTTTTGAGACATACCAGTCGTTATTTTTTTTACCCCGCTTCATTTTTCTTTACACAAAAATTAAAATTCGAAGAAAATAATGTGTTCGTTTCAGCTTCAAAAGTAATCCGCTAACCTACACCTTTGTTTACCTCCCAAGTTCTCGGTTTACCTTTGATACTAAACGATCACATTCAGTTTGACTTGTATTTTAAGTTTTGTGTAATAAAAAATAACGCGGGCTAAAAAAAAATAACGACAATACGCCTAAAAAATTATATTTTATAAGGATGTACTAAAAAACAGTAAAAAAATTGCCTTAGTTTTCAAAAAATTTAAAAAGTATTAGTTGTGCATCATATCTAACTTTTGTCTACAAAAATCAGCTGTACCACCAGTGAATTCGAGATATATAAGATTCGAACACCGTTCTATTCTAGACACCCACCGTGGTTTTAACGAACCCTAATAGCCCATCGCACCGACTCTTTTTTTCGTTACTTAGCCTTAAGTGTTCCTTATTACGTCATGTTATGATTATATTAAGAAACGCTTTAAGCTAAGTAACGAAAAAAAAGTCGGTGAGATGGACTCTAAGTGCATGAAACTCCATTTATTCATTCAAGATAAGGTTCTTTATTCTTTCTCATAAATATATGGCGCAATGCAATGCATGGCGGGAATCCTTTCAGTAAATTAGCGTCATGTCACGGGCCTCACAGCCTGTGTGCACTTCTTTTGTTTATTTATACTGAGTGGACCACCCGGCGTCCAGGACCCCGAGGGGGTCCCATCAATAAACGTTTTGTTGCAAAAAAACACACGTTGCAAAAAAACAACGCTACATACATGCATTTTGCCCTGTTTATTTAATTTTCGATTTGTTTATTGCTCGATAGGTATATGCAGAAAATCTGATATTCCTGCAATATTTATTTACCTAGTATAGAAAACAATTTTAACTTTGAAAAAAAAATGTTCAGGTCCGTATTTAACCAGTTTTCAGCATCGTATAATTTTTTATTACTTGCACTAAAACTTTGGTTAATTTTTAGGATTTTTAGGTATGGTCTATGTGGCCCTAAAGATTTTATTTGTAATCGAAGTTCATATTTCAACGTATTTAAATTTGCACAGTTAATTATGTAATCGACGGTATTTATTTCCATTTTGGAAACAAACGATAACAAAAACAATGACACGCGACCGGCAATGCTTTTTACTATTGACATAGCCCAAATCAAAAGAAACTCATACGTCTTCACTAAGGATAGAACCGGCATCGTGTAGAAGGGCAACGGACGTTTCCGCACGATGATGATGGCCGACTTCAACTAAAACACATATTCCTTCTACCCCCGCCCGAGAACATTCACCCATACCCTGCTGGAAAACGAGTGAATTTGAAACCTTGCCCCGCGCGGCGCTGTAATTATTTAATCAATTAAAAATACTGTTTGATGTCTAGTTTTGGGCGGGCACTGCCCCGTTGCCCTCAGCAGCGCAGCGGTTTCTTAATTAAAAAATTTCCTTAATAGTGCAGTTAATACCCAGATAAAGTTTTGTTTGTGTTAAATGACATACATACAGTTCATATCATTATTTTTGAGACAACTTTTTACAACTTTTTTTCGTTGGCCTATGCTATTTGTTATGGTAAACAGCTGATAACTGTCAAATAGTTATCCCAAATATTTTGATATGGAGTCAGGACTATCAAAACGGACGGGCCACGATCCTCCACTTTGTTGACGTCACATCCGGGGCTGATTTTTTTTTTGATGGTCACCCAAGGCCAACACAAAAATAGAGGCCACGACCCTGAAAAAATCAGCTGTTCTCCCGGGGCTGAATTTTACATTGGGTCTTACGGGAGGTCAGACGTTTTTTTATGATATTTTCAAAATGGCACTACAGATTTCCGCAAAATTTCAGTGAAATATTCTCAGACACCATCCCGATATTCCACCAAAGGTTTGTAAGGAAGCAACATGATTAAAAGGTTAAAATCTTCAAGATGTAGCATTCCTTATTTTGAATTCAAATTACCCGCCATGTACCACATGCCAACTGTTATATTTGACATGTATTTGACTTTGTCATATGTGATTGTCACATTCGCTTCTGCTTTAAACTTAATTTTTGTGTAAGCTAATGAAGCGGCTATGAAAAATTAGGGCTTACTATACATTTTAAAAAATTGTTCTGCCAGAATAAAGTAAAAACAATCTCAAAAACGGCTTTATTTAAAAAAAAATCAAATATCTATGAACTGTCATTCCAACTTCAATATTTTAAAGACAATCAGCTGTGTCGTAACGTGACCATCAAAAAAAAAAATCAGCCCCGGATGTGACGTCAACAAAGTGGAGGATCGTGGCCCGTCCATTTTGATAGCCCTGGGTCACGTTACGTCACAGCTGATTGTCTTTAAAATATTGAAGTTGGAATGACGGTTCATGAATATTTAATTTTTTTTAAAATAAAGCTTGCAGAACAAGTTTTTTTAAATGTATGGTAATCCTTAATATTTCAAAGCCGCATCAATAGCTCACACTAAAATTAAATTTAAAACAGAAGCAAATGTGACAAACACAGATGACAAAGTCAAATACATGTCAAATATAATAGTTGGCATGCGGTACATGGCGAGTAATTTGAATTCAAAATAAGGAATGCTAAATCTTGAAGATTTTAACCTTTTAATCATCTTGGATCCTTACAAAAGTTTGGTGGAATATGAGGATGGTGTCTGAGAATATTTGACTGAAATTTCGCGGAAATCTGTAGTGCCATTTTGAAAATATCATAAAAAAACGTCTGACCTCCCATAAGAACCAATGTAAAAGTCAGCCCCCGGAGAACAGCTGATTTTTTTAGGGTCGTGGCCTGTATTTTTTTGTCGGCCTTGACGGAGTTTATTTCAAAAACTACACCTTCTGATTTGACAATTTGTTCCTCAAAGTAAGTTGACATGAATAAATATATAGATATAAAGGTTTAATAAATTACAATATTTTCGAAAAGCCCATGTATGATGAAAAGTACGGGGTATGGCAGAAATCTGATAATCATTTTTAATTGCTTAAAAAGAGCTTGGCAAGGTGAAATCCGCAGAGCCGCTATGTTTAGTTTTCCATTCAATCCCTTCGAAAATGGGACACGTTATAAATCGGTTTATTTAATAAATAATAAGTTACATGGTGAGTTTTCCCAGTGCGCAGGCAATAAATGTAGTAGTAGTAGTAGTGAGGGAGACCATTTTTGGTCTAGCGACTAGGCACACCCTTCTCGCAAAATTTGATTTGTCCGGACACCATCTGGTAAACTGATGTACCTGCCCCTTAGAATGCAAGTTTTCTTTCTCTAAGAGGGCTTGATTTTGCCTGGCACCTCTTGGTCGAGGGCAGGGATGTTTATACTGCGTAGCAAGTATACACAGTGAACCCACGCTTTTACAGGCCTTCCGAAAGGTGGTCCTGCTACATGTTAGACTTGTATCAATCCAACATCGCTATCGCCCCAGCAGAACTTGGTTATAGACGATAGCCTTTTTAACAAAACAGTACCGGTCGTCGTGAGTTGACTTGAGGAGATTTATGCTGACGTCATCCTGGTACCGACTATTGCACCTGTATCAGGCTCCAGTCATTAAATTACAATATAAAAAAGCAAAAAGAATAGAAAGAAAGGAGTTATTCCATAAAGAAAAACGGCTTTATGTAATATTAAATTAATTAAAACCATCAGATAAAATTCAGTTGGATTTTCTATAAAAAAAAGTTAAAAAGCATTTTACAGCAAAATAAAATTTTCTAAATAAAAAAATTGTGTGTGCTTAAGACCACACGGCAGAAGTGTAAACTTCAACAAGGCGAAATTAATAATACTGGCCTTCATCGGCATCATCATATCGCTCGCTGAATGTTCGTCTCACAGTTAGTAGACTCGAGCCGACTTCACCCGAATGACCGTTACATAGCCGAGCCTAAAGGCTCACTTCAATTCACTGCCCACAAAAACTGCTAAACGCGCCCAAAGAAGTTTACACTTCAAAAAGTTCTAGGCCACCTCTATAAATAACTTTCTAAAATCCCCTCGTAACTAAAAAACTACGAGGTCTATCAAGAAGCAGTTTCAATATTTAAAGACTTCTTGAAAATCGAGCCCAGGATATGCCCACTTGTTTTATCTATGTCGGCTAAAAATACCTAAAACCCGGTTTCCACCTATGGGTGCTCACCCTGATTCAAAAAATGCATCACGTGACGGGACACGGTTTTGCACTTGTTTTAAATGCAGCGTCACATGATGCGTTTTTTAAATCAAAGTGGGCACGCATGAGTGGAAATTAGGCTTAAATCTCCCAAAAAAACACCAAATTTGGCCAACCCTGTATATCTCTCTTCCCTTTTTCATCCCAACGAAGCGAAAAACTTCTTTGAGTTAAACTCGACTTTGGCGTATCTCGTAAGTTGCCTTTGAAGTGTTAATTTCGGCCGGTTACACGAAAAAGACCGACGTCTCAAAACTCCAATTTCTTTCTTGGAGAAAAAAGGAGATTTCCGATCATTGATAATGAAATTATTTAAAAGAAATGGAGATCGAGTACCATCTAAACGTAAATTTAATAACAAATTGTTTGAGAAGTTATAGCATTTTAAACAATTACATACATTTATGTACCTAGCCTGGATTCGAACTCGGATCGTCTGATATATGAAGCAAATGCGCTACTATAAGGACAAAAAAAAATATTTTAAAAATTAAAAAAGTTAAAAGGCCTAACAACACAATGGTTATTCCGAGAAATTCATAAACTCAACGATCTCTAAAACTAAAAACAAACCAAATGTAGGAAATTCTCAAAATAATAATCTGTTGGGTGTTATTAACATTCCATATGTTCAAGGGATTTCAGAAAACATAAGACGAATAGCCAAGCACTATAATATAAAAACAGTATTTTCATTGGGAAATACGATAAGGGGTTTTGTAACTAAAACAAAACCAGAAAATCCCTCAAATAATAAGGAATGTATTTACCAAATCCCATGTGAGTGTGGTAAATCATACTTGAAAACGGTTAAAGATACTTGCTAACCGAAACGTCGTGTTTAAAATAAATAAAAACAATGGAAGTCCGAAATTTTATTTCTGTTTTGTCCTTATGGGACTCCTCAGAACAATGCTTGGTCAATGTGACACCCTTGCTTAATTAATCAGACCGTTTTGTCTCTCATCACGTAACATGATCTCATAATTTATGAGATGAAAAAATTAACAATATAGAATTAGTAACTGGCAATTTTTTTTCTATGACAAGAAATGTGTTTAAAAGTAAATGCTAACAATGTACGAAAATTCAGACTGTTAGTCATCACTTAAAAATTGACCGGTGTACTGTGAACTATAAACTGTGTATCATATAAACCTCAATATTTTTAAATTTTAGCTCACACATATACTATACTATAGTAGTGTGAGCTATGGTGATCCTAATTTTTTCGAGAAAAAAAAAGTTGCTCCGATTTCAAAAATTTTTATATATCTTTGCGTTTCAGAAGATTTTGAAACTTTTTTGTTGCGCCGTCTGTCTGTCTGTCTGTCTGTCTGTATGTCTGTCTGTCTGTCTGTCTGTCTGTCTGTCTGTATGTCTGTAACGACCAACGCGCATAACTCAAAAACCGCTTGGCCGATTTTAATGAAATTTGGTACCTAGGCTGGGTTTTGGGCCGAGATGGTCCCATTTAAAAATGAACAAAATCCACCGAACACAAACCAAATAAAAGGGTGGGGGTAGATTTCAAAAATTAGAGTTTAAGTGAAAATATGGCGTGTGTGATATCAAACGAAAGGTAATTGAGTCTGGAGTTAAACAAAATACATTTTAATTTATTTAAAAAAAAGGGTGGGGGTATATTTCAAAAATTAGAGTTTAAGTGAAAATATGGCGTGTGTGATATCAAACGAAAGGTAATTGAGTCCGGAGTTTAACAAAATACATTTTAGTTTTTGTTTTTTTAAGGGTGGGGGTAGATTTCAAAAATTTGAGTTTAAGTCAAAACATGGATTGTGTGGCATAAAACAAAAGGTAATTTAGTCTGGAGTTGAATAAAATATATTTTAGTTTTTAGTTATATTAGCTCACACGTACACTATAACTATAGTACCTAGTGTGAGCTTAGGGGCCCATATATTGGCAGAGTATTTTCGTTTGGTCTTATTAGCTCACACATATACTATACTATAGTAGTGTGAGCTATGGTGATCCTAATTTTTTCGAGAAAAAAAAAGTTGCTCCGATTTCAAAAATTTTTATATATCTTTGCGTTTCAGATGATTTTGAAACTTTTTTGTTGCGCCGTCTGTCTGTCTGTCTGTCTGTCTGTATGTCTGTCTGTCTGTCTGTCTGTCTGTCTGTCTGTCTGTCTGTCTGTATGTCTGTAACGACCAACGCGCATAACTCAAAAACCGCTTGGCCGATTTTAATGAAATTTGGTACCTAGGCTGGGTCTTGGGTCGAGATGGTCCCATTTAAAAATGAACAAAATCCACCGAACAGAAACCAAATAAAAGGGTGGGGTAGATTTCAAAAATTAGAGTTTATGTGAAAATATGGCGTGTGTGATATCAAACGAAAGGTAATTGGGTCTGCAGTTAAACAAAATACATTTTAATTTATTTAAAAAAAAAGGGTGGGGGTATATTTTAAAAATTAGAGTTTAAGTGAAAATATGGCGTGTGTGATATCAAACGAAAGGTAATTGAGTCCGGAGTTTAACAAAATACATTTTAGTTTTTTGTTTTTTTTAAGGGTGGGGGTAGATTTCAAAAATTTGAGTTTAAGTCAAAACATGGCTTGTGTGGTATCAAACAAAAGGTAATTTAGTCTGGAGTTAAATAAAATATATTTCAGTTTTTAGTTATATTAGCTCACACGTACACTATAACTATAGTACCTAGTGTGAGCTTAGGGGCCCATATATTGGCAGAGTATTTTTTTCTGTGCTCTATTGTTTGTCTGTCTATTTATTTTCTACGAAAGACGAAACTCTTTGCCTTCTATCCCTAGCCACAGAAGAAAGAAAGGCAAGTTAAAGTTGTGTCTGAGGTCATCGGGGTTTGGGGAAAAATTACCTCCAGTAAAGAAAAAAAAAGGAAAAAGAATCTGGACTCCGAACCCAAGATTGGATCCGACGTTACAAAAAACGGCACTTCATTTTATTTTCATTAGAGCAAACGTGAGTTTTTCCGAGTTTGGAGGTCTGGAAAAAGCTTTGAAGGTTTCTTTATGTGTATGTTTTACTTAGAGAAAAGCCACAGGAAAGCTTTGTTAAATCGTGAATTAAAAAGAAAAAAATGTTTTTATTCCTTTTTCTACCCTTAAGTATTAATTAAAAAAGTTTTTTGTGCACAGTAAACCGGTCTATTTTAGCTCACACATATACTATACTATAGTAGTGTGAGCTAAGCTATGGTGATCCCAATTTTTTCGAGAAAAAAAAAGTTGCTCCGATTTCAAAATTTTTTATATATCTTTGCGTTTCAGATGATTTTGAAACTTTTTTGTCGCGTCGTCTGTCTGCGTGTCTGTCTGTCTGTCTGTAACGACCAACGCGCATAACTCAAAAACAGCTTGCCCAATTTCAATGAAATTTGGTACCTAGGCTGGGTCTTGGGTCGAGATGGTCCCATTTAAAATATGAACTAAATCCACCTAACACAAGCCAAATAAAAGGGTGGGGGTAGATTTCAAAAATTAGAGTTTACGTGAAAATATGGCGTGTGTGATATCAAACGAAAGAGTCTGGAGTTAAACAAAATACATTTTAGTTTTTGTTTTTTTTTAAGGGTGGAGGTAGATTTCAAAAATTTGAGTTTAATTTAAAATATGGCTTGTGTGGTATTAACCGGAAGGTAATTTAGTCTGGAGTTGAAGAAAATATATTTCAGTTTTTAATTATACCTAGTGTGAGTTTAGGGGCACATATATTGGCAGAGTATTTTAAGTGATAAGCAACAGGCTGAATTTTTGTAACAGTTTTATTTTGACGAGACCCCCGACTTTTTCCTCTGTAAAAGTTCTTTAAAAAAATGTCTTTAAAGCAAAAAAGATTTGGAGTTCGTTTTTCAAAGCTCAGCGATGACTTTCGGCAAACAAATGGTGATGTACTAATCGGAAGTAACAGTCCTTTGATCTTCCAGAGGAATTGTTGCTAAATGACCTGCTTTTGAGACAAATGGCGCGACCATCTTTTTGGATACACTTCGAGAACAGAAGACCTTTGTGAGCTTTTCTTCACCTTGGAATACCCAAACAGAAGACTGACGTTTATTTTCGGGTTTCTATGAGTAAATCCATGATTCATCACCACTGACAATACTGTACACGTTTTTGGAGTTTCCTGCGTCAAAGCGATCTAGAGTTTTCTGAGAGCAATTGACTCTAGCTTCTTTCTGTTCTTCGGTTAACAGATGCAGTATCCAGCTTGAAACTAATTTTCTTACCCCTAATTCTTCATGCAAAATTTTTTGAATTGTTGTCTTTGAAATCCCCAATGAAGTCAGTCTTGCGATATGTCACGTGTCAATCTTCCATAATGAGCATGCGCACAGCATCGATGTTTTCCTGGGTGACAGCTGTTTTTGGTTTACCTGGCCTTGGATCGTCGCTGAGGCTAATCCGTCCATGCTTAAATTCTCCATATCAACGAGAAAGTGCTTGATTACCGAAAATAGAAATCAACTCGGCAAGGCATTCTTGTTGACATAATTTCCTTTGAAAGTTATAGCCCGGAAATGTTCTCGGTTTAATTCCATTTTTCGACTGATTCGTTAACTTAAAAAGTTCACTGTAGCTATAAAACTATATGTATCGCATTAGCTTGTCTAACGAACTGTCACGATCAGCTGTTTTTCGATCCAAGATGGTCGCCATAGGACAAACAACGCGTTTCCCCATAAGCCGCAATGTTAACAAAAACGTAATTTTTAAAAAAAGTGAAACGATTTAATTTACAACAAAGATGCGGTTTTAAGTATTGAACCTTTGTACACATGGGAAAAATGCGTTTTTCTTTAAAAAAATCAATTGAAGCCAGTAAATCTCAAATAAAAGGGACCATGTTTTGTTCAAAAGTCAGGTTATGTTTTTATTTACTCCAGTTTTTTACTCAGTTTGAATCATTATTATTAGTTTCTGTGCTGTTATGAATTGTGGCAGCTGGGGAGAGCTTGATAATGTTAGTTTTGATGGAATGCCAAGTATTTTGACCTTAAAAAATCATCTTGATTTAAATGAACTAGGTATCAGCTCAAAGAAGGGAAAAGAAAGTGAATAAGTGCTCTATTACCTGACTTAACAGAGGATAAATTGAAATATTCGAAAGTTTTTTGTCAGATTTGTTTTGGATAAATGTGTAACTGCCATTTTGGCAACATTTTCTATTGGGATCTTTTTTTGTGCTTGAGTGGACCTTTTGCAGAAGTGTAACATAGAATTGTGGTAAACTGTAAGAAATATTTCACTATAATTTTTTTACTATTCTAGGCAAGCAACTTTCAAAACTAGAATACAGCAATGATCATGACACAATCATGAGGAGAGACCCATCCTGAATGGATTATTATTTCAAAACGGTTGAAAAATTTTAAAAATGATGGTTGAAAAAAGGGTCTAGAGAAGAAAGAAAAGGAAAACAATATGAGGTTAAAGTGTGAATAGTGAGCTGAACCAAATTTGTACACCATCCTACAGAACTCTTAAATAAACTTTTGGTAGTGTAGCGTCTTGTATAGTGTCAAGTGAAGTCCTGTATCATCAAAGTTTCTTTTTCTTTAATAAATATTTATTTTACAGACCTTAAAACAGTTTACAATAAACTGGTGAATTTGACAATCTCCCTAACTCAAACCTCTTTTTATCTTAAACTATTTTGGTGCAAATTTTCCTTTATTTCCATGCTTTTTGACACCTAAAACTTGTACACCGTAAAATTTGTATAGTATCTGACTGGACCTACTACAAGTCCTGTTGTGAAATTTCTACGGTACTGGTCTGAGCTTATTACCAAAAAAAATTTTTTATGGCATCATTAATAATAGATGGAAAAAAAAGTAATCTTTGTTGACTTTGATGACCACAAGAAAAACAAATAAGTTCTCTCAGATATTTTTTTCAATTTCTCTCAAAAAAACTTGGGTTCTAATACTCCTAATGGGTCATATGCTGTTACGCCCAATTGTAGAGTAGAGTATATATTTATTTGCATAAACTTTTAGATACATAAGTGAGCAAATATTGTTACAAAAAAACAGAAATAAAAGTAATAGTAACAGTAGTAATACAACAGCGAATATTGTACTGTTGTAAAATTTGAACAGTACTTACTGTTGTGAGCTGATGAACCTTAGGTTTGACCGTACTTAAGCCCTATGTATTATAGTTCATGGAAAATCATATGGTGATGTATGGTATGTGAGGCCAATGACAAGGAAAAACTGTATTTTAATTTTGCAAGTTTTTTTTTATATAATGTTTACTTATATTTTTTTAAATAAACATATTTTGTAAAGTACTTATTAGAAGTTTGCTTGACCAACCTCGGTTGGAACTCGTATGTGCATATTGATCTGTTGGACTGACCTACCTATAAGTTGTTCCTCTTTTTCATGTCACTACTGGAGGGTTAAAACAATTAAACTTTGTCCAAACCTAAAAATCATAGTGAAATATTTTTCACAGTTTAACGCTATAGAAGGCCTATTACTTAGCAAAAGGTTTATTCAAGTACAACAAAATATCCTAATAGAAAACCTGAATCTGATGAGAAGAGTTTAGTCTATTTCAATTTCGTCTCTGTTAACTGAGCCTTGAAGTGAGCTCTTTGAATAGAACTACTTTCCCCTACCTTGGGCTGATAGTTCATTGATTCATTGGTCAAAAAACTTCAAAAACCTTTGGGGGGCCCCCAGATGTCTCATGATGTCCTTTATGCTATTTTTTTTGTTTATTCATGAAATATATGGAAAATATCTAAAAAAATATGTGGTTTGGGGGGGCCCGGGCCCCTAGCCCCCCGCCCCCTTGGTGCGCCCATGTAATAATTCAAAATACGTGAAAAAACTAGAAAAAAAGTTAAAAAAACAAAATAAACAAAAACATAACCTACTTTTTTGAAGAAAACATGGTCCCTTTTATTTCAGATTTTCTCGCTTTAGTTTAATATTTTTAAGAAAAACGCATTTTTCCCATATGCACAAAGGATCTGTTCTTAAAACTGATTAATTTTTTAGACTAAAGCTCTTGTCGTTTTTGTAAAATTTACGTTTTTGTTAACATTACGGCTTATGGGAAATCGGTTTGTTTGTCCTATGGAAGACATTTTGGATTTGATCATATGTTTTGTTAGACAGCCCTATTGACGTTTTGAATTTAGGTTAGGTGAAGATTGAGGTTAAGTTTTAGTAACGACATTCGGTCAGTGTCGCCCTCCATGTTCCTATATGCAAAATATAAAAGACAGCTCTCGTATAATGACTAGTGATGTAAATTTCCGTTGGAAATATTTCCATGGAAATGGAAATATTGGAAATTTCCAAAGGTGTCTCGGAAATATCTGAGGGCACGGCAGTGCCTCGCCAAGTTCGCGCGCCGTAACCATCTTTTCTTGAAACATTTCAGCCGATATTTGACCTACCTAAAACTCTACTTCGGAATGAGCTACGAATCTCAAACTTTGCAAATTTATGTATGGCTTCGGTAGTTCAATGTTTAGAATATTTGCGTACAGAGCAAGAGATCCCGGGTTCGAGTCCCGGCCGAAGCAGAAAAACTTTTTTTTTATTTTTCTTTCTTTAATTTGTTTATAGTTTTACCACGGATCACCTAACAAACAGATAGGGAACTCAGGTGGTGGGGGGTGCTACGCGCATCTTTCACGCAGCCTGCCATGTTGGGGTCAACCACTCCAGAGGCGCATTCTGTATTTCAATATTTTTTAAACTTTTAGTACGTGTTGAGCATTCGTGGTGTGTAGATGTGATTTTTGTTGTTGTTGATTTGATATATGTTCTTTTTGATTTTAAACAATGGGAACGGTTTGTGCCTTAAGAGACTGTAAATCCACGCGACGGTATACTCTTAATCGAAGTAATTTTCGATTTCCGCAGAATCCTATAAGGCAAACTTATACATTATTTTATCTTTCGATTTTTTAAAAACTTTTGCCATATCCTATACAAGGTGTTCAATAATTAAATGGCCTATGAGATGAATCTGTAAATGATTTAAGTACAAAGAGTTCTTAAGGACATAGATCTGCAACCCCTTTGATTTCGTTTTTTTTATTTTTTTAATACTTTTGCAGGATTTGTTATATTTATCTCGAATTTAAAAATGCGCCGCCATTAGATCCTAAAAAACAAGATATAAACTATGCTTTGTTTAGAAAGTTTTTGGTGTTTTGTATGAAAAGCTCAGTTTATAGAAAAGGGAAATTTGTAGCTTGATATTTTGATCCTTAAATTAAGCAGAGGTTCACAAATTAAAAGGGTAGGGGACAATTCGCCGCAGCCGATTAACCGCGGCCGATTCGCCGCAGCTGGCTGATTGGCCGCGGCTCGTTTTGCCGCGGGGACATTTTGCCGCCAATCGAATTGCCGCGGGAACAATTTGCCGCAGGGACAATTCGCCGCGAAATTTTTGTTTCATGATATTGTTTTATTTACCTTGACTTCATATAATATTTTTTTATAAAAATAATTCAAACTTTCCAACTATTTATTTGGTGGTAACTATACAATCCAACATTTTTTAATTGGAAAAAATAAATAAAATGACGAATGTAAAATGGCGGTTTTTGCCATTTATGAACCGATATGCATCAAACTAGAAACTTTAGGATCTTTTAGGGCGCTGATTATTATTTTTAACTTAAACTAAAAAAAATCAAAATTGGAACCGACCTGAAACACCCAAATTTCTGAGTTTGATGCATATCGGTTCAAAAACGAAAAAATCCGCCTTGTATTGCCATTTTGATTTTTTAAAATTTAAGTTAAAAATAATGATCAGCGACCTTAAAAATCTTATCAGTCCGAGTTAGATACAAATCCGTCCATAAACGGTAAAATCCGCCATTTTGGATCCGCCATTTTATTTATTTTCCTAATAAAAAAAATGTTGGAAATGTTTAAAAAAAGTTATAATCAAACAAATATATATGAAGTCAAGCTAAATACAACTGTTTAAACAATTCCCAATGGTAACATCATAAAACAAAAAAATCTCACGGTGAATTGTCCCCGCGGCGAATGGGACCACAGCGAATTAGCCGCGGCGAATTGTCTCCTATCCATCTAAAGCGCCCTTAATAAAAAAAGAAAAAAATGCATTATAGCACTAAATTTATTAACATTTTTAAAACAGATTTTTGAGTAATACGTTTCAATATTTTTAGATATTTTGGAATAATTTTGAAACTTAATTATTACCGTTATGGTAATGCATAATTCCACAAAATTTTAATAGTCTGTTATAATTTTTAAGAAACAAACAAAAAATCGAAAAAAATGCTAAGTTTAACACCCTGTAAAAACAAAGAGGTCTAAATGTAATGCGAAAAAAATCTTTGTTTTGACCATTTCCACAACCCCTTAAAGTTTCATGCTTCATTTAAATTAAACCCTGTATAATACACTATTATATAACAATTGGTCAAGAGTTTTTGACACAAATTTGTTATAATTTTTTATTATGCTACTATTTACACTTTTAAGAATACATATAAAACAACAATTTTTTTTAAATATTGGATTTTACTAAGTTTTAAAATAATAATTTACCGTGAAGCAATTTTGTGCTAATTGTAAAGATTATTTGGTCACCCTGTATCTCCTTAAACTTTCAATTTTTTTTAAAAACTAATAAATAATATCTGATTTCAGTAAATTAAGAAATTACTCTACAATGTCAAACTTCTTATATTTAAAATTCACAATTTTACTCCTCTTGAAACTTAATAAATGTTATCCCAATACAACAAAAAAGCAATCAATTTTTTCTTTTTGTGTTTGGCTGTATGCTGGAAACGACAACATGCTAACGTATTCTGAACCAAGAAGAAGACCTCTTTTTGTGCTTCCCATATCTCTCATTCAATAGAACACATTATTTCCATAGTCCCCTACAGCGGACAAGATATAATATTTTTACGCGGCCGAGACTCTAAAATTCATTTTAGCTCCCATTTTTAGCAAAACAAAACTATTTTAATGTTTTTATTGTTTCTGGCAGTAAAAAATATTTTTTCGCATCAACAATCTGAAACATTAATATTTTATGATAAATTTATTTTAGTCCGGCTCTGAGTTTGATTCCCAATGCTCAGCCATCGTTGAATTCTCCGAGATCAAAGACGGCCAGCCGGCTTATTTATCTGTTTGTTAGGTGATCCGTGGTTTTACGTCCTTGTATTATTTGAAATTTGGTATTTGAGAATTATATTGGCAATCGCCCATTGCGATCAGAAATTTTAACACACGAAAAGGTGATCTTATGTTTTCAGACGTTGATAGTTTACGTCTAACTTTTGAGTTTTTCATACCTTTGACAGTGGGAAGGAAGAATTATAGAAATCGGTTTGATGAATTGGTCGAGTTAATACCCTGAGATTCTCTCGTTCTTGTATTGAGACAGCAGAAAAGCTTTTTTCTTATTTTTCTTTCTTTAATTTCACTTGTTGTTTATAGTTTTAGGTCCTTGCATTATTTGCAATTTGGTATTTGCCAAAACCCCCCCTTGAGCATTACGTAATTTAAGGATAGACCCTTATAATCATTAAACTTACTATAGAACAATTTTTATTTCCGATACTATTGAATGTTTTGAGGAAGTAGACTGGCAAGACGATGTTATTGAGTGTGATGCTGATGACAGCGATGAAGATATGACTCTTACTCGACTAGTGGATAGTGTAGTGTTTCAAAAATGAGATTTTTGTTGTACAAATCTGACCTTATTTCTGTATATGGATGATTCTGCCAAAAGTGGGCTATATGGATATCATTTTTGGTCATTGCCTTTAAATAACAGTACAGCACAGTAAATAATTTTGTTTTTTTTTAAATTTATGTAACTAGGTGTAAGCTAAGAAACATTTATTTTCCCGAATTTTAGGAATTATTGCATAAAAATTCCAGAGGGATGAATACCAGAGGAATGAGTTTTTTAATGGTTTTCCAATTTAAATTAAAATCTATTTAGACTACTTAACTTAAGTTTTATATAAACAAAGTTCCTATACTTATAATTTTAAAACAATCAACAAAAAAATCATACTATTGATATCAGTCGAATATTTACTTACCAGAGGAATGATAATTGAAGCGTTCCTTTTGGATTTCTCTGAAAAAAACTAATTTTCTGCCGAAAATAAAAAGATCTATAACTTAAACCAAACTAAAGTTGACATTATCTCTTACAACTTGTCACACTCACAAGTAAATTAGATATCCAGGGCCGTCTCTTTCTCTAGAAATTAACCGGTGGTATTCAAAAATATTGTGTTATTAAAAATGGAGCACGTTGAAAATTGTAAAATTTTCCGGAGAAAATGTAAATTTGGATTTTCAAAAATATGACTGCAAACTTAGGTTTTATCAATTTTTTGATAAATAGTTAAGACTTGGTTAAATATTATTTATTAGGATATTTTTTTTCAATCTGAGTTTTTAATATTTGGTTTGGGACTACACCAGAGGAATGAGGTACTTGCTTTGTAATAAAAAAAATTATAAACTTGCAATTTTCTTTATACATTAAACTCAAATGCTCCATAAAGAAAACATTTTAAATCTTATAACTAAAACTATGCTTCATTTGCAGTCTGTGTTTGAAAAATATGCATTCCTACTCCACAGCACCATTTTTGTAGAATCATCCAAATTTGTTTAAAGAATAACTCCTGATTTGTGTTCATGTATAAGCCTTCTGCGTTTTCCGGTGTTTTGTTGTGATATTATAAATAAATATTTCCTTTTTTCGTATTTTTTTATTATATTATAATTAATATAATTCCGAAAATATATTTCTGGAAATTTTACAACACTAATAATGACTGGCCTAACAGTCGAGCCTCTACTTCCATTAGCGATGATTTAAGTTTGTCTTAAATTCGTAACTGTTAGTTACACTCCAAAAATTTTGTTTAATTTCGCGTGTCATTACCTCGCTAACGATCTTCTTTTATACGCTCCAAATCATAAGTTGTTTTGTTCACTTCTCGCTTTTCTTCGTATTTTTGTATTTTAACTATCTATCGTGCAGTGCTAATCAAAGCAGGGAACGCAAAGGTTGGCATTGTTTTGTCACTTACACGCTTACTGCACACACGTAGGTAGGTACTAGACTACAAGTTAAAAATTTCCGAAAAAAAATCCCACACAAACTCTATTATCAAATATTTAAATAAAATCAACAAACCCAAAATATCGAAGTCCTTAAAAAACCAGATTTATTATAGCAATTATAAAATCGAGATGATTGTGCCCAAATATGGAAAAAAGAAGTAACTAGCAAAAAAAACAAAATTCGTTTTTTGTTACCAGTTAATTTTTAAATTATTTTATATTTTGCGCCCAAATTCAACCTAAAAAAGAAGTAATTTAATTTATTATAATTAATAAAATATTCAATAAAACATTTGCGGCTTTCTGGAAAAACTAAACCTTTTGCTAATTAAAGTCGAATTACCATATATATTTATCGGTTTCACAACGTTCTACGTCTTCCGATACCCAATCTCCACTCGTTTCTGTTTGCCCATAATTCATCATCTAGGCCTCTTATTCTTATTTCACTGTCTATTCCTTCTCTCCAGCTTCTCCTTGGTTGTCCTCGTTTTCTTCGGCCAGTTGATTCCCATTGTAGTATTTGTTTAGGTAGTCTTTCATCATTCATTCTTTGTACATGTCCGTACCACACCAGTTGTTTTGTTCTTATATCATCCACTAAAGTACGTTCACCCACTGTCATAATTTCTCTTATTCTTTGTTTTATAACTCTTTCTCTTTTTGATTTCCCTGCTGCTCTTCTCCAATAGTCTTCTCCGTAGCGGAAAGCATTTTTTTCTGTTCTATCCTTGATTGCCCATACTTCTGAGCCGTATGTAATAATACTTTTTACAATGGTGTTATATATAAGCTTTTTGTTATGTTTTGATATACTTTGGTCCCAAATTATTCCATTTAATAAAGTTATTGCTTTTCTTCCTTGTACGTTTCGATCTTTTATAGCTTTGTCTATTGTTCCGTCAGCTGTAATTTTTGAACCTATATTTATACTCATCACAGGACTGAATTCGCTGCCCGGTATTTAAGATTAGATCCTGTTTCGTTCCACCGACACACATGTACTCTGTCTTATTGAGATTAACCTCTAGTCCCCACTTATTGTACACTTCATTTAGTTTTCGTCATAATCCTGAGCCACTACTATCTAATCATCGGCGAAAACATAAAGTATACAAGGTGGTTTCGTCCAACAGAATTCCCATGTTTTGACATTTTCTCTTCAATACTTTAAGGACTTGTTCCAAGTATATCTTGAAGAGCGTAGGCGAGATACAGCAACCTTGTTTAAGACCTTTATTTACTTGAAAGCCGAATTATCACCAATTTGTTAATTTGCAGATTTCATCTTTCTCTATAATAATGGACAGAAATAATTTTAACCAAGCAACGCACACGGGTGCATGAGACATACGAATATTCGTGTGCAAGGGACGCGGGCTGAACGCGAACGCGAAAATATCACGCGATGCCTCTTTGTTCTGTCTCTTTCATTCCTACAGCGCCAGCGGTCTGAATACGTCTTTCAAGTATTGAAAAAGGCGTCTTATAATAGAAATAAATCACGGTGCCTTTATAAAGATCTTATGCAATAACTATTAGGAAAATATTAGATAAGAAAAAAAAACTCGCGATATTTCCTTGTTCTGTCTCTCTCATTCTTACAGCGCCAGCGGTCTGCAGAATACAACGTTTTTCAAGAATTGAAAAAGGCGCATTATAATAGAAATAAATTACGTCGCCTCTTTACAAAAATCTTATGGAACAACTATTAGGATAATATTAGATAAGAAATGCGCGATAATGCAGTATATGCAATCTTTAGAATAAAAATTACTAAAAAAATGCTTATTTTGAATTTTTTTTTGACTATAGACTGAAACACACACAGAAAAAAAATATATCAAGAGCAATTCTTTGTTTCATTCAAAGAATGGTTTTTCTTTAGGTAAATCAATTTGTTCACGAAAACTTAATCACTTTGATTTGAAATACTGAGTCTCTGCTCAAAACCAGATATACAGCTTGCTTCGAGAGAAGATAATATTCTTGTGAAAATACGATTTCTAGATTTGGTATAATTTTTTTCTGTGCAGGAACTCGGATCTAACAACTGCGTATGCGCCACTCGATAATTCGCTTGGTCGTGTTCGCAATATGACAACGAGCTGCGACGCACGCAGCGCAATTTAACCTAACATTTTCATATTTTTCGTGTTGTTCTGTTCCACGGTCATTAAATAAACCGGTTGTCTGGTAACTCGGTGCCATGACGGCCGTAACGTCAGAGCTACGTCCAGTTTTCCTAGGAAACAGCAGTCAAACGCTGTTTATAGCGTAATTTCGTCTTTTGCCAGGAAATTTTGTACATTTGGGTCTTGTCGTCTTGTAAGTATACCTGTTCTGTGCTTGCTATAAATGTTTTAAAGACTAACTAAAAGAGATTTTAGAAAAAGATGGTTTAGTTTATATTGCAGGATTTTAGCACGAAAGCATCACAATGAGTTCCCTCAACATGCATTCATATGTCATGCCATCTTGGGTGCAAAGCCTTTCTTTTGGAGGTTTAACTGAGCCTTTACCATCATGGAAAGAAAATGTTAACAAAATGGACAAATGGTTCATAAAATTGCATGAAGCCAATTTTAAATTTAAAACAAATATTTCTATTCCATATAAATTGGTAAATTTATTTGTAAAACAAAGAGTGATGATAATAATCAAATTTATAAATACCAAAAAGCAAAATGAATCCACAATAAAACGAAAGCTTGATAATACGGGGACTGATAAGAGTCGAAAAACAGTAAAAAGTTAAAGAAAATGATTTTGTAACTATTCTATAATTAGATAGGTATAGCTTTTTGTTACTTACTACTTTATACTGGGTGTTTAAAGTTAAAAGTCCACCATTGCTAACTTTGTTATTAATAAAAATAGAAAAAAAAATTAGATTGGCAAAATGGTAGAATTTTTGAAAATTATAAAATGCAGCATGTTTAAATTAAAACTGGTTTTATGTTTTTTGAAAAAACTCAAAAATTCAATGTTCGATTTTTTTTTATTTGAGTATCTTAAAGAGCATCAAAAATTCTACTATAGTTTGCCAATTTAAACTTTTTTCTATCTATAATAGTAAAAAAAATTTAGCAATGGTGGACACTCAACTTGAAACACCCTCTATAATGCTCAAGCAGGAGGAAAGGAATATTAGCGTTACAGCCAATGTATTTTTATTATAATTTTTCTTGAAATGCGTCAAGGGAGGATCAAAAATCCTGAATCTTTGCGTTATGTAATTTATGAATGTTCCCTCCCTGTTTTCACCAATGCATGCCCACCCCGATTCAATAAACGCATCACGTGATAGGCCATAGATTTGCACCGCTTTTAAATGAAGCGTCACCTGATGCGTTTTTTGAATTGGGGTGGGCATGCATTGGTGGAAACAGGGACTTACTGCCAATAACTTAAAGTCATTTCAATTTCCTTTCCTTAAATATTTTTGATAGAATTTCTCAAAAAAAAAACTCATTTTAATTACCTCGTATCCACAAAAAAAATCAAGATTGCTTTAGTGTTCGGCAAAAAAAGTTAAAACAATATGAACAAGAGAGTCGAATTAACTTAGGAAAAGTATTTATAATCGTGTCCTGAATCTGATATTTATAAAACTGTTGGAATTTTTATCATAAATTTTTAAATTATTTAATTTTTTAATAAATTTAGGTATTTTTACAGCATCTATCTTTATTTCTCTCATAATATAACGTATAGGTCTCTCTTTATTGATCTAGGAGCTGGCATATTGCCGCGTCATAGGCTGCCGAGTTCTTATTGGCTGGGAGTTACCAGACAACCGGTTTATTTACGGACCGTGCTTCTGTTCAGGCGCTCTTTTGCCCAGCACTGTATAAGAATAGGCTTTTTAAAGAAGATCATTATGCAAATGTTTGACCTGTGCATTCGGTGTGGCTCTGCATACGGGCGCACCGTAATCGAATTCACCTCATCGCCATAACTGTCACTCAAGATGGCGGATGACAAAAGCAGATAACGCGTCCGTCGCGAAACGGACAGGTTCGGCTCTTCGTGACACGATGAGAAAAAAATCGTTGAAGACCAATTAAAGGGACGTTTTTTTAACTTGTTATAAAGGGTGGTCCAAATTGGTCGATTTTGAGAGGTTTAAGGTAAACTGTGCGACGCTTAAAGTTCAAAAAACGTTTAAAGGTAAAAACCGTATGTTGACATATCAAAAAGTCAGTTTATTCTTTTTCTTCCCTTCCCTTCAAAATTGTCCAAATTCGATCACCCTGTACAAAGTGGTTGTACCTTCCCAGCAGCCCGCGCAGCAATGGCTAGAGAAGGTATTGTTTTCGACAAAAAAATGTTTTTGAGATAACGCCGAAAATGTGTTATCTTAATTTCAGGATTTTTGAACCCCCGACCCCTCCCCTCGTAACGCATTGGAGCGTTACGTAATTTAAGGACAGGCCCTTAGCAATATCGGAGTGACGTCCGTCTGTCTGTATATAGCTCCTAAACCGTGGAACCGATTTTCGTGAAATTTTCAGGTAAAACAGTGTTCCCCGTTACCTTTTCTCGTTATATTTTTTGTATTGTTTGTTTTTATTGAAGTGTAAACTTCTTTAGGCGCGTTTAGCAGTATTTTTGGCAGGCTCGGCTATGTAACGCTCATTCGGGTGAAGTCGGCTCGGGTCGACTAACTGTGAGAGTGAGAGGAACATTCAGCGAGCGATATGATGATGCAGGTGAAGGCCAATATTATTAATTTCGCCTTGTTGAAGTTTACACTTCTGCCGTGTGGTCTTGAGCACACACAATTTTTGAAGTGTAAACTTCTTTAGGCGCGTTTAGCACTTTTGTGGGTACTGAATTGAACTGAGCCGTCAGGCTCGGCTATGTAACGTTCATTAGGGTGAAGTCGGCTCGAGTCGATCAACTGTGAGAAGAACAGTCAGCAGAGCAGCGATGCAGATGAAGGACACTCAGAGCAAAATTTATCAGAGTATTTTATAGCCAATTATAATTATGTAAATGGTATTACTTTGTATATTACTTTGTCAATATACAACGCAAAAAATCTTGTATTTCGTATTATTAATTTCGTCTTGTTGAAGTTTACACTTCTGCCGTGTGGTCTTCAGCACACACAATTTTTTTTTATTTTATTGTTTGTTTTTATTTAATATGTATTTTAACTTATTTACTGGTTTTGAAATATTTTAAAATGATCAAATATTGATTGAAATTCTTTATTTAGCACCATAGCTAATAACTAATGAAACACAAAAATATTCCCGCACCCCGTCGTAAAGCATTTTCAAGAAAAGACACATTAAAAAAACACTGGGAGTAACGCAAGACTAAACCTCTCCCCCCTAGACCGTTACGTAATTTAGGAATGGTCCCTTAAACAAAATTTTCCAAACAAGCTTATTAAAAACAAGACAGTTTATGTAAAAAAAAATGAAAACAAAAAAGAAAAAAATATATGCAAAACGATAAGGCCCTTCTGTGCACAATGGCGGTTTTTTAATCAGATTGGCCGGATTTCAGTTTTGCGGACTGACGAGAGAAAATATATCGAAAAAATGCATCTCGAGCACATTTTTTTTCTCAAAAACCCTAAACACTTCCTCCCCATAGTTTTATATTCCATAATTATGTAAAGCAACCAACCCTTTGAAATGCTGTGCATTATAATCATATCTTAAAGACGACTTAACCAAAATGTACAATACACCATTCGAAAGTGAATCTCATTTAGAAATCTAGTGATGTAAATGGAAATATTTCCATGGAAATGGAAATATTGGAAATATTAACAAAATATATTATCTTTCATATTTTGTAACCCTAGGGAGCGTTCTTAAATTACGCCACGCAAAAATTCAGGATTTTTGACCCCCACCTCCCCTCGCGCATTTTCAAGAAAAAACACATTAAAATAACATTGAGTGTAACGCAAGGCCAAACCCCCCTCCCCCCCTTGAGCGTTACGTAATTTAAGGATATTATTAGAATTAAACTTACTATAGAACAATGTTTATTTCCAATACTATTGAAGATTTTGAGGAAGTAGACTGGCAAGACGATGTTATTAAGTGTGATGCTGATAATAGCCATGAAGATATGCCTCTTGCCCGACTAGTGAATAGTGTAGTGTGTCAAGAATGAGATTTTTGTTGAACAAATTGGACCTTATTTCTGTATCTTTGGTTGAAGAATAACTCCTTATTTGTGTTTATGTATAAGCCTTATCTGCGTTTTCCGGTGTTTAGTTATGATTTTATAAATAAATATTCCCTTTTTTCTAATTTTTTTAATAATTCCAATATTTCCATATATTTCCAATGTTTTAGGAAATATTTCCGAAAATATATTTCTCGAAGTTTTACAACACTAGAAATACTGGAAGTTCTCCAATATGTATGGGGTTATTCATCATAAATTTCCCCTCACCTAATTCTTTATGGTAAAACCAAATACGTTAAGAGCATAAATATGGACAGAAACGAGTATTTATGATATGGAACATACCCATGCATTCTCACACGCGATGCTTGAAGCCCCATTTAATTCTTAATGTTCCTTTTTCGGGTAGACCGGATTTCGGTTACTGCGCATGTGTCAGTTTTGATGGTTTTGGAACATACTTCGTTACGTCACTACATTATTTGAGAATTGTCAAAAATTTAAGGTTACGTCTATTATTTTTTTTCTAAAAACTAGTTGATTGGGTGAAAAATTTATAAAATTATGGATTAAAATTGTAGTTTGTCTAAAATAATTGTGCAGAATAGGGTGTTTGACCGTAGTAAAAAATAAATATATATTTATTTTTAGATATCTCTTTAGGTCTTGGGAATGCTAAAAACAAACTTTTTTGTTTAATTTTTTATCAAATTCATAGTTATTTTAATTAAATAAATAGCCACGTGATTCAAAACAGGCGGTCTACCAATCAGCTGCGAGTGACGTCACAAAACAGTAAGCGCCTCGAACAAACTTATTTTCTGTGGTATTTTCTTATGGATGGAAATATTTGCTTTGGTTTAAAGTGTGAATTATCGTCCTAAATTAGATTTTATTTTGTGTTTTGCTTATAAAAAACATTTTCAATGAAATGGTTCATTTACTGCTGTAGGCACATGAGTAAATAGTTTTTCAGGTGTTTTTATGCTAGTATTCGAACACTGAGACACTACACACCAGTTATAGGACATTTTTTTACATAAAAAACAGTAAAAACACAGACCAAAAACAAATAAACACACACATGCCGTGTTTCTGTCCGTGCGTCTACTGCGCTGTGACGTCATTGCAACGCCATGCTAGAAATGAGCGTTTAAGCGGCAAATTCAAATCGGAAATTAGAAAACTTGATTTTAAATGTAGTCATGATAAAATATACAATTTTTTTGCGTAGCAAATTAAGGCTCTATGTATCATTCTAAACTCTTTTCTAAAATTTGTCAAAAACCCTATTATTGTGGACACCATGAAGAGTCTGTAATGGTATTTTTTATAACCACTCTGAACTTTATAAACAAATAATAAAGAAAAATACAAGTACTTGCCTATGGAATGGCACTCCCTTACGTCTCCCGGACATCTTTCCACAAACCGCACGTTTTACGTGAATTATTTCCCATTTTTCACAGAAAAAAAACATAATTTTATACGACAAACGCACAATACCGCAAAATGTAAATAAACAACAAATACAGCGTCCATCCACACAGCAGCTAAATATTTTTAAAAGTAATCAAATTCCTCAAAAGTAGTTAAGTTACTAAAAGTAGTTAAAACCATGTACTTTACTACTTTTTGAAGTATTTTCTGCGATTATTTTATGCAGCATAAAACTAAAATGCTGCGGTGGACTGACTGACCATTTAAATTCGCTACCTACGTATGGCTTGTAATTAAAAAAGTAGTTAAATTTTTAACTACTAACTACTAGTTAGTAATTTAACTACTTTTTTGATAAAGTGGTAAGCGAGGGTTGAACAGCTAACCCAAAATGTGTACACCGATTGTGAAAATCCACAATCTTTTGCTAAGATTGTGAGGGATAGCGGTAAGATTGTGAGCATTGACTTCTATACCCTACGGGTAGACCCGGCATGGGCCAAAATTGCCATTATATCAAGCTTTTATCGCAATTGACCAAATACAAGTAAGAATTTAATGAGCAAAATAGGGATGAAAATAGAATTTCGGTTTGGTGAGTCCGGAAACATGCAACATCGCAAAAATATTCTATTTGCTTGTCTTGGATAAAAAAGGGCAGTGGCGGCGCAAAATAAAAATTTTGAATTCCACTAGAATTTTTTTATCAACAATTTTCTGTTTGAATAATAAATAATTCATGAATACTTACTTGTGTGTGTTTACAAAATTCTCTTCAGTAAAAAAAAAGAGTAAAAAGAATTTCTAAGCATGCTAAGTGCAGTGGATGTATTAAAATTATTGTTTTCATCTTAGAACTTTACAAATGTTGTACCTTCCAGGTAAAATATTTTCTTTCTTTGAACAAGGGTCTTCTTCAACTCTTCTTTTCTTGGGTGGACTACAAGTTATGCTCGAGTCAGATGAAATTTCGGAACTAAAAATTTCAATTCGGAATGGGACAACCGGGCGCCGGGCCAACTCGGCGCCGCCAACAGGGCGCCACGCCGGGCCTAATGGGCGCCGGGCCAACTCAGCGCCGGACTATTTTTTTTTCGATAAAATGTGCAGATAAAAACAAAATAAATATGTTATTTATACAAAACTTTCAACATCTATTAAGTCGAGTGTTGAAATTTGGTAGGTGTAGTGTTCTGCGACTTGAAACACCGCCAAGTTCCATATTCGATACATATCGATGCATAAATAAGAAAGTCCGCCATTTTGGATGCGCCATTTTAATTGTTTAAAGTTTGTTTTTCATCTGCACATTTTATCAAGAAAAAATATTTTAGTCCGGCGCCCAGTTGGCTCGGCGTCAAGTTGGCCCGGCGCCCAGTTGGCCTGCCGCCCAGTTGGTGGCGCCGAGTTGGCGGCGCCCAGGTGTCCTAGACTGCAACACATTTCAGGGGTCTGGTACGTTTTACCACCTTTCTTAAAACTACGAAGTTTTTTGAAAAATGATAATTTTAGACCATTTTATAGTGATTTATAAAACAAAAATTGCGGACTATCGTTGATTTTGTTAAAAAAATTGAAATTGAAACATTCTTAAAACCCCATTAAAACCCATACAAATTGCTACAAAAGAAGCATTTTCTCATTTCAAACTGAAACAAAACGGTCCCTGACGTCTATCAGCTGTCAACAAAAACTTGAAGTAACTAAGGTCACTGATCGAGATCGGGTCAGTTTTTTTGGTCCTTTTATGAAAATGCACAATTTTTAAAAAAGCATGAAATTCAAAACAAAATCAAGAAAACTATGATTCCTACATTTTTACAAATAAAAATTAGTTTAATTGAACATTATATCAATTTTTATTCCTTAAAACACTAAAAATTAATAATTATTTACTTTTTTAAAATTTATCGAAGGTCTAACTGAACAAAAGCAAACTGAACCCATCCGTATCGAAATGAACCAAATCAAACCGAATCTAACGGTTCGGTTTGGTTCGGTTCGATTTGCTTAAACTGAACCGAACCTAACCGAATATAGCTAAACCTAACCTAAACAATCCTAGCGGAACCTAACCGAACATACTCAAACTGAACCAACCTAACCCAACCTAACCCAACCTAACCCAACCTAACCCAACCTAACCCAACCTAACCCAACCTAACCCAACCTAACCCAACCTAACCCAACCTAACCCAACCTAACCCAACCTAACCCAACCTAACCCAACCTAACCCAACCTAACCCAACCTAACCCAACCTAACCCAACCTAACCCAACCTAACCCAACCTAACCCAACCTAACCCAACCTAACCCAACCTAACCCAACCTAACCCAACCTAACCCAACCTAACCCAACCTAACCCAACCTAACCCAACCTAACCCAACCTAACCCAACCTAACCCAACCTAACCCAACCTAACCCAACCTAACCCAACCCAACCCAACCCAACCTAACCCAACCTAACCCAACCTAACCCAACCTAACCCAACCTAACCCAACCTAACCCAACCCAACCTAACCCAACCTAACCCAAACTAACCCAACCTAACCCAACCTAACCCAACCTAACCCAACCTAACCCAACCTAACCCAACCTAACCCAACCTAACCCAACCTAACCCAACCTAACCCAACCTAACCCAACCTAACCCAACCTAACCCAACCTAACCCAACCCAACCTAACCCAACCTAACCCAACCTAACCCAACCTAACCCAACCTAACCCAACCTAACCCAACCTAACCCAACCTAACCCAACCTAACCGAACCTAACCCAACCTAACCCAACCTAACCCAACCTAACCCATCCTAACCCAACCTAACCCAACCTAACCCAACCTAACCCAACCTAACCCAACCTAACCCAACCTAACCCAACCTAACCCAACCTAACCCAACCTAACCCAACCTAACCCAACCTAACCCAACCTAACCCAACCTAACCCAACCTAACCCAACCTAACCCAACCTAACCCAACCTAACCCAACCTAACCCAACCTAACCCAACCTAACCCAACCTAACCCAACCTAACCCAACCTAACCCAACCTAACCCAACCTAACCCAACCTAACCCAACCTAACCCAACCTAACCCAACCTAACCCAACCTAACCCAACCTAGCCCAACCTAACCCAACCTAACTTAACCCAACCTAACCCAACCTAACCCAACCCAGCCCAACCTAACCCAACCTAACCCAACCTAACCCAACCTAACCCAACCTAACCCAACCTAACCCAACCTAACCCAACCTAACCCAACCTAACCCAACCTAACCCAACCTAACCCAACCTAACCCAACCTAACCAAACCTAACCTACCTATTGTTAATAAATATAGTAAAAGTTGTTAGGTTTATGTCCAGGGTGTAACCATTGTCCATAATCGTCGGAAATCGAGTTAGGATTAGTGTATGCGACCATAAACATTGAGTGGCGAGTGAGTGTTTGGTCTTCAATTTTTTTAGGGAAATTTTTCAAAATCTTTTTTTGGGCACTCTGGGCACCCTAATAAACCGTAATCTGGTCACCCTAATCCATCGCAATCAAAGAAAATGGGTAATCGAAGTGTCACAAATTTTTTGTTGGTTTCTATTCTTCTTTTATATTATGTAGGACAAAATTATTAATTAAACTAAGTGACCTTATTAAGTAAGACAGCATGATAGTCAAATGACATTAGAAGGACATAAACATATGATACCGGCCTGTAGACCGGTCGCGGTGGTCATATAATAATAAATATATACTTTCGCGATGAAAGACCAAAATTTAACTTAAAATTACTGTAAAGTCCGCAAAAAACATTAAATTTATCGAAATTTATAAAAACATAGATCAGTGTGTGTAACAATTCATCAAGATGTATGAAACTCGACCGTGACATGTCAAAAGTTTGGTTCGAAAAAACAAAAACAACTGGATAAAAATCGGTATGTAAGCATTTAAAAAGAAATCATTTTTAAGAAAATCAAATACTTTTTGTTAATTTTCATGCAATGCAAAAAAAAGTGCGGAGAAGTGACACTTTCTGAATCAAAATGTGTGAGGGTAAAATCGCACGGTCGCAGAAAAAACTATCTATCGTGACGCTACTGAACTTTCTCGTGTTTTAGGAAAAACTATCCGTCAAGACGACTTACCCATGAAATGTTGTTTTTTTATGGATTTTTTTTCTTCTTTTGCACAAAAAACAATTTTGGACCATGTTTAAACTCAAATAGTTACTTCTAAACTTGTTTTTAAACGTTTTAAGATTTCTTTTTGTAATATTCCCGAACAAAATCGGGGCGGGGGGGGGGACGACGAACCCCCCACGCTACGCCACTGGGACTGTGGTAAGATTGTGAAAGATTGTGAGGGATTGTGAAGGACTGTGGTAAAATTGTGAGGGATTGTGAGGGATTGTGGTAAGATTGTGAGTGATTGGGACGGACTGTATAAAGATTGTGAAGGATTGTGGGAAGATTGTGAGAAATGTGTACACCGATTGTGAGAGCTATTCACCCCTCGGTGGTAAGTAGTTATACTCCACTACTTTTTTCAAGTAATCTGCCCAACTCTGCTTACAACCAACCAAAATTAAACCATGGGGTGGTATCACTTTCGCGTTATTCAGCAAGCCATAATTTAGTAGCACCACATGTGCATACGGAAAGGTTTAATCTTTCTTTCTGTCTACTTTTTTCAATTTTGCTTACTTTTTGGAAATTCAGATAGGTAAAGACAAACAGCCGCTATAAAGATCAAACTAAATTATCTTGCAAATTTGTATCATCACGATCTTTTAATAACCCACCAACCACTAGAGGTGTTGATTTTCGTTACTTTTGAATACTCGTTACTAATCGTTACTCGAGTACTAATAAATCATTTTATACATTCGTTACTATCGTTACTTTAATTACTGTAACTGTATTCAATTCAATCATACAATTAGTGCAAAATTCTCGGACTGTCGTTAATTCGAACATTATTTACTTGTAGGTATATTTTTCTTGTTCGTATTATGAAAATATTTAATTGAAATTTTCAAAATGCGGGCTAAAATTTAAAAAATAAAGGTAGGATTTACGTAGGAACTGTTCTGTGTACAACTGTGTTTTAAAAATCTAATGCCTTACATACAAAGAAATACATACTTAAAATCTAAAAGTAAATAAAAATAGAGACAAAAATAACAATCTTAGACGAGACCTCAAAAAATAGACAAAAAAATTACATTTTACAAATATCATTTAAATGCGTTAGTTACTTAAGTTTTCATAATTACTCCCTGATTTTGGATTACCGACTTTCGAGTGATTACTGAGTACTAAAATAATCGAAGGAATCAAAGTACCTAATCAAAGTAACGAAAGTAATCATTTAATTTTCGGATCGGTATTCGTTACTCCGTTATTTGTCGAGTAACGAGTACTCGAGTAACGAATAGTTACTTTTTCAACACCTCTACCAACCACCCAATTTTTGTTGATAAACTGTATAGTTTTTAAAATATGAATTTTCAAAATTTCGCCATTTTGGTCTTATGGGATTTCCTACTCTAAAATTCGCTAAAGGACGTTTTTCCGAATCTTAACTCAGGGAGTGGTTTTGTCGCATTGCTATGGCCCCACAATACGGCAACTCACTGCTTTTGTTAAAAAACTGTATAGTTTTTGAAATATGAATTTTCGAAATTTCGCCATTTTGGTCTTGGGATTCCCCACCCTAAAATTTGCTAAATGACGTTTTTTCGAATCTTAACTCAGGGTATGATTTTTTCGCATCACTATGGCCCCACCAACCTGCAACTCGGTGCTTTTGTTGATAAACTATATAGTTTCTGAAATATGAATTTTCAAAGTTTGACCATTTTGGTATTATGGGATTCCCTACCCTAAAATTCGCTAAATGACGTTTTTTCGAATCTTAACTCAGGGATTGATTTTTTCAAACCTCTATGGCCCCACCATATTGCAACTTCGTGCTTTTGTTAATAAACTATATAGTTTTTGAAATAAGAATTTTCAAAGTTTGGCCATTTTGGTCTTATGGGATTTCCTACTCTAAAATTCAATAAATGACGTTTTTTTGAATCTTAACTCAGGGATTGGTTTTTTCGGCCTCACCATACTGCAACTCGATGCTTTTGTTGATAAACTGTATAGTTTTTGAAATATTAATTTTCAAAATTTCGCAATTTTGGTTTTATGGGATTTCCTTTTCAGAATCTTAACGCAGGGTGTGGTTTTTTCGCATCTCTAGGTCCCCACCATATCGCAACTCGGTGCTTTTGTTGATAAACTTAAAGTTTTTGAAATAAAAGTATATTTTTTTCTCTTTTACTTCTCTCTTACATACATTAAGCACATCAACCAGTCTATGAATCCTATAGCTTTTAACCATGGTGTATAGAAATGAGCAAACTCGTGAGCAAATATAAGTCGGAAAGAAGCGAGATAAATGCTGATATAGTTATAGTGTACGCACCCTTTTTTTAAAACAAACTAAAATGTATTTTTTTAAACTCCAGATTCAATTACCTTTCGTTTGATATCACACAGGCCATATTTTCACATAAACTCTAATTTTTTTAATTTACCCCCACCCTTTTATTTGGCTTGCGTTTTGTGGATTTTGTTCATTTGGGGCCATCTCGACCCAAGACCCAGCCTAGGTATCAAATTTCATTAAAATCGGGCAAGCGGTTTTTGAGTTATGCGCGTTGGTTGTTACAGACAGACATACAGACAGACAGAGCAACCAAAAAGTTTCAAAATCCTCTGAAACGCAAAGATATATAAAAAAATTTGAAATCAGAGTAGTGTGAGCTAAAATTCAACAAAGAATCGAATAAAATCAAAATGAATAAAAACTGAATATTTAAGTAGGTTGGAGGCCCGAATGCATTTTTGAGGTTACATTTCCTTCCTACCAATTGTGAGCGAAAACTGAACTTGGGAAAAAGGAAATTTAAATACCTATGAAAAGATGAATTTTAAGACAGTATAAAAACCGTAAATCCGAGTAGAAACCTAGGATCTCACTTTTTTTTAAATGACTAGATACAGAAAATCAGTTGTTTTCTTAGCTCATACTACTACTATACGATTATAGTAGTGTGAGCTATGGTGATCCTAATTTTTTCGAGAAAAAAAAAAGTTGCTCCGATTTCAAATATTTTTATATTTCTTTGCGTTTCAGATGATTTTGAAACTCTTTTGTCGCACCGTCTCTCTGTCTGTAACGACCAACGCGCATAAGTCAAAAACCGCTTGCCCGATTTAAATGAAATTTGGTACTAGGTTGGGTCTGGGGTCGAGATGGTCCCATTTAAAAATTAACAAAATCCATCCAACACAAGCCAAATAAAATGGTGGGGGAAGATTTCAAAAACTAGAGTTTATGTGAAAATATGGCGTGTATAAGATTATCCGAAAGGTAATTGAGTCTGGAGTCAAACAAAATACATTTTAGTTTATTTTACAAAAAGGGTAGGGGTAGATTTCAAAAATTAGAGTTTAAGTGAAAATATGGCGTGTGTGATATCAAATGAAAGGTAATTGAGTCTGGAGTTAAACTAAATACATTTTAGTTTTTTTTTAAAGAGAGGGGGTAGATTTTAAAAATTAGAGTTTAAGGCAAAACATGGCTTGTGTGGTATCAAACGAAAGGTAGTTAATTAAGTCTGAAGTTAAATAAAATATATTTCAATTTTTAGTTATATTAGCTCACACATACACTATAACTATAATATGTAGCATGAGCTTAGGTGTCCATATATTGGCAGAGTATTTTTATCAATCAATTCATTAGTTCAATCACCAAACATTTGTAAGAATAAACTATTATTAACAGGTTAAAGATACTGGTAATATAAATTACAGCATACACTTTTGAAATCTTTTCATTAGATTAAAATTTAATTAATTTAACAAATGATCCTCCCGACCTTCACCATGTTAAAAAAATAAATACAATACCAAAATAAATTTTTAAATATTTACATAGCTTGCAATTAGCACGAAAAAAACATTAAACTATTCTCTGTTATATTTTATCCACAACTTATCCTTTTATCACATGTAATATATTATCATACACTATAGTTTCCATACCTGTTCCTGGAACAAAATTTTTAACTTTTAAAAAGCCAAAATTGAAAAGTCTTGTTCATATGGGTAACATTTTAAAGGAAAATTTCTTGTTTTGTAGCTGGATAACTAAAGTTCTGGTGCAGGCAGTTGTTGTAGTGATAATGTTTTTTGTCTTAAAGACGTAATTGAAAAAAGGAGTGCCAGAAAGCATATGATACCGTTCCAGTAGAAAAATTATAAACAAACTAATATGATTCATACATACATAAAAGCGATAAAAAACTAAACAAAGGGTCAAAATCTAAAATTAAAATTGAAAATCGAGTTTCAAAAGAATTCCTGGTATCGAAAGGCTTAAGACTTAAGGATGTTGTATCTCTCCAACTCTTTTTAAAATATTGTATATCACAGTAGCTCTAAAAAACTGAAAACGTAAAGTACACGTCATAGGAATACAACTTAACGACCGATTCACCATATACACACTACAATTTGCTAAAGACCAAGTAATTGTAGCTAATGATAAAGAAGACATGGAGTATATGATGAGAAAGTTAATGGAGGACACCAAAAGTGGGGATTAACAGTGAACGTGGACAACACAGAGTACTTATGTATTGGAAACGAATCAAGTGAGTTACAACTAGATGATGGACAAACAATATCTCTGTGCAATGATTATGTATACTTGGGTGTCACATTTGATAAGACAGGAACAGACTGTAAAGAACTTGAAAAAAGAATATTAAAAGCAAGGAAGGTTATTGGATGTTTTAACCGAACCGAACCGTACATACATATACAGGATGTTCAAAGTTAAGTCGGCACTATTACTACCTCTGTTAATATTAGAACTATGGGGTCGGAAAAATAAACAAAGTTATGATAGGTATTAGCTCACACATATACTATACTATAGTAGTGTGAGCTATGGTGATCCTAATTTTTTCGAGAAAAAAAAAGTTGCTCCGATTTCAAAAAATTTTATATATCTTTGCGTTTCAGATGATTTTGAAACTTTTTTGTTGCGCCGTCTGTCTGTCTGTCTGTCTGTATCTCTGTCTGTCTGTAACGACCAACGCGCATAACTCAAAAACCGCTTGGCCGATTTTAATGCAATTTAGTACCTAGGCTGGGTCTTGGCTCGAGATAATCCCATTTAAAAATGAACAAAATCCATCGAACACAAACCAAATAAAAGGGTGGGGGTAGATTTTAAAAATTAGAGTTTATGTGTAAATATGGCGTGTGTGATATCAAACGAAAGGTAATTGAGTCTGCTATTGAACAAAATACATCTTAATTTATTCAAAAAAAGGGTGGGGGTATATTTTAAAAATTAGAGTTTAAGTGAAAATATGGCGTGTGTAATATCAAACGAAAGGTAATTGAGTCCGGAGTTTAACAAAATACATTTTAGTTTTTGTTTTTTTAAGGGTGGGGGTAGATTTCAAAAATTTGAGTTTAAGTCAAAACATGGGTTGTGTGGTATCAAACAAAAGGTAATTTAGTCTGGAGTTGAATAAGATATATTTCAGTTTTTAGTTATATTAGCTCACACGTACACTATAACTATAGTACATAGTGTGAGCTTAGGGGCCCATATATTGGCAGAGTTTTTTTTCGCTGCTTTCGATGGTGACAAAAGAAAAAAGATCAAATTACGCATAGGTGAGTTATGGTTAAAAATACTCTGCCAATCTATGGGCACCTAAGCTCACACTAGGTACTTTAGTTATAGTGTGAGCTAATATAATCAAAAACTGAAATATATTTTATTCAACTCCAGACTCAATTACCTTTCGTTTGATACCACACAATCCATGTTTTGACTTTATTAATCTACCCGCCACCCTTTTGAAAAAAACTAAAATGTATTTTGTTTAACTCCAGACTCAATTACCTTTCGTTTGATATCATACACGCCATATTTTCACTTAAACTCTAATTTTTGACATCTACCCCCACCCTTTTTTTAAAAATAAACTAAAATTCATTTTTTTTAACTCCAGACTTAATTACCTTTCGTTTGATATCACACACGCCATATTTTCACATAAACTCTAATTTTTGGAATCTACCCCCACCCTTTTATTTGGCTTGCGTTCGGTGGATTTTGTTCATTTTTAAATGGGACCATCACGGCCCAAGACCCAACTTAGGTACCAAATTTCATTAAAATCGGACAAGCGGTTTTTGAGTTATGCGGGTTGGTCGTTACAGACAGACATACAGACAGACATACAGACAGACAGACAGACAGACAGACAGACAGACAGCAAAACAAAAAAAGTTTAAAAATCATCTGAAACGCAAAGATATATAAAAATTTTTGAAATCGGAGCAACTTTTTTTTTCTCGAAAAAATTAGGATCACCATAGCTCACACTACTTATAGTAGTAGTGTGAGCTAATACATTTTTTAAATGGGACACCCGGTATACAGTAACGCCAATGGAAAGAAAATTCGGTTTTAAACAAAAGTTATAATATGACTTCTTCTTTCTAAGTCAAAAATAACAAAGTTATTAACAACTGTCCTAAGTATAGGGGCTATGGGCTTTGGTTTTTAAATCTATCGAAAGCTTTCTGCCTTTGTTTAGAAAATTATTAATAGGAACATTTTCGGTGAGTTAAAATAACAGAAAATTTGACAGCTGTTACCGTTTTGTTACGAAGAATATCGGCAACATTCGGGGCAAAAAATATAGATTTTGGAACACTAAAGATAATATAACACAAACGTTAATTTAGTAGTGTCACACTGCTACATCTTTTTGTTTATTTATATTTGTTTAATTATTTTTATTACATTTATGGCTTTTTACAAACCAAACTACCGAATTTTAGTAAAAAATTCGACTGCATTAAAAAAAACATACAAAACTAACCTTAAAAAATAACGGTAACATTAAAGGGCGGTCACCGTAGGTACCGGGCGCCGTTACCGTACATAACAAAAAAGGAGAGAGAAGCTGCTAATGCGGAGACTCAGTAATAACAATAACGTTAACATAGTGTAAATAAAATATTTCTTCTTCTTCTCCTGTACGCGTCGTTCGACTTTTCTTTTAATCACCACCGTTACCAGTGGAAAAAAGAATACTACTTTGCTTATTTAACCGATCCTCTAACTCTAAAAATAACAAAGTTAGCAATAGTGCAGACTTAACTTTGAACACGCTATATATTGCTTAAACTTTCTAATAAACTAAACCGAAAATTCTGGCATTTTCAGTGTCAGAATAACGGTAACATTCAGGGCAAAAAAGATAGATTTTGGAACACTAAAGACAACATAAGACAAACGTTAATTTAGTCGTCTCACACTCCTTCACCTTTTTGTTTATTTATATTTGTTTAATTATTTTTATTACATTTTTGGCTTTTTACAAACCAAACTACCGAATTTTAGTAAAAAATTCAACTGCATTAAAAAAACAATACAAAACTAACCTTAAAAAATAACGGTAACATTAAAGGGCGGTCACCGTAGGTACCGGGCGCCGTTACCGTACATAACAAAAAAAGAGAGAGAAGCTGCTAATGCGCAGACCCAGTAATAGAAATAACGTTAACATAGTGTAAAATACGCGACCCAAAATGTCTCTAATATCTTTTTATTTTTGGCTCTAGGAAAAAATGTTCAAGGACAACTTTTGTTTAAAATTAAATTGGCAGTACTGTATACCGGATGTCCCAGGGAGAAAAATCCTTAAATATTTTACTTTTTACTACTCCTGTACGCGTCGTGCAACTTTTCTTTTAATCACCACCGTTACCAGTGGAAAAAAGAATACTACTTTGCTTATTTAACCGATCCTCTAACTCTAAAAATAACGAAGTTAGCAATAGTGCAGACTTAACTTTGAACACGCTATATATTGCTTAAATTTCCTAACAAACTAGACCGAAAATTCTGGCATTTTCAGTGTCAGAATAACGGTAACATTCAGGGCAAAAAAGATAGATTTTGGAATACTAAAGATAACATAACACAAACGTTAATTTAGTAGTCTCACACTTCTTCATATTTTTGTTTATTTATATTTGTTTAATTATTTTTAATACATTTATGGCTTTTTACAAACCAAACTACCGAATTTTAGTAAAAAATTCGACTGTATTAAAAAACAGTACAAAACTAACCTTAAAAAATAACGGTAACATTAAAGGACGGCCACCGTAGATACCGGGCGCCGTTACCGTACATAACAAAAAAGGAGCGAGAAGCTGCTAATGCGCAGACTCAGTAATAACAATAACTTTAACATAGTGTAAAATACGCGACCCAAAATGTCCCTAATATCTTTTTATTTTTGGCTCTAGGAAAAAAAGTTCAAGGACAACTTTTGTTTAAAATTAAATTGGCAGTACTGTATACCGGATGTCCCAGGGAGAAAAATCCTTAAATATTTTACTTTTTACTACTCCTGTACGCGTCGTGCGACTTTTCTTTTAATCACCACCGTTACCAGTGGAAAAAAGAATACTACTTTGCTTATTTAACCGATCCTCTAACTCTAAAAATAACGAAGTTAGCAATAGTGCAGACTTAACTTTGAACACACTATATATTGTTTAAATTTCCTAATAAACTAAACCGAAAATTCTGGCATTTTCAGTGTCAGAATAACGGTAACATTCAGGGCAAAAAAGATAGATTTTGGAATACTAAAGATAACATAACACAAACGTTAATTTAGTAGTCTTACACTTCTTCATCTTTTTGTTTATTTATATTTGTTTAATTATTTTTATTACATTTATGGCGTTTTACAAACCAAACTACCGAATTTTAGTAAAAAATTTGACTGCATTAAAAAAACAGTACAAAACTAACCTTAAAAAATAACGGTAACATTAAAGGGCGGCCACCGTAGGTAACGGGCGCCGTTACCGTACATAACAAAAAAGGAGCAAGAAGCTGCTAATGCGCAGACTTATAAATAACAATAACGGTAACAAAGTGTAAAATACGCGACCCCAAATGTCCCTAATATCTTTTTTATTTTTGCCTCTAGGAGAAAAAGTCTCGGAAAAATTCCAAGGACAACTTTTGTTTAAAATTAAATTGGCGGTACTGTATACCGGATAAATAAAAAATACTAAAACTTTGCCTATTTAACCGATCCTCTACCTCTAAAAAAACGAAGTTAGCAATAGTGCAGACTTAACTTTGAACATGCTCAGTGGCGTATATAGAAAAAAGTTTTGGAGTGGGCCAGGCACCCCTGGTATTTTATGTTTGTATTCATGAAAAATGTGGAAAATATCTAACAAAATCTTAGCTTTGGGGGGGGGAGGCCCCCGGGCCTTCCCTTATATACGCCACTGAACATGCTGTATATATTACTAAAGCTTTCTGATAAACTAAACCGAAAATTCTGGCATTTTCAGTGTCAAGCTTTGACCTTGACTCTAATTAGTTAATCATTATGTATACAGATTATGGTTCGTTATTTTATACAGAATTCATTTTGCATACTTTATTTGTAATAAACATTAAAAAAAACCGATTTAATAATGTTCAATTTCATCTCGATACATTATAATTTAAATAATAACATTGCAAAAATTCTTAGTAAAAATCGTTTTTTTTGTAGGTTAATTTATTAATTTTTACCCAACTGTTATGTCAATAAGTTAACAATAGTGCAGACTTAATTTTGAACACGCTGTATATTACTAAAACTTTCTGATAAACTAAACCGAAAATTCTGGCAATTTCAGTGTCAAGCTTAGACCTTGACTCTAATTAGTTAATCATTATGTATACAGATTATGGTTCGTTATTTTATACGGAATGAATTTTGCATGTTTTATTTGTAATAAACATTTAAAAAAAAACGATTTAATAATGTTCAATTTCATCTCGATACACTATAATTTAAATAATAACATTGCAAAAATTCTCAGTAAAAATCGATTTTTTTTCTAGGTTCATTATTAATTTTTATGATTTTTAGCCATGCATAGCGTACTTACACGGATAACCCATTTGTTAGGTTATCTGTGGTACTTATGTGTGAAGGCTAAATTCGAATCATCAAAAAAAGCCATTAACACCAAGTTATGCGATAGTATGTATCTGTATGTCGGCATTTCTGTCTATGGGAAAAAATATCTTAAAAACCGATAAACCGATTTTAACCAAACTTGACAAAGAATATTTGCCGTGGATAAAGCTATGAAATTTTGTAGAAGTCGAGGGCTGCAAGGTGGTAGTAAGGGAGTTTTTAAAAAATTCGAGAATCACAGCAAGGTTAGATAAGGAATTATATCTTCAACAATATTTATCATAACTTCAAAGTTCGTCAGAGTAACAGTTTTTAAGACATAACAAAAATGTTTAAAAATCATATCTTACAAACCACGGCAGCTAGCAATTTTCATTTGTTTTTATTTTCCGACGCTAATGAATTAACAAGAACCGAAGGTGCTTCTCTCTCTAAATATTAGTATATGGCACCGATATTTCCCTTCCTTGATTTTGACTTAAATAAACTTTGACAAGTTTGTCGCATCTCTATTTCTTTAAAATAAATCATACATACAGAGTCTCTAAGCGTCACAAATTCATTCAAAATGTAATATTCAATAAAAATACTCTGCCAATCTATGGGCACCTAAGCTCACACTAGGTACTTTAGTTATAGTGTGAGCTAATATAATCAAAAACTGAAATATATTTTATTCAACTCCAGACTCAATTACCTTTCGTTTGATACCACACAATCCATGTTTTGACTTAAACTCAAATTTTTTTAATCTACCCCCACCCTTTTGAAAAAAACTAAAATGTATTTTGTTTAACTCCAGACTCAATTACCTTTCGTTTGATATCATACACGCCATATTTTCACTTAAACTCTAATTTTTGACATCTACCCCCACCCTTTTTTTAAAAATAAACGAAAATTAATTTTTTTTAACTCCAGACTTAATTACCTTTCGTTTGATATCACACACGCCATATTTTCACATAAACTCTAATTTTTGGAATCTACCCCCACCCTTTTATTTGGCTTGCGTTCGGTGGATTTTGTTCATTTTTAAATGGGACCATCACGGCCCAAGACCCAACTTAGGTACCAAATTTCATTAAAATCGGACAAGCGGTTTTTGAGTTATGCGGGTTGGTCGTTACAGACAGACATACAGACAGACATACAGACAGACAAACAGACAGACAGCAAAACAAAAAAGTTTAAAAATCATCTGAAACGCAAAGATATATAAAAATTTTTGAAATCGGAGCAACTTTTTTTTTCTCGAAAAAATTAGGATCACCATAGCTCACACTACTTATATAGTAGTAGTGTGAGCTAATAATGCTAACTTTATCATGAAGAACAAATAAAAACTATCATAAAGGAAAATTAAATAACATTTCAGTTTGTAGGAAAAACGGAATTATTAATAACCAGACATTATCAAAAACGTCATTCTTCAAAACAAGACAAGAGCAAAATCGAAGTCCTGTATCGTCTTTTATCAAAACCGCACAAAATCAAAAAGGACAAAATCATAAAAAGGGGTCGGGCCTAGCTTGTGATGTTTACCTAAAGAAGAGCGGTTCTGATCTTGCTATGCAATTAAAGCGTCCTTCACTGCAATTTCATTACTACCATGCCTAAATAAACCACCGTATCTACATAGGGATTGATATAGCAAATACGGCATTTTCATTAAACAAGGCCGATCTTTAAAAAAGGTCAGGTGTTGGACCTTAGGTTAGGCTTCATCTGCAATTAATAGACCAAGAAGTTCGGTTCAGTTAACACCAATTTTGACCTCTCAAAAGAAAACAGACATTTTTATTTTTTTGGGTCGAAAAACAACAATATTATTTATTCCCGATTTAAATTTGCTGCCAAATTTCCATGAAAACCACTTGTATGAGAGGAAGAGAGACGGAACTAGTATACATAAAAAGAAAGGAGAGAATTGCTCATATTGGGCCCGGCCCCTTTTTATTATTTTTTCCTTTTTGATTTTGTCCGGTTTTGATAAAAGACTTTAGACTAAACTTCCATACTGCTCTTATCTTGTTCTGATGAATGACGTATTTGTATAATATCTGGCTATTAAGAATTCCGTTTTTGCCATTGGACTGTTATGCTATTTTTATTTATGAACTTGGACGATTTTGTTTCTGTCATTTACGACGCGACGATGGATAGTGATTCACTCTTATTATTAAGCCCGGTCTAGACATACCATTTTACCTTACGTCTTGCCTGTTCAGGGCTATCAAAATGGACGGGCCACGATCCTCCACTTTGTTGACGTCACATCCGGGGCTGATTTTTTTTGATGGTCACGTTACGACACAGCTGATTGTCTTTAAAATTTTGAAGTTGGAATGACGGTTCATGGATATTTGATTTTTTGTTAAATAAAGCCGTTTTTAACATTGTTTTTACTTTATTCTGGCCCTAATTTTTCATAGCCGCTTCATTAGCTCACACAAAAATTAAGTTTAAAGCAGAAGCGAATGTGATAATCACATATGACAAAGTCAAATACATGTCAAATATAACAGTTGGCATGTGGTACATGGCGGGTAATTTGAATTCAAAATAAAGAATGCTAAATCTTGAAGATTTTAACCTTTTAATCATGTTGCTTCCTTACAAACCTTTGGTGGAATATCGGAATGGTGTCTGAGAATATTTCACTGAAATTTTGCGGAAATCTGTAGTGCCATTTTGAAAATATCATAAAAAAACGTCTGACCTCCCATAAGACCCAATGTAAAATTCAGCCCCGGGAGAACAGCTGATTTTTTCAGGGTCGTGGCCTCTATTTTTGTGTTGGTCCGTTTTTCAGTCTACACACAAAGTTTTACTTGATGCGTGTTGACTGAACAGGCAAGACGTAAGGTAAAATGGTCTGTTTAGACCGGCCTTAAAGCCCGGTGTAGACATAACATTTTACCTTACGTCTTGCCTGTCAGTCAAAAGGGTCAAGTATGACGGTTGAAAAACTAGCGTACACACTTGATAGTTTTAACGTACGTTTTTAGATCAGTTTTTGATACACCATGGAAGCACTGCTTTTGTCAATAATGTTTTTTGTTTTAAATGTCTATGGCTTAACCATTTCAGTGGCTAAACATAGTTTTTTAACCAGTTTTTCAAAATGTTGTGCTGATTTAGTTTGGTAATGTCCCCTGAAGATGTAAGTTTCTGCTTACGAAACATGTTGGGACTATTTGTTTAAAACAAATTAAAAATTAGTGGAGGAAGACAATAACCTGTTTGATTTCCTAAAAAATTATCTTATCTAATGTCGGGCGTTTCGTATACCAACTTCTAAGTTGCACTCGAAAGGAATTAAAATTGTATGCACGTCACTTGGTTCAACAGGTCCTGTCATCGAAGAATTATTTATTCCATGGTCCTGTTCGGTTCAGACAGAACGTACGTTTTATTGTCTACACGAAAGGTTTTGCCTGATCCGTTTTACCTGATCAAATAAAACGTCAGGCAAAACGTTATGTGTTCAGACGGAAGACCGCCTAGAGAACTAACCGGATCACGCATTGTTTTCCAATAAAACGATCGGTTTGTATCAAAAACTGATCTAAAAACGTACGTTAAAACTATCAAGTGTGTACGCTAGTCTTTCAACCGTCATACTTGACCCTTTTGACTGACAGGCAAAATGTAAGGTAAAATGTTATCTCTAGACCGGGCTTTATAGATGGCTGTACCGCGTGTCCCATTTTCGATGGGATTAAATCGGAAACTCGGTTATTATTAAAGATATTGATTTTCTGATGGCACCTTACCGTGCTCTTTTTTCAAGACCTTAAAAATGGTTCATTCATTTTGCTATACCCCGTAGCTAATACAGGGAGTTTTTGAAAAAATTGCATTTTTAATAATTCCTTGTGTCTCGTTTATTTTGCAAGATATTTTTATTCTGTAAAAACTTTTATGTGGCAACTTTTTTAGAAGAAAATAATGACGTTGTCAATTTTTTTACATATTGTTTAGTTTTTGCGATATGGTATTTATAAAAAAATAAATACGGGCCTGAATTTTTTTAATAATTTTTTTAATTGGTTTTATGCTATTATTATCACAATATAATAAAAAATTATTATTTTTTTTGTATTAAGGTAAAAAAAATATTTAATATTTAAAAAAATAATTTTAGTCCGAACCTGGAAATTTTCAACATAAATATAAATTAAAAATTGCTAGTTGAACGATTTTTAGTTTAAATGTTTTGAAACTTAGCAAATTAAAATGGTTTTACTTTACTAACTTTACTTTACTAACTAATTTTATTTAGTGATATAAATGTTTAAACTGATTGCGATTATGTGTAAGACATTGTTGGCATTTTTGAGCAATTTTTCTTAGCGCATAAAAATATTTATCCCGTTTGTTATTGGGATTTTGTTGCTTGAATAAAGCAGTCAAACATATCACATTTTTCAAAATCTGGATATGGTCGATTTCTAGCCATTTTAGAATAATTTTGAGTGACTTATTTACAAAAATGACAAGTAAAATGACAATGTCAATTCCACGCTTTTGTTTCGCTATGTTGAAGTAACATTCGTAACATTTTTAACTTTATTTATTAATTTTTGACTTAACGTTTCAAAATAGATAAACTAAAAATCGTCCAAATAGTGTGTCTTGCAATTTTTAATTTATATTTACGTTGGAAATCTCCAGGTTCGGACTAAATTTTTTTTAGAAATATTAAATATTTTTTTTAACCTTAAATTAAAAAAAATATTATTTAGTTATTAATAGTTTTATAATTTTAAGATAATCATAACATGAAATCAATCAAAATATTAATTTAAAAAAATCCAGGTCCGTATTTAATTAAACTAAACAATATTTAAAAAAGTTGACAACTTCATTATTTTGCTCTTAAAAAGTTGCCATGTAAAGATTTTTACAGAATAAAAATATTTTGGTAAATAAGCGAAATACAAGGAATTATTAAAAATGCAATTTTTCAAAAACTCCCTGTATTGGCGAAACCACGGGGTATAGCAAAAATCTGATTACACCATTTTTACCGGCTCAAAAAAAGAGCACGGTAAGGTGCAATCAGAAAATCGATATCTTTAATAATAACCGAGTTTCCCATTTAATCCCATCGAAAATGGGACACGCTGTACATGCCTAGTACAATGAACTTGTAAAAAGCTTTTTACAAGTTCATTGGCCTAGTAGCGCCAATTTTCTACATTCCTTTTATCTGAAATTCTGTAAAAATATAAGATTTAGGACACATAGGCATTGGCTTCTTAATATATTATCATGACACACCCCAAGGCAAGGGCGAAAATTTAATAAAGAATATTACTATTGAAATGTCTTTTTTTTTCGTATATCATAGAGCTGCCAACATAAAAATTCTCGTCGCCGAATTAGATTGGGCTCAACTATTTTTACGACTTTAGGGGACCACATTTATAATGGACTATGGGATAATTTAATGGAAATATTCTGGGAATCAAAACCGAACATTACATATAGTAAGTTTGTAAAGTCTGGTATACATTTTATAAAATGCAAAATAGCAACTTTTGCACAATTTTTGAAATCCAAACTATACAGTGAAACCTCGTATAAGCGGACACTCACGGTTTCGTCGATTTTGTCCGCTTATCGGAGAAGTCCGCTTATAAGAGAGGACTGCAAAATTTTAATATATATTTATTACCAATTTCCGCTGCTTGAGTTTTTCCAATATTAAATTTGTCAGCGATCTTTCGTGCTGATAGATAGATGTTCCTTCTCCAAAACGTTAACACCTTCCATTTTTTAACGTAAACTAAGAAGTTTTTTACTAGGCGCCATTTCAAAGAGATCTATTACTACCTAACTAAACAATAAAAACAAAACATAGCAGTCCCGCCGAATAAAATATGTTGTCAATACGACAGAAGTATTTAGTCTCCGCATTCAAACGGAAAGAGGTAATTCCCCGGCTGCAGACTGCGTTGTTGCCCACATCCTACATAATATTTATGCCCATGTCGTGCAGCGCTCCGTTCCGTTGTCCGAGGTTCGCGTGCGGTTACCCACATAGCACAAAAATCACATCAACATTAAATTAACGTGAACAAAAATTATGTTTTTTACATGAAAACAACCTCATACCATGTAATATTTATTTTGTTAAATCTACATGCTTAAAGATAACTTAAAAAGAAGGAGAAATGAAGCAATAAAAATGTACTTTTTGCTGAAGTTTCTGGTGCTGTGTATATAACGTGTTTTTTACCCTCGTTATTTTCATGTACCAAATTCACACTTAAAAAGTCCTCCACAACATGTTCTAAAACACCACTAGATTAAGACTTCTCAAACCTACTAACTTTCTGCATTTTTTTTGGTCACGTATTTTTAATAACATTTTTTTAACCTAAAACAGACGCAAAAGGAAGTTATAAAAGTTTACTAGTTTAAGACTACAACACTTCAAGACAATTTTAAATATGACGCAAAAGGCAAGACAAAATATCTATATATCTATCTATATACATTATGTTTTTTTTTAAGCTAAAGAAGATTTTTTAACAGTAAACACTTTCACAGAATATTAATGTCTTTATCAGGTTAATACCAGATGCGTCGTGATCGTGAAGGATCAGGGATCAGATCCTTAACAGGTTTTTGGAGTTTAGAGGCCAAAGTACTGCCTGATAGATTTCGTCAAAGTGAAAAATCCCGACAATAGGTGGCACTGCTGCTAGTAAACTCTCAAAAATATTCGGTAGAAAAGCCATGCAAGTCGCGTTTTAAAATTCGTGTAGAAAAGGCGTGAATCTAATGTGATTTTAATGTTAATAAAAATCACTTGAAACTAACGTAAAAACATTGCTGTTTTAATATGATAATGGCGTTATTACAACGCAGTTTTTAGCAATGTTATTTTTTATAACGTTAATGAATGACCTATTAAGCTTGTTTTCATATATGAAATAAATGTTTTTTTCTAGCAGCTTTTAATATCAACGTTTTTTTTCTCACGCCTTTTTTACGTGTTAAACACGTGATTATGCTATGTGGGTAACGAAGGTTGTTTGTTTTAACCAAAAAAAAATTGTCCGTGTCCGGTTATTATAGTGTTCGGTTATAGAAGTGAATTTTACATGTAAAGAAATAGGGAAAAGCTTGGTTCCAACAAATTTGGCCGCCTAAAGGGAGTGTCCGCTTAATAGAGGTGTCCGCAAGGAGAGGTTTCACTGTATCAGCCTTGAAAACAGTTTTTGTAAATATCTCGGAAACAGAAGCTCCTACGAAGTTTTTAGTAATAACATAAATCACTGAGAAAAATATGTTCTACTATATTCCGAAAAACGCATGTAAATGCGTTAGGAAGTTCGGTCGGTTCGGTTATATTTTCAATTTTTCAACTGACAAAAAGATATCATTAGCTAATCAGCTCTTTCCAGTATTGAACTCTCTATTTCATCTGAATATTTCATAAAAATCGGTTTAGCTGATTAGGAGCTATCGTATTACGGACAGACAAACACACACACGGACAGATGTCACGAAGTTCTGGTGCCAAATTTGGTTTATCGGTTTTTGACTTATCGTGTCCCAAAAAGGCGTCTGTCTGCCATAAAAATACTTTTTAATAGGTTCTAGCCTTGTTTAAAAGTAGTTCCATACTTTAATTTCAATCTCAGATGTAAAATATTTTTTAATCCAATATTTTTTTAATTGATGTTTTGTTTTATTTGAAGAAATGCCAAGAAAGTAAAATCAAGGTAAACAAAAAGAAATTGGATTAACAAGGCTTATATTTACGCAAGCATTAACTTTCTTTAGTTTAAAAGTGAAATAATAGGATAATAGGCTCAAGCCTATAACACTGAAATGTAAAAACTGTAAAAATAGTTTGACCTAGACCTACCAGTAATAGACTTACAAGTGTATTTCATTTATTTATTTTTACCTTCCTAGTCAGCGCAGCAATGGCTAGAAAAGTTGATATTTGGGTGTACCTTAGCAATATCGTCGTGACGTCTGTCCGGGTTTGTGTGTATGTCTGTCTGTAACACAATAGCTAACTAAACCGATTATTCTGAAATTTTCAGGTAAAATAGTGTACCATATTGTAAAGAGCTGATTAGATTTTAATCAAAATTCATTACATAATGCTAATGACAGATTTTTGACAGTTTAAAAATTTAAAATATGATAACAACGGAGCATCGCATCAATATGCGGTTTTTAGAATGTCGTAAAACACATTTTTCTCAATTATTTATGTTATTTCTAAAAACTTCGTCGGAGCTTTCGTTTCTGAGATATTTACAAAACATATTTTCAGGGCTGATATAGCTGAGTTGTATGTTAAAGTACCCAAATCAACTGCACAAAGAATTCTTAAAAAATTTAAGTATCATCCATATGCAACACATATTAGTCAAGCACTCCGAGATGGTGACTTAAGGTTCTGTGGTCCGATGAAAGCAGGTTTACAAACTGCGGGGTGTTTAACAGACATAACTACGTGTACTGGGCCGATGAAAATCCGTTCTTAAATCGTAAGGTGCACCATCAAGTTAGGTAGGGTTTGAATGTATGGCTAGGAGTCATAAACTGGCACATACTATTTATCATTTTTCATAATAACCTCGATATCTACAAATTCTACAAAATTACGTTGACCAAATTTTAAAAAATTTGCCTCATCAAGATGTAGCAAACATGTGGTTCCAGCAAGATGGAGCACCTCCACTTAATAACCGACTATTTGAATCAGCAACATGGAAATAACTGGATCGGAAATCGAGGTCCAGTTGCCTGGCCTGCACGTTCGCCGGACCTTACGCCTCTTGATTTTTGTATTTGGGGATACTTAAAGGATAAAGTTTTTTCTACTACTTATAATATGATAGAAGAACTTGAGGCGTTGTTCAAGCCATAGAAGAAATTCCTGAACAAATGGTTAAAGATGCATGCATGTATCTAATTCATCGATGCAGGATTTGCATGAATAACAACGGTGGAATTTTCGAACATTTGCTTGTTTAATTCAACGCTTTGTTATCGGTTTTTAGTTTTATTTTAAATTAAATCATAAATGCAAACTTTTGTTTCAGAAATAAAAGAAGAAAAGAATTATTTCTTAGCCAGAGAAAAATTTTAAAAAAAGGGCCTTAAAGATTTGCATATAAATCAAATAAATGGAAAAGTTTTTGAAAGGTAGTTACGGAGGTATGACAACAAAGACAACTACGGCATTTGTTTCAAAGCCAACTAAGTGAAAAACAATTTTTTTAATAAATTCACATTTTCCGTCATCCAAAGATAGGCTTATAAATCCAATATGGCGGTCATAACAAATAACAAAGTTGGCTATGGTTTCAAAAAAACTAGAAGGCCTAGAAAAAAATTGTCGTCATTTAATTGGCCGTAGTTGCTTATACAAAACTACTAAATTTCATTAAATTTGTTTACAAAATGGCGATGTTTTCAAAAAACACAATTTTTAGTTTTTGGTCGATATTTTAAAAACCCCTGTAGATATTTTTAATTTTGATACAGCATCTGATTGGGCTTAGAATAGCACAACTTTTTTCTCATATAAACAAACTCGTATCTCTTACCGTTTCCGAAATCTCTATGTAGTTGCTTTTATTTGGGACACCCTGTACATCAAATATTAAAAATTTGAACGTGGTAATGCTAACTTTATGGGTGGCATGAAAAATAGACTTTAAAAAACAGAAACGATCAGGCCTCTTTTTTTTGTTGGCCTTGATTATACTTTAGTTCCCTAATTTCTGTCATCTAATGTTTTTAAGTAATAGGATGTTTTTTAGGTTTTAATTAAAACCAATTTAATTCACTAACATTACACATATTACTTGGCATTATTCAAATTTCTTTTATAATGCCTTTCCATCCTAATTTTTTTGACAATATTTTTACCTTTTTTACATTACTAAAAAGACTTTGGGCATTTCTCGTTAAATTTGGTTGTTATGTAATTTTTTGGATAATTGAATTTATTTTTTCATGTTTAAATATTTTGAGCAATTTTTTATAGCACTTACCTGTTTAACAGTGTCTCTTCGATCCCTCCACAATGCTTTGCTATCTTCACCTCCTTGCGTAAGGGGATACCTGTCAGCAGGGGCGGGGGGCACCGTCTCCCCCTTAATAAATTTCGCAGCTTGGGCGCCAAAATCATCAACACTGAAAAATAAATAAAAGTGAAAACAACTTATAAACCTTATTAAAACAAAAACAAGTTAAAAATCGCTAATAGTTTCAAATAATACTTTTTAAAACTGTTATAAAATTTGGATGTAAAATCAAAATGGTTATAATACAAAAGTAACACAATATATGTCAAAAAAATGTTTAACTATGTTATATACAATTCACTTTTTGCAAGTTAAAGAAGTAAACTCACTTTTCCCCGTTGCTCTCGATCTGGGGGGCGTTGATAGGTTTGCCCCCTGAAATGGCGGAGGGGGAGGACCTCCTTGGCACGACGACCATGTCTGGCCGTTCCAGGACCTTTAAATCTTGATCTTCTTCAATTTTGGCCTAAAAAAGTATATATTGTTAATTATTTACAATTTTTGGCATTAAGTAATTACATATTTAAAAATGTTTGGTAGTAGTAGTATTCAAGAATTTGTAACCACTCAAATTCTTATGATTTGAAATTTATGTCGGGAGGGTAAAATATTTGTAATTTTTTCTGGCTTTTTTCTCCAAATTACTTTTATTAAAATTAGGTATTCAGAACTTTTTAGCATTATTTATAATTTTTTTGCAAGTGGCTCCATGGCTCTATGGGTATACACTTGGGTATACACTTAAAGAGATAAGGTGTATTATTGAACAAAATAATGTGGTGTTTAGGTAATTAGATGTTTCCTTTATTTTGAGAAAGTACCACTATCTACTCTATAGTTGATATTATTTTAAAGTGGCACTGTGTCATCAAAACCGTGATGGGCGGGAAGGGAGTAGAGGGGTACATACAGTGGCACACACTTCCTTTAATATTTTTATTTATATTGATTCCCAAAACAAGGCACTGCACTAATTAGTCATTAGCTTACTATTTTACTTGCTTTTTATTTATGTCTTCTTCTAAACGATTTCATTAGAAAGGAACATATATACTCTTATCTGGTTGTTACGAACATATTGATTTTGCCGGGCTTTGACATTTTCTATTTGTTGTTGTTTTGACTGTTTTATGTCAAGCAAACTACGACCAAGCTTTTTAAACAACAAATTACCGTTTTTGCAACTAAATCAATATTTGTGCTTATCTTAATATAATTTTCAATTCTCTTTTATGTTTCGGAATCTTTATTTATTAGGTAAGTACCTATTTTATCTCTTCTTTAAAAGGTCTCATACAAATATAAAGCGGCACACTGCATGTACAAAGTGAAACACTAATTTTTTTAGGCTCTTTACTTAGATTTTGCAGCTAAATTTGGTTTACCATAGCTATGATACATCCTCAAGTATACATTATTAGATATCAGTGAATTAGTGGTGCATACAATGAGAATTTTCACAATGTTAAGTTCTCACTTTACTTAACAGTATTTAAATCTGAATTTAAAAATTAACAAAAAATTAAAAATTTTAAATAATAATTATTAGCTACCTACCCACTTAAAAATAATTTAAAATATCACAACTTGTTTATGACTCCATTACTCTTACAAGTAGGTAGGTAGATAATATGAATGATATTATAATTCCAATTATAATTCAGAAAGGATGTAGAGTATTATTATGGGAAGATCAGGGCCTCGACCCCTGACCTTTCCAGCTCAGGTTTAAACCAGAATTACCAGGGTCAGAAGCATCTTGATATCTGCAAAGATTTTAAATTTAGTTGAGGGGTGATCAGCTGCACAGTAGGTGTACAAATATTGTCTACTGATACAGGACTCCACAGGACACTACAAGACCAAGAATTTATTTAAAAGTCCTGTAGGATGGTGTACAAATTTGATTGTGCTGATCACCCATCAGAATATGAGGCATGAAAACTTTTCATTTCGTTGTACCGAGTCTTTTAAGGGACTATTATAACAAAGCACTTATATACCCAGCAATGCAATGACCAGTAGAAAAATTTAGTGCTTAATTTTGATATTCCTGTATTTTTTCTGCCTGCTTATGGTAGATTTAATTTTATCAGCACTATATTTACACCAGACAAAAAATTGATTAATCTAAGTAGACATAGAAGGAAACCTCTAGGTTAAATATGTGGTACTTACTCTAAGTTTCTCCCTGTCCCCAAAAATATGGGGATCGTGTCTGTGGTCTTCCGCATGTCGGAGTAACCGGGGACCTTCTCCACTGTTTTCTAAATGAGGTGGAGGTGGTATGAGGAGGTCGGGACCAGCTCTTTTGATTTGGTCGTACACTTTGTTATAAACTGAGTCTGTGGTACTCGCGGGTAGGAAAAAGAACGTTCCGAAAATAACCAGACCAAATGTGGCGAAAACCAGAAAAATAACGTATTTTTCTTTGGCTTTGAAGGACCTTCGACTGAAAGACACCGGGACGCCATTGACAAAACGCTGGTAAGTGGGCAATATATTTTCCTTCATTTTATTTTCCTTTCACACTAAAATTTTCCCGACAACGTGTTTTTCCGCGACGACATAAATATTTGTATTTACAATTTGCGAACGATAGGCAACACTACACTGCCATTAACCTCACCGTCGAATGGCAGTTCGCAAACTGACAGCTGGCGCAGGCAGAGCAAAGCTCGAAGGACACGGACACAGGTGGGAAATCCATGATGACCCCGTAGATTTCAACTCGATCACTAAGAGTAATGCCATTATGGAAATTTTACAATAATTTACAGCTGCTCCTCTCTTAATTTTTTTGGTACATTTGATAAACCTTAATAACTCTCATATCAACCAGTTATAACTGATAAATTTGTTTCGATGGATCAAAAATCAAAGTAAAAATTATACCAAAGTAAGTATCTAATGTCGTCACTCGTCACCCTGAGCTAGACCGGGCTCACCTTTAGAACATTTTGTATTTCAAACTGATGGTGCCATCTATGGTTTGGACGCTGATACTTACGTGATCATCTCTAATGATTACGTGTAATTATTGGTATCTCGTTTAGTCACTCCAGTGGCAAAACGCACGGCGGGGCGATAAGAGAGCATTTTAAATTACGGAACGCAAAAATTTTGGATTTTTGACCGCCGCATTTTTAAGAAAAAAACAGATTAAACAAAGCAAGGCTAAACCAGACATATAGGAGGGGAATAGATAGCTTTTCGACAAGTACGTAACCGAATTTTATGGGGACACCATAGAGATCTCTCAGTCGGCCATTTGTGGTTATCTTCCCTAAATTCTTCTCCGATACTAGCTTATTAAATTGACTAGTCACAAACAATTTAAAAAAATCATTTACTTTTTTGCCAACCTCAACATTGCAAAGAGACAAATACTTGAACTTTTGGTTATTAAAAGTATTGGCAGAATATTCTTAACACAATCGTCTCTTTTAAAATTTAAAATAAAGATATGAAGTATTTCAGTGACACGAATTACTTCTATTTAGTAAAATCACACTGCATGGCCTAGTTCCCCACATAGTACAATCACGTGTTTAACACGTAAAAAAGGCATGACAAAAAAACGTTGATTTTAAAAGCTGCTAAAAAAACGTTTATTTCATATATGAAAACAAGCTTAATAGGTCATTCATTAACATTATAAAAAATAACGTTGCTAAAAACTGCGTTGTAATAACGCCATTATCAAATTAAAACAGCACTGTTTTTACGTTAGTTTCAAGTAATTTTTATCAACGTTAAAATCACATTAGATTCACGCCTTTTCTTCACGAATTTTAAAACGTGACTTGCATACCTTTTCTACCGAATAATTTTGAGATTTTACTAACAGCACCGCCACCTATTGTCGGCATTTTTCACTTTGACGAAATCTATCAGGCAGTGCTTTGGCCACTAAACTCCAAAAATCTGTTAAGAAACTGATCCCTGATCCTTTACGATCACGACGCATCAGTCATTTAACCTGTGAAAGTGTTTACTGTTCAAAAATCTTGTTTAGCTTAAAAAAAAAACATGTATATAGATAGATATAAAGATATTTTGTCTTGCCTTGAGCGCCATCTTTAAAATTGTCTTGAAGTGTTGTAGTCTTAAACTAGTGAACTTTTATAACTTCATTTCGCGTCTCTTTTAAGATAAAAAAATGTTATTAAAAAAACGTGACCAAAAAAGACGCAGAAAGTTAGTAGGTTTTAGAAGTCTTAATCTAGTGGCGTTTTACAACATGTTGTGGAGGACTTTTCAAGTGTGAATTTGGTACATGAAAATAACGAGGGTAAAAAACACGTTATATACAAAACACCAGAAACTTCAGCAAAAAGTGGATTTTTATAGCTTGATTTCTCCTTGTTTTTAAGTTATCTTTAAGCATGAAGATTCAACAAAATAAATATTACATGGTATGAGGTTGTTATCAAGTAAAAAAATCTTTGTTATTTTTGTTCACGTTAATTTAATGTTGATGTGATTTTTATGCTATGCCCCCCTCCCCCGCCCCGAAAGCTAGGATTTTTTGAAATATTTTTCACATATTTCATGAATACAAACATAAAAATCCATCATGGAGACTTAGGCCCCCCAAAACTGTCTCGCCCCCCCAAAACTTTTCCCCAATTTTTTATAAAATTGAAAACACGCATATGGCTTGAAACAGTTGTTTTCGTGGTTTTTATTGGGCGCATTGTTTTATATATAGTCGAACCTCTATAACTCGAACTTCAAAGGGACAACGAGTTATGGAGAGTTCGAGTAAAAGAACAAAAATCATATATTCCAATTACTATTTTTATTGCATTAAAACAGTTGACAAGTACAAAACTAACTTAAAATAAATGTATACGTACTTAAAAACTTGAAAAATTATTAGTTAAGTATTAAATTTTTACAATATGTTTTTTTTTGCGCAGTTAGACTCAATTTTTTTTCGTATCTCAAAGATAAGAGACAAGTCATTATTTGTTGTGGCCTCCATTGAAAAAGCTAGCTGCATGGTTTCAATTGCTTTCTTATTTTCATCGTTAGAGTTTTTCTCAAAATTATCCTCTGTTTTGCCAACACTTCCCAAGATTTTATCTTCTGTAAGAGTTTCGCTTGTTACTAAATCCTCGTCTACATTTAAAAATTAATCAAAAGTCACCTTATCCATTCACTTGAAAAATGTCCTAGCATCGATTAATAAACTCTTGTACATTTAAAGCAACCTGCTGTTCACTAGTGATTTATGTTCTTAATTGTGATATAGGGATTTCAGCCTTAATTGATTTCAAAGGTTCGTTTTAGAGAGATCTTGACGTTGGCGGGACTGGGAATACGGTTCAAGTTATAGAGAGGTTCGAGTTATAGAAATTCAAGTTAAAGAGGTTAAAATACATATAAAAATTAAAAAATGTGCAGGGACCATTTAAAAGGTTTGAGTTATAGAGAGGTTCGAGTTATAGAGGTTCGAGTTATAGAGGTTCGAGTTAGAGAGGTTCGACTGTACATATTTTGGTGGTAAATTTTTGTAATTAGGAAGGTTCATTTATTTTCCTAAAATTGTTATTCAAAAAAATATATATTTTTATGAAAATAGAACAGGCAGGCGTTAATAAGGGACACGCGTTATTCATTTTATAGATTTGATAAATAAATATAGCACTGTCGAATATTATCCCACCCATGCACGGCCAATCTTTCCCTACGCCACTGACCGAGTCAAATTAGACTTACAATGCCTAGAGGGCGCGTAAGTGGAATTGATTAGTTACCGTCCGTTCACATATTAGGTTTCTTGGCTTTTAAAATCGCAGTGAACTTTGAACTTATTTGTACTTTTATCTGTAGTTTTTTCCTTTGAGCAGTCTTTTTTTTGGCTTTTATCGTTGTTTGATAGTAATCTCCATCAACCATCGGAGTATCTAATCCAAAACAGAAGGGGGCAGGTTCTAAATGCCATGACCTTCTTAACGCAAGGGGGGTTAATTAGGGTGACCATATGGGTTTCGCGTAAAAGGAGGACGTCAGAGACAAAAAAGCCGGATTTTCGATAAAAAAGCCTGACGAAACGGGTCATTTTAAAAAACCGTCCTTAAAAAATTTGATGACCAAAATAAGTCTCTTGGGACCAAAAGGTCTGAAAAATTGCAATCTAGAAAAAAATCTAACTATGTAGGTACTAGAAAATTGAATCAAAATAAGTAGGTACCTTTTCGGGAAAAACTGCGCTAGACCAAAGGTTTTTAGAAAAAAGAAATGGCACCCATGCAAAACTTAAAAAAGTTAAGCTCTTAAAGCACCAAAAAGTGCCGCTGCGTAGAAGACAGTTTCTGCAAAATTAAAAAGAAATACTGAAGAAGTGAAAAAAATTAAGCCGCAGGTGCAGGCAAAAATTTCGGAAAAATTTTACATTTTTCAGATTAAACCGCGTCTAAAATTTTAAAAAAATTACACCGCAGAAAAATGAAGTATCTTTTGCAAAAAATTTTTGGTTAAAACAAAATCAAATGATGCAGCAAGCGAAAATTTGGGGAAAAAGTGCAAAAGTTTTGATTAGTTTCCAAAGGTAATTCATCATCTATTTGGAGTATTAATGGCTGATTTTCAGAAATATCAGCCCTTGTTAGAGATTGTTTATTTTATTTATCCGAAACAATTATGGTCAAAAATATTTGAGCAGAAACGAAAACATATAATTCTCATTCTAAAAAAATATATAATATATATTTTATATAGTAGTAATCTTTTACTTTTTATCTAAAACCATATGGGCATGATCTTTAAACTTTTGTATCAAGAATTAGTTAGTTGGTATAAGTTATGGTTTACCAAAGTCATTTGGGCGACAGACACTTCTTTGACAGCAAATTTTTTTGTATGTACTCAAAGATTATAGATTATATAAAGTCCATATCATAATTTTTGAGATAACTTTTTGACAGTTATCAGCTGTTTACCATAACAAATAGCATAGGCCAACGAAAAAAATTAGTAATAAGTTGTCTCAAAAATAATGATATAGGGTGTAACATGGTATGTACTTGCCTACCCAAGGCCAAGACAAAAATAGAGGCCACGACCCTGAAAAAATCAGCTGTTCTCCCGGGGCTGAATTTTACATTGGGTCTTATGGGAGGTCAGAGGTTTTTTTATGATATTTTCAAAATGGCACTACAGATTTCCGCAAAATTTCAGTGAAATATTCTCAGACACCATCCCGATATTCCCCCAAAGGTTTGTAAGGAAGCAACATGATTAAAAGGTTAAAATCTTCAAGATTTAGCATTTCTTATTTTGAATTCAAATTACCCGCCATGTACCACATGCCAACTGTTATATTTGACATAAATTTGACATTGTCATCTGTGATTGTCAAATTCGCTTCTGCTTTAAACTTAATTTTTGTGTGAGCCAATGAACGGCTATGAAAAATTAAGGATTACTATACATTTAAAAAAAATTGTTCTGCCAGAATAAAGTAAAAACAATCTCAAAAACGGCGTTATTTAAAAAAAAATTAAATATTCATGAACCGTCATTCCAATTTCAATATTTTAAAGACAATCAGCTGTGTCGTAACGTGACCATCAAAAAAAAATCAGCCCCGGATGTGACGTCAACGAAGTGGAGGATCGTGGCCCGTCCGTTTTGATAGCCCTGGCCTACACCCTATATCATTATTTTTAAGACAACTTTTGACAAGTTTTTTTCGTTTGCCTATGCTATTTGTTATGGTAAATAGCTGATAACTGTCAAAAAGTTATCTCAAAAATTATGGTATGGAGTTTACCCCATACTGCAACTCCAAACTTTTTCTTAGAATGTAATAATTAATTTTAAACTCATAACCTTTTTGTTGGGCAAAAGAAGAAGAGAAAATCATCATAATAGTTTTCGTCTTCTATTACAGTTTTAGTTATAAATAAAATAAGTTTTATAATAAAAACCTTTTTTTTTAACAAACTATTCACGCAAATTCGTAAAAAACAAAAAAAAATGTGAAAGATAAAAACAAAAACAAAAAAAACGGTTATTTCTATTTTTTCAGAAAATTTTTCGGTTTAGTAAAAATATTAGTTTTTACAAAAGTTGTAAACCTTTTTATTAAGTATAAATTTTGTGTTTAACTTTCTTTTAGTAGGAGGCCTATAGTTTTGCTGAACACCTAAAAACCCGTTACTACTCTAAAATTCTACCCTTATAAGTCGGATAGAGTCTAACTTATTATTCCTGTTGACTAAAATATATTTTCTTTCTTTCTCAATAGTTTTTATGCTGTTACTAATTTGTTACCACAAAAAACTGAATTGTCGCTCTTTTGAATATCGCTGTTTTGTTTTGTCACCCTTTTGAACAGTGGCCGCTGGTGACGTTATAAATTGGGGGGGGGGGGCAGAAATTTAAATTGCATGAAAAATGAAACAAGCAGCTACTTGTAGTAGTTCTTAGTTTATTTGTTTATAAATAAAGTTCATTCGGCCTTCTTTTTCATGGCCCCGTAGAGCAACCTCAAAAATCCCACAGAATTTTAAACAGTCTCTTACCCTACTAAGTATAGGTCTAATTCAGTGGGCATTATTCAATTGGCACCTAATATCAGTCTTGCCTAGCATAGAAAATTCTATGTAGTTATTTAAATGAATACGACTTACTTTGTGTCTTTTTAACTTTTCACTAAAGTGCTTGATATCACACATTCCCTTTCCACGCAGGATCACTTCGTGGATTGTTCATAACAAGACAAATAAAGCAAAAAAAGCATTTCTTTTTTCACAACCGCACAACCAGTTTTCAGCATCGTATAATTTTTTATTAAATTTTCTATTATAAGTTTTTATGGAACACCCCTCGGCATTACTTACACTAAAATTTTGGTTAATTTTTAGACCCGGTCTATGTGGCCCTCAAGATTTTATTTGTAATCGAAGTTCATATATCAACGTATTTAAATTTGCACAGTTAATTATGTAAACGACGGTACTTATTTCAATTTTATAAACAAACAATAACGAAAACAAACAAAGACACGCGACCGGCAAGGCTTTCTACTACTGACAAACCACAAATCAAAACAAATTTATACGTCTTCACTAAGGATATAAGCGGCAACACTAGAAAGAGCAACGAACGTTTCCGCAGGATAATGATGGCCGACGTAAACTAAAACAAATATTACTCGCGCCCCCGCGCGACAACATTCACCCATACACCGCTGAAAAACGGGTGAAAGTAAAACATTGCTAAAAAAGTTCACCCAATTATTCGTTTGATGTTAACCACAGACAATAAAAAGAACTACGCAATCATGTAGTAACGGAAGATTTAACTTTTTTTAAATAAATCAATTAAAAATATTGTTTGTTGTCTAGTTTTGGGAGGGCACTGCCCCGTCGCCCTCCCTGTAGCAGCCGCCACTGCTTTTGAATGTCGCTGTTTTCATATGTCGCTCTTTTGAAGGTCGCCGTTTTAAATATCTCTATTTTAAAAATCGATCTCTTGAATCGGACCAGCGAAAATATATATGTTCGCTGACTCCCACTAAGCACAAAATCGTAAAAAACGTTAAATAAATGTTGAAAAAAAAAGTTTATTTTCTAGCACAAATTTGTGTTAAAATTAAGTCAACTTTTGACATTAAAAAAACATGTAGAAAATCCTAACGAAAATTTCATGTAAAAGCATTACCAAAAATATATTTTTTAATAACGTTAAGAAACCAATATTTAAAAAAACCATAATTTTATTAACATTAAAAATAATACCATCAATATCTGGTTATTTTTATAATGTTTTTCCTAGATTCATTTCTAACGTTGAATTTAAGATATATGAAGCTAATAAACATTAAAAAAAAAATGATACTATAGAGGGCGCTGCCGCATAGTTCCACTACCAGAACGGGCCATCGCCATTTGTAGTTGCGTTTCGCTGCGAGTTCATACGAGTCAATAGCAGATACGCTTTGTGCAATTTTTGTTAAAATATTTACCTTTTGTGGAAACAAACATGGTAAATTAAAAGCACAGTTATTAATAATGATCGTGAATACATATTTGGATAGGAATAAACACCAGCTGTGTGGAAAAGATGGTATAGTTAAAGAACAACAAATTTTTATACAGTGATTTAAATGAAGCATCACAAAATTAGGTAAGAAAAGTAAACAAATGTAAAAAAATTGTTTTGTATGGAATATCGACGATTAGCCGCCGGACCTTAAGCCGCGTATTCATTTTAGGCAGAATTCGCAAGCCTCGCAGTGGGACCAAACGAGTGCTTCGTTTGCATTCATGCTAAATTGAATACGCGCCTTGAAATTGTTTGCCTTGTATTCACTTGAGCATGAATTGTTTGGCCTCGTAGCGAGGCACTTACTACAAAATTATTGTTTACATAGAATTTTAAGTTTTATTTTCAGAAGCTACGGATCCGAATTTCCTTTACTGAGTGTCGAATTCACGAAAACCTCAACAGACTGTTGCTGCCCTGCGTTTCCAAAATAGAAGAACTTTATTTACGTTATTTATGTTACTTTATTTTTAGAAATATTTGAGAAAAATATATTTTTTAATTGTTAACAAAACATTTATTTTTCAATGTTAGAAAAACATTTCTTTTCCACTGTTAAAAAACAATATTTTTTTAACGTTCGAAAAACACTTAAAAAAAACGTTATAAAAACATAAGAATATTTTTCTAACGTCAGAAAACGGGTTATTAAGCTTCTTTTTCACTATGAATATGACGTTAGAACTAACATTATTAAAATGTTTTTATGTTTAGTGGGCTGTAGCCTATTCCAAACTAGGGCAACGAAATAGACGAGATATAGTTTAATTAGGCGCCCAAATGTAGCTCATCCATTTTATGTCGGTGGGTTGGCCATGCCGTCAAGTTTTGTCGTAAGTTCAAGTTGTTGGCGTTTTACAGCGCTTACATACACCCGTGTGCTTTTTCTTACGAACGAACGAACCAAGACAGTTTTGAATTTTCCGTAACGGGCCGGTAAACAAAATCGGCCGTTTTTTCCAACCCTGACAAGACGCCGCGATTTTTTTCCGGTCAGGTGAAAACGCGTGGTGTTTTTAACGGACAGGTTGCATCTTTAGTTAAAGTTGGTAAAGTTTCTTAAGAAGTTGTCGAGTTTTAAAGAAGTTTATATACACAATTTTTTTTGTGAACTTTTTGTTATTGTTTTGATTAAGTAAATAAAGTACATTTTTGATCTGTTAATTTTGGTAAAAACTTGACCGGTTTCGTAGTAAAAAACTTTGTTAGAGAGTTTTAAAAAAATTAAGACTTTGCGCGCCAAAAAGAACAATTTCAAAATTTGAGTTTTAAGTGCGGTTTTGACGATTATTTTTGGATTTAAACAATACCCATAGGTAAGATTTATTAATGCTTTTTTTAAAATCTTTTAAACTTAAAGGGATAATTATTCCTAATGTGGAATAAATGTCGCGCCATTCTTGCGCATTTCAAATATTTCTAAAAAAATTAATGGATCCATTAAGGATCTGAGACCTTCCTAGCCATATACATAATATTCCAATACCCACGGTAACTGCTCATTCATGATGCAAACATTAGGGCCTTGGGGTCTTTAAGCAAAAAAGACCTGATTGGTTGCTTTCAAAGACATATGCATATTATTTCCATATAGTACGTATTATTGCAATACCTACAGTACCTTACGATGCAGAATGCAAACATATTTGAAATAGCAATATCAATGGGTATAAGTCTATCCTTTTTGCGGTCCTTAAGATAAAATGTCCTGATTGGTTATACTTTTACGCATGAATATTATTTTATTCTTGTATTCGTTACGTCAAATCATCGGCGTACAGTTGACAAAAACTTTATCTAGGTAAGTTTGGTATCTGTGCATTTTTCGTACCTTTATTTCTGAATGTTTGCATCAAACGCCAACCATTGTGTAAATAGGTAACAGGGAGTATTGGAATATTACGTATATGTTCCTAGCTATAGCCTATTTGCACAAGTGAAGCCATGATATACAGTATCTCCCATAATGTTCGCGACATATGGGAAAAAAATTTATTTGTGAGATATGGGAAAATTTTTTACATACGATCAATCCTGCTTATTAAATAACCTTAAAGGACATTTTGACATTTGTCACATGATCACTGTCATGGCGGCAAATTCAAAAAATTAGACATTCCAAATTCTTTATAGAAGTCGTTCATAAAAATTTAAATAAAAATATCCGATTAGCACATGTACCTTTCTTGTCGCAATGGTCTTCTTTTTGACCGTTTGTAAGGTTTAGAAGAATTTGGAATCATTTTACTTTTTCCCATTAAATATTGCGTTACTTGAACTATTTCAATAATAAAATCTGTATAAAATTAATTTATAATAAGGCTGGTGCCAAAAATAGGGTATTTATTATTTTTTATTATTATGACTCCAAATTTGATAGAGGACCCTAAAATTACATTCTAAACACTTTTTTCAAATAACTTTTTTTGATATTTTGCCATCTAACCTCACTTTTTGGAATTTCATTCCTAATTTTTTGAATTTGCCGCCATGACAGTGATCATGTGACAAATATCAAAATGTATTTTTAGGATATTCAACAAGCAGGATTGATCATATATAAAATTTTTTCCCATATCTCACAAATAAAAATTTTTCCCATATGTCGCGAACATTATGGGGGACACTGTATAAGCCTTGAAAACAGTTTTTTGTAAATATCTCAGAAAGTAAAGCTCTTACGACGGTTTTGGTTATAACACAAATTATCGACCAAAATGTAGTCTACTACATTCCGAAAACCGCATATTGATACAACGCTCCGTTAAAAAGTTAGCATTTTTTAAAAATTTTATTTGTCAAAAAACTCATTAGCATGAATGAATTTTAACCAAAATCTAATCAACTCGTTAGAGTGTCGATCACCATTTTACCTAAACATTTTATGAAAATTGGTTTAGCGGTTTAGGAGCTATCGTGTTACGGACAGATATACACACGCACACACACACACAGACAGACATCACGACGATATTGCTAAGATAGGTCAAAATACACCCAAATACGACATTTTCGGCGTTATATCAAAAACAAAAAATTGTCGAAACTAATACCTTCTTTAGCCATTGCTTCGCGGGCTAGGAAGGTAAAAATAGGTTTGTTAATGTTTTGTTTTTGTGGAGATGGGGGTGCATTTAATAATGGTTCACACACATTAAAAATTTTTCATCTATTAGTAAAAATTATTTTGAGTTCAAAAGTTTTGATATATCGTCCTGGGCCAGACAGACACCTTAACTAAACATTTTTATGGGCAACAAAATTTTTACGACGCCATAACTTTTGGGTTGGGGCCTAAATAGGAAAAAGAACCACATAAAACGAAATTTTTAGGTTGTTTGAACTAAACTAGATATTTACTCCTTATAGCTCCGTCCATACCTGTAACCTTTTTTATAAATAAAATACGCTGAATGTGCCAATTAGATGTTTTTGAGGGGTTTTGAGCATATTTAGGGAAGGTATAAAAAAACTGAGCCCTACTTGCAAAGCTCGATTTTCAAGAAAAGGGGGAATCAAAACTGCATGTTGATATAGAACGCCGTTTTTAAGCTACAGGGACTTTTTGAATAGTCCACATTTAGGGAGGGCTCCTCTAAATTTTTAGTTACCTGTTACATTAAGTTTTTGAGATATTATTTACCTAAAATGATTTATATTATGTGTATATTTATTTTTATTTTATAATTTAATTTATTTGCTGGTTTTTAAACATTATGAAATTATCAAATTTATAAAAAAATGAATTAATGAAAAAAAAATATATAAATATTTAGTGTAATATGTCATTTTAAAGAAAATTTAGCGCTTATTTCAAAAATACAATAAAAATGGAATCATTCAAAATCAATTTTTACCAAAATGAAATTTTTATCAATAAAAAGTTATAGATAGCCCCACTCCCAAAATGCAGAATGTTCAAAAACACTTGCAGGCGCAATTTGAAAACGGCTTGCTATATGAAAATGGTTTTTTTTTAATTATCTCTTGAAAATCGAGGCATTCAAGTGAAGACTAAACATAAAAACATCGAATTTCGGACAACCAATTTTTTTTTAGATTACGTTGAAAATGTGTTATTTGGGTGTATTTTGACCTATCTCCTGTGTGTGTGTGTATATATTATTTCTGCCCGTAACACGATAGCTCCTAAACCGCCTGAACCGATTTTCATAAAATTTATAGGCAAAATAGTGTTCGACACTCTTAAAAAATTAAAATCAATATTTTAGTTTTCGGAATATAGTGGACCACATTTTGCTTAATAATTTGTGTTATTACCAAAAACTTTGTAAGAGCTTTAATTTCGGAGATATTTACAAAAAACTGTTTCCAAGGCTGATATTTATCATGGCTTCAGTTGAAGTGTGCTAATAGCACAAAGTATATACTTTCTGCTAATAGGCTAGCAAGGAAGGTATCAGATCTGTCATGGATCCATTTATTTTTTTTACTTTAGAGGTCCTCGTCGCTGGCCAAAAGTTACAGGTATGGACGATACTTGCGCTTGGCTGGCTACAAAATGAATTTTAAATAATTTTAAGGAATGGTAAAAGGGGGTTAAAAAAATGTCCTAATCAGATTTGCAGGAAGATCCAATTTTAAAGAGTTGTAGCCAAGAAGAGGTTGGTGGCTCTTCTCTGGTTGTAGTTTATAAAAATTTGACCTGAAAAAATTGAGAAGCATATTTTTTTTGGAAATTTTTTGGAACATTTCTCACTCACCTACGCTTACAAAAATAAACAAAAATGTCAGGGCATTTTTGTTGTAAGCCTGGCCTTGTTCATTACCTCGAGAAACATCTGACATTTTGAAGGTGCGCCAAATTGAATAAAGAATAGGTAGATACGATTTAAATATAAATTGGCATGAGAGTGTGCATGTGTAACTTTAAATAAATAATTTTGAGAAGATTTAATAAATTATTTATGTTACAAAACAAAAATTTGTGTTTTACGTCAGAAGAGTCACTCTCTTCTGTGGTACTACTTTTTCTGTTTAAATTATTTGAGAAATTAAAAAAAAATATATATTTAGTGGCGTAAAAAATCCTAGGGGAGAGTCGACTTTTTTTTGGAGATTGGAAAAGCTATATATTTTAACTTTTAACATACCATTTTGTCCAAAGAGTGTTTTTTTACCCAACTGCAGCACGGCGAAAGGAAGGGTAATGTTTTTCGATTGTTGTATGTATGTAAGTAAATATGTATGTTTGTGTCACGCTAGAGGCTAAACGGCTTAATCGATTTTGACAAAAAAGGTGTCGTTGAATTGCTACTGCTACTGATGATTTAGTTGCTAAATTAGGCGCTTTTATTGAAATTCCTTTGATTACCCATTGCAAATGTCCTCTAATTTGCTGTAGTTACTTTGTAGTCCTCCCGGCTCCCACCCATCTCCCCTCCTGTCATTCCCCCTATTAAGGTGTCACATAAATCAATATTTGTTTTGGCAATTTGTCAAGTATGATAACTTCAATAAGACTTTGAATTGTAAAAAGTATTGAATTTTTAGTTGCTAAATTATAAACGATTTTCTGAAATTTTCCTGTGCTCAATCATTTAAGCAGTCTAAGATCCACAGACCTTATCAGGTTATAGGATGCTTAAAAGCATTATGCCAAGGCCAGCGAGTATCTATAGAAGCATTAATTGTTCCAAATATGAAACATAACTTAATGTCGGCTTCAAAATTAACATCAAAAGGTTTTAAGTTAATATTAGAAAAAGAAAGGACAACTATACAGAATAACAAGTTTACATTAACATGCAAAAATCAAAATGGTTTATACATTTTAGTGGTCGAAAATATCTTAAAAGATAAAGACAAGGAAGAAAGTTGTAACTTAACAGTTGATGATGATTTATGGCACAGACGCTTAGGACATGTAAGTTCAGATTCACTAAGACAGTTAAATTTACCAGTACCTAAAGGTATCTGCTCAATTTGCCATGAAGGAAAAGCTACGAGACAACCATTTCAAAAATCGCAAAGAGAAACTACTAAAATTGGAGAATTGATTCACACCGACATATGTGGACCGATAGCACCAGCAACAACCGATGGAAAAAGATATTTCCAAACAATTTTGGATGATTATTCACATTTTACTGTTGTTAAGTTATTAAAAAGCAAAGATGAAGCAGAGCAAAACCTAAGAGATTATGTCGTAGAAACGGAAAGAACACATGAAATAATTTTCTTAAGAATTTTTTTTTATTGTTCAATTTAAATATTCAAAGATTTAAATTGAGGGGGCATATTAAGGTGTCACATAAATGAATATTTGTTTTGGCAATTTGTCAAGTATGATAACTTCAATAAGACTTTGAATTGTAAAAAGTATTGAATTTTTAGTTGCTAAATTATAAACGATTTTCTGAAATTTTCCTGTGCTCAATCATTTAAGCAGTCTAAGATCCACAGACCTTATCACCCCCCACCCTATTCAAAAATCATATTCGCATAATTTTATCAAATAGAGCGCTTTAAAAAAAATCCAACACCATTTTACTAGTTCTCCCGCCCACCTCTCCCTCTCTCCTCCCCACCATCCTTATTAGTAATAGTTAGAGCTATAACTTTCACAAATATAAAGCGATTTCAAAAGTTCTTTCTGCACACGCTTAACGACTTTTTTCCAACATCATTTAACTAGTTTCCCCCTCCCTCTCTTCTCCCCTTCCTCCTTGTTAGTAATAGTTGTAGCTATACCTTTCACAAATATATTAAGAATGGTCCCAAACGCATAAACTATTAATATTACATAAAATGCTAGTGCGAAAAACTCGAAGAAATTGTAAAAAAACTAAAAAATCTAAAAAAATTACGCCAATAGAACAAAAATTTCAAATTCAAATTACAAAAAAAGATAAATAGATATTTTAATAATCTTTCTCGGCACAACATGTGATCGAATTTCTTTTGAAACTGTTTCCCAAGAAAACAAATTTTTCATCAAAAACGTGATACTTTTGTAATCGTTTAAACGTGATCGTAGTCATACTTTAATAGTAAACTGATATAATTCTGTAAAACTTATTATTTTCTTCACGTTCAACGTTCAAATTACCGCTTCTAGGCTTTATGCCTATTCTACCTTCTTTTACTCAAAATCCATTATTTCGAAACAGTAGACCTTTCACTCTATCATGTTCACTTAAATACACCATATAAAGGCAAAAGAGTGAGAACTGAGACGCAAACTGTTTGCAAGCATCTGGAATAGAATAAATAAGGGATATTTTGCCATATTTTCTGAGAGCACGTTTTTCCTATAAAACAGGTAGACCCATAAAAATAAATCGATACAAGCCTTGATCACAGGGTATGGATTAATAGTACCAGTAGCTTTACATTGCAAAATTGTTCAGTATTTTTTTACCCAAATACAGCACGGCGAAAACATTACCCTTAATATTTTACGCTTGGGATATGTATGTATGTATATTTGTGTCACGCTAGAGACTAAACGGCTGAACCGATTTTGACAAAAAAGGGGTCGTTGATTTGCTACTGATCCCGAAGGTGCAATAGGCTATATTTTTTTAAACAGGAATCAACATGGCGGTCGTCAGATGCCAGTTTGTTACATGATGTAAGCTTTAAGGCACACAAATTACCTACATTTCAGGCGATTTTAATGAAATTCCTTTGATCGCCCACTGCAAATGTGCTCTAATTTGCTGTAATTGCTTTGCAGTGCTTCCTACTCCCTCCTATCATTCCGCCCCTCCCTCTGCAAAAACCATATTCGCATAATTTCATCAAATATAGAACGATTTTTTTCCTAGGTACTTCCCTGAGGGGTTTTGAGTATTTTTTTTTAAATTTATTCTGAATGATAAAAACCGCAAGTATGATTAAAATAGGTAGGTACTAATCCGAGGGGTTTTTAAAATGTTAGTCAAAGTGACAAATTAAAATAGATCCACCTGGATTTTCTCGAAAATTATCGGGAAATTGAAAAAACGCCGAAACATGTCGATTTTGCTTGCAAGGGGGACACTTTTTTGCTATCTTGAAATTTTGGTAGAACGAACTTCCTTCGAGGGGTATATTTTACCCCCATATTTTGAATAGGGAAAGTGGGTCTAGTGATACCTTGTTTTAAAGCTCTTTTGAATGTCTTTACAACCGTGTAAAAATTCCATCGATTAGTTTTTGAGATATTTATTTTCACATTTTCAAATTTAACATGGAATGATAAAATAAAAATTAAATCCGAAAAATATAAAATTGTTATTAAATTTTTATTTTATCAGTCCATGTTAAATTTGGAAGTTTGAAGACAAATAGATAGATTTTTGAAATTTTTACACTGTTGTAAGCACATTCAAAAGGCCTTCAAAACAAGGTATCACTAGACCCACTTTCCCTATTCAAAATATAGGGATAAAGGTTGTTCGTGCTACAAAAATTTCAAGATAGCCAAAAAGTGTCTCCTTTGCAAACAAAATCGACGTGTTTCATCGTTTTTTTTAATTTTCTGATAATTTTCGAGAAAATCCAGGTGGATCCTTTTTAAATTGTCACTTTATTATCATATCAAGATGCGGTTTTTAACTTTCAGCTTTTCTTGAAACTTAATGCTTGCAAGTGGAGGTTCTGTTTTTTATATATTATCTTCACTAGAAATACGCGAAACCCTTCCAAAACCTTAAATATAAGACACGTACCCTGGTGTATATTAAAACTCAATAAAATAATAATTATTTGTTTAATAAAAAACTACATACCGATTTGGCAATCAATGAATTAAAACTTTTATTAAATATATAATTTTATTTTATAAACAATTATTTTATTTTACAAGAATTTATGTTTTTAAGTATTTGTTATTTGTCCTTATGTAGAAGGGAGAACCGCTATTTATAGACAATTATTCAAAGTATGTAAGGTGAAAGCTTAATTAATATACTTGTAAAATGAACTACTAGAAGAAAATAGGCAAGCTTATGGTCTGAGTAATATTCAAATTTGGAAAAAGTAGCATTTGTCCATTTCAAAACATCGATGTATTGAAACGGACAGTGATGGTTTTGAAAATTTCTTTCGCATTAAAAGACATTAATTGCTTCAAAAATAATTTTTATTCAAACAGAAACTATCTTAAGAACAGTTGTTGCAATAAAAATGTCGAATACCCTGAAGACCACAAGTTTCATGTGCCCATGAAGAGCTTACGTCTTGAAACGAATAATACAACCGTTGTTTGATGGTATTCTCCATCAAACAACGATACAACATATCATGTCTAGGGTCACTGCATCCTGAAAGCCTGGCGTCTCCCAGGCTTCCAGGATGCAGTGACCCTGATCATGTCCACTTCAAAGCGACACCTACTTAACCTCAAAATGACAATGCTAGATATAAACAGATAAATATTTTCCAAGATCTATAGCTACATTTACGTACTATAGTAACTTAGTTATAACCTTACTAATCTGAAATTAACTAAATTTCATTAGCTGACCTGTGACATAGTTCGATATTTTCGTAAAAAATTTACTTTTGAAGTTGTTTACTGAACAACTTCGGTCGAAGTGTGATCTGGGCACACGGTTCCCATATGTAAATGTGAAATTCTCGGTCATACAATCATGCTGGAACTACGACAACTGTCCGTTTCAAAACCCGTCCGTTTCATAGCAATTTTCCCCTAAGAGAGTGATAGTACTGGTCCAATATAAACCAGTCGAATTCATAAAAAGGTATTTTAATCCTAAGAAGTAATCCCTATTGACCAGGTTAATCCTGAAAAGAATGGAAAGGTGAAGCCATGCTGGCAGGAGGGATCCTATTTTACAACTTTATGTGAAAATAGGTATTGGTATATTTAAATTAAAAAAAAACATAATAAAATAGGAGGTATCAGAAAATTTAAAAGAGGTGTTGTAAAAATAAGAGACAGAATAAAAATAATAGATATCCAAAGCTGATAAAGATTAGGTTATTTACGCCACTGGAAAGTTATCCACAATTTTAAATGCATTAAATGATACTCCGTTTAATGAAAATATCATTGTCTAAAAAAATGTAACTAAGTATGCATTTTGTTTTCTAGATACTTTGCTTATATTATAATTGTAAACAATATTAGCTCTCACTACTACTATACTATAGTAGTGTGAGCTATGGTGATCCTAATTTTTTCGAGAAATAAAAAGTTGCTCCGATTTCAAAAGTTTTTATATATTTTTGCGTTTCAGATGATTTTGAAACTTTTTTGTTGCGCCGTCTGTCCGTCTGTCTGTCTGTCTGTAACGACCAACGCGCATAACTCAAAAACCGCTTGGCCGATTTTAATGAAATTTGGTACCTAGGCTGGGTCTTGGGTCGAGATGGTCCCATTTAAAAATGAACAAAATCCAACGAACACAAACCAAATAAAAGGGTTGGGGGTAGATTTCAAAAATTAGAGTTTATGTGAAAATATGGCGTGTGTGATATCAAACGAAAGATAATTGAGTTTGCAGTTAAACAAAATACATTTTAATTATTTAAAAAAAAAGGGTGGGGGTATATTTTAAAATTAGAGTTTAAGTGAAAATATGGCGCGTGTGATATCAAACGAAAGGTAATTGAGTCCGGAGTTTAACAAAATACATTTTAGTTTTTGTTTTTTTTAAGGGTGGGGGTAGATTTCAAAAATTTGAGTTTAAGTCAAAACATGGCTTGTGTGGTATCAAACAAAAGGTAATTTAGTCTGGAGTTGAATAAAATATATTTCAGTTTTAGTTATATTAGCTTACACGTACACTATAACTATAGTACCTAGTGTGAGCTTAGGGGCCCATATATTGGCAGAGTATTTTTTAACATATTCAGTTTCTCTGTGAAAACGCAGTTTTAGTTGACGAATTGCATTCCTTTGATTTTTTTGCAATAACAGTAATGTCTAGTTAGTTATGTTATTATTACTGTTGTATAATAAATAAAATAATAAATGAGTAGTTTATGTGATATTCTATAATCAAGTATGGCATAATATACCTAGGAAAACATTATTGCAGCAAATTTTTTAGAAAATAAAAAAAGCAACTGCTAAGAAAATAAAATTTAAATATTTTCGCACTTTAGAGATGAAAAGTGCACTCTTTATCCCGCATTTTGGACAGGAACAGATAAAATCTGTCCCTCTTCTAGGTTAATTTAGAGTTACCCACAATCCCTACTCCATTCAGTGATACTCAGTTTAATGAAATTTTCATTGTCTATTAAAAAATAACTAAGTATTTTGTTCTTCACATACTGCCTTTATTATCTTTCTAAACAATATTTTTCTGTCTATAATATGTATTTTTTTGACATATTCAGTTTCTCTGAGAAAACGCAGTTTTAGTTGACGAATTGCATTCCTTTGTTTTTTTCGCAATAACAGTCATGTCTAGTTAGTTATGTTATTATTACTGTTGCATAATAAATAAAATAATAAATGAGCAGTTTATTTGATATTCTATAAACATTTATGGCATAATATACTAAAGAAAACGTTAATGCAGCAAATTTTTTAGAAAATAAAAAAAGCAACCGCTAAGAAAATATAATTTAAACATTTTTGCAGTTTAGGGATGGAAAATGCACTCTTTATTCCGCATTTTAGGGATAAAAGTGTCACTTTATACCTTTGGGATGAAAAGTGACGAATCAGAGATAAAAAGTACATATCAGGGATAAAAAGTACAAATCGGAATGAAAAGCGATTCTAGTGATAGATTAGAGATATAAAAAATAAATATCCTAAAAACTCCAAAACAATAGAAAAATTAAAAAAAAAAAATCCTGAAAAATAGCTTAAGTACGTCGTGATCAAAGTGTCTTTTTATCCCTACCTGGTTTAAACTTTATTCCTTACTAAAGAACAATGTTTGGCCTTACTTTTGTTCGAATAGGCAAAATTAATTAAAAAGTTCGGAAAACAACTAGGAAAAAACCAGGGACAAAAACCAGTAAGACAAAAAGGAAGAATCAGTTTTTGAGAAAAACTAAAATACCAATACCGGTGAAAAACCGCCAGGCAAATATAGGATTAGGTCTGTGTAATGTGTACTTCTTCTTTTTTTTTACACACTTCACAGAACATTGATAACTTTTGGTTAGTTGGTGAACACTGTTGTAAAACAACAAATATCTACCAGTTTTTATAAAAAATAATTTTCAATAATTGGCATAAAAATAAATCTGTGGATTACCCCGCATTGGTAGCTCTTGAAATAATTGTCTGATATCAGAAATGTTTTAAATTTACATTATATTTTGTCATAACGTTATATGGGCGGCAATACTAGGGACTTATTTGAATAAAATCTGACTTTATTTTAGAGTCGACTTTATTCTGACAGATTTACACAGAAAACTGACAGCTGAACTCTCAAAATTGACATACCAAAGTCAAATTTAAAAATAAAGTCGCTAGCTTTCATTTGATAAATACAGGCACTAAAACATCCGGTTCTTAAATACACAAAGGCCGAATTATGAAAGAGAGCAGCTGCTTTTATATGTAAATCTGTCACAATACGGTCGATTTTAAAATAAGGTCAGGTTTTATTCCAATAAGTGTCTACTATCTCTAAATAAATGAACTAGTAGCCTACGTTATTCGAACACAAGTAAGGTCACACTATCCTTTAGTAAGGGATAAAGTTCAAACTAGGTAACTGCACATGCCTCAAATAAAGGTATGTGAAAAATGAGACATCAAAAGGTGGTTATTTTGCCTTAACCTTGAATTTAATCAAACCTATAATAATCCATATTTGTACAAGCCAAGTTTCCAAATACACACTTACAAAATACGAAAGTACAGACGATCTTTTTTAAAATTCCTTCCCTGTAGGACATAACTTCCTTTCAGTTTGTGCTTCGTTAACGAGCTGAGGGATTTTCAAGTTGTTTTATTAGGTTTGTTTCCTTATTTTTGTGGACGGACAGACAAACCGACAAAATACAGAAAACGAAGGTGAGGCACGAGTAGAATTCTAAATTGAATTTGAAATTTCCGAAAGCCCTGTTCAGACTAACCAACTTTTTTGTAAAATGCGTACAAAGAGTGAACCCACATAGCACAAGCTCGTGTTTAACAGGTAAAAAATGCGTGAGAAAAAAAAACGTTGATTTTAAAAGCTGCTACAAAAAATTTTTTTTTATTTCATTTATGAAAACAAGCTTAATAGGTCATTCATTAACGTTATAAATAATAACGTTGCTAAAAACTGCGTTTTAATAACGCCATTATCAAATTAAAACAGCAAGGTTTTTACGTTAGTTTCAAGTGATTTTTATAAACGTTAAAATCACACTAGATTCACGCCTTTTCTACACGAATTTTAAAACGAGACTTGCATGGCTTTTCTACCGAATATTTTTGAGATTTTACTAGCAGCAGCGCCACCTATTGTCGGGATTTTTCACTTTGACGAAATCTATCAGGCAGTGCTTTGGCTTCTAAACTCCAAAAACCTGTTAAGGAACTGATTCGTGATTCACACGACCACGACACATCTGTTATTAACCTGATAAAGACACATTAATATTTTGTGAAAGTGTTTATTGTTAAAAAATCTTGTTTAGCTTTTAAAAAAAACATAATGTATATAGATAGATATATAGATATTTTGTCTTGCCTTGAGCGCCATCTTTAAAATTGTCTTGAAGTGTGGTAGTCTTAAACTAGTGAACTTTTATAACTTCCTTTCGCGTCTCTTTTAAGTTAAAAAAATGTTACTAAAAAAACGTAACCAAAAAAAACGCAGAAAGTTAGTAGGTTTGAGAAGTCTTAATCTAGTGGTGTTTTAGAACATGCTGTGGAGGACTTTTCAAGTGTGAATTTGGTACATGAAAATAACGAGGGTAAAAAACACGTTATATACAGAGGACCAAAAACTTCAGCAAAAAGTAAATTTTTATAGCTTGATTTCTCCTGGTTTTTAAGTTATCTTTAAACATGTAGATTTAACAAAATAAATATTAAATGGTATGAGGTTGTTTTCAAGTAAAAAAAACTTTGGTATTTTTGTTCACGTTAATTTAACATTGATGTGATTTTTGTGCTATGTGGGAAGGTAAATCATAAATCAAAAAGTTCCACTGCACCAGGGACATTAATTTAAAACTGAGATTGGAAATGTTAAGTAGGCTTCTACGTTCTTTCCCAGTAGCTTTTTTATGTTTTTCGAAAATGTTCGCCTATGGCGCAATTTTTTGGCAGTTTTTTTATATTGGAGTTTTCTTATTTATCTTGAGGTTTGTTAATGCATCTTACACGGTTCGGTGTAGGGCGGTTATTAGGTAGGGGAAAGCAGGGCAAGATGGGCACCTGTCTACTACTCCTTATCTATGATCGCTAGAATACAAATAACAACAGACATTTGTTCGTTAGCATCAGTGGCCTTACACCTGATAGTTTGGTAAAGATTCCCAAGCCCACACCACTGTAACAAATGCTTAAGATCGAAAAATTTCATTTTCGCGATAGATCTAAAAAAAATTGGCTCATTTGCAACCTCTGTCTTGTGAACGTTTTAACAAATAAATTTTCTGGTGATCGGTTAATCGCTTAATACTTTTTTAGACCAAAACTGTGTTTGTGCGTGCTGTATCTAATTAATCTATAAAATAAAAACTAAAAAATGTTTTGGTGGGGCAAGATGGACATGTCAAGTAAGGGGCAAGATGGGCAGGTGCAAATCTTGTAAATAACGGCTCTAGAGGTTACCCCACCTAAAAAACCACCAGCTTTGCCAAAACTCGCTTTAAATAAGGACAATTTTTCAAGTCAGTCTTTTGAACTTGTTTCACTAGAAAATATTATGCCTTATCCTCATGTGGACCAAACAAATAAGGGAAAGATGAATTGCGAAAAGCCGTCAGCTACAGTTTTGACAAGCATGCCATACAAAGAGGAGCTTGAAGACTCACTAAATGCAACCAAAAACCTAAAAAAATATAAATAAAATCAAAAATACTGCTGTACAAAAAGTCAAGAAAAATATTTTGAACGAGAATAAAAAAAAGTGGAAATCTCCAGCAGCGAATCTGATTCAAACAGAATCTACGGAAGGATGCACAAAATGCATCAAATGTCAAAGATGGGCTCAATGTTCCTGTGCGGGAGACGACGAGGAAAACGATGACGTGAATCCGAGGGGTCATCAGCTTTCAACAGTACTGTACAAATTTCACAACAGGACCCGACAGTACCACGACAGGACCCAACAGTACGCGACAGGACCCGACAGGACCCAACAGTACTCAACAGTACTCGACAGGACCCGACAGGACCCAACAGTACCCAACAGGACCCAACAGTACTCGACAGTACACGACAGGACCCAACAGGACTCGACAGTACTCAACAGGACCCAACAGTACTCAACAGTACTCGACAGGACCCAACAGTACCCAACAGGACCCAACAGTATTCGACAGTACACGACAGGACCCAACAGGACTCGACAGTACTCAACAGGACCCAACAGTACTCAACAGTACTCGACAGGACCCAACAGTACCCAACAGGACCCAACAGTATTCGACAGTACACGACAGGACCCAGCAGTACACGACTACTCAACAGGACCCAACAGTACTCGACAGTACACGACAGGACCCAACAGTACACGACAGTACTCAACAGGACCCGACAGGACCCAACAGTACACGACAGTACTCGACAGGACCCAACAGTACTCGACAGTACACGACAGGACCCAACAGTACTCAACAGGACCCAACAGTACACGACAGGACCCAAGTCCTGTTGGACGCTGTACAAAATTTTAGGGTGCCGATGACCCCTCGCGTGAATCACATTTGCGATTTTTTTAAATAATAGGAGTTTTTAAGACTTGTTCATCTTGCCCCACACAAAAGCCCATCTTGCCCCATGGGTGGGGCAAGATAGGCTTTTTGTAGACAGTAAGGCTTTTTAAGTTTTTCTTATATTTCTTATAATAAAGAAATGTTGTCAAATTTAGGCAAAATTCTTTGTTTAGTTCTTTCCACTATAGTGTTTTTTAACTGTTTTTTAAACCTTAGGGTGCCCATCTTGCCCCACCCTCCCCTATTAAGCCTGGGGCTCAAGCCCACCCAAAATTGCCTGGAGAATTGCACCCCTGATATCAATGCTCAACGATAAAACTTTTTTGGTAAACAGTTGGGTTTTTTGAACTTTTTTTGCTTTGTAAATAAAATCTTCTATTAGGTTTTACATATTATCAAAGATTGGGATAAGTAAAGTCACATGTCTAAATTTACTGGTGTGTATACTTACATATGTTCATATTTTTCACACTTCTGACATCTTATTAGGTGTGAGAATGTTTAGAAGTGTCTTCGGTTTAAAAAAAAAACGTGTTTATTTATGGGTTTTCTTAAGTCTCGTATGACTTAATTGTATACAAATACATAGGGGAAAGGGGGGCAACATGAAATACTTAATTTTATCGGCATATTTCTCCTATTAAATAATCACCATTGCGTTCGTCATTTGGAACTAAGTTGGCTAGATATGTTATCTGTATGTTTTAATGTTCAGTTTAAGCGATTTAGAACTCCATCATGCTTTTATTTTTATTTTTGTAAAATGTTGACTTTGCACCATTTTGCCCCGCATACGGGGTAAAATGGGATACCTATATCTGGCAAAACTGGAGGAGCGGTTGTGTAATTTAGAATCAATATTTTTGTTAGACAAGTTTTGTTTATTAAAATACTAACCAAGTTTAAAATACTTATTTAAAAAATAAAAAGTTGTAATAAAAAATACCTTTATAATAATTAAATTTAGTATTTACACAGCTTATAAAGAATTACAGCGATCTAGTCATTCCTTTCGACTCTCCGACACGAATTTTGCGCCCATTTTTTTGCAAAGACAACATAAAATACAACATGCAGTGATGGTACCAAAAAAAACAAAAAAAAATTGAGGCAAAATGGAGTATAATCTAAGGGTATAGGTTACTAGGTATAACTAGGTATAACAAGGTATCCCCCACCAGTTAAATTCCAACAAAAATCATACACAGTAAAAGGATTATTTTACGTAATAATACATAAACCCACTAATTGTTCAATGTAAACAAAATTTTGAAAAATCTGTAAAATAGGTACTTACCGTCACAAAAGGCCCAAGCTATTTTTACAATAAACAGCGCACAACATCACATGTTGAGCAAAATCCAACTTAAGCTCAGAAGATTGGCCTGGGCAGCATTCGGTAAATTAAGCTACATATTGAAAAATAAAAAAAAACTCAGTACTTCAAAACGAAAGTGTATCAGCAATGTATCCTTCCTGTACTTACCTATGGCTCCCAGACCTGGACACTTACAATATCAAACATGGATAAGGTAACAAAAGCTCAAAGATAGATCAGTGGAAAGACAAATGTTACATGTAAAGCTAACAGATAAAAAAAAGAAATGAATGGATATAAAATAAAACAAAAGTAAGGGATGTCAGAAGAGAAGCAGCAAAATTAAAATGAAAATTGGCCGGTCATATTATCAGAAGAAAGACAATCGATGAAACAAATGCATTGTAAATTGGAGACCTTAGGAAAATAAAAGAAGTAGGGGAAGATCCCAAATAAGATGAGCGGACGATTTGAAGAAACACGCGGGAACTAGATGGATGAACATGGCAACAGACAGAGAAGAGTGGAAGATATTGGGGGAGGCCTATGTCCAAAGATGGATTGAAGAAAGGTAAATAGATAGATGCATTTGGTTTGCTTAAAATTTAAAGAGCATATCCATAGTTTTCGATGCCTCGAAAAAATATCAAACGAGACAAACTAATAGTTATAGTTCAAGTGCTTCAGCTAGAGAGCAATTTTAAGTGGTTTCATGGTCATGGCGCATGTCTTAAAAAAACCAATAAGAAATCTTTGATAAAGAAAAACCAAAGCTATACAGGAACACCTGCTTATGTTTGATGCACACGTAAAATGTGCCTACCACCTGCACCCATTTAGCTTTTATTTATATGGTACGTTTCTGTTTTATTGGTAGACCGTCTTGGGTTCGAAACAAAGAACTGTAGAAAAAATCCTGCACTGCACTACGCAGCAATCTTGATCAGTGGCGACTGCTACAGGAAGGGCAACGGGGCAGTGCCCTCCCAAAACTAGACAACCAGTTTTTTAATCGATTTATTTAAAAAAAGTTAAATCTTTCCTTACGACATGTCTAGTTCTCTTTTTTAGTCTGTGGTTACCTGGGTAAACTTTTTTAGTTTAAATAATTACAAGTCGGCAGCACCGCGCGGGACAAGATTTCAATTTCACCCGTTTTTCAGCGGTGTATGGGTGGATGTTCTCGCGCGGGGGCGGGAGGAATGTTTGTTTTAGTTGACATCGGCCATATTCATCATGCCAAACCATTCGTTGCCCTTCCTACGTGTTGCCAGTTCTATCCTTAGTGAAGACGTATGAGTTTGTTTTGATTTGGGGTACGTCAGGGTCAGTAGTTAAAAGATTTGCCGATCGCGTGTCCATTGTTTGTTTTCAAAATGGAAATAAATACCGTCGATTATATAATTAACTGTGCAAATTTAAATACGTTACAAATAAAATATTTAGGTCCACATAGACCGGACCTAAAAATCCTAAAAATTAACCAAAATTTTAGTGCAAGTAATAAAGAATTATACGATGCTGAAATGTTTTTTTTTTTGCTTTATTTGTCTTATTATGAACAATCCACAAAGTGATCCTGCGTGGGTGGCAAAGGGAATGTATGATATCAACTACTTTAGTAAAAAGCAAGACACAAAGTAAGTGCTACTTGTTTAAATAACCACATAGAATTTTTTATGCTAGCCAAGACTGACATTAGGTGCCAATTGAATGGTGCCTATAGGCAAAACATTACCGAACATAGTGAAAATGTGGCAAAAAATAGACATATATTTAGTAGGTTAATAGACTGTTTAAAATTCTGTGGGATTTTTGAGGTTGCTCTACGGGCCCATGATAGGTCTGAAACTGGTGCTAATCCGAGCACTTTGCGCATGTAAAAGAAGGGCGAATATACTTTATATATAAACAAATAAACTAAAAACTATACCAAGTAGCTGTTTGTTTGTAAAATTGATAAAAATGTTTTGTTTGGTAATTTTTAATAGTTACCTCAATTTACGAATGCCCCTAGAGAGTTACCTATAACATGGGTCATATCTTGTGATACACTGTTTGAAATGAAAGTATATTGTCCAAAGTTAAGAAGACATTTTGTCGTAGGAAGCTTAGTTTTTAAGAAAGCTGGATAAAACCTGTAAATTTTTTTATTAATTTTGTGATTTTAAATCATTTCTTTAAATTAAGAGCATGGTTTTAAAGAAAATGGAATAGAACGTGTGAAAAACATGTTTTTTTTAAATGACTTTTTTTAAATCACTTCCGTTTACGGTCGTCGCTGGAGAGTTCGTTATAAGTCAAACCCTATGGAATTTCACGCTGTTGAAAAGGCAATTTTACTGGCTAGAATAAATTATAGTATATATTTTTCATATTTAGCTTAGTTTCTGAATTAGAAAAACGTGTAACAAAAATAGTTCGTTTTCTGTTTTTTTTTAAATTGATTTAATTTACGGACGCCCCTAAAATTTCAATTATGAAACAACCAATCCAATCATGTTTTATATCATTTCAAAGGAAATCTTATTGTCTATAACAAAATATAACAAGTGTTTTCCTGTAGATATTAGTTTTTAAAAAAATCGAATAGATCTTAGGAAAAACCTGGGTATTTTTTCGACTTTTTTAAATTACCTCAATTAACAGACGCCGCTGGGGAGTTTGTTATCAGTCTGACTTTGTTGAATTATATCTTGTTCAAAAGGGAATTTTATTGTCTACAATAAAGTATATTACATATTTTTCCTTTGGAAGCTTAGTTTTTAAGAAAATTTGATAAAACCTCAAACTTTCAGATTTTGTTAATTAAAATTATGTGATCTATTTCCAATTGATCTAAAGTAGTTTCAAAAATCTTCCACGATTTTTGACTATAAGCCAGTGGCGTATATAGGGGGGGCTGCCCCCCCCCCGAAGCTAAGGTTTTTAAAAATATTTTCCACATATTTCATGAATAGAAACATAAAATAGCATAATATAGGGACTCATGGGCTCTCGGCCCCTTCCCCCACGAAACTGTTCGCCCCCCCCCCCGAAACATTTTTCTATATACGCCACTGCTATAAGCCACTCGACTAATTCTTGCAGCAAGGCGTCAGTACTCGTATTAATTTAATACATCTATAACCTTATAACCCATAAGTAAATATAACATATAACCGCATACCAAAAGAGAAATTTATTTCCTTCTTTACTACATCATGATTAAACACAGAGCGAGATTTCTGACACATGATTCAAGTTTAAATTTTTTTAAAAAGGTCAATGCTTATTGTAAGTACCTAAGTTTACAACAAAAAACACTTCAGTCTCCTTCTATAGCGTCATACTTACCATTGTAAAATTTAAGACCAATAAAAAAATAGGACCAATTATTTTTTATTTCAAGTCGTTTCAAGCACATGACCTTAGGGACTATTCTTAACTTAAGTAACGCTCAAGGGGGGGAGGGGGACTTTAAACTCAATGTTTTTTTAATGTGTTTTTTCTTTAAAATGCGTTACGAAGGGGATGGGGGCAAGCGCGTATCTTGGTCAAAATCTAGGGAGGGGGGGTGTAAAAGTCAACAAAAAAATTATATTTTATATAATTTTTTTTTCTAGGGGGGGGGTAATTCTCCTGTTTTTCCTTTATTTATTAGAAAAAACGTGCATATTATTTTTTCTAGGGGAGGGGTAATTACCCCGTTACCCCCCTTAAATCCGCACTTGGCAAGCGCGGATCTGGGTCAAAATATAGGGGAGGAGGGGTAGTAGTCGACGAATTTTTTTTTATAATATAATTTTTTTTCTAGGGGGGTAATTCTTCTGTTTTCCCTTATATTATTAGGAAAAAGTGCTTTTTTTTCTAGGGGGGGGGTAATTACTTGGGGCGGTAAAACTAACCTTTGTGTTAAACTTAATATTATAATTTTATGCACTTGCACGTATTATAATACCAAATTAATAAAAATAGAAAGTTCATTAGTTTTTAAATGCTAAATTAATACCCAGGCTCAATAAATTTAAATGGATGAGATTTTAACTGTACATAATTCTCATGATATGACATTTCCAATCCCACAAGTCATAAACGTAATTGAAAAATAATTTTATTAATAATGAAATCAAGTATTATTCTCTTGTCTGCTGCTCTTATAAAAATAATAGTGCGACAAATAAATATAAAATATTTATTATAGGAACTAAAAAATGGTTAAAAATGCGAGGTCAATAAAAAAAGCTTTACATAGAAAAAAAGTGAAAGTTGAGTACTTATTTTGGTAACACCCTGTATGGCAAAGGCCTAAAAGTTCCAAGAAATTTATCAAGGAAAATCAGTAATATGAACCCTATATCGCCCCTTAGTGCAACAACCAGATAACTCGAAACTTACGCGTTTTGAGTTATCAAGTTAACCTGAACTATTTTACATTCTACGAGGTGTGACAATAAAGTTATAAACTGTTGTAAAAAATCCCCTTCTCTATCGACGCACAGAGGGGCAAAATCAAGAAAGTGCAGAACTCATTTATCTAATATGGGAGATATTTTTACTGAAATCTATTTATTAATAATCGCTTTACCATAACAAGTTAGCTTGGAATAGTCAAACGTCAAACAAATGAATAAAACACCTTGTCAAAGTTAGCGTGTTTTAAAAACACGTTGCGTAGTTGTTTTAAGAACACAAATAAATCAACTTTGCCACAATTTTTAATTTTGATCAAGTTTGGTTAAAATAATTTTAATTATGTCAGATAATCACTATGGTGAGTACATTATTCTCGTATAAAAAAAATGCAAAATTTTTTGTTGTTTCTCTTTAAACTGGCATTTTTGTAAAATCTTTCAAAAATTTATTATTTTCTTTAATTTTAAAAATATACGTGGACACAAAGTAACTTGTCGCGCGGCGAGTTTTTACATGTCATTTTTTATTGAACCTTCCTTTTTAAAATGATGCCACATTTAGCTGCTAGTTTTTGCCAATAAGGCCGGAAATAATTTTTAAATATTAATTTTTTTTCTCCAAACTTAGCGAAATATTTGTTTAAATTGTAGTATAGATATTTAAAATATAACGTACTAAATAGATTACATCTACACATACTATTATTATACTCATTATATATTAAGGAATAAAAGTCACACCTTATCCCGAGGTAAAAAGTTTGTAGCCTGAGCGCAGCGAGGTATATAATTGGCCAATAGCTAACAAGACACTATTTACGAATTTTAGGAGATATTTTTTAAACTTTTGGATTTTTCTGCCCTAAAATTAAATTATAATTATAATTATGTGGTTTTCAGCTACTTTACTAAAAACATAATGTCTGAGCTTTTTATTTTGAATTTTAAGGATAAAAAGTGACAGTTTTATCGCTAAAATAAGGATTAAAGAGGGCCCTCCTGTTCTTATAATATATACCAAGGGATAAATGTGACACTGTTTATTTCAAGGTAAAAAGTTTTTAGCACGAGCGTAGCGAAAGCTACAATTCGTTAAAGGATAAAAATACTCTTTTATAACGAGGTTTATACGTTAATTTTACACTTTCAGACCGATCTTTTTTTAAACTTATTATTTGTTTTATTAATATAGTTAAATTATTTTTTGTTATGTTTAGTACAATATATAAACATGATTATTTATAAACAAAGAAAGCTTCCAGTGGCGTATATAGAAAAATGTCTCGGGGTGGGCCCGAGAGACCCCATGAGGCCGTATTTTATGCTGTTTTATTATGTTTGTAGTCATAAATATGTAGAAAATATCAAGTAAAATCTGAGCTTCGGGGGGGGGGGGGGGGGCAGGACCCCCTTATATACGCCACCGAAAGCTTCTGTCCAGGCGTTTTAAAAATGGCAAAAGTCAGACAGAAGAAAAGTGTGTAAAAATTTAATGTCGGTTCTGTAAAAAATTTTTTTGGGGGCGTTTAGGTGTTTTTATTTTTCAGGGGGCAGACTTGGCCTTTCCGTTTCTGTAGGGTCGACAACATAACATAATATTTTGTAAACATTACCGTCGTACATAGTATTTTAGGAAATATTTTATTATACCTCGACTAACAGCTCGAGGTCAATTTTTTTTATTTTGGATCACTAAGTATTTCATTTTAAACATTCCTGACTACAAAGGAATACATCCATTGCACTGTGGGACTTTATCGCACCTTTTTGTGCTTCTGCCCCACTGTGCGACGCAGCGTTGCATGCGTCTTTTTCCAATGTTTGCAATTTTGGAAATCATCAGACGAGAGACTGTTAAGAAGTCTTGCCGTTTTTTCCTTGACGTGTTCTAATATTTCCAAACGGGTTCCTTGTAACGATTTCTTCACTTTTAGAAGTCGCACGGGGCCAAGTCTGGTGAATATAGTTGGTGTTTCCCGACGGGGATCGTCTTATTAGCTAAAAACTGCTTAATGGAAAGGGCATTGTGGGCAGGTGCATTGTCCTGGTAAAGCAGCCGAACGATGTTGTTCCTCAAATCTAGACGTTTTTTTATTACGTTCCCTTAACTACATCAATACTTCCAAATATAAAAATGTTGGTTGACTGTTTGACCCTCACGCGCCCCTTCAATAAGAATAACACCCTTAATATCGAAAAAAAAACAATAAGCATCGCTGTTTTGGATATGCTGAAGCGCCCTTCTCGTTCGTCATCTTTAACTTCTTCAAGACCCTCGAAAAAGCTTTATACACATAAAAATCATTGCACGAGACATACACTGCGTTCCGTAGACATCTTTTAGCATTTGAAAGCATTCAGTAGCGGTTTTTTTGTTTTACTTTAAATTAATACATTGCTCCATTTTTTCGTTTGTCATGATTCCGGCAAATGAGCTATGCACGATCCGCTTTAAACCACTGCGTAAGTCAAACTAGTAGAGGAAAGGCGACAAGATTGCGCGCGGTAATAGAACGCACATCAAGGCGAATAACTCCGCCCGCCTGAGGCGTGGAGATTTAAATGTTTTTAATACGGGGGCCAGTCTTAAAATATAATTGTCATACCTCGTATTTTTAATGCAACATCTAGATATCTTGTACGAGCAACCAAACTTGTTTAAAGAGTGACAAGAAATAGATAACTCCAAAAATGCACATTTTACTAAAAGACATCTTGAGATTTCTAGTTGTAGCACTGGCATTATTATATTGAGTTCCAAGTGATCTAGTTGTTGTACTAAGGGGACGATATATTTAACGACCCCTGACGATATGGATTTAACAAAGAAAACAACGACAACATAATAATTAAGAAAATCATAAATGCCCACGAGTTATTGACCAAACAGTAAAGAAACGACGAAATCTTAACCCACTCAAAGCCCAAAACGTTTAAATTGCCTAAAAGTTTTGAATGTTAAACAAAAATATCCCACATTATTTCCGAAAGAAAGTAAACAATTAAAGCCTGCTTACAAAAGTCTCTGACCTCGCTTAAAAAAATCTTTTTTAAGCGAGCAATTCACGATACTGCGGTTTTGTACGATTTTGTTGCATCCAACGAAATTGAATGCAATTTTATCCTGTGTGCCCGCTCATCCAAAGAAATCGTACGATTTATCCGGAGACAAACAAGTCCGTCTGCTGCAGTACAACATCGTCGGTAATTAACATTGCCTACTTCCAGGAACACTAGAGAGCTGAGCTTTAGAAGGCTGATAAGAACTATGATAAAACCATAGGAAAATATAAAAAAAACTCAACATTTTTAATAAGGCATTGCAAAAGTTTTGAACAATATCCCGTATATTTTATTACTTTAAAACGTAAATATTATCCAAATCCTTTAAAAAAGCAGTGAAATCATAACAAAAACATTTCATGTAAAAAAAGCCAAGTACGCGAAAGTGGTATTCCGTAAAAAGAATTGAGATAAAAGTAAAGCCAAGTTCTACAATACAAATTTTAAAATGAATGGTTCTTACTAGTTTGGAAATGTTTTTCTAAACTTGGCTATTACGGCTGCAAATGACTCTTAGGAAATTGAACGTAAAGAAGTTTGGCTGGAATAGCAAAGTTTTAAAAAAATTTCCAAACTAGTAAGAACCATTCATTTTGAAATTTGTATTGTAAACCTTGGCTTTACTTTTATCTCAATTCTTTTGATGGAAGACCACTTTCACGTACTTGGCTTTTTCTACATGAAATATTTTTGTTATGATGAATTATGTGAATTAAGTGAATTGATATAAAGAAAGCACATTAATTTTTTGTTGAAATAAAAGCTAAAAATATATACTTTTATATTATTATATTTATATAAACTTTTAATTTTTTTTTGGTTTTTGGAAACTCCTTGCTCATTAAATTAATCACATTAAAGAACATTGGTAATTATACCTGAAACTGATTATTGGAAAGTTTATTTTGTAGCCAGTTTCTCCAAGTTTAGTTTCAGTTTTTTTCTTAAGTTTTTTTAGTCTCTTTATAGGTTATAGTTTTCAGAAACATGTTACAGAAGAAGGAGTGAAAACGGGCGCTGGGTGGGTTAAAAACAACTCATAACACAAACAATGTAAATCATTTGAAAAAAAACTTATGGAAATCTATTGATTTAAAGCATAAGAAGTTGAAAAACACATCTTATTTGGCTGTTTTCTCCAAAAACTGACTGGTTTTTGATATAATAAATATTGCAATTTTAGATCTGAAATATCAAATAAGTACCTTTTTGTTACTGCATAATATAAGTGTATTTTATTATATCGGCAACAAAAACAATAAATTATACATCTAATGATTTAAATTGATTAAACTTTTTAAAAAAATCCTACTTCTATTCTAAAACTTTCAACTATTTAAAAAACAAAGTCCAACATATCGTCTGGTAGGAAAATTCAGCTCTCAGAGCAAATTCTTGATTTATCAAATCATTTGTTTTGAATAAAAAATGAAATTATTAATTATATTTACTAACACGAATAAAAAATTTGTTTGCAAAATAAGCAAGAAAAAAGCGGGAAAAACTCACGATTGCAATGTGTATTATATGAAGCGCGCTGAGTAGAGGTCCACTAGTGACGTAAGCAAGGCGCCGCCTACCGCTAAAAGATTCGAGCAAATAGGCAATCCTGTGTGTTTATAATCGTTGGGTTTGATCGAATTTTTATCTACACTAAGAGCAGTGGCGGCTGCTACAGGGAGGGCAATGAGGCAGTGCCCTCCCAAAACTAGACAACAAACAGCACTTTTAATTGATTTATTTAAAAAAAGTTAAATCTTCCCTTACGACATAATTGTCTAGTTCTTTTTATTATCTGTGATTAACATCAAGCGATTAATTGGGTGAACTTTTTTAGCGTAAATAATTACAAGCCGGCAGCGCCGCGCGGGCCATGGTTTCAATTTCTCCCGTTTTTCAACGGAGTATGGGTGGATGTTCTCGAGCGGGGGCGGGAGGAATGTGTTTTAGTTGAAATCGGCCATCACCATCGTGCGGACACGTCCGTTGCCCTTCTACACGATGCCGGTTCTTTCCTTAGTGTTTGAGTATGAATTTGTTTTGATATGGGCTGTCAGTAGTAAAAAGCATTGCCGGTCGCGTATCATTGTTTTTGTTATCGTTTGTTTGTAAAATGGAAAGAAATACCGTCGATTATATAATTAACTGTGTAAATTTAAATACGTTAACATATAAACTTCGATTACAAATAAAATCTTTAGGGCCATATAGACCGGACTTAAAAATCCTAAAAATTAATCAAACATTTAGTACAAGTAATAAAAAATTATACGATGCTGAAAACTGGTTGTGCGGTTGCGTGGGTGGCCAAAGGAATGTGTGAAAATTAAAGACACAAAATTAGTGCTACTTATTTAAATAATCACATAGAATTTTCTATGCTAGGCAAGACTGATATTAGGTGCCAATTGAATAGTGCTCATAGGCAAAACATTACCGAACATAATGAAAATGTGGCAAAAAATAGACATATACGTAGTAGGTTAATAGACTGTTTAAAATTCTGTGGAATTTTTGAGGTTGCTCTACGGGGTTATGATGAGTCTGAAACTGGTGCTAATCCAAGTACTTTGCGCATGTAAAAGAAGGGCGAATAGACTTTATCTATAAACAAATAAACTAAAAACTACACCAAGTAGCTGCTTGTTTGTAAAATGCTAAAATAAAATTGTTTAGGTAAGTTATTTTATCTCCTTTTCCATGCAATATAAATTTCTGTCCCCCCCCCCCAATTAATAAAGTCGCCAGCCACCACTGACTGAGAGGAAATTCTACTTGAAAATAACTAAAAACACATTAAACTAAATAGAATATCGTTATAAAATATAAGACAAATGAAGTATATTTAGGACAAAAATTTCGATCTACCCAAAGCATTTGATAATAAATGACGAATAAATAGAAAAACCATTTAAGAAAAATAGTCTGTCGCCATGTTCATCCATCTAGTTCACGCAAGTCTTTTGAAATCGTCCGCCCATCTCATTTTGGGTCTTCCTCTACTTCTTTTATTTTCCCAAGGTCTCCAGTTTACAATACATTTGTCCCATCAATCGTCTTTTTGTCTGATATTATGGCCGGCAAATTTCCATTTTATCTTGCTTCCTTTCATCTGACATCACTTACATTTGTTTTATTTCGTATCCACTCATTCTTTTTTCTATCTGTTGGCTTTACATGTGACATTTGTTTTGGGCTTTTGTTTGCTTATCCATGTTTTGTCGATTTCTGTCTTATCATGAAGAAATTAGGGGCTTTAGTCATTGGCGTAGCTAAGGGGGGGCCAGGGGGGGCCTGGCCCCCCCTGAAGTCCCTCAGGCCCCCCCTAAGATATTTTAGGCCTCCCCTACCGACTACTAGTAAAAGAACATGACGCTAAAAATACATACTTTTCTATTATTATTCGGGAAATATTCAAATAAAATAGGTGCATTAAAATTTAAAATCATTCAGATAATGTTTACATTTCAGGAAAAAGCCCTTGTCTTGCGGAATTAGGCTTTTTCTCTTTAAATTATCGGTAACTTTTCTGCACTTATGCAATTTCCCGAAAATATTTTTTAAATTTAAACATAATTATGCATATTGAATATTTCATACATATTGGCGACATCTTGTAAAATATTATAGAAGTGTAAGTTGAATTTCGCATTTAATAAAGGCAACGACCTTTGCCCCTCTGTTTCCGAAATCGGGTTGTAGATGTCGTAAGGTTATAAAAGACCTTTTTAAACTGTTTTTCTAAAATAAATATAATAATCTTTTTAGTTTTTTGAGGTTAGCGTTTAGTGTCTTATGGAAATTTTCCGATTTTGGTGACAATTTCATAACCATTTTCATATTAAGTTTTCCCACGTCGTTAAATGGAATAAATTCGTCGAGCAATACCGGGAAATTTTTAATATTAATACTTCTGCTCTAAGAGCAGAAATGACCGTTTTAAAGAATTGTATTTTTCGGTTAAATCAAACTGTTGGTCATGATTCTATCAAACAACATATAGCAGAAAACACCTATCCAAACCTCTACCAACTTTTTAAAGTTGCGAGTATTCTTCCAATTTCAAGTGCAACTTGCGAGAGGTCTTTCTCTGCCATGAGGAGAGTTTTTAATTGGCTTAGAACAACTATGACTCAAGAGAGACACTCAGGTTTGTCATTGTTATTCATAGAAAAAGATGTTGAGGTCGACTTAGACAGTGTGGTAGACGCTTTCAGTCAGCGACGTAGAAAACTTTCTTTGTAGAATTGCTGAATTACATACTTCCTGTGTATACATATAAATAAGTTGGTAAATGTATTATTAAATTTGTTATATTAAAATATTAGAACATTAAATGCGCGTATTTTTTTTATTCATTGCACACTTTGCACGACTCTTTAAAACCTATGTTTGCTTTTTGTTCAAGATAGACCGGGGCCACGGCCCCCCCTGAAAAGCAAGGCTAGCTACGCCAATGGCTTTAGTCGAAAGAAAAAATGTTTGCTTTTAGACTTTGTGCTGTCAGATTCCTTTTTTAAGTAAGACACTTAACTTCGTTGTTTTAAAGGAAACATTGCTCTCCAAGAAATAATAATCCATCAAAACAAAAGTAAAATAAACAGAAAGAAGTTTGAAAACCAAACAAATGTCTTATAAACGAACGTGCGTTGTCTTATTAATGATTTTTTTAAACTCTGTGGCATTTAATTCCGTATCGAAAATAGATCGGGATAAATTTAGATCGAAGTTCATTGGAAAAAGAAAATCATTTATGAAAGTCGAATTTTTCGAATCGCGGTCACCGAGGTTCTAAAAATATAGGGTGATGTACGATGAACTCGAAAACATTAAAACGCAGTAATTATTCTGCTAAACAGTAAACAGTTTAATTTGTTAGCCCCTAAAAATATTTGTGTTTCTTTCTAGCCATTCATAAATTAATTTAAAAAAAAATACCGGGTGGGCCAAAAAAACCGGACAATTTTTTTTTATTATAACTTTTGAACTATACCATCGATTTTAATGGGACAAACTGCACTTGCCAGAGAATTAATAAGTTTTGAATAAATATATTTTTTGTCCGTTATCTCAAAATCCAAAATGGTGGACTAAATAAGAATGTACCTTCCAAAAATACTCGTTTATTCTTGTGTTGCGAACATGTTTTAATTATTTTTTAAATCAATAAAAAATTGTATAATCTGTAAAACAATGGGTGAAACAAAAATACATTTTTTGACAACCACCACACCGATTTTACTAATTTGTACCTTGTTGTGTAGGGGAAAAGTAGTGCTTTTCTATAAATTAAAAAAAAATCTAAAGCATTTTCGGAAAATAAGAATAAACACGCCATTTTGAAAAAGCAAGTATGATTCTGTCCGCCATCTTAAATTTTAAGATGGCGATAAAGTTTGATCATGATCTTTAAAAATCCATTAATTCTCATTAGAATGTTTTTTATTTTATTAAAATCGGTTCGAAATGAATTCATAAGGAAATAAATGCAGACATGATTGGCAAGGCAATCGTATAATATGCAAAACAATGGTTAAAACAAAAATAATTTTTTTAACCCCTAAACCGATTTTGTTGATTCGTACCTTGTTGTGCGTAGCAAGTGCTCTGATTTTTTACCAATTTAAAATAATAACTAAAACATGTTCGCAACACAAGAATAAACGAGCATCTTTAAAGAGTAGATTTTCGTCCGCCATCTTGGATTTTAAGATGGCGAACAAAAAAATGAATTTAGTCAAAACTCTGATTAATTCTCTGCCAAGTACAGTTTGTCCCATTAAAATCGATTGTATAGTTCAAAAATTATAATGAAAAAAAATTGTCCGGATTTTTTTGGCCCACCCGGTATTTATAGCAAATTGAGTCGAAATGTTGCCGATCAATTAAAAGCATATTAACAAAAACAAAAAAGTCCTTAGTCTAGATATTCTAGTTCTAGATATGTTTTTAAACGAGTTTATTTAGCTTTGCCTCCGAAATTTTGTTTCAAATCTTGTTACAATTGTTCAACTACTTCCTCATTAACAAGAGACTTAAATTTTGGTAGGTGGTTCCGGATTCCGCTGACTATACAATTGAATAGTTTTTTAATACAAAAACAATAAAATGACTCCTTCAAAATGGCGGATTTTCTTATTTAACAACCGATTTGGCTTAAACCTAAAATTTTGCGGAGCTTAAGGCCACTTTTAAGTAACCTACCTAAAAAAATCAAACGGGCCCATTTATGAATTGGTATGAATAAAATTTATAGCCAAAATGGCGGATTTTTATTGTTTATAAACCAGTACTATATATTAGATTTGGTAGTTGAGGTAGTTGTGGTCGCTGATTATGATTTTTGATCCAAACATCAAAATGGGGCATCCAAAATGGCGAACTATCCTATTTATAAAGCGATTTGTATCAAACTTTGTACTTTGTTTAAGGCAAAAACATTCAATTTCTTTGGTTTAAGGTTACTATGAAATACAATGGTTACAAAAATAAATGTTTTATATCATCACCCGTATAAAAAAAAACGAGAAAATATTGGCCTCTAACAGGGTAGCTGTGTGACTCGTACTTAAAATAGTTTTCTCTTTTTTTCAGAAATCATGTACGTCTACCAATTCAACGAAAGCCTATGGAGTGACAACCCATAGACCTACCCAATAAGTGGATCACACTAAATCCAAGATGGCGTCGCCAAGCGTCACATCACTAATGCCACCTCAAGCCTCCATGCCTGTGACGTCGGCTGGGGCCTCAGTGGCTTCGATGAAGGGGACAGGAATAAACGGAGGGGCCGCTTTGGTGCAGATGAAGGGACCAAGCATGACTGGAGGCACTAGCATGAGTATTGGAACGCCTATGAATACTGCGATTGGGTTACCGGGTGGCCTAATATCAATTGCTACACCTTCTAGGGATTCTATGACGTTTACGAGTACCAAGGGGTTGTTGAATGGACCTGGACAGAATAACTGTTTTTTGAACAGTGCTGTGCAGGTAAGTTTCTTTTTATATCCTATAAAAAAATTGAGGCGAAAAAAATTTTTTTTTTACAAAAATTTGTTTTTAAACAAACACTTTTTATAAAACATTTTTTCCGTAAAATTTTTGGTCAAAAGTTTTCGAAAAGCAAATTTTTTGATAACAAGTTTTCGAAAATTTATTTTTTTTTTGAAAATCATGTTTTTCAAAATAAAAACAAAAACTTTTTTTTTGAAAATATATTTTTTATAAACTATTTTCTGTTAAAACATAACCTTTTTTGCTTTTACTATTATTTTTTCCAGTTCTTTACAGTTTGTTCCTGTCTTATCAAATGTGACCCCGGAGTATACATACTCATTGCATGGAGATATTGTTTGTCCATCGTCTAGTTCTCTCTCAACTCACTTGATTCGTTTCCAATAGATAAGTACCGTCTTGTCCATGTTCACTGTTAACCCCGACTTTTAGTATTCTTCCGTTAACTTTTTCATCACATACCCCATGCCCATCATTAGCGACAATTACTTGTTCGTTAGCAAACTGTAGTGTGTATATGATAAATCGGTCGTTAAGTTGTAGTTTAGAGATAAAACTTTTCATTAAAAAAATGTTTTTAAAAAAATTCAAAAAAAGTTATTTTTGAAAATTTTTGTTGGAAAATGATTTTTAGACAAATTTTCGCCAACCTTAAAAATTGTTGTAAATAAGCCAAAAAAACGAAAAAGTTATGATTTGTCCTTGCCAAAATGTGTCTGGCATATAGCCTTCTTAAATATTATTTGAGAATAACAGTAAATTGAAATTGTTTATTAATATTACTTTGAGTTTTGTAACCCGTTATTTGGTTCTATAAGTTTGGCAACCATAATATGCGTTTCTTATATTGTAATATCCGCTCATAAATCAAAAATTTATAATTTAGGTAGATATGTAGGTATCTACATCTTAATTTATCTAAAATTTTCCCCAGTGGCTCAGTTCATATAAATGCAACGAAAAAAAGGATGTTTGGCAGACTATCTTTTCGATTTTAGTTATTTTTACACCGATCAAAGGTCAAATTTCAAAATTTTCTAATCAGTTGTTTTTTTTTTCAAGCTTTTATTTAACTCCACCTGTATGTATGTATGTGGGTATGTATGTAATACTTAGAGTAATAAAAAAAATTATATATTTTTATTACTCTAAGATGTAATCAAATCTTGCAACTCAAATTTTTTAAGAACTTCCAAACATCCGATTGAATTCAAATTTCGCATAGCGTCTTAGTTCCAATGACAATAATATGGTTTTATCGGGTACCTACCTCCCCCCTAACGTGGGGGGTGGAGAGGGGGTAAAACTTTAGTTTGTCCGATTACAACCAAAATTGGTATCTGAGGGTTTTTGAGGATGAGAATTACGAATTTTTGATCAGATTACAAAAATTCAATATGGCGGATTCAAAATGGACGATTCGGTTCAGTTTTTTTGATTACTTTCAACTGACTTCCACGTATCCGATTGACTTTAAATTTCGCATAACGTTATAGTTCCGATGACAATAATGTGGTATCACTGACTGCCTACCTCACCACTAACGTGGAGGGCGGAGAGAGGGTTAAATTTTAGTTTGTCGGATTTTCACCAAAATTGGTATCTGGGGGTTTTTGAGGATGAGGATTACGAATTTTTGATCAGATTACAAAAATTCAATATGGCGGATTCAAAAGGGACGATTTAATGACGAGTTTTTCTGATTACTTTCAACTGACTTCCACGTAGGTCAAGCTTATGTCGCCTTGAGCCGTATCAAATCGTTGGACGGCCTTCTCATCGAAGACTTAGATATTTCACAATTGACAGGAAAGACTCCCTGCAATATCGATGCGCTAGCTGAAATGCATAGACTTCGACAAATCTAAAAATTAAAAAATAAATTTAGAAAAAACAACTTTTTGAAAACAAGCTTTTATAAAATGGACTAAAAAGCATAAAATAATTTTTTGAGTGTTCTGATATCATAATAATAAAAGCGATGGGCGTATTTAATATTAGGTACACAACCGATGATGAGGTGACTCTTCTTTTTCAATGTGACAAAATAAATCGACACACTGCCGGTCGCGGATGATCTGCCGAATATGAAGCAGGCATAATAATGTCCATCCATATCAGAAAAATGTAAGGGTAGCTTGAGTAGGGTTGGGTTGGGTTAGGTTAAATTGTCTACCCTTACATTTCTCTGCTATAATATAATGAATTTGGATTTTCACTGAACTTCGAGTTAACAAGGTTAAACCAAAAACGGGTAAATTTCCTTTAATACGCCCATCGCTTTTATTATTATGATATCAGAACACTCGAAAAATTATTTTATGCTTTTTAGTCCATTTTATAAAAGCTTGTTTTCAAAAAGTTTTCTTTTCTAAATTTATTTTAATTTTGTTGTATGAAAGGTCTTCAAAATACAAATAAGTTTTCGAGGCCAATCGGGTAAAAAGAAGTTTTTGTTTCTCTTATATTTTTTCGCGGGTAGCTCGAAAGCTTAGCCTCACGAGGGTCCAAGATCTAATAGACACCTAATAAGTGTTGACAGTTAACTGTTTCGTCCTTATGGGACTCCTCAGAACACTGCTTGGTCAATGGGACACCCTTGCGAAGGTAATCAAACCGTTTTGTATCTCATCCCATGTCTGTAGTGAGAAAACTCTCGCAAGAAGCGCCATCTACCCAGATACGACAGAAACTACAACAAGAACAGGGAAGTATAAACTGCTATACCTATATATCGATCGATTGCAAGGAAAAAAATCCATCCGTGACCTACGACAGCACTTATGTCTTTCAGACCAGATCAACGCTATTTAGCGTTTTTACATACCTTCAGACGTGAGCGTTAATCAGCGGAATTTTTAAGCCAAATAATACTAACAACAAAAACTTTTTTTGACCCGATTAGCCACGAAAACTTGTTTAATTTTTAAATTCACGGATACTAAAATTTACGTTTGTCTTTAAAATACCTTTCGAAAAATATCCCCATGGTGTAATTTATATCTAAAACAAATTAAAATTTAGTTTTTTTTTAAATTTGAGTTTTTTTCTGTAAAAATTACATTTACATTATATGTGATACTTTATTCCAAAGGTATTTATTTATTTATTTATTTATTTTATTTATACTGGGACTTTCCATCCAATCAGGCACAATCGCCCAGTTTCGCAAAGTTCGAGCAAGGTTCATTAATTAAAGCATTTTTAAACAAACACAAACAACCAAGTACCTAGCCAGGCATCGAACCCGGACCGCCGGTGCATGGGAAGCAAACTTTGATACCTCCACACCACGACCGGCGACTTTTATTTAAAAAACCATTTAATCGGACCATATATTCTTACACTGGTTTCAACAGTTTTCGAGATGCCTATCTGAATTTATTTTGGTACATGTTTGAGCCAAATTGGAGATTTATTGATTTTCAAAAATTAGTTAAAAAGAACTACTAATCGAAAAAACTTGAAATTTTGGATTTATCGGTTGAATGAATTTTCCAAAAATAATTAAAATCGAAAAGATGGTCCGTTAAACCGATTTTTTTTTGTTCATTCTTATACGCCTCTTAAGTTACAAACAATGATTGGATCTTTTAGCTTATTAGTTTCTAAACATTGGGCAAAATGGTTTGCCAGCTATCGAATTAAATGATTTTAGGTGCCCCTAAGTTGGCAGAACATTATAATTTTCATAAATTTATTTTTACTTATTTCTACGCAGTAATTTTTGATAACAAAGTGAAACACTTGTTTTTAAAAGCGTTAAATTTCAGTCTTCCATAAAATATTTTTAGACGTCTGGCACATAGTAATGGTTTAGTTAAAATTTTTAAGTTCATTGCTACAGTTTTTCTGATGCGTCATAAATTTTTCATTTACCTACGAAATTAAAAGCATTTTATGTTTCCAACATTTTTACGTGATAAAAATATATTTTTGGATTAATAATTGAATATAAATGATTTGTGGGGTATCAGAACGGAGTATTTTGTATATGAACAGAACAAACGATATTTAACCTAGAATACAAAAACAAAACGGAAACATTGCACACATTTTGTAAAGTCTGTAAAAAATGTACTTACCGTCACAAAATGCGCAAGCTATTTTGACAATAAACAGCGCACTACATCACATGTTGAGCAAAAACCAATTTAAGCTCAGCCGACCGGCATCATATTGCAGAGAGTTGCTATTAAGAAGTTTTATTCTTGGGCAGTTTACCTGGTATCCCGTTTTACCCCCGTACCCCATTTTGCCACCCTTTCCCCTATACTAGTTTTTATTGATATATTATACCAACTTACTTGAAACATTACCATTATTCTTTCTGAGATTTGTAAGATAAGAACAATAACATTTTATTAGCTTATGTTATTTCAACAATTTTAGTTGTGAAAGTACTCCATAAACACCGTTTTCCGAAGTCGTATTATAGATATATGTATACAAGAAATAAGGAAGTGTGTAGATTCTACTTAAATAAAGAAATAGATTTTCCTTTAAATCTTTTTTATAACAAATCCTGGACAGAAGATCCTAAAATTGCTATAAAAAAAAATCCCTCAAAAAAACCTGACCTGATATTGATTAAAAAATATTATGCACTTAAAATTATTATTGTAGTGTTTTTTAAGTATTTTTATCTGACTTATCTTAATAGACCCATTAGCACGCTTTAAAATGACTTCAGTAGCTCCAGATTCTTTAAATTCTTACTAGTATTTCGTTGGTATTTTTATAGAGCCTACCTTGATTACAACCAGTTTAGGCTTAAAATGGCTCTAAATTATTTTTAAATTGCTTATAATCTTCTCTTACACATCTTCCTTATCTTCTCTAATGCGCTAGCACTAACACGACGTACTTATACAGGTAGATTTAATTCTATAGGGATCATAGTGCTGTGCTTAATGTATGCAAGAGGGAAGTAAAAGAGAGAAAAATATCTTTTGGCCGGTATTTTGAAATATATTTTGCCGTATTCGGCTGGTAGTGGGAAAGTTTTTCGTCATTCCGTCGTGTGCAGTGAAACAGGTGAGAAGTGGGTATTTGTTTTTCACGCAAATTCTAGCTCAAGCCTTGAAATCTCTTCCCTTTACTTTATCGGGTGAGTGAGATGAGAGGTATTGGACTACTTTTAAATGCAATTGGTAATTTGTCGCTGTGGAAATTGGACGTAATTTTTTATTTAAATTTAAGAAAATTCTTTGGATTTTGGAACTTTTGAAAGTCAAAGTCAATAGGGACATTTTGGGTCAGGTCAAATAACAGAAAATTTGACAGCTGTTACCATTATTGTTTCTAAGAATAACGGCAACATTCAGGGCAAAAAAGATAGATTTTGGAACACTTAAGATAACATAACACAAACGTTAATTTAGTAGTTTCACACACCTTCAACTTTTTGTTTATTTATATTTGTTAATTTATTTACTTAACTACCGAATTATAGTAAGAAATTCGACTGCATTAAACAAAACAATACAAAACTAACCTTAAAAAATAGCGGTAACATTAAAGGCCGGCCACCGTAAGTACCGGGCGCCGTTACCGTACATAACAAAAAAGGAGCGAGAAGCTGCTAATGCGCAGACTCAGTAATAACAATAACGGTAACAAAGTGTAAAATACGTGACCCAAAATGTCCCTATTATCTTGAGTTGACGTAGCCGCTTACTTGGCATTTTTTAAACGAATTAAGGCTGGGTGTCCATGAAACGTAATATCCGCGAGGAGTTATCTTTTCTTGGGCTCTGATTGGTTGATTTAAATATTTCAGCCAATCAAAACCTGAGATTATCCGCGCGGATAATACGCTCCTCGAACAGCCGGCTTAAAAGATTCTAAGATAACTAATAATGGGTGTTTTAAGGCTTAAAATTAGATGGCGCTGAGAGCGCGGCACCCATTATCAGTAGCCTTAATTTAATCCAGCCGTACGTAGAGTCCCTGTATGTGACAGATATTGGGCCAAGGGTACTTCGTTTGAAATCCAACATGCCGCCACGCTTGTAGCAGTCATTTTTAGAGGCTCTTTACAGTGGCGGCTGCTACAGGAAGGGCAAGTGCAGTGCCCTTCCAAAATTAGACAACAAACAGTATTTTTAATTGACTTATTTAAAAAAAGTTAAATCTTCCCTTACGACATGATTATCTAGTTCTTTTTATTATCTGTGATTAACAACAAGCGATTAATTGGGTGAACATTTTTAGCGTAAATAATTACAAGCCGGCAGCGCAGCGCGGGGCAAGGTTTCAATTTCACCCGTTTTTCAGCGGTGTATGGGTGGATGTTCTCGAGCGGGTGCGGTAGGAATGTTTCTTTTAGTTGAAGTTGGCCATCATTATCGTGCGAAAACGTCCGTTGCCCTTTTTCCTAGCGTTGCCGGTTCTATCCTTAGTGAAGACGTATGAGTTTGTTTTGATTTTGGGTATGTTAGTAGGAATAAGCCTTGCCGGTCGCGTGTCATTGTTTGTTTTTGTTATTGTTTGTTTATAAAATGGAAATGAATACCGTCGATTACCTAATTAACTACGAAAATTTAAATACGTTGACATATGAACTTCAATTACAAATAAAATCATCTTTAGGATGACATAGACCGGATCTAAAAATCCTAAAAATTAACCAAAATTTTAGTGCAAGTAATAAAAAGTTATACGATGCTGAAAACTGGTTGTGCGGTTGTGAAAATGAAATGTTTTTTTTTGCTTAATTTGTCTCATTATGAACAAGCCACGAAGTGATCCTGCGTGGGTGGGAAAGGGAATGTGTGATATCAAGCACTTTAGTAAAAAGTTAAAGACAGAAAGTAAGTGCTACTTATGTAAATACCCACATAGAATTTTTATGCTAGGCAAGACTGATATTAGGTGCCAACTGAATAGTGCCTATAGGCAAAACATTACCGAACATAATGAAAATGTGGCAAAAAATAGACATATACTTAGTAGGTTAATAGACTGTTTAAAATCCTGTGGGATTTTTGAGGTTGCTCTACGGGGCCATGATGAGTCTGAAACTGGTGCTAAACCGAGCACTTTGCGCATGTAAAAGAAGGACGAATAGACTTTATCTATAAACAAATAAACTAAAAACTAGACCAAGTAGCTGCTTGTTTGTAAAATGCTAAAATAAAAAAGTTTTTTTATCTCCTTTTCCATGCAATATAAATTTCTGCCCTCCCAATTTATAACGTCACCGCCACTGGCCCTTTCCTAGTACAGATTATATTATATGAGTACGTGACTAGCACACATTTTTTGTAACAAGTGTTTTTATTTTCTTCCCGCATCAGCTTAGCCTTGCTGCAAGGCACCTTGGAGGTCGAGATGAGTTTTCTTTATTTTTTTTTCGATTGGTTTTTCTTTTGTTTTTTGTTGAAGTCATTATCTTAAGAATGCGGACAAGAACATCAGGCGAGATAATTGATGCACATGATGTATAGGATTACAGGTTGAAATTGGTAATGAGTTTTTAAATCTAATAAGGATGATGATAGGTTTTTTTGTTATGCGTAACTAGATAAAACAAATTATAACCTCTGGTAGATTTCTGCCTCAAAAACAATGTTCCTTCATTCTGATTCCTCAATAAGGTATGAGCTATATGATATGTAATATCATAACAAAAACATTTCATGTAAAAAAAGCCAAGTACGCAAAAATGGAATTCCGTGAAAAGAATTGAGATAAAAGTAAAGCCTAGTTTTTCAATACAAATTTCAAAATGAAAGGTTCTTACTAGTTCGAAAATGTTTTTTATAAAATGCATAGAAAAACTTCAGGATGCAGTCACCAAACTTCACAGTTGGACCACAAAGTGGCGAATAAAATTAAGTCAAACCAAATCAATTCATGTTGATTTTACAAAAATATAAATCACACACTAATAACAATTAACAACATTCCCGTACCATATTCAAATCAGGTAAAAAATCAGAGTACTTGATGCCAAATTGCGCTGGAAAATGTTAATAAAAAAAAAAGAAGAACTTGAGATAAGGTATAGAAAAATTAACTGGAAAAATGAAAGAAGTCCAATTTAACAATTCATAATAAGTAACTGCTTTATAGACAAGTACCGAAACCAGTATGGACATATAGTATTCAACTATACTATGGGGTTGTGCTAAAGAGACTAACATTCTAGTTTTATAGAGATTTCAAAATAAAGTATTAAGAAACATTGTGAGTGCACCTTGGTACGTTCGAAATAGTGACCCTAATCGGGATCTAAAAATTGAAACTGTAGCAAAGACTATAAAAAAGTACGGAAAAAGCCATGAAGATGGACTCCATCGACATATGAATGTGGAAGCAATTTAGCTTCTAGACAATACTATGCTAGTTCGAAGACTAAAAAGAGTGAAGCAGTTTGAGCTAGTAAACTAAGTGAATTACATAAAACAAAATAATGCTATAAACACAACACAATTGTGAGTTACGGACGAAACAAAGCGGGGAGAACTGTTGAGTGAACCCTAAGTTTAAATCTGACTTTTCTCGTAAATCAAGTTAAAACAAAATTGCCAATTAGTCTTACTGACTAGATTGTAATACAATAAACACCGTGTGTTTGACAAATAAAAAAAAATTAAATTATATAAAAACTTTCTAAAATTTTATACATTTCAAAAAAAAATTCCTAATTCTTTCTTTTTATAGATTAAGGCAATTTTCGAAAGAATTAATTCCAATATATCAATTTGTCGACTAAATGTAAACAAAAGCAAAGGTAAACGACCCAGTGTAAATTTATCTCCAATTATTGAAATAATTGAACAAATAGCAAAACAAAAAGGGATTTAACCAGGCAGCGTTTATTCAATGATCAATTATATTTCACAAGGTAATGCGGAAATCCAACCAGTCATTTTAATCTAATAAAAGACAGAGAACAACTAACAGCAATAAAACGAAATTCTAAACAACAATAACCTTAGAAGTGCCATTCATTTGACCTAATTCTAATTTAATTAATATCAATCAAATAATAGGTAGTAGAATAAATTTTTTAAATGGAACTGTACTGGGTGTCCCAAAATCCATGCTTTTTAGCAGCCTTGATTTTTAAAAGAAGGTTAAAGCCGAAAACCATCTTCGTTCATGCGTTGTACATGACCGTATCATCCATTTGACACTTTCCATTTTTGTTTTGAATTTTTCTGTTACGCGACAAGTCTCTATTCCATACAACAGCGTTCTTTTCACCATTGTTTCATATATGTTAAATTTTACATTCTTTTTTATCTCTCTGCTTCCTTGTCCATTGTCTAGTTTCAACTTACTTGATTCGTTGCCAATACATAAGTACTGTGTCTTGTCCGCGTTCTCTGTTAATCCCCACTTTTGGTATTCTTCCGTTAACTTTCTCATCATGTACTCCATGTCTTCTTTATCATTAGCTACAATTACTTGGTCGTCAGCAAACTGTAGTGTGTATATGGTAAGTCGGTCGTTAAGTTGTATTCTCGTGCCGTGTACTTTAAGTTTCCAGTTTTTTAGAGCTGAGATATATATTGTAAAAAGAGTTGGAGAGATACAACAACCCTGTCTTTAGCATTTCATTACCAGGAATTATTTTGAAAGTCGACTTCCAATTTTAATTTTAGATTTTCACCCTTGATATGGTTACAAATAAAATCTTTAGGGCCACATAGACCGGACACAAAAATTAACCAAAATTTTAGTGTAAGTACTGCCGAGGGGTGTAAATAAAAGTCATAAAAACTTATAATAGAAAATTTAATAAAAAATTATACGATGCTGAAAACTGGTTGTGCGGTTGTGAAAAAAGAAATGCTTTTTTTGCTTCATTTGTCTTGTTGAATGTGTGACATCAAGCACAGTGAAAACTTAAAAAGACACAAAGTAGGTGGTATTCATTTAAATAACCACATGGAATTTTCTATGCTAGGCAAGACTGATATTAGGTACGAATTGAATAGTGCCTATAGGCAAAACATTACCGAATATAATGAAAATGTGACAAAAATTAGATATATATTTAGTAGGTTAATAGACTGTTTAAAATTTTGTGGGATTTTTGAAGTTGCTCTACGGGACCATGAACCGAACCGAACCGAACCCCCCCCCCTCAATTTATAAGGTTACCAGCTGCCACTGGTTTTAGGTAAAGAATAAATTCCTAAATTCCTTTAGGAAGTATAACTAAGTCATTTTGACCTGTACGCCTGTAAAAGAAGTAGAAATAAAGTATTTTTCCTATTTTCAAACTAAACAATATGAAACCCAATATTTTATTTCTTTGTTCCGCCTTCATACATCCAACACCGTAATTGTCAAGTGGTGTTAAATTTCCTAGAGCATTTAAAATACCATATTTGAGACAAAAAGGACACCACACATAATATTTCTGCGTTGACCTTATTTTTATTTTCATTTATTTGGTTTGATTTATACAGGGTGATTCAAATTCAATACGTTTTAAAAGGTTTAAAAACATTGAAACATCAAGTCGTTTTCGAGTTTGCATTTTGGATGATTTTTTATACGCACTTAAAAATATAAAAATATAATAATATGCTAATAATAAAATACCTATTCTATAAAGAACCAAAATTTAGTAAAATCAGCCAAATCAGGTAGGTATTAGATTTAAGATGATGCAATTATTTTTCCGTGGGTAGCTTGAAAGCTTAACCTCACGGAGGTCCAAGATCTAATGAACAACTGTTTCGTCCTTATGGGACTCCTCAGAACACTGCTTGGTCAATGTGACACCCTTGCGAAGTTAATTAGACGATTTTGTCTCTAATCCTATGTAAATAGTGAGAAAAATCTCTCAAGAAGCGCCATCTACCGAGATACGAGAGAAACTAGAACAAGAGCAGGCGATAATAAATTGCTATACATATCGATTATTGAAAAGATTGATTGCAAAAAAAAAGAAACAAACAATCTGTGACCTACGACAGCTCTTCTGTCTTTCAGACCAGATCAACGATGATAGCGTTTTTTAAGCCAAATAATACTGGACCGTCATGAGGTTAAGCTTTCAAGCTACCCACGGAAAAATATGAGAGAAACAAAAACTCCTTTTTACCCGATTAGCCACGAAACTTGTTTGATTTGAAATTCACGGGTACTAAATTTCACGTTTGCTATTTCATTAATGTACGCATGTTCAACACCTGATTCTTTGCCCTGCGAAAGCATGCGACGTTGTCATGCCGACCAACGAACGCCCTGCTGCATAAAGAGTAGGGGCACGCGAACGAAAAGGAAAACCTCTTCAACAATGTTTGAATGCTTGTCTGTAGGCTGGGCGCGCATAGAATCCGCGGTGAGGAACGTTCACAGTTTTTTATCGGTTAAGGTAATAAGGTGACCAACCCCTCGATAATTATATAACAACAGAAAAATGTAATTAGAAATTTTGTAAAAATCACCTATAGAGACTTAGATTGGTCCCTACGTCTTCTTACTTCTTATAGATATATCTTTCTAGCCATTTTCATCTATTTCATGTGTTATTATCTCAACATTAATTAAACATGAAGCTACAACAATTAAAATTATGCAAACAATAATAATAAAAGTTATGAATCTCCACGTTATATTTATGTATCACCACGTACTTTAGTAATTAAAAATATAGCTTTAGGAAATCGGCAATATACAGGGTGATTCAAAGGTAAGCGGTATCCTTTCGGGGACGAAATCTTTAGATTTTTTCCCTATAACTTTAAACCCTTTACAACTAAATTTTGAAGATGGTAAATTAACAATTTTAAACTGTGCTTTCAATTAGTGCCGGCAAAGATAAGGGTAAAAACATCCCTATTTTTACCTTCCTAGCCCGCACAGCAATGGCTAGAGAAGGTATTGTTTTCGACGAATTTTTTTTTTGAGATAACGCTGAAATTGTGTTATTTGGGTGTATTTTGACGTATCCTACCAATATATACGTGACGTCTGTCTGTGTGTGTGTGTGTGTGTATTTTTTTTCTGTCCGTAACACGATAGCTCCTAAACCGCTAAATTGATTTTCATAAAATTTTCAGGAAAAATAGTGCTCGACACTCTAACGAGCTGATTAGATTTTGGTCAAAATCAATTAATGCTAATGACAGGTTTTTTACAATTAAAAATGTTAAAAATGCTAACTTTTTAACGGAGCATTGCATTAATATGTGGTTTTCGGAATATAGTAGACTACATTTGGCTCAATAATTTGTGTTATAACCAAAAACTTCGTAAGAGCTTTAGTTTCTTAGATATTTAGAAAAAAAACTGTTTTTAAGGCTGATTATCATAGCTTTACTTGAAGTGTGCTAATAGGCTACCTAGGAAGGTATCAGATCTGTTATAGATCCATTTATTTTTACTCTTTAGGCTATTGCGATTTTGTTTGAAAATTAATAAAATCCTAGGGTTTTAACGTAAAAAAGATACACTTACTTCAGTTCAATATTATAGAAAAAAAACCATTTACTAATATTTTATTGAAAATTTTTTAATAACAATTTAGAGAAAATATTTAAAATTTTATTTATTTAACCTGCTATTACATTCAACTATCACTATCACTAGTAACAAAATAAGTAGTATAAAGTAATCTAACGTAAAATGCAAAATTAAGTGGTTATAGAGCACTGGACGCCTAGGTGCATGTGTACCTGTATGCATCCAGGGCTAAAAAATACTGCAAGCAAATGATAAAACAAAATACTTATTAAAAAATATAATAATAATCAAAAAAAATTAATTATTTCTTTAATTTCCAGGGGTATTAATAATTTTCGATCCAATTGATGTTATAAATTACTACCATTAGCGTACCAAAGTGGGTTTCGTGCAGGCAGATCTTGTAGTGATAATATTTTTTGTCTTAAACAAGTAATTGAGAAAAGAAGTGCTAAAATTATAGAGACTATTGGTTCTCAAGTTTCTGAAAGTATTCCAGCATTACAAATTTAAGTTTTTAAAGAAGCACATGAATGCGTGAAAACGCCACGGGGCATTTCGTGGGAAATGGTAGAGTTTTCTCATATCATTAAATTGGATTAGTGTTAAGTGAATTATAAATAATCCAAGATAAACCGCTTTGTCTCGTTGTACTGCAAAAAACATAAAGTTTTTTCATTCTATAATGAGTACATCTAAACAAACTTTTTTACACAACTTGCATTGTCTTGGTGTAGGATGATTCGTCGTTCGGGGTTCGTTTTTCGAAGCTTAAGGGGCCTAGAGACACGCGAACATTTCCAGAGATTAGTACGCGCGTACAAGTTTGCGCATACTAATCTCTTCGTGTGTAGATAATATCCGCCTAAAATATTTCTCGAAGATTAGTTCGCGCGCACAATGTACGCGAGCAAATCTCTCGGTGTCTAGGCAAAACGCATTGATAATATCGTGTTTATGTTTAGAACGTTTAATTTTGTCTTCGTGTGTGTAGGCAATTCCACCAAATGTACATGTATGCAGAGATTAGTTCGCGTACTAATCTCAATAAATGCTCGCGTGTCTGTAGGCCCCTTTAGCGCTGACTTTCGGCAAATAAATCGGCAGTAAGCAGAGGTATTGTTGCTACATGACCTGCTTTTCAGACAAATGTGGCGACCATCTTTTTGGATACACTTCAAGAACAGATGACTTTTATTGACACTTCTTCATCTTGGAACATCCAAACAGACGACTGACGTTTAATTTTCGGGTTTATATGAGTAAATCTACGATTCATCACCACTGACAATGCTGTACACGTTTTTCGAGTTTCCTGTCTCAAAGCGGTCTAGAGTTTTCTGACACCAATTGACCCTAGCTTTTTTCTGTTCTTCGGTTAACAGATGCGGTATCTTGCGGAAAACTAATTTTCTCACCACTAATTCTTGATGTTTTCCTTGGTGACAGCCGTTTTTGGTGCACCTGCACTTGGCTTGTCGCTAAGGCTAATCTGTCCACGCTTGAATTCTCCAAATATGCAAAATATAAAAGACAGTAACTTATTTTGAGTAAAAATAAAAATAAAAAAATTTGACGTTCCCAATAGCCTTCCATATCTACGGTATTGATGGCTAATTAATTTTGGTTTGTCAAATAGTGGTTTAAAAACCTCTAAAGCAACTTAAGGTCAAGAATTAAGCATGTAAAGTTAAGTCAAGTAAATCTATACGCGAAGGAAATCAAGCAAAGTGGAATAGCAGGTGTCCTCAATACATGTCTTAGCGATACTACACCAATGACGTCCGTAAAAAAAGTCCTGGAGGGTCCAAAATATACACATAATAATAAATTCTTGAAAAACTAACAAAAAAAAGAATACCTCAGAATTCACAAAGTTTTCCCCCACTAAACAGGCTGTTATTTAGGGAATGACGGGGAAGGTTAAAATTATAGACAAAACGTTTAAGTAACTTTATGTCAAAAGTTTTTTTCTTTCCAAGTTATACCATTTATTATTATTATTATTTAGTCGGTTTAGAACGTTTTTCTACGTTGTCCGACGCCTATTCTCCACCTCCTTCGATCGTGACAATCATCTTCTGTCAGATTTTTTTGACTCATTGATCTTTGGATTGACTGTTGCCATTCTAGTTTAGGACGCCCTCTTTTTCTGGGCCCTATTGGTTGCCATTCTAGGACCTGCTTTGGTAATCTTTCGTCGTTCATCCGTTGTACATGGCCGTACCATATCAGTTGTCTGTTAGTGATGTCATCCGTTATGCTTCCTTCGATTCCCATTCTTTCTTTTATGATCTCATTTATTATGTGATCTGTTCTAGATATTCTCATTGATCTTCTTATTGCATCCATTTCGACACTTTCCATTTTTGGTTTGTATTTTTCTGTTACGCGACAAGTCTCTATTCCATACAACAGCGTGCTTTTTACCATTGTTTCATATATGTTAAATTTTACATTCTTTTTTATATCTCTGCTCCATAAAATATTGTTAAGACATCCAATAACCTTTTTTGCTTTTACTATTCTTTTTTCCAGTTCTTTACAGTCTGTTCCTGTCTTATCAAATGTGACACCCAAGTATACATACTCATCGCATGGAGATATTACTTGTTCATTGTCTAGTTCTAACTCACTGGATTCGTTTCCAATACATAAGTACTGTGTCTTGTCCACGTTCACTGTTAATCCCCACTTTTGGTATTCTTCCATTAACTTTCTCATCATATACTCCATGTCTTCTTTATCATTAGCTACAATTACTTGGTCGTCAGCAAACTGTAGTGTGTATATGGTAAATCGGTCGTTAAGTTGTATTCCCATGCCGTGCACTTTCCGTTTCCAGTTTTTTAGAGCTACTGCGATATATATATTTAAAAAAGAGTTAGAGAGATACAACATCCCTGTCTTAAGGTTTTTGTTACCAGGAATTTTTTTGAAAGCCGATTTCCAATTTTAATTTTAGATTTAGACCCTTTGTATATAGTTCTTTTATCGCTTTAATGTATATATGATTATACCATTTATCAAGTTTGAAAAGTGGGGGAAAATTGGATTTTAAAAATGACAAATTTTAAAAATGACAAATTTAAAAAAGTCATATTATTTTTCTATTCCTTATGATCAAAAAATATTCTATTGCTTTTTTCAAAAAAAATATAGTTTAAATAGAATGTGACCACAAAGACACGTCTTCAATAGTCATAAATAATTATTTTAAGAATTGATCTTTTATAACCTATTAAATTTACAAAAATTATTTAAGATAGTTTTCTGTATATATAAAGGCTCCTTAATAAAAATATAACAAAGTAATTTTATCATTTATTAAAAAAAAATTGAAAAAAAAAAGATTTTTGGTAACATATTTAGTTTTTTTTTTCATTATTTTTCGCATTTGCAATTGCATTAAATTTGGTCTAATATATTTAGAAAAAATATATTTTTTTAAAGTTTGTAATTTGAAAATAATCATTCTTGGATCTCCTAAATCCTGCAAACTTATGAGATTTTATGAGATGTTTTCGCTGGGGATCTGTCCCCTCTTATCTCCCTACTGTTTACGCCCTTGATGGGTATGCTATGCCCAAGGTATAATTCATTAAAATTCTTTCTGAATAAATGAAAATATTTAAATATCTAATTAACTTGATGAGATATCGGTTTTCGCTTTTTGATTTCTCAGTGCGTTGCAAGTAGATATTCATGCCGGTTTTTAATTTTAACATTAATTTATTCTGAAGACTAAACTGAACGACATCGCGTTTAAACGATAACAACATTTTAATGCTTAAAAGAAGTATGGCTAAATTGAGATTAAAGTTTTGAAATCGCCAAGACAATAATTTTCACCTTAAAAATATTTTTTGTGGCATAATGTAATGACAATTACACACTTAGATCACTCTGTGTTTGCAGTGGCGCACCCAGGAATGTGTCTTGGGGGGGGGGGGGGGCGAGACCTCTCCAGCTAAAACGGGCGCCTTGCAAAAATCGTGCAACCAAAAAAAAGAAAAACGGTAATCGTGTGTTGGAGCGGTCCTCAAAAATCTTATAACCAAAAAAAAAAACAAAAAAAAGGTCCTCTTGTTTTTCGCGGGTACGCGACGAACTACACCGCTGCTTGGGGGGGGGGCGAGTCTTCATTATGTCAAATTTGAAGCTATTTTTTCTGTTTTATCATGAAATATGTAGAAAATATGTAAAAAATCTAAGGCTTGGGGGGGGGGGGGCCGAGCCGAGATGGTGTTTGTAATAACCATCATTATACAGGGTGTTCCAAGTTAAGTGTCCACGATTGCTATCTTTGTTATTATTAACGATAGAAAAAAGTTTAAATTGGCAATCTTGTAGAATTTTTGACGTTTTTTAATATAGGTACTTGAATTAAAAAAAGAACGAACATTGCGTTTTCGAATTTTCAAGTTTTTTCAAAAAACATAAAACAAATTTGAATTAAACACCCTGTATTTTATATTTTTGTCTGTTACGTCTTTCAATTCTAAACAAAAATTTTCTTTTGATTTGTTCCAAGTTAAAAATAACGAAGATATTCCAAATTCAAAATTACTCTTATACTTCTTTCTACGAAATAAAATTGGAATACGTAACCAATCAAAAAAAATTATAAAATACAGGGTTTTCAATTATTTTTTTTTAATGTTTTTGAAAAAACTCTAAAACTTCAAAAAGCGTTGTTCCACTTTTTTACCTTCCTAGCCCGCGTAGCAATGGCTAGAGAAATTATTTTATTTGACTAATTTTTTATTTATTTATTTGATTATATTTCGATGTATTTTGATCTTAGCAATATCGTCGTGATGTCCGTCTGTGTGTGTGTGTATATTATTTCTGTCCGTAACACGATAGCTCCTAAACCGCTAAACCGATTTTTATAAAATTTTCAAGTAAAATAGTGTTCGACACTCTAACCAGCTGATTAGATTTTTGTTAAAATCCATTAATGCTAATGACAATTGACAATTAAAACGTTTAAAAAATGCTAACTTTTTAACGGAGCATCCTATCAATATGCGGTTTCCAGAATATAGTAGACTACATTTTGCCCAAAAATTTGTATTATAACCAAAAACTTCGTGAGAGCTTCAGTTTCTGAGATATTTACAAAAAACTGTTTTGAATGGTAGACACTTAACATGGAACACCCTGTATATGGTTATGGTTTAATATACTACCTACCCTATACCTACCTATCCCTTTTTACTGCATATAATTTTTTGCCACAATTCTGATAAAAACTTGCTACTAGCGCAGATTTCTACTACTATCAATATTCGGTACAGCTTAATTAGTATTTATGATACTCGTAAGGTATGTTCCTTACAGCTTCTGTAGAATGGTTGCAATATATACTACTGTAATTATTTATTAAACCTTTAGGCGCATAACTGTTTATACAACTTTTTTTTTAATAGCTATGATCTATGATACTTACAGATAATTGTAACAAGGTATTAGAAAAATTTTCCACTTAATCTTAACTCACAAATGTTGCTAACTTGCAAGTGTTAAATGACAGTTTTCTATTTTTGGTACCGTAGTCGACCGGAATTCCGTCACCTTAAGCCCCTTAGTATTCATGACCTGACTTTTGAAATGATATACAATGTTCTATGTGTTGATATATTGAATTATTTTTACTTGCGCTGAAACTTTGGACATTTGATTAAATATTGTATTCTATTTTGAGAAGTTAAATCTAACTATATTTTTTTAGTAAATAAAAAAAGTTAGAGAACGGAAATTTCTAATTCCGACATAGTGCTTATCTGAACTCCGACATAGCTTTGACCTGAATTCCGTCATATGATAAAATAGATGCTAAAAACAATCTATAAGAAATACAATTAACTTTAATTGCATACATTAACTTTGCTTACATAAATTCATCAAATATTTTTAGGACGACTAAGTACGCACACGAAAAAATATAGAATTTTTAGTTGTTTCACATTAGATGTGAAATCCTAATGGGTTCGTAAATAAAAGATTTTTATTACCACTTCAAATGAGTTGTTTAAAAACCCAAAAAAGACCTAATTACCAAATATTATGTCTGTCGGTATAACTGTTCTAGGATTATCTGTCTGTCTATCTGTCTGACTAAGGGCCGGTTTATCAATGGAGGGATACCCTCGAGTTAGAGATAGCCCAGGGTTAAAGTTGTCAAAAGTGTTTATCCATTCAAGGTTAACTGTAAACTCGAGGGTTAACCCCAGGCTAACTTGACCCGCGCTCGGACGACAGGGTAACTTAGCTCTGGGTTAACCACAAAATTTCGAATTATTTTAAAGTGTTTTTTTTTTATTTTGGTTGATTTTTCTCAAAAGCATAACATTTAAATTGTGTACCTTAATTTTATAAGTGTTAAATAGGATGCTCCGAAATTTTTAGAACAGCATAGCGGCGATACTTTATATGGTGTGAGGCTGAGATGACGGAATTCGCCACAGACATATTTTTTCTATGAGAAAGATAATTTTTAATAGAAAAACACTTCATGAATAACCCAATAAATATCCCACCCGCCAACAGAGCTATACCTGCTATTTGTACCGAGCCATAATATAGACCCTCTGGTGATCACAGTCAGAGGGCCGCAAGGCCCATTCACATATGAATGATCATCAATATGTGTACCAGTTTTATTATAATACAAATTTATGTATATAGTTTTAAAACTTTTTATATTTATTTAAAAATGCAAAATAAAAAGTGAATATATTTCAAACATTGAGTTTTTTAATATTTATTTGGCGGCCCCTGAAAAATGACTAACAAGTTCTTTTATTATACAACAATATTTTGGGAATCAGAAATAATCAACAATTAACTTATAGAGTAACATCAAAATAAAATACTGAAATCATTCAAACATAATAAAAAAATGCTACAAAATAAATAACTTAAAAGATGAAAGAACTTTTGGTCAGCCAGGAAACCTCTTGCTCTGCACAAAGTGTTTGTAAATCAGTCATTCCGGGATTACAGTTTGATGTGCCAGAAACTAGTACCATTATTTCTTGTTGATGTACCTTGTTAATATTTCTTTATTAGAATGCCCATGTTTAGAGAACTTTGTTTGTTTCCTTGCAAATACATGATCTGTAACAAAAATAAAATAGATAGTAGTTTAAAAATAAACTTAAAAAATGCAGTATTATGATCCAATATGGACATTAATCAATTTGCTTATAACTCATTTTATCTCTTAAATTATGTAATGTATAAATCTAGCTTTAATAGGTAGATTTATACATTACAGGTAGGTACTAGTACTAGTACCACAGAAACAATTTACAAATTTGGAGCTACGCATGCTGATTTTTATGTAGCTAAACTATTTTCATTATACCTACGTAGTAAATACTTACTGGCTAGAGTACAATAACTGAAGAAGGTGAATAAGGTTTTTCAACAATTTAAAAAAAAAAAAACACCCAAAAGCAAAAATCCAAAAGCATATGAATATAACCAGAAAATGTCAAAAATACCATAGACTATTAAATAAGAAGGGCAAACTTAGATGGTCGATTGTTATCAGCATTGCCAACCTGCGAGTTTCGGAGCTCTGGGTTAAAATGGTGTGGATAAATACTTTTCTCTTTAACTCGAGGGTTACCCCAAGGTTAGAGTTGGCCCTGGGCTAGCTAACACGGCGAGATACCCCTCCATTGATAAACCGGCCCTAACATAACTAAAAATTCCCTTAACCTTTAACTGTAGTATTCGAAATGATAATTAATTATTTTTTTAGTGGGGTGGAGCCTTGTAAGGTATTTATTTCTTACAGTAAACGGAATAATTGGAGTAAAAATTTCTGGATAGGTAGGTATGTTTCGGTAGATATGAAAAGAAAATGGCATCCTTCATAACCCAGCAAACATGAAAAATCACAACCTGAAAGCCGTCATTGTCGTAACCTGAATTCCGACACCCAAATTCATCACAGATTTTACATGGGTAAAGTAGAAAAACATATGACGGAATTTCAAATTTAAAAAAATTTGATTTATTGTAGGTTTTATAATCTTACATTTTTTGTCTTTAGATAGTTGTTAATATGGAAAAAACTGAGCTTTAAAAAATTGTTGCCCACTAGAACTCCGTCACTCTAAATAATGGGAAAGCTGCCTTACCCCCATAGCCTGAATTCCGACACCTTGAATTTAAAACATATTTTTAAAGAAAATAGCTCAAAAGCCTGTGACGGAATTTGGGATTAAGAAAATATGATCAAATGTGATTCTGATTTAGATGTATTTTTCGCTTTTTGATAAGTATAGGTATAAAAAAAACTAATTTGAATTGACATTGTTTTTGTTGGGAATTCCGTCACTCGTGTCGGATTTCCGGCTCAATGCTTGTTTGTAACCCAAATCTCGCCTCCCCTTTTTTATTGAAAATTTTCGAAAAAAGAACAAAAGTTTGCCTTAAATTTATGTACGGACATTGGTTTAGTAAAAAATATAAATATATTAGGTAATAATATAACAAAGTACCTAAATCTTAGATTAAATGAGTACGTGCAAGTGGCTTACCTTATAATAAAATGCGACGTTTCCCTTCGACAGTTGAAGCACGACTTAAAGAATTTTTCGCGCGCAGCTTCTTTTTAACCAATACAGCTTAAGTTTGCGCACAGTGTTGCCAGGTATATAGCTGAACAGTAGTTCAAGTATTTTTTTGGAATTCCATTGTACGAATAGTTTAATAATTCAAAATATTTCTAAAAAGTGACGGAATTCAAGTTCATGTCGGAAATCGGGTTGAGTAAGGTATATCGCAATTGAACAGGTATAAATAAGTAAGGGCCTAGCACTTTTTCTTGGGGTACGCCTACTTTTTTTTCCTTAATTTGAGTGAATATTTTTTTTGCTCTGAAATATCTATCAGACATATCTGACTCCAAAATTGTCGTGGCCGAAATAGTTATTGTTTTCACCCATCGATAGGTACTAAATTTTAAAAGCTTTCAGCTTTTTACATGTGAAGCCTCAAATTCATTTCTCAAAAGCACAAAACTATTTTTTCCATGAAGTATAATCACATACCTTATTTATTTTCAATTAAAAAAAATCTTATGTCTTTCAAGGTACTATTTAAAAAAGCAGACAACAATATGGAAACAAAATTGTTCAAGAACATGCAACCCTAGACAAAAGACAAAAAGACCTGTGTTATTAAAATTAAAAAATTAAAAATAATGTAAGATAATAAGGTGTATTTTATTACACATGCACAAACATAAATTAAAAGGTATGTTACGAAAACGAACCTATGTACTATAATGGACTTTAACAATGATCATAATATTGTAAGTAGGGGAACTTCGGGCATAACTGGCATCGGCTTTTTTGGTTGTTTTAAACTAAATGGCATCATAGGTCGTGACCCCCAGCTTCGCACCCTTCTGTGGCGGCGCCTCTCAATTATTAGCAACGAAAATTGATTAATGATATATGTGATTTAATTTTTCGAACAATTAAATTCGTTTTTTTTGTGTTTTGACAATATTGGAAATACTTTTTAACGACAGCGAAAAAGTACACATCTATATTACTATTAATATTAAGGTATATTGTAAACAGATATGATAAGTTCTTCATACACATTTTTACCTTCCTAGCCCGCGCAGCAATGGCAAAAATTTCTTTTTAGATAACGCCGAAAATTTCTTGTATTTTCACCTAACCTAGCAATATCGTCATGATGTCTGTCTGTGTGTGTGTATTTTTTTTCTGTCCGTAACCCGATATCTCCTAAACTGCTAAACCGATATTCATAAAATTTTCAGGTAAAATTGTATTCGACATTTTTACGAGCTGATTAGATTTTGATCAAAATCCATTAATGCTAATGACATTTTTTTGACAATTAAACATTTTTAAAAATTCGAAATTTTTAACGGAACATCGCATCACTATGCGGGTTTCGAAATATAGTGACCACATTTCGTTCTATAATTTGTGTTGTAACCAAAAACTTCGTAGGAGCTTTAGTTTCTGAGATATTTACAAAAATGTGTTTTAAGGTGCTAATAGGCTAGCTGGAAGATATCAGATCCGTCATAAATCCCTTTATTTTTATCTAAATAGAATTTGACTATTGGGGCAAAATGGGTCATGCTCAGTATACCCCAAAGACTAGGACTTTTTTTTAATTTAAGGTATGGTTCAGGTTCAGACCTATTAAAAGAATTTCTATTGTGCAAAAGGTGGGGATGACGATTATTGCGTTTTTTATGAGAATTTTTTTAGATGCTTAATAGCTTAATATGATTTTTTCGTTTGTTTTAAAATTTTTTTAAAACTTATTATACCCTACACACAAATAAATAAATCAATAAAGAAGACTTTTATTTATAAATGTTACAACTAAATGCACTGTTTTAAGTACATAGGATATTTATTTAAAAAAAAAACATACATTTCGGGTTACTTTTTAATTTTTTATACAACATCGAAATAGAGCCCTTTTTGGGATTTGGAGTGCGAATATGGAGAAACGCTCCGACCATGTCGATTTGTTTGCGAGGGGGACACTTTTTGGCTATCTTGAAATTTTTGTAGCAGGAACCCCCTTCGTATACTTTATCCCTATATTTTGAATAGGGAAAGCGGGTCTAGTGATACCTTGTCTCGAAGCTCTCTTTTGAATATGCTTACAACCGTGTAAAAATTTCGAAATCCATCGATTAGTTTTTGAGATATTTGGTATGTTTTAAATTTTGAGAGTAACGGGCACGGATACCGGTTTGGGGGGACATTACCCCATTCCCCCCTCCTTATCTACGCCCTTGAATTCTAGAAATTTATATGATTGGATGTAAACTACAAAAATTTTAAAAATTGTTTTTTTTTGTGTCGATGTTAGTACAATTTGACATGTCATGGGCATGGGTGGAAGGAAGGAAGAGAGCATTAAAATGGGCAAGCTAACTTTTTAAGAATCGGACACAAAAACCATTGTCTTACGTCATGGGTCAGTGATTTTATTCGCAAGAAAGAAGAAAAACCATTCGAGCAAGAAACTAAAATAGAAAGAGCATCATTTTAAAAGTTTTTTAGTTACAAGCCAATACCAACTCTCTTCTGCAATAATTAATTTACATTTTATTACAATAACAGTTAAGATAAATCTTTTGTTATCCGATGGTAATGCTGAAAATACGACAGACTTATCTAACTTTAAAAAATTTAATAAAGAAACAAAAATGCAGGAAATTGGTCCGATGAGTTAGAGAAGAAAAAATGCAAGAAGAGGTTTGATAAATCTTTTATCTTTCTATAGTGTTACTCATGTATTACAAGACGGACATAATTTTAAACCTTCTATGTTCTTTTAAAGTCTTTCTGACTCATAAACACTTCCTTTTTCCCATGGGCCTGTAAGACAATTTGTAATTATTTGTTGGTAATCTACCATTTGCGTTTAATTCGGAAAAAAATAACAACGAAAATGGAGGAGCTGGTATAACAACTCACCATGGCAAGATAAATAGTCTTTATCCGTTGATTGTTTACCAAGATTTTGGCTGACTGTTGTGTGGGAAAATAGATACAATAAGTGCTCATATAGATTCAGATTTTGATCTTCAACTGTATGTTATAAATTAAAATTTAGCGCCATTTAAATTGAAGAGGTTAAAGTCACTCAACAGAAACTATAACCAAGAAGATTTAGCTTCAATTTTTTTTGAACAGGGTTTCTGGAGAATACAAAACATCTTTGAAACAATCCCTTTAAGTCTGTATATCACTAATGCAGAAACATAAATAAGAGTTTCGAATAAAAACAAACAAATTAAAGAAGTAAATATTAAAGGAGTCAGAGCTAGTAAAAAAAGAGAAGATATTGAAATGGAAGATCTTCGTAAAGAACCTCAAATTTATTCAAATTAGTTTCGCAATTTAACAGTTCAGAAATATAAAACTGTGTGGAGTAACCGTTTGTTTTTTTTACTTGTGTTCTGTGCAAAACTCTGCATGCAAACCAGCAAATTGATAAAAATTTATGGCTTGTTCCTCCTTTTTTTATTCATTATTTTAAGTTTCTTTAGGAAATCTTCGTTTTCATTAACTAATTGCATTTTTTGTCGCCTTCCTTATTACAAAAGCTATTGGGTTTTTTCTATTTCATGCATATCCAATCAAGCATTCAGTATTTACTTAGAGGAACTTGCCCTTATATCCGCTTAAGGAAGTTGACGACATATCCTCTGCTATTAAAAATTACATAATATTCACACTTTCCGTTGAAAATGCTAATCGTATAATTAATGCGACAAAAAACGCTTTAATTTTAAAAATGAAATATACAGATAATAGATTTATTTATTTATTACTACACTGCTTAACAAGTATAACCCAATTACAAAGCAGTAAAAAAAAGCTTATTAATCAACTAGTTAAAAAAAACTACAAAAAAAATATAAACAAATTAAGTTCACAGGCAGACAGACACTCAACGAACACAAAATATTAAAATAGAACAGTATAACTTATTGGAACTGAGGGAACGTACTTAATTAGAAGGATATTATGTACCACTAGTGGATATAGTACTGAAGAATCTTCGAATTTGAGAAATAGAAGTATCAAAGATGTTAAAATTTTTGTTACAACTATTATAAATTCTGCATATAACATGGAGAGGAGAGAAGTGTACTTTATTCGTTCGCGTCCTTGGCACAAAAAAGGTTAAATTCTGTCTCGAAGATAAGCGAGGGACTAGGAAATTAATTTTGTTTAATGAGTCAGGGCAGTCAATCTCGTTATGAAGTAATTTAAAAAGAAACACCTTGAGAGTAATAGCACCTCCTATCAGACAGGGATTGCATGTTTAACATCTAGTAGTCTTCTTCAGGGTAACCCTGGAGAGGAAAGGTACTGTGGGTTTTAAAATATAGTAATTTTAAAAATCTCTCTGGATTCTTTCGAGATCCTTAATATGTGTGCTGTACTTTGGTGGCCAAACTAAAGAGGCACATTCTAATTTTGACCTAACAAATGAAAAGAATAAAGTTTTAAGAGTTGTAATGTTTTGAAACTCACGACTTAGTCTAGCAATAAATCCAACAGTCTTGGATGTTTCTGAGATCATAATGCTTTGTAAATGATAATTTGCTATCAAAAGTTACTCCTAGGTAGTGAAAAGAGTCTGTTCTAGATAAGATTGATTGATTTAGTGAGTAGTAAATAAAATTGGATGTGTTTTTAAAGTGAAGGATAGGACCTGGCACTTGTCAATGTTCATAGAAAGTTTATTAGAGGTGCACCAAGCAATTAATGTGTCCAAATCCTTTTGAAGCCTTAGATGGCCTTCAACAGAGTTTATTCGGAAAAGTAACTTGAGATCATCCGCATATAGTAAAACCATCATTAATCAAAACACCAAATAATAAGGGGCCAAGGACGGAGCCTTGAGGAACTCAAGAAGAAGAGCTATAATCAAGGGAGTTAATTCCATTTACTTAGACAAATTGTTCTCGATCAGAGAGCCATGATTTTAAAAGCTTTAGAAGTTTGTCTGAAAAACCAAATAATTCAAGTTTTTTTAGTAAGATTTGATAATCCAGTTTGTTAAAGGCTTTAGGCCAATCGGTATATATTATGTCCAATTTAGAAGAGTTGTCTAATGTATCTGCAATAGTTTGAGTAGTAATGACGAGGTTAGTTAGTAGATGAGACAAGAACACCAAGAAAAATATAAACTGGAAATCTACAGGAGGGAGAGTACGAGGGAGGCTAGGAAACAGGTGGACAGACAATTTCGAAGATGTCTTTAAAAATATGGAATAAGAAGAGGGCGAAGAATCATACCAGAAAGGGCAAAATGAAGGTCAAGGAAGGACCTCCAAAAAAGATGTTTTGTTCATGCATATCTTTATATAATATATGAAGAAGTATAGCAAAGATGAAAAGGGGGGAAAAATATGTTAGACAATGATCTAGTAACCTCAAACTCAGAGACAATTAACGGTATGTAGCAGGAAACAGGAAATATAAATGTGAATCAAAAAGTATCAGATACTGTACAAGAGTGACAATTACCTACTGTATTAAAGGAATGCCGGAAACAAATTCATCTAGGTTAATAATAAAAGAAAAATTGTGGAATATAAAATTCTTAAAGGAAACATGAAAATGAAATGAAATGTCTAAAATAAAATAGAGAATACTGACGAACAGAAATTAAACGGAAGACGAAATATTTAAACTAAGTGAAATCAACTATTAACTCATCACCCTATTACATGTATAATCACTTGCAAATTGCAAATATTAATAAGATTCATGCAACTCAGCAATCTGTCACGGTTTTCCCGTTTCTGCTTCACAAGCCAAGCCAAGAATTAATTACGATTATTATTCTACCCCACCCTCTGACTCTGCAGTTTAAGGGTCACCTGTTACACTTGCTGCACTTGCCGTTCCTTAGTTCTTAACTGACTTCCTGTCTTGAATTTATGTTACGACTTTTGCAGTTGATAGAACAAGGATTATAAGTACTTTAACATCTTCATTTTCACTAAATCAAGAAAGATGTTTTGTTTTCTAAATTATACCTTGTTGGGTTTATGATTTTTATATAAATTCGTTTTTCTACAATGTTTTGATCTAAGTATTTCAATCATTGATTTATTTCTTTTAAATTTGTTTTTTGTAAATACTTAGGTGGGTAGGGGACAATTCGCCGCGGCCGATTCGCCGCAGCCGATTCGCCGCAGCCGATTCGCCGCGGCCCATTCGCTGCGGGACAATTCGCCGCCGGCCAATTCGCCGCGGGACAATTCGCCGCGAGATTTTTTTATTTTATGATGTTACCATTGGCAATTGTTTAAACAGTTATTTAGCTTGACTTCATATAATATATTTGTTTATTTGTTTGATCATAACTTTTTTGAAACTTTTCCAACTAGGTATTTGGGGTTAGTATACAATTCAACAATTTTTTCTATTAGAAAAATAAATAAAATGGCGGATCCAAAATGGCGGATTTTCCCATTTATGAACCGATTTGCATCAAACTCGGAACTTTAAGATCTTTCAGGTCGCTGATTATTATTTTTAACTTAATTGTAAAAAATCAAAATGGCGGTTCCACAATGGCGCACTTTGTTATTTATAAACCGATTTGCCTCAAACTTGAAGCAAGGTAACAATACAATTTTTAATCTAAATTTTAAAACCTGAAAATGGCGGACTCCTCGGGGCCTAGGCCCCCCCCCAAGTGTAAGATTTTTCACATATTTCATGAATAAAAAGATTAAAGAGTATAAAATTCGCCATCATGAGACTTCGCCCCCTCCCCCAGAGAAATCAGCCCCCCCCCCCCCAATTTTGAGGCAAATCGGTTTATAAACAAGAAAGTGCCCATTGTGGAACTGCCATTTTGATTTTTTGTAAATTTTAGTTAAAAATAATAATCAGCGAGCTGAAAGATCTCAAAGTTCCGAGTTTGATGCAAATCGGTTGGGAAAATGCTCCATTTTGGATCCACCATTTTCATTTTTTTAAATTTAAGTCAAAAATTGTATTAAGTTACCTTAAGCGCCGCGATGTTTCAAGCTTGAGGCAAATCGGTTCATACATAGGAAAATCCGCCATTTTATTTATTTTTCTAACAAAAAAAAAATGTTGAATTGTATTATACTAACCACCAAATAACTAGTTGATAAAGTTTGAAAAAGTTATGATCAAACAAATAAACAAACATATTATATGAAGTCAAACAATTGCCAATGGTAATATCATTAAAAAAAGAATCTCGCGGCGAATTGTCCCGCGGCGAATCGGCTGCGGCGAATCGGCCGCGGCGAATTATCTCATCCCCACTTAGGTTGATTCAATTTGCTTTAAAGTGTGGTAGTACTGTAAACAGAGCTCTGTTTCTACAGTACTGCCAGTTGCTAAGTCAAATGATAATAGGTACGACTCATCCTTTGAACCACCTGTCTTCTTATTGTTTTGCTTCGTTTAATTTTGTGTGAAATTGCTTGATTTAAATTAAAATGACTTTATGAGTCATCCGGTGTTTCAGCTTTACAATAAGGTGTCGGAAAATCTAGCTCTTCACAGATTTGGAGACTCTAATTTAAATTTAATAGTAAGAACAATAACAATTATGGACATGGAAACACAAATAATGGAGATATTTGGAAATAAAACAGGAAAAGAAATAGAAGATCATAGAAAGGAAAATATAGAAAGAGTGATTCAAATAAGGGTTTGGATCAATTTATGTACTTTAAAAACAAAAGACGATTTTTCAAAACAAAACAGGGAGAGGTAATGATCGATTAGATAAATCATCATTATTTTTCAACCAGTATATTTCTTCCTTGTTTACATTTTTCCCTGCAGGCTGTTTTTGATTAAAATTCGCGTGCTACAGCATCAGGTTTTTTTTCATGGCGGTTCTGTTGCTCTCGTTTCAGCATTAATAACTGCGTCATTTAAATTCCTGCTAAAGGCAACGGTGACATTTAAGATAACTTCCTGCTTCTGTTTGACGATAGTTTTGCAGCAATTTACACTAATTTGCAGTCTTATCAGGTTAAGTTTATCAGTGCACGCGTGTTGTTTGACGTCACAAAGGTATTTACAACAAGATATTGTTGTTCATAATTATTATACTACTATTCTACTAATAGCGTAAGACACTTTTTGCAGCATTTTGTTTGAGTAGTCATTACAATGAATTAAAAGGAAAAAGTATTTTTAGAGGATGCAGTTACCAATTCTTTCTGTCCACTTTCTAAACAAAATAGTTATTCAAATAACAAAACATATAACAAAGGTCTTAAAGAGGTTAAAAAATTTAGAAGAAGGATGTATTCCAAATGACATCTCCCATAGAAATATTTCTGGATGTTGCAGAAATGGAACAAATCTTTCTTTGCACTTTCTTGACAAAATCATTATTTAATTAACAAAACATGTAATAAAGCTTTTAAAAAGGTTAATTCCTTAGTTTAGAAAAATATTTCCAAACTCGTAAGAACTTTTCATTTTAAAATTTGTATTGGAAACTTGGCTTTACTTTTATCTTAATTCTTTTTACGGAATACCACATTCGCGTAGCTTTTTTTTACATGAAATGTTTTTGTTATGATTTCACGCCTTTTGTTTAAAAGTAGTAAAATATGCGGAATATTGTTCAAAAGTTTTGCAATGCCTTATTAAAAATTTTGAGGTTTTTTTTTATATTTTCCTATGTGCATTCCTGGAAGTAGGCAATGTTAATTTTATATAACTTTACATTTATAGGGGAGGAAAGTAAATTAAAATTTTGGTATTTTTAAATTTTTTCCTATAGTTTTATCATATTTCCTATCAGTCTGCCAAAGCTCAGCTCTCTGGCGCCTCTGGAAGTGGGCAATATTACTTTTACATAACTTTACATGTATGGGGTAGGGGAGCGAATTAAAATTTTGGGGATTTTTTTCAAGGGTCTGGTCACAATTTCTATCAGTGTGCCAAATTTCAGCTTTGTAGCATGTCTGGAAGTACAGTAGAATTTTGATGATCTATACATGAGTGAATAGATGAGTGAGTGAGTGAGTGGCAATTTCGACGTTTTTTGAAATTTCGTCATTATTTTACTACTTCATGGAAGTCCATGAAACTTAGAGGGATTCTTAACTCTATAAAGATTTACGACTGTGCAAATTTTGAGTTTCGTAGCTTATTCCGAAGTAGAGTTATAGATAGGTCAAATATATTGGCTGAAATGTTTCGAGAAAAGATGGTACAGCAGTTTCCGCGCGAACTTAGCGAGGCACTGCCGTGCCCCCAGATAATGCTCCTTGAAAGGTAAAACCATTTCAGGGGAGAGGCTGTAGTCCAAATGACATTTCTAATAGAAAAATTTCTAGATGTTGCAGAAATCAATGGTAAAACAAATCTTTCTTTCCAATTCTAGACAAAATGGTTATTCAATTAGCAAAACATGTAATAAAACTCTTTAAAAGGTTTAACCATTTACGTTAACGGTAAAATTTAAATATCGTTCTTGTAAGTGACTGAAGTCAGAGTTTAAATACGTCTAGATACTTAAGTTTTCGGGCCCCGAGCCAAGGTCTGTCAAGAGCTTTTACTAATGGATTTTTAGTAGATTGTAAGACCGTTTAAAAAAACAATGCTTCTTAAGATTTAATGATAAAAAGATTGATCTTGTTTAGAGGATTGTTTGGTTACGCCTACAACTTTTTTTAAAGGCGACGTGTTCTCTTTTAGTCTATGGCACCTTAAAACTTTTGACACTACTACTACTACTACTATGTCGATTTAGAACATTTTTCGACGTTGTCCATCGCCTATTCTCCACCTCATTTGATCCTGACAATCATATTCTGTCAGACTAGTTTAGGACGCCCTCTTTTTCTGCGCCCTATTGGTTGCCATTCCATACCTGCTTTGGTAATATTTCGCCGTTCATCCCTTGTACATGGCCGTACCATATCAGTTGCCCTTTAGTGATGTCTTCCGTTATGCTTTCCTGGATTCCCATTCTTTCTTATGGGATCTGTTCTAGATCTTCTTATTGATCTTCTTATTGCATTCATTTCGACACTTTTTTTGTTTTGTATTTTTCTGTTACGCGTCTCTATTCCGTACAACAGCGTGCTTTTCACCTTTGTTTCATATTTGTTAAATTTTACATTCTTTTTTATCTTTCTGCTCCATAAAATACTGTTAAGACATCCAATAACCTTTTTTGCTTTTACTATTCTTTTTCCCAGTTCTTTACAGTCTGTTCCTGTCTTATCAAATGTGACACCCCAGTATACATACTCATTGCATGGAGATATTACTTGTCCATTGTCTAGTTTGTTCTAACTCACTGGATTCGTTTCCAATACATAAGCACTGTGTCTTGTCAACGTTCACTGTTAATCCCCACTTTTGGTATTCTTCCATTAACTTTCTCATCATATACTCCATGTCTTCTTTATCATTAGCTACAATTACTTGGTCGTCAGCAAACTGTAGTGTGTAAATGATAAATCGTATCCAGTTTTTTAGAGCTACTGCGATATACATTTTAAAAAGAGTTGGAGAGATACAACATCGCTGTCTTAAGCATTTCGTTACCAGGAATTCTTTTGAAAGTCGATTTCAAATTTTAATTTTAGATTTTGACCCTTTGTATAGTTCTTTTCTCGCTTTTATGTATGTATAAGTGCAGAGTGATATTAGTTTTCTCTAACACTGTCCAAAATTTTTCTACTGGAACGGTATCATATATGCTTCTGGTAGGTCCACAGGGGATGGACGCCGCGGCAAATTCGCCGCGGGACAATTCGCCGCCGGCCAATTTGCCGCGGGGACAATTCGCCGCGAGATTTTTTGTTTTATGATATTACCATTGCATTGGCAAGTGTTTAAACATTTTCATTTAGCTTGACTTCATATTATATTTGTTTATTATTTTGGTTATAACTTTTTTTAAACTTTTCAAACCAGGTATTTGGTGGCTAGTATACAATCCAACATTTTTTTTATTAAAAAAATAAATAAAATGGTGGATCTAAAATGGCGGATTTTCCCATTTATGAATCGATTTGCATCGAATTCGGAAGTTTGAGATCTTTCAGGTCGCTGATTATGATTTCTAACTTAAACTTATAATAAATCAAAATGGAGGTTCCAAAATGGCGGATTTTCCCATTTATGAACCGATTTGCATCACACTCGAAACCTTGAGATCTTTCAGGTCGCTTATTATTATTTCTAACTAAAACTTTAAAAATCAAATTTAATTTTAAAATAATAATCAGCGAGCTGAAAGATCTCAAAGTTCCGAGTTTGATGCAAATCGGTTCATAAATGGGAAAATCCGCCATTTTGGAACCGCTATTTTGATTTTCTTAAAGTTTAAGTTAGCAATCATAATTTTATTTATTTCTTTTATAAAAACAATATTCAATTGTATACTAACCACCAAATACCTAGTTGGAAAAGTTTGAAAAAAGTTATAACCAAACAAATAAACAAATATATTATATGATGTCAAGCTAAATGAAAATGTTTAAACAAATGCCAATGGTAATATCATAAATCAAAAAATCTCGCGGCGATTTGTCCCCGCGGCGAATCGGCCGGCGGCGAATTGTCTTCGCGGCAAATCGGCTGCGGCGGATCGGCCGCGGCGAATTGTTCCCTACCCAGGTCCACAAAGGTAACATGAATCTTTATATTCCTGGCACTCCGTCTCTCAATAACTTGCTTTGAAACTAACATTATTTTTACAAGATTGCATTGGGTTTTAAAATAATTTTTAATTTGAAATTCTGAACAAGCAGATTTTTGATTTTGCCGTTCTCTTTAAATAATTTCTTACATTATCAGGTATATAAATACTGTTTTTCACTCAAATTAATCAAATTGCATACCTTATTTATCTATTTTCTGCACCTGACGTCCGTCCTTGCACCAAAGAATGTAAATTGCTCTGATATCGCAGTTTTTTCTTTATTTTTAGTCTTTACCTCAGATGCTACTGTTTCATTGCAAGCTGTAGTTCTTTTATTTTTAAAAGCGTTAATTGATGCTCTCACTTCTGTGGTTAACTTTAAGATGCACTTGGCGGTAGTTCTATCAATAATTAGGCTTGAAAGAATTTTAATTGGGAACAAGGCTTTAGCATGTAGCTTAGTGCTTAGATTTACAGTTCATTTTGTTATAATTAAGATTTGTTAAAGTTTGAACTCTCCTATCTTTTCTCCAAATTCTGAAGAGCATCTACACTTAATAGCCGAATAGATCACAGATACATAGATTTAATAGCCAATATGCATAGCGACAGCGGCGTAGCGTGCCCGAAAGGGCGGGGGGGGGGGGGGGGGGGCGACTCTCAAAACTCAAAAAAAATCTTGCGACCAAAGAAAAAAAAAACAAGGTCATCATATGTGAGGGGGAGGACCGACAGGTAAAAAGGGCCCCTCTTAAACATCTTATGACCAAAAAAAAAAAAAGGTCCTCATGTGGGGCGCCACTACCCTCGGGGCGGGGGGGGGGCGACGAACACCCTGCGCCCCCCCCCCCCACGCTACGCCGCTGCATAGCGAAGCAACAACATCAATCAAAATCCACAAAGGAACCCAGCCAGTCCTCATAAGAGATGTCAGAGCACCCCCGTGAAAATGACATACGGAATATAACAGCGCGAACAGCGCTTGCGATCTGGACAAGGGACTAAATTGGAACTAAACATAATGACGTTTGACAGTGTCATCCTGTTCTGTGGTTTGACTGCTGTTGTGGGAAAGAGAGAGAGCCCAACAGAACAGACAGAAAGCGAGACACGCGACACACCTGAATTTATTCTGTGGTGAATGTCATTTTTGTCGGGTGGTTCCCCTCAATCTGATTTTTGAAAAAAAAATCTAAAATCAAATCATTGTGTACTAGATCGGCATATTTTGTGAGTCTAACAAGCAGTAGCAGTGTAAAAAAGAAGCAGCAGCAGTATAAAAAACAAGGAGCAGCATATAAAAAGCAGTCAATTCAACGACCCCATACCAGTGAGTTTTAAGGTGGATTTATTGTTCGTTAAAGTAAGGTAAGGGGTAAGTTCATTTATTTAGGCTTACTTCATACTTTCCACTATGAACAATGGAAATTTCTATTTTAAGTAAGGCCGCCTTGTTTATGATAAAAACAAATAGGTTCTAACTTAATAAGTCTAAGTTGTTACTACTTCTGAAGAGTTACAGTGATCTATCACTCAGCTGCGACACAGTTTTATGCCAAAAACCACCTTCGCTTAGTTTCTACCACCAAAAAACCAACTACTACCACCTTCTGTGGCTTCTATCCCCAAAAAACCAACTACTACCACCTTCCCCTACTTCTAACCCCAAAAAACAAACTACTTCTACCTTCGCTGAGCTTCTACCCCTAAAAAACCAACTACTGCCATCTTCTCCTAGTCTCTGCCACCAAAAAACCAACTTCTACCAACGCTTATCTTCTACCTAAAAAACCAACTACTACCTCCTTTGATTATGATTGTAGTATTTGGTTTTTTGGTGGTAGAAGCTAGGGGAACTTGGTAGTAGTTGGTTTTTTGCTGGTAGAAGCTAGGGGAAGGTGGAAGTAGTTACTTTATTGCTGGTAGAAGGTAGCAAAAGTTGGTAGTAGTTTGTTTTTTGGTGGTAGAAGGTAATCCAAGGGGATAGTAGTTGGTTTTTAGTGTAAACCTGATCTGTACCTAAGTGATAGATAGATAGGTAACTGTTTGGGTGTGGTAGCAGCTGTGATTTATTAGTTAGGGTTTGTTTTAACCTCAAACAATACGCTGCAATATCGAAATGCATAAAAAGGTCATTAAAATTTTGATCTGTAAAATATAGGTAGGGGGGGGGGTGGTACCCCATGAGGCCATATTTTATGTTTGTATTCATGAAATATGTGGAAAATAGAAAAAACTTAGCTTTTGGGGGGGCTGCCCCTGACATATATGCCACTGTGTAGACCCATGTTTACTGTATCAATTTGATCATGGCACATACCTGTTCTTTTCTGGGGAGAAAGAGATGTGTCAATATGGAACTGAAACAGTATCCTTGAGTTTTATAAATAGCATTTTTTATTGCCTAATACCCTGTTCGGACTGTGCAACTTTTCCATGCATGCAACTTTTGTGTCCTCTCTCTCACTCAGATGATGTTACTTAAAGAGAGACAGAACAAACAAGTTGCATGCTTTGTTTGGAAATGAATGAAAATTTGTTTTATTTTTAAGTAAAACACACTGTTTTTTAATTTTGCGAAGGCAGCTTTGTGTTCCCCTCAGATAGTACTAACCAAGTGGTAACAGCTAGCCTGTAATTTGTACTGTTTTGCTAATAATGCCATGTAAATCTTGGGCTAATGTCAAGAAATCTGTAATGCAATAAGCCATGGGCGCAGCCAGGCGGGGGCCCCAAACCTAAGATTTTTTTTTATATATTTTCCACATATTTCATGAATAAACACAAAAAATAGCATGAAATACGACATCATGAAGCCTCGCCCCCCCCCCCCACCCCCCAAGATATATTCCAGGGTGCGACACTGCATAAGCTGTAAAATAATATTTTATTCTGCATAATTACCGGACAATGTAATCTCAAAGCTAAATTTGTAATCAGGGTAGTAATGCTATGTTTTTTGAACAGGTGTCAGTTGGAGCTTCAGCAGTCATGTTTTTTAAGGTGTTTTATAAAGTTTCACTTAGTTTTATTTTAATAAATCTAAATTTTTTAACAATCTTAGTGGAAAGTTTGGTTTGGTGAAGTAAAAAAATAATAATAATTTCTTATGGTAGTGATAGTAGTAATTATTTATTATTCGCATTTTTTACTGTAAAATCTTTTAAAATAAAAATTTTACAAAGTTTTTTTGGTTTATTTATTTTTATTTAATTATTTTAGACAGGTTTTCTTTCTAACATAAAAATTTTTGTTGGTCCCCCAAAAGAGGATTCTATTTACAAACAATATTTTATAGCTTGTGAAAAAAGAAAACAACTAAATAATTTTTTTTACATGTCAATTGTAATGTCAAAAAATGTTTTTTTTTCACTTGTTGACACATGTAAAAAAAATATATATTTTTTTAACTTTTGAATATGGTGGGGGGTGTGACTGTTCTATCTGAAAAAGGTAGTTGTTATTTTGTCTGCAAATTCTATTACATGTCAAAACTTCAGAAATCTTTAAACTAGAACAGGTCATTATTCACATAACTTATATTATCATGGCATTTTTCTAAGTAAGGCCTGGTTTACCCAAAAACTTAATGTTCAATGAACAAACTCATTGCTTAATTTTAATATCTCTGTTTCCATTTCCTTAGTATTGTAGACATAAAGTATAAACACTAAATCTTTCCATTGTGCATTATGTTATGGGTAAATTAGGCATAAAATAGAAAGTTCACATTACTTTGTTAAGTAATCTTATCTAGTTTGACTAATGGTATCCGACCCTCGGAACCGAAATCAAAAAATATATTTTTACACAAAACATAAAGCCCAATTGTGTAAAATTCAAAACTATACAATATCAGGACATCCACAAAATCATATAAATTCATAAAATTTGACTTGTGTATTGTGTAAAAACATATTTTTTGATTTCTGTGCTGAGGATCAGATACAATACGTCAAACTGTATATACAAGTGGCCCATTTTGTCTTATTTTTATTACATATAATAGTGAGTTCATATTGCTCCAATGAAAGCTCCCAATTGTATTGTATTTAACATTTGGGGATATAGTGTGCCTATATTACCTAATGAGTTTGACTACATTCTTGAAATATGTAATGCTCAAGGGGGAGAGGATTTAGCCTTGCATTATATTCAATGTGCTTGTTTTTTAATGGGGGAAGCAGGCATATTCTTGTCAACCGCTACAAAAAATTGCAGACTACAACAAAAAATAAATAGGATTTGTATTATAGCACTAGTGCAATATTGAAACATTATTCGTAATGCATGTAAGCCAAAATGGATTATATAGGGTGTTGTGAAATTCAATAAAATATTTTTAAAGATAATTTCCTAGAGTGATTTCAAGACAAAAAGTTTATATAAACAAACGTCTACAAACACTTAGTAGTAGAGATACAGGGTGTTTAAATTTACTTTTTTTATATAGCTTTTACAGTTTTTGTGATATTTAGCTCAAATTTGGCTCGTATATTTACTTATAGGCACTACAAGTTAAGGCATGTCAAATAGGTTTTAATTATTTTGTTTATTTTGATATACTCGCCATACCATACTGGAGCATTTTTTATTTTATGATAGCAGCCTTTGGTGCAACAGCGATTTTCTCTAAAATGGTTAAAGATGCAAAAAAATTTCAGAAAAACAAAAAAGTTTGCAAATGAAACAAAGATTTTATTTCTTGTTTTAAAATCCCTACTTCTCCCTACCAGTGGCTTAAAACAAAAAAATTCTGGGGGAAAAGGCGACATGACCCCTGAAAAAGGGTCACTCTGTACATGTTTACTATTATTTGGCATGTCTAAAAGTGTAGTGCCTATTGCTTAATATGCCAAATTTGAACTAAATATCTCGAAAAGTACAAGAGCTATAAAAAACTAAATAAAAGAAACTTTAAAACAAGGCGTTTAAGGTTATATAAAAATTTTGCCTTGAAACCACTTAAGGAATTCAACACTAAAATTAAGTTATTGAATTATGAAACACCCTGTATAATGTGTATTTTATAAAAACTTATTTAAATATGTAAATAAACAGTGGCAGAACTACAATGCAGCAAGGCGCAGGGTTGCTGAGAGGCGTATGCTCCATAGAGAGCCCGAAGGGCTGGAGTGATCACACACACACACAGTGATAAGTAAAAAATGATTTCAGCGAAATTAAAAAGGTTTAGTTGGTGGGAGCACCTCTGCCCTGCAGAAGGTCTTGCTGTATGGTGGTTCTATCACTGCTTGTCTTGCAATTCATTGCAGGGAGAAAGGCTGATCAATAGCAAAAATTGTGTACAATTCTTTACATAATCCATATTTTTGTTGGTCCTGTAAGTCCTTCTTGGTCTTATTTAGGTATAAAGTGATAAAAAAAAGACAAAAATGACTAACGAATAATACCAAACCAAAGGTCCTGCCAAGACCTAATTTTTACTGATTTTTATTAGTCCGAAGCGCATTGATCAGCCCCTCGGCGCAGGATCTGTCCTGGGAAGGGTTTTAATTGAGCGAACTGTCTATCCGGAAAAGTGTTTAAGTTCAATAAACTGTGTCTATCACGGAAAGTGTTTTAGTTTACTATCTGCTCAACACTGAAATAACAATATCACAGTTCATATAAATGTATCTTTAGCAGTAAAAAAGCTGGTAAGTACTATAATATGTTTATTAATTAATTTTTAAATATTAATATAATACTGTTCATTGAATATCAGCTGATGATGGTAAAAAAAGTTTGTTTTTGTTTAAAATGTATTTTTTCAGAACCATTTCCTATAAAGTTTTGGTATTTTCCATAAATTTTGTAAAAAAAATATTGTCCACAAAGTTTTACTATTTGACGATATTTTTGTGCAAATTTAATGGAAAAAGTATGCCATGATTTAACTGGGATGGTTCTGAAAAAATACATTTTAACAAAAACAAACGTTTTTCCCATCAACAGCTGATTTTCACTGACCAGCAGATTTATTTTAACTAATATCAGCTCAGCTGGTGTTCTGTGATATCAGCTGATTTATTTTGACAAAAATCAGCTGTGTCCCGACATGTTTGATCTAGACAGAGAGCTATAGTCTGCTCTCTTTCTGGACCGTGTTAAGGTTATTCTCGTGTTACCAACGGTTTAACACGTAGTTTGCATTTCTTCCCTTTGGTGTTCTGTGTGTCAGAGAGGGTGACACAATATTCCCTAAACTATTTAACCAGGCCGTAGAAGATGTTTTTAAAAACTTAAATTGGGACAATACTTGAACTACCTAAGAGCATATCTTATGATGATGATATCGCCTTAATAACAGATAAGAAAGAACTGATAAAACTGCTGGAAGAACTGGATACAGCAGCTAAAAATATAGGTTTGAGTATGTATTTTACTAAAACTAAAATCATAACAAACAAAGCAATTCTATTAATAAATATGTCATTAGCGTCAAAATTGCTTGCGTAGACCAATCAAACAGTATATTCAAGGGAAATTAATAAAATTTCCCCTAAAATCAAGAATAGCGCTACTGAAGGCAGGCCAAAATTAGTTATGGTGGTGATTTAATCGTCCGATTTTGAGCAGAAATTGAGAAGCAATCAGTTTAAATGGAGTAAACCCAAAATTTTCTCGCGTGTTCTAAATTGGTTTTCTTTACTGCTTTTAATTTAAAGCCGCGAAGGATTTTTTAAACGATTTGAGATGTTGAGATCAAATTTCTTTCTGGATAGATTGTTATTTTTTTACTCACATCGGGCGTAGTTTAATTTGTGGTAATGACCCAAAAGATGCAATTTTATTTATCTCTGCAAAAAAGTTTAGTTTTTTTGATTTGGGCTTTATTGCGCCCTTTATTTATAATTTGAGCAATTTCAAATGTCGACCTTTATGCATTATTTCACCCCACTTTTCAAATAACCGGCTCTTCTTTGGTAAAGACCACCTTAATTTTCGTAACTAGGTTTTATCAATTTGTGGATTAAATTTGTAGTCTTAGATTTAATTTACTTAGGGCCAGCCCTAGGACTACAAAAGCACGGATCACCTTTGTTAGGTGATCCGTGACAAAAGCATGGCATAAGGCCTTCCCCCGGAAATGACAGACAAAGTATTTTCAAATAGATTTTTCAGCAAAAAAAATAAGAAAAAAATTGCTGGATGGATGGATCTTTTCTGGGTATACCTTGGCAAGATACGTTGTCGAATTAGAAAAACGACATTATAAATTAGAATTTTTGACAATAAATATGCAGCTCGATGTGTGAGAGGCAACCACTTAGATATATGTATGTACAGTCGCACACTTTTTAATGTCATCTTGTTTTTCCAAGAAGTTTAGAATACAAAGAAACAGTGCATTGTTTGGTAAGATTATTTAATAAACGATTTTCGTCAGCAGTTTTTAAAATCGGCTGAGACTAGACTAGACTAGTACCTATATGGAAAACAGAAGAATAGCAAAAGTGAGGGTTAACAGTGAACGTAGACAAGACTACTTACTACTTATGTATTGGAAACGAATCAAGTGAGTAAAAGCTAGATGATGGACAAACAATATCTCCATGAGTACTTGGGTGTCTCATTTGATTAGACAGGAACAAACTGTAAAAAACTAGAAAAAAAGAATAGTAAAAGCAAAAACGGTTATGATTTAACACTTGTATTCTAGGGAGCAGAGAGATAAAAAAGAATGTAAAATTTAACATATATGAAACAATGGTGAAAAACAGGCTGTTGAATGGAATATGAACTTGTCGCGTAACAGAAAAAAAAACAAAAATGGAAAGTATCGAAATGGATGCAATAAGACGATCAATGAGAACAGATTATATAAGAAATGAGACCATAAAAGAAAGAATGGGAATAGAGGGAAGCGTAAGGGATAAAATCACTTAAAGACAACAGATATGATACGGCCATCTACAACGGATGAACGGCGAAAGATTAACATAGGTAGGTCCTAGAATGACAACCAATTGGGTGCAAAAAAAGGGAGCGTCCTGCGTCCGAAACTAGAATGGCAACAGTCAGTTCAAAGATCAATGAGTCAAAAAAACCTGACAGAAGATGATTGTGAGGATTGAAGGAGGTGAAGAATACCGACATAGAAGTAGTAGTACCTATATGGTTCTAGAATTTTTCATACAAAGCGGCATTTTAAAACGACTAAACGAGAACGCATTATTAAAATAATTAAACCGTTAACTATATTGTGTTAACTAGGTACATTTTGTGGAGTAATGAAACAAAACTACTCAATTTATATTATTGATCTTAATGGCTCAAACGCTCGTTAACACGGGTTTTGAGCGCATAAAATTGCATGGGAATCACGTAAAAATAAATCAATCTGTAGTGCTGAAATGGTTCTTTTGTCCTTGCATTTTTGAGTCGCCACGAAAACTTCGAAAAAAGTTTGATCGATAAGTAAAATGATAAAATGATCGAGAAAAAAAGGCGAACAGTAATTTGGTCAAAAATAAAACAATCAAAAGTAAACTGTTGATATTGTATAAAAGTGGCACTGCGTCATAGCTATGGTAAACCAAATTTTGCGGCAAAATCTATGTAAAGAAGCCTTAAAAAATTAGCGTTTCACTTTGTACATGCAGTGTGCCGCTCGGGGTTTAATGTTCAAAGGATAAAACACTAAGGCCTTTTAAAGGAGAGATCAAATATGTACTTACCTAATAAATAAAGATCCGAAACATAAAAGGGGATCCAAAATTATATTAAAATGTGGGCAAATATTGATTTAGTTGCAAAAACGGTCATTTGTTTTGTAAAAAGCTCCGTCGTCATTTGTTTGATATAAACAGTCAAAACAACAACGAATAGAAAACGTCAAAGCCCGGCTAAATCAATATGTTCGTAACAATCAGATAAGAGTATATACATATGTTCCTTTCTAATGGAATCGTTTAGAAGAAGATATCAATAAAAAGCAAGTAAAATAGTGAGCTAATGACTAATTAGTGCAGTGCCTTATTTTGAGAATCAATATCAATAAAAAAATTTAAGAAAGTGCGTGCCACTGTATGTACCCCTCTAGCCCCTTCCCGACCATCAAGGTTTTGATGACGCGGTGTCACTTTAATACAAGATCAAAAAATAGGCGAAAATAATTTAAACGAGACGTAGTTTTGTTGATCCGTAAAAATGTCGAAAAGTTAACCATTTGCAGAATGATCGAACCGTAAAAAGTCCCACTACAGCACTACATTTTGGTTTGGAAAATATCTGACTGCAAGTCAAGTTGCAATTAACGTTTAGTTGTATAAACTATAGTATGTCTTAAAACAACAACCAACGTGAACCGATGCAAAAAGTGGTAATAACACTCTAGATTGCGGTTTGCTACAGATTTTTATTGGATGTTGTTAAAATGCGAGCAGGACTTTAAAGATTACGACAGCATGTACAGAATTCTGTATAAAATCGCTTGTTAAATGGAAAAAAAATTTAACAGAACAAAGACGAGATTAAAGCTAAAAAATATATAAACCTTTGACCAATATAATCTACGTTTCCTAGCCCGCGTAGCAAGGGCTACAGAAAGTATAAGTTTCGAAGAATTTTTTTTTGAGATAACGCCTAAAATGTATTATTTGGGTGTATTTTTTTGACCTATCTTAGCAATATCGTCGTGATGTCTGTCTGTGTGTGTGTGTATATTATTTCTGTCCGTAACACGAGTTTTTGTTGAAATGGTAATTTTTTTGTCCCTTCGGTAACGCGTATTTTTTGCCATATTACTCACCCAAAATTTAACAAATGTGTTAAAATTTGCCTGATATAAGATAGCTAGTGAGAAACTGAGTAAAAAATCACATTGCGCAGTAATTTTACTATAATACCTAGCAAAAGATTTCATAAAAACTAACTTTTAAAGATTTTGGTCAGGTATTTCCATAGATGATTGAAATACACATTATCTGAAAAATAATTTATTCTTTTACTTAAGTTGTAGCTAAAGGACAACTTAAAATTTCAAAAAATGGTTTAAAATAACACTGGACTTGAAATTTGACAAAAATATTAGGTATTTTAGGTGTTACCGAAGGGACATCAACGTTACAGAAAATACAAAAATTACAAAAAATCCCAATTTATGCCACAAGGCAAATTTACAAAAATAGATAATGCATGGTCAAAAATATCAAGGCAGATCGAACGATTTTGCGTATATTTTCTCTCTTGACTTTTTTAGTTTTCAGTAAAATCGCAAAAAAACTGATTTTTAGAACATTTGGGGTTTTATACCCCCCCTCCCCCCCCAGAGCCCTAAAAATATACTAGGTATAAAGGCTAGTAGCTGCTACAGATTAGTTAAAGGCTAAAAAAATATATTTTTGTTGGCTTTATTAGATTCCTGATAATAAGCCCATAGAAAAAACCTTGAAAAAATATGCGCAAAGGAAAAAAGCGCATACGAAAAAAAACGCACGTGGAAAAAAACGCACAGAGGAAAAACTTACAATAATAACACCGATAGGTACACAAAATCAAGAAGTGGTACATGAAAATTCTACATTATGCTAGATAAGACTAGAGACCCCGTATGTATGACATATTTTTAAAAAAAATCTTTAAAATATGTTATACATACAGGGTCTCTAGATATGACTAACCTCAATAAAAAAAATCAGACTATTTGACCACTGCACAGAACTACTTTATACATCCACGTTTACATCATTCATGATTTTTTTTGCAATTTTTTGCGCAACTTATTTTGTGTGCCCGAAAAATTGCAACGTTGTTTTATTTAATTTTCTCGAAGTTTTATGGTGTACATCAGTCAAGATGAACCCCGCATTCGAATTCAGCGCACGAAGAACTTATATAATAGTTAGGTAGTTCTGATCAAAGGTACAGACTACTTTTTATTTCGTGTGTCGGTATAAGCTCTCATAGATTTTCGAAATTTTAAGTTTTTTAAAACACAAATATGTTCAATTTTTTTTTCAAATTTCATATTTTTATGAAAATTTTAATATAAATACTCTCGTTTTTTTTGTGGCGAAATGGTCTAATAACCTCTAATCAGAAGCTTAACTTTATTTAATTGTGGACTGTACTATGTGCGCTTATTCGGTGTGCGCTTTTTGACATGTGCGCTTTTTGACATGTGCGCTCTTTTCGTTAGAGGATTTTTCCTGTGTGCTTTTGTCATATGAGCTTTTTTCCTGTGCCCTAATTTATAGTCACCGCTTGACCATTACTGCCCCCCCAGAATTCGGCTCCAGAACCGCCCTTGGGGAATGTGGCCCAGCTGGGCTATAGAAGCGTTGATAAGCTTAATATATTTTGATGGGATTCCCAAAGAACGCAAATCATGATCATTAACTCTCGATTTACGCTGTCAAAAGCCTTTTTAAACAACGTCTAAAAAAGAAACATTAAGTAAGTACTTGTATACAAACAAATGCAAAGAAAAATCTAGTTCATAGAGAACAACACACAAACAAGTATAAAAATTGCAACGTCTAAAAAAAAAGAAACATCTAGTACCTACTCTAAAAACAAGTTATGTATAAGGCCCACAAGATTTAAATTATACATTAATCCCTAAAAAGTAAATCATGGCACTAGTACTAATAAGAGACCCAAATGAATAAATAATAAGGTTATAATTAGATCTAAATGATAATTTTAGATAAATGATAATTAAAACGAAATAATTTAAGCAAGAAAGAAACTAAAATAGTTGTGGGAAAGCGTCTTAGAGCGGAACTACCATGGCTCCCCTCTTAATGTATCATGTCTTAAGATCATTTTATATCATTTTTGATATCTCGTGTGTCTGAGAAACATGTGAGAGACTTAGATTGCGAAATAGCCTCACGGTAATAATAATTATTTTTGTTAGAAATTGCCATTACCTAATTATAATGAAATTGTTTTTTGTTATGATAGTAAAAGCTGGTTTTAGCAGTGGCTGGTGACGTTATAAATTAAGGGGACACAAATTTAAATTGCATGAAAAATGAGATTAAAAAACTTGCCGAAACAATTTTATTTTTGTATTTTCCAAACAAGCAGCTACTTGGTTTAGTTTTTTGTCACATTTTTATTATGTTCGGGAATGTTTTGCCTATAGGCACTATTCAATTGGCACCTAATATCAGTCTTGCCTAGCATAGAAAATTCTATGTGGTTATTTAAATGAATACCACTTACTTTGTGTATTTTTAACTTTTCACTTAAGTGCTTGATATCACACATTCCCTTTGCACGCAGGATCACTTCATGGATTGTACATGACAAGACAAATAATGCAAAAAAAGCATTTCTTTTTTTACAACCGCACAACCAGTTTTCAGCATTGTATAATTTTTTATTAAATTTTCTATTATAAGTTTTTATGCAACACCTCTCGGCATTACTTACACTAAAATTTTGCTTAATTATTAGGTCCGGTCTATGTGGCCTTAAAGATTTTATTTGTAATCGAAGTTCATATGTCAACGTATTTAAATTTGCGCAGTTAAAAATGTAATTTCCATTTTATAAACAAACGATAATGAAAACAAACAATGACACGCGACCGGCAAGGCTTTTACTACTGACAAACCCCAAATCAAAACAAATTCATACGTCTTCACTAAAGATAGAACCGGTAACACTAGAAAGAACAACGAACGTTTCCGCACAATGATAAAAAGGGACGACGTCTACTAAAACAAATATTCCTCCCGCCCCGCGCGAGAACAGCCACCCATACCCGCAGAAAAACGGGTGAAATTAAAACCTTGCTCCGCGCGGCGCTGCCGGCTTGTAATTATTTACGCTAAAAAAAGGTCACCCAATTAATCGCTTGTTGGTAACCACAGATAATAAAAAGAACCAGACAATCATGTCGTAAGGGAAGATTTAACTTTTTTTAAATAAATCAATTAAAAATACTGTTTGTTTTCTAGTTTTGGGAGGGCACTGCCCTCAGATTAAATATAAGAATCTAAAACAGGACAAAAAATTAAAAACAAAGCCGCGATCGAGCGGTTGGTCACCTTATTACATATTAACCGATAAAAAACTGTCAAATTCTATAGCGACATTTCGTCCTCTCTTTCTATATTTTGCAATTAGCAGGCAACAAAACATATCGCTATGGAATTATACACTGCGGGCCCAGCGTACAGACAAACATTTTTGAATTGCAAAATATAGAAAGTGCCTTGGTAGCTCAGTGAAAGAGCGTTTGCCTGGATAGCAAAAGGTCGCTGGTTCAAATCCAGTCTGAGCTAAATCTTTTTATTATCTTATTTTTCTTATTTTTCCCTTGCCGTTATGCCACTAAATTCTCTTCATTGTATATTATATTACATACTATATAACTACTAATATAACTACCAATGTCTTCAAGTTGGTAAATTGGGATCAGATTGATTGGACCGTTAAGTAGGCAAGTGTTGGGCTCGAATAATCTTTCTTTTTATAAAAAAAAATTAGCATGATGCCCATGAATAATCAAAATCATTATTATTTTTCTCATTACAGGATTCTCAAATTACAAAATCTTCATTCTCATCATATTTAACCATGCACGCAAAAAGAAGATAATCTTCTTTATTGTCTCATCTGATTTTATATACAAACAGAATCTCATCATCTTTTTTTCTTCACGTGTTTTAAAGAGAATATCCAATTACAAGATCACAAAAACCGTTCTTATCTAAATAGATAACTCTGGCTAACTGAATGTAAATAGGCACTATCTTATTCTAATAGTTCCATTTCTTAAGGCACATATACATTGATCAAACGAACACCAAACATCGAAGAACGAACTATTTGTGGTGAATTTTTGAATTTTGCTTATAGACGCATAAAGCATTTGTGTTGTTCGTTTTGTCACGATTTGGAGCACGGATCACCAAATTTCTCGCTATTCAATTTTTCATCTAATTTCATGAAATCAAAGCTCTTCTCTGTATTTACTTGTCTAAATATTTGTACTCCTTTTCTATTGATGTTTCGATATTTAGATTTCCAACGACAAGACGTTTAAATTCTTCATTATAAAAGATTCATCATTAGCCCATAAATCTAACATGGTGAATTTAGTCTTTCTAGTAATATTTTGAGATCTTGTATTTATATCGTCATTTGTCACGATGGCATCCCTGATATAAAAGGTTTTTGCACCCAAAGCAATAAGAGTTACCTACAAGAAGGGTTATGTATGCGAATAAAACACTAGGAGACAGGTATTCCCTCGAGTATTCCTCATGGTACAATACCAAGACGAAGTCAAGATATTAATAATAGCACAGTGTATTTTAAAGCTACACTGTGATAATACTATAGGGTACAATTCCCAAGCAGTGTAAGATAATATGATAAATAAGATAATAAGTTAAATTTAAAAAATCATTCCTTGTTGATTTCTACATTAATTAATAAAATATTAAGGCATCCCTCAGGGCACAGTGCTCATCGAAAAATACTCTACATATAAACTATATTGTTTTGATTTTCTACGATATAAACTATAATCATATGATTGTTTTAACCTCTATTGTTCAGTTGTAAATTTATGACAATAGTATAGCACACCCACAAGCCTATAATTATACAACAATTGTCAATTTATTCTAGGTGTGATAATTACTGGTGTGACTTATTAAATTTAGATCGTTAAGTAACTTGGTGAAAGTCTTCTGTCTTCTTAAAATGTAATAAATTTTGTTCAATAGAGTATAAATTTGTAAGATTATAATTAACTTTTTATTGAAAAAAAGCTCACCTACGCGAATTTGTGTTTTACATTTTAAATAAATAAAATAAGATTATAGTATAAATTGCATTAATTCCTTTTAGCATTTCGAAAAATTATGTTTAAATATGGACAATATCTTAAAAACATTAAGCCTGATTTGAATAAAAGATCCATAATGTACGGTTTCTTGTTTTTTATCTTCTTATATAGCTTGCATTTCGACTCTCTAATTCTTATCGGCTTTATCTTCTGAAAAATCGTATATTCTCTCAACTACATTCTTTCCATTTAATCCTTTTAGTTTTTTTATGAAAACAAAAACATTTTTTAAATATGTTGTCTTATTTTCAAGATAAAATTTAGTGAAAGGAATATTGTGAGGACATACTTAACGAAAAAACAACAAAGCTTGCGGGCAATTCCTCAAAAGGGAATATTAGTAGCTCGTATACTAGTTTCGGTCTTGTTGGACCTCCTCGGTACGAGCGTAACAAGTGTTAAGGGACGATGAATGGGGATGATGATCTGAAAAGAAATAATGAAATGTCCAACAAGACCGAAACTAGTATACGAGCTACTAATATCCCCTTTTGAGGAATTGCCCGCAAGCTTTGTTGTTTTTTCATAAAATTTAGTTTTTGGTAAACTTATCACGTCCTTGCAATTCAACTACAGGTAAATTTAGTGGGAATAAGGACACTGCTGTTCTGGTAAATATACGTTTTAATCCATCGGTAACGTTTCGACAATGGTTTTTGTCTTCATCAGACCTTCAGACTAGATCGTGCATTGGAACAACAAAAAAACAAGAATTCAAGCACATCAGGAAAACAAACGGCACAAAATTAAAAAGCTATGAAGGTTTAGTTAGTCTTATAAAAATGAGTTTTGTAACCGTCATAATTTAACACAATAAAAACAATTTGTTCCTATTATGATTTTTGTATTTCAAAATCCTTTGGCAATAAAATACGTGTTGCTAAAGTATGAGTAAGTACCACAGATGTATTTTTTGTTGCAGCGAATTTATTGTTTTGTTTTGGTGGAAAAATACTGCTATTATTATTATTTTGAGCAATGTTTTCATTTAAAACAGAGAACAACATAACTGTTGTTCAAGAATTTAAAAAATTTGTCTTACTTTACCAACACTGATTTTTTTTTAATTTCCGAAGGTTGGTTACCTTCAAGAATAATTTAATAAAAAGCAATTGTTCAAGTATATTGTTTAAAAATATGTAAACAATATGAATAATTTTGTATAAAGAATGTATCATGAAAATACCATAAATATAGCCAATGAAAAATCAGGCGGTTCATAGTAAATTTAAATGTGAAAATTATTTAAATTTAGTGGTATTATTTAAAAAATTAACAACCGAAGGAATGGTATAAATCTTTATAATCGCGAAGAGACGACATTTAAACGGGACTTTTTTATCCGCCATCTTTAAAAAAGTGTTACACGACAACAAGCACTTAAGATGGATTTATTTTTTATAACGAGACAACCAAATTTATTTAAAAAAGGTTTTGTCTTGGAAGTCTACAGTTGGTTCTCTTGTTTTTATTGGTATTATTTGAAAAAATGATAATCAATCATCAATCATAGAAAGACAAGAAATTATTCCATCTCATCAATTTGGTTTCCGAGACACATTCCACGATAGACCAAGTACACAGAATTACTAATATAATAGAAAAAGCACTAGAAGAGGGAAAAGTTTATTCTGCAGCCTTTCTAGATGTAGAACAAGCATTTGACAAAGTGTGGCATAAAGGCCTTCATTTGAAACTAAAACGTTTTCTTCCAAAACAATATTCGGATAGTTTGGAATCATACATATCTGATAGACATTTCAGGGTAAAACAGGAAGATTTATACTCAAATTTAAGGGAAATTCAAGCAGGCTTGCCCCAGGGTAGCGTACTAGGCCCATATTTATACTTATTAGAGAATTATTGAAATACATCCAGGCTATAATTGTGCCAGGCACTATTTTGACACATTCACATTGAAAACTGAGAGTTAATTCTTTAAAATTGACATACCAAAGTCGAATTTAAAACTTTCGTCGTTTATTTTCAATTAATAAAAGAAGGCACTATTTATTCCGGTTCATATAGTAAACAAAGCCCGTGTGTTGAAAGATCACAGCTGATATTACAATGTGAAGGTGTCAAAATTGTGCCTGGCACTATTATAGCCTGGCTTTTTTCAATAATTCTCTACTATTCACTTGCGATATCCCAAAGCCAGAAAATTGTCACCTTATGGTAAAATAATCTATTGATGGATGCATATAAAAACTTCAGGATGCAGTCATCCAAGTTCACAGTTGGACCACAAAGTGGCGAATAAAATTAAACCAAACCAAATCAATTCATGTTGATTTTACAAACAAAAATGTAAATCACATACAAATAATGATTAACAACATTCCCGTACCATATTCAAATCAGGCAAAATATCTCGGTATGACACTTGGTGCCAAATTACGCTGGAAAGCACATGTTAAGAAAAAAAAAGAACAACTTGAGATCAGGGACCCAATTCTTGAATCACTCGGATTTTTTGTCGTATACGAGTAAAATTCGAATGGTAGTTTCGAGTGCTTGGAAAAATAGCTATTCTTGAATGCCACTCGAACGCCAATTCCGTGTACGACTTTTTTTTCGACTACACTACTTGGCAACGCTGCTTTCGTATAATTTGACCAAACTAACGCCGGTATGTGCGCCTAAACTTGCCGCGATTAAGTAAGGTTGACAGTAAATTGACATTACATCTTTTGTTTTTGTAATTTTTTTTTAGAGTGATTTATTTTCATGATATGTTGTTTTTAACAGAACAAGAAGCTGTGTTTTATTTTGGTAACAGCAATGATTGTGTAATAATTGGTAACGGTAAGTACCAAATTATAGTAATGGGAATTTGGGGCCTAGGGGCATCTAACCTCTTTGAAGTGTGGAAATTTGGGGGTAAAATTCGCAGTTGAATTTTGAGACTGCTTAAAAGAAAATAAATAAACTTCATAAGTATTCTAAAGGGGTCTTGAACTTGAGGCTTGATTTGTAATGAGTGGCCTGTGTTTGACGAACTTTTATACATCATGCTTTGACAAAAATTGGACAAGTGTTAAGTAACATAGGGGTTTTTACTGAAACATTTGGAATTTGCATTTTGTCTGTAGTATAGAAACAATTTAATTTTTTGCTCCCACTGTTTTTTTCTCAGTTTCTTTTTGAGTATAGAACAGTTTTGGCTTTTAGGCCGATAAGCATAATAAACATTTCAAGTAAAAATTGACAAAATCAGTAACCTTTGTTCAAAAAACCCATTTTTTTGTTTAAATTTGAATGTCTTTACCTGTCAATTAACTCCAAAAAAATTAAAAACTGTTGTAGACTAAAGCAGCCCTCAGATGATCAGTGTGATTTGATTTGAATATGTACATTATTTTTGTAGATGTCTTTGTTTTTCAAAAGTTATAAACAAGGACATATATAAAAATCCTGCCAGTAATACAGATCCAGTGAGGTCTGCTGTGGTACACTCAATGAAAAAACTTTGTTACAGGTTTCTCAGAGAAGACATGAAGATCATTTTTGAGGTGTGAAGCAGTTTTTGCCTAGCAGTCCTGTTGCAATGATGATCCTACTAGAAATACTCAGATGCAATTTTTTTTTTAAATTATAAGTAAAATAAAAATAAGTTTATTGTAGTTTTTATTGTAAAAAAGATTATACAGTGAGAACAAGCAAGTTGGAATACATTTTCTACCAGGTTAAATTAAAATTTTTTAGAATAAACCAAAAACATGTCTACTGAGATTTTTAATGAGCAATATTTTTGATGATTTTTTTTTACAGAACCCCAGAAAGGGGTCCAACAAGATAACACTTGTGGCACCTTGTTGGAAATCCTATTGAAAAAGAAAAATTATGGTTCACTTTTTTTTGGAAATCTGTCAAATAAAAAAAAACATTTTTTATTAGTTTTTGAACAAAGTGCTACAAGTTGAGTCTACCAGTTGCAAAAAAAAATTTGGTATTACTGGACCTCTTGTCAGGGGTCCACCACCTATATTTTAATAAAATTATAGGTTTTACTTTAAATGACACTTATATTCTCTAAAAATTACAAAAAAATAGAAATAATTTTCTTTTTGTTAATTTTTAAAAATTATTTGATACCCTTTCTAACAAGGTGCCTTAAGTGGGGTCATTCCATCTTAAAAAATAAGTTGTATGCTAGTGGACCCCTTTCTGGGGGTCTGTCCAAAAAATATTCTGTAAAAATATTGCCGGTTAAATATCTCAGTTAACATGTGTTTGGATTTTTTCAAAAAACTTAAATTTAACCGACTAGCAAGTTTATTCCAACTGGCTTGTTCTCACACTGTAGTCATATTACCTAGCGTTTTTTAATGCACTTGACAGTAAGTACTTATTATGTACTTTGAAATGTAAATAAAGAAAAATAATGTTTTTATATTTACTTTTGGCCAACATAGAAAAAGTCAGAAAAAATAGTGAAACTGGTTAAAGTATGAGATTAGGTTTATTATTTACATGCAGGGGATTTTCCGTCTTGAAGCAGTTGGGCACTTATATTATCCAAAAATTAAGCAAAATAAGATAAGGCGTTATACCCAGGGGGGAATCAAGAGGTATCAATGCCCCACAAAATAGTTGATAAAGTGTGTTAAAAGAGACACAAACAAGACAAAAAAATTGCACAATACTCAAATTTTTATTGAAACTTTTTAATCCCCCCGCCCCTCCCGAAAACGCTCCTTTTATATATTTTTTCTTGAAAATGTGTTACAAAGTTGGTACTTTTTTAAATTATTTTTCTTTTTTAGAACTGTTAAAAAAACAGTAAAATCACCAAAAAGTTAATATATTATTAACGCAAAAATTCAGGATTTTTCACTCCCCCCCCCCTAGTCGTAAGGCATTTCCAAGAAAAAAAGAAATAAAAAAAACAGGCTAAATCCCCCTTCCACCACTTTGCGTCCTCAAGCCCTTTTATAGCCACCCTCCCAATTTTTTTTAAATAAAGAAAAATTAAGCAAACACCAAAAAATATATTAAAGTAAACGAAAATGTTAGGTTAGATCACTCAGATTCGTATACGGAAATTGAGATTCGAGTGGACTTTACCACTCGACTCCATTTCCGAACGAAAAACTCGTATACGAGCTTTCAAGAATTCGAATGGTGATTATCCGTATACGTTTCGCCGAATCCGTATACGGATTTATTTCAAGAATTGGGTCCCTGGTATAGAAAAATGAACTGTCTAATTGAAAGGACGTCCAATTTAACAATTCATAATAAGTTACTACTTTATAGACAAATACTGAAACAAGTATGGACATAATAGTGATTTTCGTCGGGACCTAAAAATCGGAACTGTAGCAGAGACTATAAAAAAGTACACAAAAAGCCATGAAGATAGACTCCTTCGACATGTGAATGTGGAAGCAATTCAGCTTCTAGACAATACTATGCTAGTTCGAAGACCACAAAGAATAAAGCCGTTTCAGCTAGTGAACTAAATGAATTATAAAAAACAAAATAACGCTATTAACACAATAATTGTAAGTTACAGACTTCAAAGCGGGGAGAACTGTTGAGTTGAAATCTACCTTTTCTAGTAAATTAAGTTAAAACTAAATTGCTAATTAGTCTTATTGAATAGATTGTAATACAAATAACACATTGTGTTTAACAAATTAAAAAATATATATTTGTCTTGTAGCTTTACAATATAGTTTTAGTGTTCTGTGCTTTACAATACCATTTTCATTATATTAAAACGCTTAAGATTTTTACAACTTTTGACAGCTATTATGCTGAATTAAATGGGAAAAAAGTGGCACTACGCCAAATTCAATCAGATGCTTTATCGAAATTAAAAATATCTACAGGGGTTTACAAGATTTTGTTTTTTTTTCTAAATTAAAATATCGACGCCATCTAATAAAAATTAGCCACCGTTTTCTCGGCCTTTTAATCTTCTTTATAAACCGTTTCCGAAATCTTCATGTTACTTTTATCTGAGACACCCAGTATACAGTACGTCCTTTCGAAAACTGCAGAATATTTAGACAAAACCTCGAGACAATAGTTTTTTTCATTGAGACCAATCTAAATCGAGATATCCCTAGATCGCCAAAAAATGTCTCCCACTAAAAACAAATCCATTTAATTCAGAGTTTTTAAATTTTGGCAAATTCTTATGGGTGATTTGGGATCAATTGGACACACTGTATTTTATATCTATGAGTTAAAATAATAAAACTTAAATATTCTAAGAAGGGTTATGCAAATTTTATAAACAAATCATTTCCTTTTAAGTAAAATAATTATTGTTGCTAAATATCTGATTAGGCTTGGGGTAGGTAATGGCTACACTTATGGTTTTTCCTGATCATTTTAATTATCCAGGTACTGCTCAATATAGTAGGTGCTGATTTTAAAAAGTTCTTCTAATTAAGGGTGCTTAGAGTATAGTCAGTACCAACATTTAGTGACATGAGTGTTTTAGTCTAGTTTTAGAACCATGTAGTTTTTTGAGATAAGATTGTGGCAATGACAAATGACTTTGGAGAAATTTTGTTTTATTTTTGGTTGAAGTTAAAAACAATGGTAAGTAGAGACCAATCTAAATCGAGATATCCCTAGATCGCAAAAAAATGTCTCCCGCTTAAAACAAATCCATTTATTTCAGAGTTTTTAATTTTTGCCAAATTCTGATGGGTGATTTGTGATAAATGGGACACAATGTATTTTATATCTATGAGGTGAAATAATACAATTTGAATATTCTTAGAAGGGTTATGCAAAATTTTATAAACAAATCATTTCCTTTTAGGTAATATAAATATTGCTAAATATCTAATTAAGCTTGGGGTAGGTAATGGCTACACTTATGGTTTTTCCTTAGAGTATATTACTCTGAGGTTTTTCCTAATCATTTGAATTATACAGGTACTGCTCAATATAGTAGGTACTGATTTTGAACAGTTCTTCTAACTAAAGGTGCTTAAAGTATAGTCAGTACCTACATTTAGTGACATGAGTGTTTTAGTTTAGTTTTAGAATCATGTAATTTTTTGAGATAAGATTGTGGCAATGATGATGGAGAAATTTTGTTTTATTTTTGGTAGAAGTTAAAAACAATGGTAAGTAGAGACCAATCTAAATCGAGATATCCCTAGATTGCAAAAAGATGTCTCACACTAAAAACAATCCATTTATTTCAGAGTTTTTAAATTATGCCAAATTCTTATGGGTGATTTGTGATAAATTGAACACACTGTATTTTATATCTATGAAGTGAAATAATAAAATTTGAATATTCTTAGAAGGGTTATGCAAATTTTATAAACAAATCATTTCCTTTTAAGTAATATTAACATCTAATTAGACTTGGGGTAGGTAATGGCTACACCTATGGTTTTTCCTGATCATTTTAATTATACAGGTACTGCTCGATATAGTAGGTACTGATTTTGAACAGTTCTTCAAATTAAAGGTGCTTAAAGTATAGTCAGTAACAGCATTTAGAGACATGAGTGTTTTATTTTAGTTTTAGAATCATGTAATTTTTTGAGATAAGATTGTGGAAACGACAAATGATTTTGGAGAAATTTTGTTTTATTTTTGGTTGAAGTTAAAAACAATGGTAAGTACAGACCAATCTAAATCGAGATATCCCTAGATTGCAAAAAGATGTCTCACACTAAAAACAATCCATTTATTTCAGAGTTTTTAAATTATGCCAAATTCTTATGGGTGATTTGTGATAAATTGAACACACTGTATTTTATATCTATGAAGTGAAATAATAAAATTTGAATATTCTTAGAAGGGTTATGCAAATTTTATAAACAAATCATTTCCTTTTAAGTAATATAAACATCTAATTAGACTTGGGAGAGGTAATGGTTTTTCCTGATCATTTTAATTATACAGGTACTGCTCGATATAGTAGGTACTGATTTTGAACAGTTCTTCAAATTAAAGGTCTTAAAGTATAGTCAGTAACAGCATTTAGTGACATGAGTGTTTTATTTTACTTTTAGAATCATGTAATTTTTTGAGATAAGATTGTGGAAACGACAAATGATTTTGGAGAAATTTTGTTTTATTTTTGGTTGAAGTTAAAAACAATGGTAAGTAGAGACCAATCTGAATTGAGATATCCCTAGATCGAAAAAAAATGTCTCCTGCTAAAAACAAATCCATTTATTTCAGAGTTTTTAATTTTTGCCAAATTCTGATGGGTGATTTGTAATAAATGGGACACACTGTATTTTATATCTATGAGGTGAAATAATACAATTTGAATATTCTTAGAAGGGTTATGCAATTTTTATAAACAAATCATTTCCTTTTAAGTAATATAATTATTGTTGCTAAATATCTAATTAGGCTTGGGGTAGGTAATGGCTACACACACTTATGGTTTTTCCTGATCATTTTAATTATACAGGTACTGCTCAATATGGTAGGTACTGATTCTGAATAGTTCTTCTAATTAAAGGTGTTGTAGGAACATTTAGTGAAATGAGTTATTGGTAAAGTTTAGTTTTAGAAATATGTCATTTTTGAGATAAGATTGCGGCAATGACAAATGACTTTGGAGAAATTTTGTTTTATTTTTGGTTGAAGTTCAAAACAATCGTAAGTATACATAGTAATTTTGATTTTGTGGGACATTTTAATGCTTTTTTAAACGCACAAAATTCCTCACACTTAAAAACATTAAATCACGATAATAATGACCCAAAAAAAACTAAAATAAATACAATAATTATAAAAGCAGACAAGTACAGACGTCACGCAATTCAAAGAAGTGAAGAGGTAAAAAAAAATTCATAATTCTTAAATAACATTTAAGAAATCTCTACAAGTCTTGCAAGAAACCGATGCTTTAATAATTGCGCAAAAATCAAAGAAGATAAGTAATTATCTGAAGATCTAAATGATTTTACAATGGACTCAAAGAAGGCGCATCTTCTTAGAAGAAAGACAATGTCAATCGAGAAGTGTTTTACTGAAGCTATAAATAGATGCTAATATCTTTGAATAGTCACGAAAATAATCTTTCTAGCTTTTAAGGCTCACGTGCGAACGATTTGATATTTGGAAGAAACAGTTATACTTAAAGTAAACCAAAAAACAATTTGAATAACTTACTTTTTAGAAAAAAAGGGTCAACATCTAAATTTAAAATTGGAAATCGACTTTCAAAAAAGTTCCTGGTAACAAAAGGCTTAAGACAGGGAAGTTGTATCTCTCCAACTCTTTTTAAAATATATATCGCAGTAGCTCTTAAGTCCTGGAAACGTAAAGTGCACGGCATGGGAATACAACTTAACGACCGATTTACCATATACACACTACAGTTTGCTGACGACCAAGTAATTGTAGCTAATGATAAAGAAGACATGGAGAAGATATGATGAGAAAGTTAATGAAAGAATACCAAAAGTGGGGATAAACAGTGAACGAGGACAAGACACATTGCTTATGTATGGGAAACGAATCCAATGAGTTAGAACTAGACAATGGACAAGTAATATATCCATTCAATGAGTATGTATACTTGGGTGTCACATTTGATAAGACAGGAACAGATTGTAAAGAACTGGAAAAAAGAATAGTAAAAGAAAAAAAGGTTATTGGATGTAAAATTTAACATATATGGAACAATGGTGAAAAGCACGCTGTTGTATGGAATAGACTTGTCGCGTAACAGAAAAATACAAAACAAAAATGAAAAGTGTCGAAATGGATGCAATAAGAAGATTAATGAGAATATCTAGAACAGATCACATAAGAAAGAATGGGAATCGAGGAAAGCATAACGGAAGACATCACTAAAAGGTAACTGATATGGTACGGCCATAAGGGATGAACGACGAAAGATTACCAAAGCAGGTACTGGAATGGCAACCAATAGGGCGCAGAAAAAGAGGGCGTCCTTAACTAGAATGGCAACAATCCATCCAAAGATCAATGAGTCAAAAAAATCTGACAGATGATTGTCAGGATGGAAATAGGTGGAGAATAGACGTCGGACAACGTAGGAAAACGTTCTAAACCGACATAATAGTATACGTTTTAGAACTATAATAAAGTTACATAGGCATAATAAATTGTCGATCACAAATTTCAAAAAATATAAGATTTTTCAGTTTTTTTAATACAATTAATCATTAATCATAATATTTCATAAAATAAATTTAAATGAATCCTTGGCAAAACATCTTATGGCTCCACCACACCACAATCAAATCAAAATACTCTTTGTAGTCTTTGTGCTGAAGAACTTTCATCAAATGAACCCAAGAACCTACTTGAAGCTATACGACGACGTATAGGTACCTATTCAGGGACAGATTTCTTTTTTTGAAAACCGGTTGGTTCCAAGAGATGTGGTCAGTTATAAAGATACAAAAGAAGCTGAAAGGGATAATAATACCTACAGTTTACTCTATACATGAAATTGAGAAAAAGGACAAAATAATATTCAAATATGGTTATTCATTTTTTTAAATTTTGTTACTGATCTTGAACAACTACTAAAATACAGGTCAAAAAGTAAATGAAAAAATAAAGCAATCCCTAAAAACTGAAAAATTCTACCGCAGGGATTATTTTTATAGTGTTGTGCGATTGAAGCAATAACCCACATAGCACAAAAATCAACGTAAAATTAACGTGAACAAAAATAACAAAGTTATTTTTTACTAGAAAACAACCTCATACCATGTAATATTTATTTTGTTAAATCTACATGCTTAAAGATAACTTAAAAACAAGGAGAAATCAAGCTATAAAAATGTACTTTTTGCTGAAGTTTCTGGTGCTGTGTATATAACGTCATCTTTTTTACCCTCGTTATTTTCATGTACCAAATTCACACTTGAAAAGTCCTCCACAACATGTTCTAAAACGCCACTACATTAAGACTTCTCAAACTTAGTAACTTTCTGCGTCCATTTTTGTAACGGTTTTTTTAATAACATTTTTCTAACTTAAAAGTGACCCGAAAGGAAGTTATAAAAGTTAACTAGTTAGACTACAACACTTCAAGACAATTTTAAAGATGGCGCTCAAGGCAAGACAAAATATCTATATATACATTATATTTTTCTTAAAAGCTAAACAAGATTTCTAAACGTAAACACACAGAATAATAATGTGTATTTAACAGGTTAATAACTGATGCGTCGTGATCGTGAAGGATCAGGGATCAGTTCCTTAACAGGTTTTCGGAGTTTAGTGGCCAAAGAACTTCCTGATAGATTTCGTCAAAGTGAGAAATGCCGACAATAAAGCAATGCAAGTTGCGTTTTAAAATTCGTGTAGAAAAGGCGTGAATCTAATGTGATTTTGACGTTCATAAAAATCACTTGAAAATAAGGTAAAAACATTGCTGTTTTAATGGTGGGTGTGCTTTCGGGCTGTTCGGCCGTCGTCGTTGGAAATTCGTTCTAGACGTTTCGCCATCTCGAGTGGATGGCATCTTCAGGAGATGTTGACTGTTTGTCGGCTTCTCGAAGTCTTCGACAGCCGACAAACAGTCAACATCTCCTGAAGATGCCATCCACTCGAGATGGCGAAACGTCTAGAACGAATTTCCAACGACGACGGCCGAACAGCCCGAAAGCACACCCACCATTGGACGATGGCCGCGAAAGCCTTTCACAATTACTGTTTTAATTTGATAATGGCGTTACTACAACGCAGTTTTTAGCAACGTTATTGAATGGATGAAATATACGTTTTTTTCTAGCAGCTTTAAAAATCAACGTTTTTTTCTCTCACATGTTTTTTACGTGTTAAACACGTGATTGTGCTACGTGGGAAAAAACGATTTTTCTATCTGATAAGTCAATGTTTACTTTTTTTAAAAATACCCTGTACTCTTTTACTGACATTTTTAGTAAAGATTATTATAAAATTCTTTTTTCCTAGGATCGCTAGGCGCTCAATTTTAATTTGAAAATTCCCAAATAATTACTCTACCAATCTTAAAATCATCTACGAAAATTACCCAACTAGCCGCCATTAGGTTTAATGTGTTTTAAAACCATAAAAATCCTTTATCTTCACTCTAGAGGTAATTTCTGACGAAGCAAGAAGATCTAATGAGTCTGTAACCAGCCAAAGGCACGTGCTATTCTTCTTCGTTTGAAGATACAGAAGCCGCAACGAAAGTTTCTTCTTCTTTGTTCTGCTTGACTGGCTTTTTAGATTTATTTTTTACGTCATTGCGGTCAAATACAAGAAATGGTTTTAGTCAATATTTTTGCAGAGTTACCTATTATTTAACCATTTTAAAAGTTTATTTTATGCTTTCTTTATTAATAGTCCAGAGTACACCGGAATAATTTTTAAGTTATGAGTAACAGACTGAATTTTCATAAATCTGAGGGCACGGCAGTGCCCGGCCAAGTTCGCGCAACTGATGTACCATCTTTTCTTGAAACAGTTCAGCCCAAATTTGACCTATCAAAAAATCTACTTCGGAATAAGCTATGAAACTCAAACTTTGCACAGTTGTAGATCTTCACAGAGTTAATAACCACTCCAAGTTTCTTGGACTTTCATAAAGCAGTAAAGTAGTTACGAAATTTCAGAAATTTTCGAAATTGCCACTTACTCATTTATAGATCATCAAAATTCTACTATACTTTCAGAGCTTTGTAGCATAGCTGAAATTTGGCAGACTGATAGAAATTATGACAAAACCATTGAAAAAAATAAAAAAACTTCAAAATTCTAATTTACTACTCTCCCCTATACATCTAAAGTTATGTAAAAGTACCATTGCTCATTTCCAGAAACGATACAGAGCTGAGATTTGGCAGACTGATAGGAACTATGATAAAACTATAGGAAAAAATTTAAAATCCCCAAAATTTTAATTTACTTCCCTTTCCTATAAATGTAAATTTATGTAAAAGTAACATTGCCCATTTCCAGAAACGCTAGAGAGCTGACCTTTGGAAGGCCGATAGGAACTATGATAAAACTATAGAAAAAAATTAAACATCCCCAAAATTTTAGTTAACTTCCCCACCCTATAAATGTAAAGTTATGTAAAAGATTTTCTTACTGGTTTGGAAATGTTTTTCTAAATTTAGCGAGGTCGAAATAGGGAGAATTAACAATTTGCCAAAAAGTAATATAAAATGCTTCTAGAAAGTGGATTTTCCGAAATCAGGCCTTAATAACCCCTGTTACGTTTTTTGCCAGGTCACCCTGTCCTTTCTTATTCTGATATTAAACTGGGCACTCAGACCAGGTATAAATCAGAACGCACCCATTATTTACTGAAAGAGAACCCTTTTGTTTATGATGCAGGTGGTACCCTATTATTAAATCTGGTAGTGGTAGGCATTAAGTCGGGTTTTTCGAAGACGAGAAGAAGAAACTTGGTGCCAACATCGAATTTTGGAATTACCAAAGAAACATTTTTTGTTTTTATTTTTTATTAGAGGTGGTTGTTTCTTTTTCAAAACTCTAGAGTGAAGATAAAAAAAAATACTCTGCCAATATATGGGCCCCTAAGCTCACACTAGGTACTGTAGTTAAAGTGTACGTGCGAGTTAATAAAACTAAAACCTGAAATATATCTTATTCAACACGAGACTAAATTACCTTTTGTTTGATACCACACAAGCCATGTTTTGACTTAAACTCAAATTTTTGAAATCAACCGCCACCCTTAAAAAAACAAAAAATAAAATGTATTTTGTTTAACTCCGGACTCAATTACCTTTCGTTTGATATCACACACGCCATATTTTCACATAAACTCTAATTTTTGACATCTACCCCCACCCTTTTTGAAGAAAAAAAAACTAAAATGTATTTTGTTTAACTCCATACTCAATTACCTTTCGTTTGATATTACACACGCCATATTTTCACATAAACTTTAATTTTTAAAATCTTCCCCCACCCTTTTATTGGGCTTGTGTTCGGTGGATTTTGTTCATTTTTAAATGAGACCATCTCGACCCAAGACCCAGCCTAAGTACAAAATTTCATTAAAATCGACCAAGCGGTTTTTGAGTTATGTGCGTTGGTCGTTACAGACAGACATACAGACAGACAGACAGACAGACAGACGGCGCAACAAAAAAGTTTCAAAATCATCTGAAACGCAAAGATATATAAAAAAATTTGAAATCGGAGCAACTTTTTTTTTCTCGAAAAAATTAGGATCACCATAGCTCACACTACTATAGTTTAGTATATGTGTGAGCTAATATAGGGAATCAAAAATTAACTTTTACCACATTATCATAGGATCCCGATACCAATCAAATTTAGTCACAGAGGCATGTATTTTTTTAAAACCGAGTAGGCATTTTTCAGTTTCTTTTTTTAACAAAAAGTCATTAATTAGTCAGCTTTGATTTAAATGAGTATAACTAAATTTAGAAAACAATTTATACGGTCAACTTATGGGCTACTTGGTCGTACTGCACTGCAGAGTGCGGTGTCGGTTGTACTGTGAAATGCAGCGCTTGCAGCGCGGCTAAACTCCAAGCGCATTCGCCAAATCAAAACATTAAGCAACAAGACTGAGCTTTAGATTTTAAATAAAGATTTTATCTATAATACGTCTTCGATCCATCTTTGGACAAAGGCCTCCCCCAATAACTTCCACTCTTCCCTGGCTGTCGCCGTGTTCATCCATCTAGTGCCGGCATGTTTCTTCAATTCATCCGCCCATCTTATTTAGGGACTTCCCCTAATTCTTTTATTTTCCCAAGTTCTCCAGTTTATAATACATTTGTTCCAACGATCGTCATTCTATCTGATATTATGACCGGAAAATTTCAATTTTAATTTTGCTACTTCTCCTCGACATCCCTTACTTTTGTTTTATTTTTTACCTATTTTTTCCTTTTTCTATCTCTTACCTTTTTCTCTATTAATATTTTCGTGAAAAGTTTATAAATTACATTGAGGGGTGTTATAGGTCGATAGTTTTTTTAGGTCTGCTTTATCGTCTTTCTCATGTAGAATAATGGTTCTGGATTTTTTCCAGTTGCTTGAGCATTACTGCCGTTACTTCGTCTATAAAGATTACATTTAAAAAATAATACTTTTTATTTAAAAAGAGTGTTTTTAACATTCATTTACGACAAAATTGTTACAGTTTTCTTTATTTTTGTTGTTTAAAATATTTTATTTTACATTTTAATCTCTAAAAAAAAACTTTTATTTAGAAACATTTTTGGCGGGAAAATATTAGATACTCTTGTGTATGTGTCTCTATTTTACTAGCGTTTACTTGTGCCTATAAGTTGTAGTCTCTTAGCACGTCGAGTATAGCGTAGTGTCAAAAACCCGTACCTACTTTGTAGTACCTACTTGATAAAGCTAGCAGTACTGCCTTTTGAAACCGGCTGCACGCGCCATTCGAGAACCAGTCGAACCACTGCTGAGCTATAAACACTCCTGTTGATGGTACTTGTTTTTTTTCTTCTTCGTATATTTTATTTTTGTTGCCTTGTTTTTGGTAGGTTTCTCTTTTAGGTTCTTGGTTCGTAAATAAAGAGGATTCACTAAGACGTACCAGATTTTTTAAGTAGAAAATAACAAAACACGAGTACCCAATTTCCAAAAGAGTGACATCTCTCTCTTTTTTATTATAATAATTTTTAACTCAATAATCTGAGGGCACGGCAGTGCCTCGCCAAGTTCGCGCTGCCGTACCATCTTTTCTTGAAACATTGCAGCCTATATTTGACCTATCTAAAACTCTACTTCGGAATGAGCTACGAATCTGCACAGTCGTAGATCTTTATAGAGTTAACAACCCCTCCAAGTTTCATGGACTTCCATAAAGTAGTAAAGTAGTTACGAAATTTCAAAAATCGTCGAAATTCACTCACTCACTGTTGTATAGATCATCAAAATTCTACTGTACTTCCAGACATGCTACAAAGCTGAAATTTGGTAGACTGATAGAAATTATGACCAACCCCCTGGAAAAAACCCAAAAATTCTAATTTACTCCCCTCCCCTACACATGTAAAGTTATGTAAAAGTAACATTGCCCACTTCCAGAAGCGCTGGAGAGCTGAGCTTTGGCAGACTAATAGGAACTATGATAAAACTATAGAAAAAAATTAAAAAATATAAAGTTATGTAAAAGTAACATTGCCCACTTCCAGAAACGCAAGAAAGCTGGAAAACTAAAAGGAACTATGATAAAACTATAGGAAAAAATTTAAAAACACCAAACTTTTAATTTACTTCCTTCCCCTATAAATTTAAAGTTTTATAAAAACAACATTGCCCACTTCCAGGAACGTTAGAGAACTGAGCTTTAGAAGGCTGGTAGGAACGATAATAAAACCATAGGAAAAAATTAAAAAACCTCAAAATTTTCAATAAGGTATTGCAAAAGTTTTGAACAATATTCCGCATATTTTACTACTTTAAAACTTAAATATTATCTAAATCCTTTAAAAAAGAAGTGAAATCATAACAAATTATGTAAAAAAAAGCCAAGTACGCGAAAATGGTATTCCGTAAAAAGAATTGAGACAAAATGAAAGGTTATTACTAGTTTGGAAATGTTTTTCCAAATTGGCTATTACGGCTGCAAAAGACTCCTAGGCACAGTGCTAAATTGCACATAAACAAGTTGTCTGAAATAGAAAAGTAAAAAAAACATTTCCAAACTAGTAAGAACCTTTCATTTTGAAATTTGTATTGGAGAACTTGGCTTTAATTTTATCTCAATTCTTTTTACGGAAAACCATTTTCGCGAACTTGGCTGTTTTTTACATGAAATGTTTTTGTTATGATAAGTTTTTTCAAAAACAATTTAGAATTTTTTCATATTAATTTTTTTTTAATTTTTTTAATTTACTTTAGTTATTCTTATTATTTTTGGGTGTTATTTTATTTTTATTGGTAATGTTTTAACTTTTTGACCATATTAGAGATAAAATATTAATAACGTTTAAAAAAAATATATTAATATAAAATCTTGTTTTCAAAATTCCTTTTTTTCTAACATTCTCGTTTTTAAAAACAAAACTTTATTTGTGTATTACACCACGATTAAGGAAATTTTTTTCATGTTAAAATTTACTGTGTACAAATAGAAAAATAAAAAATCGGTAACTTGTTTGCCCTAACAAAATTAGAATAACTTATTTTTTTATCAAAAAATAATAGTGGTTGTTCCTCTGCAATCGTTCTCCAAGCTCTTATTTTTTTTTCAAAAATTATACGTTCAACTTTAAAAGAAACTACTTATATTTTACTTAAAGCTTGATTCTTGATGTGAAATAAAAATAAAGTCATTTAAAATTAATAGACCAAGTCAATAACAGCCCAACCTACAAATTACAGTTCTCGATAAAAAACGCCAAGCATAAAAACACGTTGTCCCATCTTATATTTTCAATAAACTCGATCTTGATGTTGTTGAAAAACCAGTCCTTGCATGGAAGATAGAAGATGATACAAAAAATAAAGATACTCGTAGTTTTTCAATAGTAAAAACGTCGTTTAATGCTTATATGGAAACTTGTCGGTTAGTAAATAAAAATGGCGCGAAAATGGAACTTAAACACAGAATCATATGGTTAACAATTAAATATAAACCATGATTTGAATTAGACAGATATAATAATATTTGTTAACCACACTACCAAGTCAAGTATACTTATAATACAGGGTGTCTATTTTTTGCCACATTTTCATTATGTTCGGTAATGTTTTGCCTATAGGCATTATTCAATTGGCACCTAATATCAGTCTCGCCTAGCATAGAACATTCTATGTGGTTATATAAATAAGTAGCACTTACTTTGTGTCTTTAACTTTTCACTAAAGTGCTTGATATCACACATTCCCCTTTCCACCCATGCAGGTTCACTTCGTGGATTGTTCATAATAAGACAAATAAAGCAAAAAAAAAGCATTTCGTTTTTCACAACTGCACAACAAGTTTTCAGCATCGTATAATTTTTTATTACTTGCACTAAAATTTTGGTTAATTTTTAGGATTTTTAGGTCCCGTCTATGTGGCGCTAAATATTTTATTTGTAATCGAAGTTCATATGTCAACGTATTTAAATTGGCACAGTTAATTATATAATCGACGGTATTTATTTCCATTTTGAAAACAAACAAAAACAAAAACAAAAACAAACAATGGAAACGCGTCCGGCAAGGCTTTTAACTACTGACCTACCCTAAATCAAAACAAACTCTTACGTCTTCACTAAGGATATAACCGGCAACGCGTAGGAAGGGCAACGAACGTTTTCGCACGATGAATATGCTAAAACAAACATTCCTTCCGTCCCCGTGCTTGAACATCCACACACCCAATGTAATTTCCTAAACAAATTTAAGCTAAAAAGCTACTAATACTATTAGCTTAATATTTTAATTTTTTTAGTTTTTTTACTTTTTTAATTGAAAATAAACATTAAAAACTGAAAAATCTGGGAAATGGCTTGCTTTAGCGGACTATAACAAGAGCTTTTGCTATAAAATGCCTAAGATATTATTTGTTTAACAAAAAAGTTAAAAACTACACTGAGGAAAAAATTATGGTAATTTTATATATTCAGAAGTGCAGTGTGAAGCGCCCTCTAACAGCCACAGTAAAAGCTCTCCATATTCGGGTTTCGCATTCCGAAGCTCCGGGTAATGATATTTAAAAAATTATATTTTAAACTTTTTTTTCTCTATTTTCAACCGTAAAAGTATGCGGTTAAAATATTGACTGAACACTTTGTACATAGTATAATTTAGAAGTCCCCGATATATTTTTGACAGTTATTATGCGTCTCCAGTAATTGTGCAAGTCGAAAACATTAATAATAAATAAAGTAAAGATTAGTATAGAAAGCACAAAAGTATTATACACGACATAATATACCTATGGCGTGATATGGCGCTTATGAAAACAAAATAAGAAATAAGAACATAAAACGCAGTATAGTTCAATTTAATTTTGAAACATAGATTGTCTGACATTTCAAGCTGCATTAACTTTTGCAGGCTAACTATCTATTATGGCGATAATTCTTTCAGAAAATAAATTAACAGCTAGAACGAAAATGTCGAGCATATTACACAACGCAATAGAAAAGGTTTGGAGACGCATAAATTAGAAAAATTAAAAGAATTTATTAAACGATTCGATTCATTATTGAAATTGAGTTAACTACATAACAAAAACACTAAGAGAAAACAAAATGTAAACGAGTTATTGTAAATGTTTTGTCTAATGAAACATTAGTATCTAACGTGTTTCATAAAAAGGCAAAAAAATATCGTGATAAAGTCTACATGATTTAAGGAAGTACTGCGGTCACATTTAAAAATGATACTTATTTGCGAGTGGAACACAGTCTATGATCATGTATGGCTCCAGTTTGGCAACACAGCATTCTGTGTGAAGCCAACAGAAACAATTACTAGAATTCCTCCGAAAAATAATGAAAGTGGGCGTAGTAAACAAAAGTAGTCCGCCAATAAATAAAAAACTTATTCTTACTCTAATTTTGTGTAAAGCAGAATGTTTGAGAACCTCCTAAGGCATGTAAATATTTTAGAATGCACAATTTTAGTTTATTGTTGAATAGTATCATATTATCAAATGTAAATTTTAGTACCCAATATATATATATATATATATATATATATATATATATATATATATATATATATATATATATATATATATATATATAATAGCAGTTTATACTCGCCTGCCCTTGTTCTAGTTTCTCTCCTATCTCGGTAGATGGCGCTTCTTGCGAGGGTTTTCTCACTACAGACGTAGGATGACAGACAAAACGGTCTGATTAACTTCGCACGGGTGTCACATTGACCAAGCAGTGTTCTGAGGAGTCCCATAAGGATGAAACAGTTAACTGTCAAGACTGATTAGGTATCCATTAGATCTTGGACCCCTTGTGAGGTAAAGCTTTCGAGCTACCCACGGAAAAATATGAGAGAAACAAAAAATTATTTTTATCCGATTAGCCATGAAAACTTGTTTGAATTTTATATAATATTATCCTTTGTAAATGCCTCTCAAAAGGATTAAAAATTTTGTTCGAAATTCCCCAAAATAAAATAGGTTTTTACTGTTGAAAATTTATTTCAGTCATATTCGTAATGATAATACGTCTATAAAGAAAGAACCAAGAAATAAAAGTTAAGAGAGTTATGGAAAATAACAGAAATATGAAATGTCTAAGACCGACTCTAGATAGATAATTAAAATAAAGAATATGAACGGCATAGAAACTAACGTTAATGAGAATATTATAAATATCACACAACTATTTTATACAGAATTATACCAAACAAAAAGGGAACCATCGCGAGAAACCATAAAGAAACTCCAATCAAAAATAAAGAACATAAACTCAGAACTACAACCCGAAATAAGTAAAGCGGAAAAGACGGAGTAACGGCAGAAATGCTAAAGTACGGTGTTAAAGCTGTAGCTAATACCCTCCATATTCTACTTAATAAAATACTAAAATAAAAATAATCCCAAACAACTGTACAGAACCCATAATCATTATTCAACAGAAGAAAAGCGATAGAGCAGACTTAAAAAACTAATACGACCAATAACACTTCTCAATATAATTTATAAACTTTTCACGAAAATATTAACAGATAGACTAACAACAAAACTTGACGGAAATCAATCAAAATAACAAGCAGGCTTCAGAAAAGGTTTCAGTACAGTTGACCACCTATTAACCATGAAAATCCTAATAGATCAAGCCAACGAATACAATAATACACTATATATTGCGTTTATAGACTTTGAAAAAGCTTTTGACATCATTGAGCACTGGGCAGTAAAAGCATCTTTAATTAATAGCCGAATAGATCACAGATGCACAGACTTAATAGCCAATATATATGCGAAGCAACAACAAGTCAACGAAGGAACCAATATGCCCTAAACAATTCAATCAGGCCCTAGAAGATATTTTTAAAAACTTAGATTGGATAAGAAAATCAGACAGAAAGAAGATTGATGGGACAAATGTATTGTAAGTAACGAAGTAGGATGTACGACTTGAAGAAACATGCGGGACCTAGATGGATGAACACGGCGACAGACAGAGAAGAGTGGAAAATATAAGAAGAAGGCTAAATAGACAGAGATTATTTTTTTGGGAAAGCGTGCGTCACCTAGTATCATTTTCAAATGAAACAACTATACTAAATCTCCAGCGCAAAAAGAACTGATTTGAATGTCACGAAATTGAATAAAAGACCAAAATAAGCAAAAGTCGTGCAAGCAGAGGAATAAATGACAACTAAGTACATCACGAAACGTCTTCTAAATGATACAATATGGCCTAAAGAAGTTTTGAATACATTTTCAGAAACATGCATGTGAATCTTTCAAGGCTTATAAGGAAGATGCAATAGAACATGATAAACTAATTACTTTACAAGGTTTTATTCGCTTTTTTTTGGCTCATGGTATAAATTCAAACTTAAATAAAGAGTAGTAAGTAGATTAGCTATTCATAAAAAGTGGACAGTAGGTATTATCAGTTTGATTAATGGTAGCTTCTTATTTTTTATCTTTTGTAGTTTCTTGTTTGTTACACTATTACTAAGTATATGATTTAAAAAAAAATCATTCGTGACATCCTCTTTAGCGACATCTATAATATCTGAAATCACTAAATCATTTTTTAACTTTAGAAAAATCCTTATATTGTCCTGCGTCGTGTGAGCAATATTTGTCCAGCACTTATGGTCATTTTCTTTTCAAGATTCAAATCTTTGGGTTCTTTGTTTACGGTGAGCAAACATGGTCTCGTGTCCACGATTTATTCTGATAAATACGACGGTCACGCTTTGATTTTTTTTACTTCGAGGCGTACTCACACTTTGTGAAATAGAAAAGGATAAAGATAATCGTCAATCCTGCGAGGCAAATAAAGAAGAGGCATATCATGACACTCTAATGGGATCTGGCATAATCATAACAGCTACATGAAATAAAAAAGAGATAGAATCAATTCTGAATCTGAAAGATAAAGAAGAAAGTTTTAAATCTGGTAATAACAGCAATACTAATAATGATAGCTTACAAACACGAAAATAACGACTTGATACTGATGCATTAAAGCATAAACTAAAATTATTTTATTAAGGTAATAGTGATTTAAATTTTTGTACTCAGAAAAATGTAGCTTTTTACGTTTTAACATCATTGGAATTTTTTATATTTTCATTCGTAATAAACACTTTTTCCAATGGAATCTTTGTGGATTTACTTTCTTCTATTTTATCATTTCTATTTTAGTTCCTTCAAATCGTCCGCTATCTCATTTGGGGTCTTCCCTTACTTCTTCTTTCCCAAGGTCTCGAGTATACAATACATTTATTCCATCGATCGTCTTTCTGTCTGATATAATGACCGACAAACTTCCATTTTAATTTTGCTACTTCTCCTCTGACATCCCTTGTTTTTGTTCTACTTATATTTTCATTTCTTTTTCTGCCTGTTAGCTTTACATGCAACATTTGTCTTTCCATTGACCTTTGGGCTTTTGTTTCCTTATCCATGTTTGATTTTGTAAGTGTCAGGTCTGGGATCCATATGTAAGTACAGGAAGGATACATTGGTTATACACTTTCGTTTCGAGGTACTGAGGATATTTTTTATTTTTTAATATGTAGCTTAATTTACCGAATGTTGCCCAGGCCAATCCTACTCGTCTCTTGATTTCAGTTGTTTGGTTTTTATATTTTAGTTTAATAACTTGTCCCAGGTATATATATTCCTCTACTTGCTCTATTGTTTCTTGGTTTATTCTGATCATGATATCTTCATCTGTGTTTGTTATGATTTTAGTTTTAGTGTAATTCATACTCAAGCCTATATTTTTAGCTGCTGTATCCAGTTGTTCCAGCATTTTTATCAGTTCTTTTTTCTTATCTGTTATTAAGGCGATATCATCAGCATATCTTAGGTGGTTCAAGTATTCTCCGCTTACTTTGATGCCTATTTCTTTCCAATCTAATTCTTTTAAAACATCTTCTAGGGCCTGATTAAATAGTTTAGGGGATACTGCGTCTAACACTCCTTCTTATGAGGATTGGCTTGGTTCCTTCGTGGATTTTTTATTCTTGCTAAATTTTCATTGCTGCCAATCGGAAATTATTGTAAGAGAAGATACTGATACTAGTGACACAAATACATATTGCTAAGTCAATAATCCACACCTTTCTCCAAGTTTGTTATGTCTTTTAGCTTAAGTACCTACTAAAGCTTTTACAAACTTGACTTTACAAATGATTTACCGTTGGTGTCTTCAAAACCACCTGTTTGTTTAAAACGTAACGTAACGTCTGCCATCGTAAAGTTTATAGTAGCAGGAAAAACTATAAGAGTTATTAACGGGTTTCAGTAAATAAAAAAGAATTTCAACTTTTCCTCCTTTGGTTTTTCTTTAATTTAATTTATCAAATATACCTACTGTGTTTGCAACGGCGCACCTTCCCCCCCACGCCTAAGATATTTTTAGAATTTGTATGAAAAAAACAAAAAATTGCATGAAATTTCGTGGCCCCCCCAAGACCAATTCCTGGGTGCGCTACTGGTGTTTGTAAGACTAATTAGCATTTTTTTACTCAAAATTTCCTCCTTCTTTGCTTCAACTATATTTCACAGTGTTTTTGTGTTTATAGCATTACTTTCTTTTATATATTTTGTTTCCTTTACTAGCTCAAACAGCTTTTCTCTTTTAACTTGGTATTTTCTAGAGGACCAATCTTTTCCACATTCACATGTCGATTGAAGTCTATTATGTTTATGGCTTTTTGGGTACGTACAATTCCAATTTTTAGGTCCGGATAAAGTCCTTTGTTCGAGATTATAATATACTATGTTCCTTAGTACCAACTCTGTCTAATAAGTATTTAAAAGTCAACATTATTGTTATTGTTTCTTTAATATTTATCTCCATCGACAAATATTGCTAATGAACAATTTTTTGATTTTGTGATATTGCAAGTAAATCCTTTAGTTCTCCCAAATTATTTTTAAGTAATTTTTAAAATTTTGTGAGCCAAAGGTTTTTTACAACCTAAGATGGCTACTTGTTCTGGCCTATATACAGAGGTGGCCAAAATAATAATAGTGTAAAAAAATTTTGATTTATTTCTCGGTTCACCAGCTTGTGCCTTTTTGGTGTTACAACATTTTTTTTCAGTTTTAGGAGAAATTGACTACCATTGATTAACATTCCTGAATATAACCAATTTTTTAATATTTTAGACAATTTTTGGTAATATTTGCCAATTTTAACAAATGGTATCTCAACTATCCTTGGTTCAACCGTTATCAAATTTTTTGGAGGTAAATAAGTTTTACCCGCCTTTTGTATAATACGCTTTTGCCTAAAACTACACAGAAAAAAACTTCTTTGTAGGTTTTTTTAATCCTGCTAAAAAGGCACCTCTAGTTTTATACAGTTTTGGGGAAAATTTTATTATTTGGCTACCACTACACTGTAGTGCCTCGGGGCCCTGCCCCCCCCCCCCCCCAATCCTAAGATGTTTTTACATATTTTCCACATAATTAATAAAAAAACAAAAAAATAGCTTAAAATTCGACATCATGAGGCCTCGGGCCCCCCCAAGACATATTTCTGGGTGCGCCACTGCTGTAAGTATAGTTTTTGCAAAGTCACTTGAATAACTCCTAATACGGGGTTCTATCGATTTCATGAAATTTTGCTTTATTCTGCCCTTCAAAAGTTATCCAAATTACTATAAAATCTTCCTGGTATAATTTCAACCCTACCGACAGAGAAAAGGCGCGGCTCTTTACGGTCCGACGACAAAGTTTTCCGACCGACTGAGGTCAGGTGGATGGACGGCACCTGAATGGCAGATTTTTTTGAGACGCGCTTTTAATTGCTTTCAGGTGTTCGTTTCGGGACCCCTTTAGTCGGCAGTATGCAGAGTTAGAAAATAAATCAGTGTCGTTTCTGTAGGTGTAGGAATAGAAAGTTGTATTATCTATGTTTATTTCTTTAGTTTACACCATAATTAAATGAAATAATTTTCATGAGTATATCCACCGCCGCCCATGTCACTTTCTTTAAAGCATATGCCGATGGTCGGCTTTTATCTTTGTTCAACTGACTTTGCAAAAACTATACAGTTTTATATCAAATATATTTAGTAAGTGTAGGTGTAATAAATTCTCTTATATATCCTCCTTCTACTTTATATTTAAACTTGGCAGACACACCATTTACCGATATGGTATGGTGGGTATTACTCATCTAATTACTGGTTTTTGCGGCGTGAATCGTTGTTATATTTATGTTGATACCTATATTTTTACGAATTAAATAAAGTTGTAAATAGTTTCCTGGATGTGGTTTTCATTCATAAAAGTTGAAGGTTTCTCCAATGCTTCAATTTAAAGAAGAAGCTAAAAAATGTCTAGTTTCGTTTTCTTTAATGTTTCGAAGCTTAATATTTTTGAATCCGCCGGTGATATACTGCACAAAATACCTGTAGTTTTTTCCAATATTTGGCATGCTCAAATTATGTATAAAGAGTTATAAGGAAAAAACAAACAAAAATTTTAAACTTTAACAACCTGTATTTATAAAACTTGTAGCTAATGATAAAGAAGACATGGAGTATATGATGATAAAGTTAACGGATGAATATAAAAAGTAGGGGTTAACAGTGAACGTGGACAAGACACAGTACCTTTGTATTGGAAACGAATCAAGTGAGTTAGAGATAGACAATCGACAAACAATATCCCCATGCAATGAGTATGTATACTTGGGTGTCACATTTGATAAGGCAGGAAAAGACTGTAAAGAACTGGAAAAAATAATAGTAAAAGTAAAAAAGGTTATTGGATGTCTCAAAAGTATTTTATGGACCAGAGAGATCAAAAGAATGTAAAATTTAACATATATGAAACGATTGTGAAAAACACGCTGTTGTATGGAATACTTATCGCGTAACAGAAAAATACAAAAAAAAAAGTTCAAAAAGGATGCAATAGAAGATCAATGAGAATATCTAGAATAGATCATATAAGAAATGAGATCATAAAAGAAAGCATAATGGATGACATCACTAAAAAACAACTGATATGGTACGGCCATGTACAACGGATGAACGACAAAAGATTACTAAAGCAGGTCCTAGAATGGCAACCAATAGGGCGCAGAAAAAGAGGGCCTCCTAAACTAGAATAGCAACAGTCAATCCAAAGATCAATAAGTCCAAAAAAGCTGACAGGCGATGATTGTCAGGATCGAAGGAGGTGAAGAATAGGCATCAGACAACGTAGAAAAACGTTCTAAACCGACATAATAGTATCTCGAAAACTAAGCATTTGCGGACCCATATTTAGACAAAGTTTTTTTTTTTAAATCACTCAAGGAATAATTCTCTGAAGTTTGGCGACATACTTACACTTACACCAGTGGCGCACCCATGAATATGTCTTGGGGGGGGGGCGAGGCTCCTGAGGGGGTGAGGCCTTATGATGTCGTATTTCATGCTATTTTTTGTGATTATTCATGAAATATGAGGAAATTATCTAAAAAAATCTTGGGTTTGGGGGGGGGGTCCCAAAGCCCCCCTCCCTGCTGTTGGATTACACCCTGTATACTGCTAGCATTATTATTGCGCTAGACCTTATTTCACTTTCAATAATCTCTCTATTATGGTTATTAGGACAGTTTTAGCGCAGTGTAGGTTATCTTATTTAGTTTATCTTCACAGGATCTCACTATTTTTGGCCAACTGCTGTTTTACTTTAAACAGCTGTCAGTTCCCTGGTTTGCCAAAAAGGAATTGGCTTATCTCGATGACTTTACTTAAAATGAGCTGCTTTATAAAAAGCACCTGCATCTGCCTGCAGTTTTTTGATTATGTTTGAAAACGATCCACCTTTTATTCAGCAAATACATATTTTTAAGCGCCCAAGCAAAGTTTTTATATAATCAAAGGCCCAAGGCATTTCCCAATCCAATATGTGAAAAAGGTACCCTTAATCCTTTTAGAGCAATTTAAGAATTAAGAATATTTCACTTGCTAATTTTATTATACTCTTCAAACTTAGTTTTTATATTTCTTATGATACCTTTAAAATTCACCCACCCTATTGTTTTATGTTTTTGGGCAATATTCTTTGGCTGTACAGGTTTTCGGTAGGCTATTAGCTCTTTTTCCTTATTCATAATCTTCTGAATTTTATATATTTTTATGGTGCGTATAAGATCCACTCTGCGACCAAAGATTTATATGCATCCATGTTTTCACTCTTTTCATTTCTTATTTAGAATGAAATTGTTTTACGGGTTTTGGGCTAAGATCCTTTGACTGTACAGTTTTTACTAATTTAAAAATTCATTTATTATCGTCTTCAAAAATGCCGTTTGCTGCTCATCAACATTTATCTTCGTTCTTTATGGTTTCTTAATGTCCACCATTTATCATTCTCATATATTCAATTATATTGTTGAACATGGCTAAATTTTTATATTTGCTTAATGTTTTTTGTTTAACGTATACGTCCTCTTCATTTCACGTTTCATAAGCAATAAAATACCATAGGTGAAGATATTATCTCCTATTTAGATCTGTTCTTTCCTTAGACTAAAAAAATATTTTTTCTTACTCTAAGGTTCTTTTCCATCTAATGATTATAGTCATTGCTACTATCCAATACATCACCAAGCCTTCTAAAGCTCAGCTCTCTAGCGTTCCTGTACTAGGGCAATGTTACTTTTACATAACTTTACATTTATAGGGAAAGGAAGTAAAGTAAAATTTTGGTGTTTTCAAATATTTTCCTATGTAGTAGTGGGAGGGGGGTTGACCCGCAGGTCTGACAAGTAGGCCAGAGTTGGCCCTTTTTGCCATGCCCCAAATATTTTCCTATAGTTTTATCATAGTTCCTATCAATCTTCCAAAGCTCAGCTCTCTAGCGCTTCTGGAAGTGGGCAATTATTACTTTTATGCATGTAACTTTAGCTTTATAGCGGAGGGAAGTTTATTAACATTTTGGGTTTTTAAATATTTTCCTATAGTTTTATCATAGTTCCTATCGGCCTTTCAAAGCTCAGCTCAGTTGGGCAATGTTAATTTTACTTAACTTTACATTTATAGAGGAGGAAAGCAAATTAAAATTTTGATATTTTAAAATTTTTTCCTACAGTTTTATCATATTTCCTATCAGTCTGCCAAAGCTCTGGGATTTTTTGATTTTTTCCAAGGGTTTGGTCTTAATTTCTATCAGTCTGCCAAATTTCAGCATTGTAGCATGTCTGGAAGTGCAGTAGAATTTTGATGATCGACGTATATATGAGTGAGTGAGTGCGTGAGTAACAATTTCGACGTTTTTTGAAATTTCGTAACTACTTTATGCAAGTCCATGAAACTTGGAGAGGTTGTTAACTCCATGAAGATCTACGCCTGTGCAGTTTGAGTTTCGTAGCTCATTTCGAAGTAGAGTTTCAGGTAGGTCACATATGGGCTGAAATGTTTCAAGAAAAGATTGTACAAGAGTTTCCGCGCGAATTTGGCGAGGCACTGCCGAGGTCTCAAATATTATGACAAAACTGAAAAAAAATCATATTCCACAAACTAAACATTGTCGTTTCTCATAATATGAAACAATGTTTTTCTTTATTATAAGTTAGTATACGTTTCACGTGTAATTGTTTTCTCTTCTTTATTTTTATTCCTCTCGTGTTGTTGTTGTTCTTGGCGCGCTGCTAGAACCCCCCTTTCCTCCCAACACTCTTCACCATTAGCTCCTTTTTTTACTTCTTCGCTTCCAAGATGGCCGCCGTAGCGTGGCGCGGGTTCCCCTCGACCCCTTCACTTCCTTCTTGGTACCCTTTTCCGACGATCTTCCATGCTTCGTTTGGTTCGTTTTCGATGGTAGTCGCGGTACTGGACTGTGGGAAAGGAGCAGGGATTGTATTGAAACAAGTCAACAAATCTGCATTAAGTCTAGGCGGAGCTTACTCAACGTTAAGTAAAGGATTTGCATTAGGTATCTTTATTTATTTATAAAAAATACTGGGAGAACTGGATACAGGAGATAAAAATATAAGCTTGAGTATGAACTACATTAAAACTACAATCACAATAAACACAGATGAAGATATCACGATCAGAATAAACCAAGAAAAAAATAGAACAAGTAGAGAAATATACAGTGAAACCTCCTATAAGCGGACATTCACGGATTCGTCGATTTTGTCCGCTTATTGGAGGTGTCCGCTTATGAGAGAGAACTACGAAATTTTAATATATATTTAATAATAATTTACCCTAAATAAGTAATTAGTCTCCGCAATAAAACGGAAAGAGGTAATTCCCCGGCTGCAGATTGCGTTGTTGCCAACATCCTACATAATATTTATGCCCATGTCGTGCAGCGCTTCGTCCCGTTGTCAGAGGTTCGCTTCCGGTTATAGGAGTAAATTTTACATAAAAAGGAACAGGGAAAAGCTTGGTTCCAACAAATTTGTCCGTCTAAAGGGAGTGTTCGCTTAATAGAGGTGTCCGTAAGTTTCACTGGATATACCTGGCACAAATTATTAAACTGAAAAAATAACGGCTGAAATCAAGAGACGAGTAAGATTGGCCTGGGCAGGATTTGGTAAATTAAACATATTAAAAAATACAAAATATTTTTAGTACCTTAAAACCAAAGTGTATAACCAATGTATCTTTCCTGTGCTCATATATGGATCCTAGATCTGGACACTTACAAAATCAAACATGGATAATGTAACAAAAGCCCAAATATCAATGGAAAGACAAATGTTACATGTAAAGCTAACAGATAGAAAAATAAATGAATGGATAAGAAATAAAACGAAAGTAAGGGATGCCAGAGGAGAGGTAGCAAAATTAGAAAGACGAAACATGCGGGGACTAGATGGATGAACATGGCGATAAACAGAGAAGAGTGGAAGATATTAGGGGGGCATACGTCCAAAGATGGATCGAAGAAGGCTAAATAGATAAAAAGATAGAAGTATCTCTAACTGTTTTCAAGTAAAAACTGCACAGCCTTTTTACAACTATAGTTAGCTGTGGTTTGGAAAGAAAATGAAAACAACAATGAGGGAAATGGTTGTAATAGATTGAAGTTCTTCTACTGTTAGTAAAATTTATATAAGTTTGTGCAAAAGAAAAAACGAAAGATCCATCAATACAATACCTTGTTATACACCATGTATCATTGATGGTATTCTACTCCACTCGATTGCAGCACACCTGTATACCAAGAAACTCCGCTTACCTATAGAAAGTATACCTACTACCCAAAAGGTATACCGTAAACTTTAAATTTGGTGTGACGTAGCGTTGGTTGTTGTTATTTTGTTGGATTTTAAACAGATTTTGAGTGAAATTTTGGTGCAATTTGAGTTAGAACTTGTGCATTTATTAATACTTGCATTGTCTGTAAAGAACAGTAAAATATTTGGCGTTGTATGGAACAAATAGTGAGAAGTTTATTAAGAGAATGCATTATTTTTGGAAATTTAAATGGACTACTTATATTAAATAGACAGTTTTAAATTAAAATAAAGATACTTACATACTAATAAGACAATTAGTGTTTGCTTCAACATGAACGTAATATAAGAAAGTTGTGCAAAAAAGTTTGTAAAATGACGAAGGGCAAAGGTCACCACCGTGTGAGAGCACTGTTTCAAGTTTCAAATGTAAGTACTTTTACTGGTTTTGTTTTGCTATTGTGTTTTTCTGTTGTTTAAAAATAATGCTGGATTTATACAGATAAAAATAAAAATAAATATTAAAATAATAATAAAAGTTGACTCTATGGGAATCTATGTAGGTTGCTGCGTTTATACAGATAAAAATAGAAATAAAAGTTGACTCTATGGTGTTTATGCAGAACCAGATAAAAATAAAAATAAAAAGTTCACCAACTTTTAAATTTATTTAATTTTTATCTGGAAATGGATGTGCGTATGTGCGGCATCGCGTCACGTGACCTTTGTTGTTGTTTTGATGAGAATTTTATATTTTTTTTTGGTTTTTTGTACCACTTCAGGCAATCCAACTTTAGAAAGACAGTGGCTTAATCCAAAAATACTTTTATACTGTTTTTTTGCAAAAAAAGTGTAAAAAAATAATTTTAATTTCTATTTTTATTAAGCTATATAAACAGCAAAATATTTTTATTTTTATCTGTATAAACCCAGTATTTTTTATCAAAATGTAAAAAATTTTGAATTTTAAAAATTGAACAAATTACTAATCAGCGATGTTTTTAGTTACCTAGTTTTAACAAATTAGGTTTTTTCTTGTACATACAAATTTTTTACTTTTCTAAAAAATACCAATAATTTAGTCTCTATTTTTTTACAAGGTTTCTTCGCGAAGTTCTTTTTGGGAAGAAAAGTATTCTTTTTATAATATATTTTAGGAAAAAAGTGCTTTTTTACTTTGAATCCCCTTATCCAGAGTAATTTTGAAACGCACAACGCATTCATGTAGCAACCAATTTGCATTACATGGGCACACCCAGGGGGGGGGGGAAGGGGCATGTTAGATTTTTGTAGCTATTTTCCACATTTTTCATGAATAAAAAGGTGAAACATATTTCTGGGTGTGCCACTGATTACAAATTGCAATCCAGTCAGTTCTTCAAGTACCCCCCATTTATAAATTCGAAGTTAGGTACTCCATCTTTCCTGTATGGAAAAACAAAAGGACAGATTTATACAAACCGAAACGTGACTAGGGATCCAGCGACAAACAGTCCAAAAGTAAAAGTGCGAAAATTAACTAATAAACCTTTTAAATCCGAGGCCTAAAGTTAAAAAATTCTTTGAGGGATTAAAATGCACAACAGGCACGTGGTTTATATATTATTTTATGTACCTTACTATAGAAAAAATAACTTAAAAGAGAAAACAATGTAACGCTATTTAAAAACACCCTGTACTAATTGTATTTTGGTCTTATAGGTTTCACAGTATTAAAAATCGCTAAATGACGTTTTTTCGAATCTTAACTCAGTCCGTGGTTTTTTCGTATCTGTATGACCCAATAACTGCAAGCCCGTGCTTTTCTCCATAAGCTGTATAGTTTGTAAACTATGAATTTTCAAAGTTTTGCTATTTTGGTCTTATGAGTTTTCCTATACTAAAATTCGCTAAATGACATTTTTACGAATCTTGATTCAATCTGTGGTTTTTTCGTATCTGTATGACCCCACTATACTGCAACTCCGTGCTTTTCTTGATAAACTGTATAGTTTTAAAAATATGAATTTTCAAAGTTTTGCCATTTTGGTCTTATGGGTTTCCCTATACTAAAAATCGTTAAATGACATTTTTACGAATCTTAATTTAATCTGTGATTTTTTAGTATCTGTATGACCCCACTATACTGCAACTCCGTGCTTTTCTTGATAAACTGTATAGTTTGAAAAATATGAATTTTCAAATATTTGCCATTTTGGTCTTATGGGTTTCCCTATACTAAAATCGCTAAATGACATTTTTACGAATCTTAATTCAATCTGTGATTTTTTCGTATGTGTATGACCCCACCATACTGCAACTCCCTGCTTTTCTTGATAAACTGTATAGTCTGAAAAATAGGAATTTTCAAAATTTTGATATTTTGGTCTTCTGGGTTTCCCTATAGTAAAAATCGCTAAAATAACGTTTTTTCGAATCTCAACTTAATCTGTGAAGCGCGAATCTAAACGAAAATCCAGGGGAAGGGGATTAGGTAATGGATGGCGAAAAAATGATTCGGGTATTTATTTTTTTTCTAGGGGGAGTAATTATCCGGTTAGCTTTTTATTTATATAGTAAAAGTGCCTATATTTTTTTTCTAAGGGGGGGTAATTACTCCTCCCCTCAAATACGCGCTTGATAGTAGGGATTGTTAAATAAAAATATTTAATTCCAAATCTGGGTGTGTCTTGACAAGTAAGTTTTTAATCCGTAATAACAATTTTAGGAACTAAAGTAATCACTTTAGTCCCTAAAGTGCATAAAATCATAATTTTTGCCCTCATACGCTACCCTCGTGCGACTTAACATGAGAAGTGCCACAGTTTTATTCCTTGTTGTAGGTCTAATGAAGATTATTTGTAGCCATTTTTCTTGTGGTTAAAAAGTCAAAAAATTATACAGAAGAACCCATGGGTATGTAAACCAAGCACCCTCCCTATGTAAAATAATATTAATTTTCAGGACGCTTGCAACCTGTGATATTAACGGCCACGTGCCCTTTTTGTGGTTTGGTTTATATTAAAATGTAGCAGGTGCTTTTATGGTGCCTAAAACGGTTTGAATCATAAGGTGTGTTTTTTTGGTTTTTGGTTTATCTGATTTAAGAGCTAAAATATCATCCTTCAGTTTCTTAAAACAAAGGACTATAGACATAGACATTTTAGATTGGATTTTCTAGATTTTGGTAAAATTTTCGTATGTTGTAAGTTAATCAAAAACTCAGAGCAATCCTACGAGATCGTCATTTTCTAGAAAAAACTTCTGTCCCAAATCTCCGAAACCACAGCTATCTAAAATCGTTTCTTGATGAAATGGTAATATACAACATACTAAAATTTTATTAAAATGGTACATTCTTTGAAATACATTTAATAAGATGCCTTATCCTTTATTGACAATTTAAATTTACAATATTTTAAAGTTGACGGTTCTATACTCTTTTCTTTGAAAATTATTGCTGTAATCTATTTTAAACAATGCTTTAACCAACTAATTTCCTAACAGCAAATAATTATCACTTATTGGCACACCCAAAAAGTTGAACACACATATCTCTTAAACAAACAAGAAATCAATTATTAAAATTTAAACATAAGCTCTCCTTATGACCTCTATTTTAAATACTGGTATGTCTTTAAATTACCATCTTTGTCAAAATAGCACACCTTGGTAAATTACAAATAGAAGAACTATGGGCCAAGCGTCAGGGGATTTCTATTTGCAAAAGGTCGAACAGAAATGAAATTTGGTGGGATGGTAGACATAGGTCCCCTGATAGTACCTCTAAGTTTGCGACCTCGAGGGGTTTCCGCTCTCGGGGGGGGGGTTCGGTTCGGTTCGGTTGAGTAGGTGCTATAAAAAAAAGTTCTAATAAAGTATGTAGAGAACAAAATTGCCCACAACTTTGGTTTTGTGCATTTTTTCGCTACGACCAATAGTTATTGGTTTACGGCACGCCAAAGTTGGGGGGTAGTTTGTAAATTTTAACAAAATCAGAGATTAATCGCGGATTAAAACAAATTTTGCTTTCTAAGTAAACTGATGCTTGATTCGTTACATTTGACCTTATAAGTATTATAAAAGATATTATAAAGATATACTGGGTACCAGAAGTCTGATGGGAATATCGATTTTTTGTGAAAACCTTGAAAAATTGAACTAGCAAGTTTCTAAGGTGAAAACTGTAAATTTTTTGCTTAATTTAACAGTTTTTAAGTAAGTATATGGATGGAATAAAGCATGGAAACATTGTTAAAGTCGTTGTTGTGGGGGGGGGGGGGGTTCGGTTCGGTTCGGTTGAGTAGGTTCTATAAAAAAACGTTCAAATAAAGTATGTAGAGAACAAAATTGCCCACAACTTTGGTTTTGTGCATTTTTTCGCTACGACCAATAGTTATTGGTTTACGGCACGCCAAAGTTGGGGGGTAGTTTGTAAATTTTAACAAAATCAGAGATTAATCGCGGATTAAAACAAATTCTGCTTTCTAAGTAAACTGATGCTTGATTCGTTACATTTGACCTTATAAGTATTATAAAAGATATGATTTTTTGAAGTGCGCCCTTACTTATTTGGATATGGGCATTTTTCTTTTATCATGATCTACGGTCGATATTTTCTTATTATTGTTGACCTACAATAGTCAGGAAGATTTTCAAACGACCTGGATTTGAGGTATATAGAAAATTTTATTGCTGATTCTTATAGCCCAAGAGCTCATCTTTAAAGATCCGGTTGATGCCACTCTGGCACCCTTGAGATATTCAAAATGACAACCGTTTAGGGAATAAATTTTTTTTTAAAATTGTTTAAAAAAATATGAATCTAACGCTGGGGTCGTATTCAATAGCTGCCGGGGTCCCATTAAATATAGCAAAAGCCCCGACCCTCTTCCCCTCAGGAACATGATAAAAATGGCGCGACCTTTTGCAAATGGAACCCCATATTTTGTACCCAACGCTTGGCCTGCTATAGGATGCACTCAAAAATATACTGGGTACCAGAAGTCTGATGGGAATACCGATTTTTTGTGAAAACCTTGAAAAATTGAACTAGCAAGTTTCTAAGGTGAAAACTGTAAATTTTTTGCTTAATTTAACAGTTTTTAAGTAAGTATGTGGATGGAATAAAGCATGGAAACATTGTTAAAGTCGTTGTCAAGAAATATGATACAATAGCGCCAAAATAACACGTTTATGTACCACTATTTTTAAACTAAAAATTATAAAAAATTAATGTCATTTTAAAGGAAATTTTACGCTGATTTCAAAAATCGAATAAAAAATGGTTATTGATTCATTCAGAAACTTAAAGTGACAGAAAAAAATTTACTTCACAGTAGGATTTTTATAATTTTTCCAAAAAGTCGATGATGCCAGAGTCCCATGTGAAAACGATTTTCTAAAATTAGGAAATTATACGGATTTTTCAATATTCTTTTTTGTTTTCAGGTTTTATGGCATTTGGATATCTTTAGAAGAAGTTTTCGAGACCTTTCTGGACATGCCTGCATGGCCGATTCCTGCATCTTCTGTGCCCTTAAGGTAAGAAAACATATTACTATACACTTCGTTTTTATCTGTCTTTTAGAAAAGCGGGCGCGAAAATATTTTTCTTTTGAATGCATGTTATTTACCAAAGTTGTTTCCAAAAACAAAATTTTAAGAACTTTTTATTTTTTATTTTTCCAAACCCAACTTTTTAAAATATGTTTTTTCTACAAACGATTTTTTTAAGAAGCAATTTTTGAAATCAATGTTCAATCACTAACCTTTGTCACTTGATCGGAAACGTATCCTAATCTGTCCAGACACCCTTCTGACTATTTTCCTCCAAAAATGTCCCCAAAGGACAGGTTAAGGAATGTTGCGATTAATTTATGAAAGTTAGGCTAAAAGTTATCTTTTTTTTTGAGGAAAGAGCTCAGGGAGTGTTTGGACAGGTTTGAATACGTTTGCGAACAGTTGACAAAAGTTAGGATAACACCGATCTCGAGCTCTCAAAAGTAGAATAGTAAAGCTATGTTTAAGGAAATAATTTTTTAAAAGTCATAAAAAAAAATATTTTCAAAAACAATTTCGTTTAAAAAAAATGGTTTTTAAAAAAAATTTCGTTCGAAAAAAATTGTTTTTCGGAAAACTCTTTTAAAAATTTTTTGTCAAGAAATTTTCAAATCAAAAAAATGTTTAAAAAAAAATTGTTTTTCAAAAAAATGTTTTTGGAAACAATGTTTTCGCAAAAATTTCCTCGACCCAAGAAAATTAAATAATGATTTTAAAAATGTCTAGCCCTTAGAACCAAAAATAAAACAATTTTTAGAGTATAAAATCGGTGGCGCACCCAGGAAGATGTCTTAGGGGGACCCGAGGCTACATGATGTTATATTTTATGCTATTTCATTTTTTACCTTACCTAGCAGCACTGGCTAGAAAAAGTATTATTTTTAAAGATTTTTTTTTTGAGGTAACGCTGAAAATGTGTTGTTTGGGTGTATTTTGACCTACTTTAGCAATATCGTCTCGATGTCTGTCTGTTTGTGCGTGTGTCTGTCCGTAACACGATAGCTCCTGAACCGCTAAACTGATTTTCATAAACTTTTTAAGTAAATTAGTGTTCGATACTCTAATGAGCTGATTAGATTTTGGTCAAAATCGATTAATGCTAATGACAGTTTTTGAAAATTATTAAAGAATTTATAAAATGCTAAGCTTTTAACGGAGCATTGCATCGATATGGAGTTTTCGGAATATAGTAGACTACATTTTTCTTAATAATTTGTACCAAAAATTTCGTAGGAGCTTTCGTTTCTGAGATATTTACAAAAAACTGTTTTCAAGGCTGATATTATCAAGGAGATCACTTGAAGTGTGCTAATAGGCTCGCTAGGAAGGTATCAGAATCAGAACCGTCATGAATCCATTTAATTATTAATGAAATATGTGGAAAAATTTCTAAAAAATTCTAAGCTTGGGAAGGGGGCGAGCCCCGAGACCTCCCCACCCAGGCTGCGTCTATGATAAAATAAAATAACCATACATAGATATTTGAGCTAACAGTTTTCTGTTCTACTCTATCGTTGTTATTCCTCTGCATCCACTACTACAAAATACTATACTTACATTCTAACTTTACCTACTAAGTCAAGGCAACCATCAATCAAGTGATCACTTCTTGATGGTCATTATATATTTATTATCTAAGAATTATTATTGTTTATACCAACTTGCACATTCCATTGCAACAGCGATTAAAATCATGCGTTTAATGGCGCGTTCATTTATTTTCAATTAATACGTTTCAATAAATTGACAATAAAAACTGATAATAAACAAGATATGTAAAAAAATAATTAAATGTAAGAAAAAATAAATGGATCCATGACGGATCTGACACCTTCCTAGCTAGCCTATTGTCACACTTCAAGTAAAGCCATGATAATATATTAGCCTTAAAAACAGTTTTTTGTAAATATCCCAGAAACTGAAGCTACTACAAAGTTTTTAGTTATAACACGAATTATTGAGCAAAATAGTCTACTATATTCCGAAAACAGTGTGTTAATACGATGCTCCGTTAAAAAGTTAGCATTTCTTAAAGTTTTTAATTGTCAAAAAACTGTCATTAGCAATAATGGATTTTGACCAAAATCTAATCAGCTCGTAAGATTGTCAAACACTATATTACCTGAAAATTTTATAAAAATCGGTTCTGCAGTTTAGGAGCTATCCTGTTACGGATAGAAATAATATACACACACACATCATTTTGTCGCACATAAAATAAAGACCAACTAATAGCCTATAAAATGGAATATCAATCAGTTTTCTGTGTAGTAACATTGCTGAGATACGAACCCTGCAGTGTTAGCAGTACACCCGTTTCCTATATGTTTTCAAAGTATATATGCAAAATAATTCAGTTTTATATCATTTCCAAAATGGCGGCGGAATGGTCATAACTTGAAAACCATTCGTCTGACAAAAGCATTTTTGTAGAGAATTTTATTGTCTTCAACTTTTGTTTAATTTTTTTTTTCTAAAGTATTGTTCATACTCGTCTTAGTCTTTTGTTTTTGATTAGTCTTTGTACTTTGATTAGTCTTAGCTGTCTTAAACAAAATCGGCTGTTTATACTCGTCTTTTGTTTTTGATTAGTCTTAGTCATAACCCACTGAAAAAAATATTCAATTTCAATAAAAAGGCCCTCTTCAAAAGTCATTTTCTACACAAAACAATCTTATTTAACCTAATCTGTGCACGAAACACAGACACGAAAGAACAAAAGCGAAAAAGAAAAAAAAACAAATAAAATTTTGAGGTTATGTTGAGATTTTCTGTTAAAAACATGATTAATGGCGGTAAATTCCAAATTTCGGCCGCGCGCTTGCGCTCTTCGGACGCCCTGTAAAAAAAACAACAAATATCAGCTGATGTCTGTCACTCGTCTTAGTCGTTGTCCTAAGGATTGAAAGTTGGCAACTCTTAAGACAAAGACTAATCAAAAACAAAAGCAAAAGCATTGTATGAACACTCCCATAAGAAACAGTGGTTTTAACTTTCTTATGACAAGACATATGACTAAACCAAGACAAAAGACTAGACAAAAGACGAGTATGAACGATCCATAAAACGTACAGTAATCAAGTAATTTTAAAAAGACCCTTTTTGTGCACACTAAATCCAAGAAAACTCAAATTTGTTTTAAAGGCCGCTTGACATGGTGCATGACGCGCTGCAAATATTTGCAAGCAAAAAATTTCGGTCAAGTTGTTGCCTGCAAAAAATCTTCTTTTCGTTTGACATTGTGCATGGCCATGCATTGATTCCCCAGAATCTAGGTAAAAATTCCCCAGTTTGCATACAAGTACAGTTTGCATGCAAAAAAATGGCACCGGACGGATAAAAATGGATTGCCTGCAACAATCAACTGGGTTTGTACTGCGCATGCACCTGGGCAATATTTCATGCATTTGCCTGCAAATTTTATTGTCATGCACCATGTCAAGCGGCCTTAAGGACTCCAATGTCAACAACATATGTGAATATCGCGACTACACCAACTTTAGCAAGATAAAATTCAATAATGACTGGACTATCCCTTTTTACTAATTTTTAACCATTTTTGTCATTTTAAAAGGTGGAAAATATAAGTTAGGATTTTTAAAATTGATGCAGTTTGGTAAGAGTGGTAATTAGGCGTTAATAATTAGTTATATTAATGGTTAAAGCCGTTCCGTCTTCTTATTTATCTTTTTTCGCCTGAGGAGTCGCATTAACTGTTGCACGAAAGGGTGAAGGTTACGAATTAATCGCTGTGTCTCTGGGAAACAGGATACTTCGTAGACTTCTTTGGGAAATAAAATTTTACATTGCTTAAATAGCAATTAATTCAATAGTGTGATTAATGCTTCTTAACCAATGTTTATCTGTCTGCTTTCAGAGAGCTACAGTAATTAATTTCTTCCTTCTTTAGTACTACAATCATGGTTCACCAAACAAATGGTGATCCGTGCTACAATCTATGAGTTTTGACTTCTTCAGCAACCTTACTCTATCTCCTTTTTCTCTGACAACTCTCTTCCACTCTTCTTACTCCCATAACTAGTTAATTTTCCTTGCCTTTGTATTTGCAGGTAGGTACTCTAGTGTTCTTTATTTCAGTACTAAAGTAGTGGCCAATAATAATTTAGCAACCACCTACAACTGTGTGGAAATCTGATCCTATACCAAGTATAAAAAAAATAGTGGTAAATTTGAAAACTTCAATACTTTTTTTAGCTCACGTGATACTGCGATTTTTTAAAATAAATTCGATTTCATGGTGCCTTTTTACCACGTTTAAAAATCTTTGTCATTTTTAATAGAGGTAAAAATTTAATACCTCCTGAATATTAAATATTTATAAATTTGGCAAAAATAATCAAAATTGGCAGAATTCGTGAAAGATTTGGCATTTCTAGCAATTTTTGCCAATTTTAAAAATGTATATCTGGACTATCCTTTGTCCAATCGTTATGGAAACGTTTCTGTCTGTCGTCGTGTTCATCCACTAGTTCCCGAATGTTTCTTCAAATCGTTCGCTTATCTCATTTGGGATCTTCACCTACTTCTTTTATATTTCCAGTTTACAATACATTTGCTCCAACGATCGTCTTTTTATTGTCTGATATTATAACCGGTCAATTTCCATTTTAATTTTGCTACCTCTTCTCTAACATCCCTTACTTTCGTTTTATTTCTTATCTATTCATCAACAAGAAGTTCGCCGTATCACGTGGGCTGAGAAATAGATTGAAATTTTCAAACACACCTATAGTTTTTTGACAATTTGTGTAGGATTAGATTTTCATACAGCTTTAGGTGGTTTTATTCAACTTTTAACTAAACATCCAGAAAAACTGATAAACAATATGACATGAGTGTCCATGGAGCGTGTTATCCGCGCGGATTTCTATTTTGTTGGGCCCTGATTGATTGATTTAAAAATTGCAGCAGCCAATCAAAGCCTAAGAAAAAAAAATGCGCGGATAATACGCTCCATGGACAGCCAACTTTATCTCGAACAAATTTTTTTGGCGATAATGAACATTCATAAATTCTTGAATTATCATTCGTGCATATTGTAAACTTGAATGAAATAAAAATTAATTGCACTGTATTACATAAATACTAATTGTTTGTTGTTTGTACTCATCCATAAAATATCAAATATGTTTGAAATCACTGCTATGTAACAAGAAAATCCACTTCAAAATGATCAACGCGCTTAAAGAACCAGAAGGTACGTTATAGTCATTTTTCTTTATGACGCCATCTCGCGATCAGCAGCTACTACATACCTCTCTTTTCCCCTTATAAACACTTTTTCTCTCTAAACATATCTCTATCTCACCCAGGGTCAACAACAGAAACCAGAAATCGTTTAACGACATGACGCCAACCTTGGATCAATAGCTACTGCAGGTTTCTTTGTTTATCTTATACGTGTTTATCCAGTTTTCCTTCTCTATTAAATCATCGTAAGTGATCTTAGGTGACTTAACCAAACAAACTGAATTTATTTAGTAGTTCTTCGTGTTACTGTCGTGTGTAGTACTGTGGTACTATATATTTCCTACTCTTTTCTTTGCCTTTAAGCGCCTTAAGAGCGGTTGACCTCGTTCGGGATTGGTTCAGCGGATTACTTAAGTTTAAAGCAGCTGAAAAGATTAGAGATTTTTCTTGTTTTCGGCACGGTGTTGCCGCGTTTTACAAAAAGTAGTCGGTACCTACTTATTTTTTGCAAAGTCTCTTGTTTTATTTATAGATCTGCTAGTTGATAGCTTATTCTGTTTTGCTTTATTTTGTTGTCAAATGGAAAAAGCTATACTTGCCACGCGGACGCCTGCTTAAAATCCACATACCACAAAAATCACATCAACGTTAAATTAACGTGAACAAAAATAATAAACTTATTTTTTACACGAAAACAACTTCATACCATGTAATATTTGTTTTGTTAAATCTACATGCTTAAAGATAACTTAAAAACAAGGAGAAATCGAGCTATACAAATTTAATTTTTGCTGAAGTTTCTGTGGCTGTGTATATAACGGCTTTTCTACCCTCGTTATTTTCATAGGCGAAAACCTGTTCCAAAAGCCCTCTAAATAAAGACTTGTTAAAAGTAATAACTTTCTGCGTCTTTTTTTTTGTCACGTTTTTTTTTAATAACTTTTTTTCACTTAAAAGTGACGCCAAAGGACGTTCTAAAAGTTCACTAGTTTAAGACAACACTTCAAGACAATTTTAAAAGATGACGCTCAAGACAAGACAAAATCTCTAAGATACATTAGGTTTTCTTTAAAAGCTAAACAAAATTTTTCAACAGTAAATACTTTGACACATAACTGATGCGTCGTGATCGTGAAGGATCAGGGATCAGTTCATCAACTGGTTTTTGGAGTTTATAGGCCAAAGCACTCCCGGATAGATTTTGTCGAAGTGAAAAATGTCGCCAATGGGTCGCTGCTTCTAGTAAAATCTCAAAAGTGTTTGGTAGAAAAGCCATGCAAGTCGCGTTTTAAAATTTTTGTAGAAAGGCGCGAACCTAATGTGATTTTGACGTTGATAAAAATCTACTTAGGATTCACTTAAAAATAACGTAAAAACATTGCTGTTTTGTTTGGATAATGGCGTTATTACAACGCCGTTTTTAGTAATGTTATTTTTTATAATGGTAATGAATGACCTATTAAGCTTGTTTTCATATATGAAATAAACGTTTTTTTCTAGCAGCTTTGAAAATCAACGTTCTTTTTTCTCAGGCATTTTTTACGTGTTAAACAGGTGATTGTGCTATGTGTACACATATTTAAAAGAAAGTACAATATCAATGCCATAACGCGAACTTGTTTGTCCTCCCGCCATCTCCGGTGTACAATTTCTCCTCCCGTGTTTCCCTTCTTTTTTGTGCTTTTTTGTTTCTATTCCTACCTAATGCTAAAGTAATTTTTCTTCTTCTTAGCAGGCTTTCCTATGGCAAGTATTAGTATTAGTAGTTAAAGTCAGTTGCGGATGCAAAAAATTTTCTTTGTTTAGGGGCGGTTCAGGGCTTGGAAATTTTTTATTGTTTTTATACACATTTTTAGCAGAGGTGGGGGGGGGGGTGCAAAAGTGTCCAAAGAATAAGCAGTTTTTAACAGAATCTAATTAGAAACCTTTAAGAAATATTATTTGTGCAATTATTTTCTTCCCTTTTAAAAAATCTTGGGGTATATTGATTTTTGTGTCATGAGTTTTTGAAATATTAAACATGATAATTAATTCGTCAATAATAAAAAATTACCTACTGGTTGAAGTTTAGGTCAAAAATTTGGCTAACTCACAACCCACTTTCTCTTTATTCAAGTTAAAATACTCTGCCAATATATGGGCCCCTAAGCTCACACTAGGTACTATAGTTATAGTGTACGTGTGAGCTAATATAACTAAAAACTGAGATATATTTTATTCAACTCCAGACTAAATTACCTTTTGTTTGATACCACACAAGCCATGTTTTGACTTAAACTCAAATTTTTTAAATCTACCCCCACCCTTACAAAAAAAACAAAAACTAAAATGTATTTTGTTAAACTCCGGACTACCTTTCGTTTGATATCACACACGCCATATTTTCACTTAAACTCTAATTTTTAAAATATACCCCCACCATTTTTTTTTAAATAAATTAAAATGTATTTTGTTTAACTGCAGACTCAATTACCTTTCGTTTAATATCACACACGCCATATTTTCACATAAACTCTAATTTTTGAAATCTACCCCCACCCTTTTATTTGGTTTGTGTTCGGTGGATTTTGTTTATTTTTAAATGGGACCATCTCGACCCAAGACCCAGCCTAGGTACCAAATTTTATTAAAATCGGCCAAGAGGTTTTTGAGTTATGCGCGTTGGTCGTTACAGACAGACACACAGACAGACAGACAGACAGACAGACAGACGGCGCAACAAAAAAGTTTCAAAATCATCTGAAACGCAAAGATATATAAAAAATTTTGAAATCGGAGCAACTTTTTTTTTCTCGAAAAAATTAGGATCACCATAGCTCACACTACTATAGTATAGTATATGTGTGAGCTAAAATAAATAAAGAATTTTCCAAAAAAAATCTGACAACATTGCTTAATAAAATTTAAAAATCACAGTTGACCAGCTGATTATTCACCATTTAAGGCGCCTTTTAAAAGCAAAACTTGTTTGGGTGACTGGTTTAAATGCCCGACCGGTTTCCAAAGAGCAGCGTGCCAAGAATCATGACGTAGTAATAATTTTTTTTGGCGGTCAAAATAATACATGTAATATTTTCTTATAGGTATGAAACAACATTATAATAGGTAATAATAAATCACCAAAAGTCCTATAATAGTCCACAGTACACCGGTCTATTTTTTAAGTGATGAGTAACAAGCAAAATTTTCTTAAGTAGCTTCATTTTGCAGGGATGCCTTAACTTGTGTGTAAAAGTGATTCCTAACAGAGTGCACGGGACAATGTTGCCCTTTACTTTCAAACACATTTTTTTAAGCCACAGAAAAAAGATTTCTGGTTAATAATTCTTTACTATTACTTTTTCCATCTCGTAATTTATGAGATGAAAAAAGTAACAGAACAAATAATTAGTAACTAGATAGTTTAAATTGTGCTACGTATTTTTACGTAAAACTGCACGTTAAGCGCTCTATGTTTTGTTCCAAATTTGAGTTTAAGTTGAATGTTTTTACGTTACCATAACAAGTCTACTAATAGCAGAGAATATGGAATTCGGCATTATGTTTTTTTGATGTTACAATTTTGTTTTTTGTCTTTTCAACTACAGTAGGAATATATTTAAAAAGGATTGTTTGTACTGGAAGCGGAAATTATCGTCTAGGCCTCATTTTTCGATCGGTCAATCAACCAATTCTATTCTTTGGTAACGTTATGGTGCCCGCAGTCTGCCGTAAGCTAATGTAAAAACGTAAGCTCCTAACGTGACCTTGACGACGGTGTGACGAAATGCGCTTGCGTATCTGTCAAATCTCATGCTTACGTAAAAATACGTAGCACAACTTAAACTATCTATTGACTAACATTTTTTCTGTGACTTTAAAAATGGATTTGAAAGTGAATGACAACATTGTCCCGAAATCGCATGCTTGGTTTAGTCAGTCCGAAGCTCGAAAGATTTCTGTGCTTGCGCACTTTCAAGAATTTTCGCAGAGGAAGAAGTTGGTCGTTTCGGCTAAATAAAGCTGTGAATGAAAATTTAGCCTGTTACCACAAAAATATAGCATATATACTTTGTGCTGTTAATCATCAGTTCCCACAAAGCACAAAACGTTAAAAACACACAGTTTTCAAGTTTAATAGGTCGTTTTTTAACGTTATTTTGGCGTCGCTTTAAAAATAACGTAAAAAAACAACTTAAAAAAGAGTTTGTTTTTACGTTATTTTGATTTGTACTATGCGGATTAAAAAACCCCTGTAGATATTTTAAATTTCAATACAACAGCTGATTGGGCTCGGAATAGCGCCACTTTCTCTCTCTATTCCACAAAACAAACTGAATAATAGTAATATATCTCCACTCTTCTTATTTAAAACCTGTGAGGTTGCCCATAAAAGCAGTTGGTTTGTCCAAGAAAGACTATACAGAGTATACTGTTTCCTATAAAACATAAAACAAATCTTTGTTGTAAATAAAATCTAAATGTTTGTGGCCGATTCATTCTACAAACAAAACTTTATCTGGGTGTGACGTCAAAATTAAGGAAATTTTTTTAAATAAAAAACCACTGCGTTTTTCCTTAAAAAAGAAAAACTGATCTTTATGACAAAAAACACTATTACGACGTTTCGATTGTTCTTCTACAATCGTTCTCAAGTTTTTTAAATATTTTATTTATAAATTATTCCTTCTCCAATATTATTTACACTGTTTTTATGTTTGTTTTTTATTCCTGAATCTGATTTTGTTTGTCCAGAGTAGTGGTTTTTGTTATAAACATAAGTTTTCAAATTTTGTTAAGCAAATATTTATTTTTTCTAAAAAACCACTGACAAGTTAATAATTTTTCTTTTTCTAGGAAAAGTGCAGTGGTTTCTTATTTTAAGAGTGGCGTTTCTCTATGATATTGAGGCCTTTTAACGAACGAGGGCAAAGATGTAATCGATCGACAAACGTGCAGAATACCATATCACGAAATTAGCACACAGCACAAGCCACATATATAGCAATTATTCAAACGCAACCGAGTGAATTTGAAATGCCAAATACATTTTTTTTTGTATTCGCATATTACTAGACCACACCAAAGATGTATGAAAGGTAACCACACCTAGAGCGAACATGCTATACGCTTTTATTACATACTGCTTTGGTATACTTCAGAGGCATACCTAATTTTTCTAACGGTCACTTCAGTTCGTCGCTGAAAAGGCAAAGGAGCGAATGTGACATTTTTTCGAATTGGAGTTATGTCCACCAAGTGATAAGATTTTTTTGTTATCTATCACGCGATACTAGAAGCCAAGACCCCTATTTAATTCTAATGTTCCTTTTTCGGGTAGACAGGATTTCGGTTACTGCGCATGCGTTAATTTTGATGGTTTTGGAACATACTCCGATACGTCACTACATTATTTGACAATTGTCAAAAGTTTAGGGTTATGTCTTTTTTTTTCTAAAAACTAGTTGATTGCATAAAAATTTATCAAATTGTGGAATAAAATTGTAGTTTTACTAAAACTAATTTTGCAGATTTATTGTGGACACCATAAAGAGTGTTTAATGGCATTTATAAACCACACTTTATTAACAAATTATAAAGAAAAATACTAGTAGTTACGTATCGAATGGCACTTCATTATTTTTCCAGGAAATTTTTCCACAAACCGCACATGTTTTACGTGAATTATTTCCCATTTTTCACAGAAAAAAACATAATTTTACACGACAAACCCAAAACACCGCAAAATGTAAATAAGCAACAAAGATGACCGCCACCCACATGGCAGCTGTGTGTCGATATGACAAGACACACGCATGCGCATTTGAAAATTCGTGTCCGCGAATTTAAATTTGCCATTGTTTTCAAAGCCAGCTATGAGGGCTTGACTTTTCGATTCTTTGAACATGTATTTATCAGTAGCGTGTCGTGGATAAAAAGGCGGGGGCGAAGACCTTAAGGGGCGCAAATATAGGTATGGAAGTCAAATAAATTACAAACCTTTTGTTAATTTAGTTTTTCTATTTTTTTCTCAAAGGACGCCAGGGCCGCCAAGCGCAGAGGGGAGGGGGGTCGTTCGCCCCCCCCCCTGGCCCCCTATACGACACGCCACTGGTATTTATGCTATAACTTATTTGACTAACCCTTAACTGGTATCCTGCATACTCTATTCAAAATGCTCCTCTGAATCGAACTCACTTTGGTGCGAAAAGGGCAAAATGTTGGGTTTTGAAGATATATTCGCGGAGGTCAGATCAGCCAGGGGTTAAAAACCAATGTTGACATTCTCTGCCCACCCACCAAGATCACTTTCAAGGCAAAATTATGATAATATCGTGGCATATATTTTGCAAAAACAATTTTAAACCCAGTAGTAGTCCACGAGAGCATTTAAATCCATTTTCATGCCCACGTAGAGATCAGATGTAACAAATGGCGATCTTCACAGCGAAAACAATAATAATGCGAAAATAAAAATTAGAAGGCATATAAAAATGGCAAAAAAAATGTCGAACGTAATTTGGTTAAAAATAAAACTATTAAAAATAGAATAGACGAAAATAATATAAACGAAAAGACGTAGTTTTGTCGATCTGTAAAACGTCGAAAATAATGTAGTCGAATATAATTGAAACTAATCGTAGTTTAATATAATTGAAACTAATTGTAGTTTGATCCATTCGTAAAATATCGAAAATGATATACAGTGCTTAACAATTGATAGTAATTTTTCTTGACGCAACGTGAAGTGGCTCAACGGTTAGGATTTACACAAAGTGTTGTTAGTCGTGCGTGGAATCGTTATGTGACACATGGTACTGAGCATAATATGTTCGTTTCTAAGGGCGACAACCAGTCACAACCTCTGCTGAGGAGCGATACTTGCAAATTTAAAGTCGAATCCCGACCTACTGTGCTTCTTCCCTCACTACATTGCGTACCGCGACTGGCACAATAATTTCCAACCAGACAGTAAGAAGAAGGTTGCACACGGCTGGTATAAGGGCAAGAAGATCTGTACCATATCCACAACTTAATGGGAAATACAAGGTTGTGACACGACAGCCACCTCAGAACTGGACTAATGACCACTGGAGAAATTGTTTATTCTGCGATAGACGTTTCTTGGTATGGAGAGAACGAGGACAGTGATATAATGAATATTAGAGGGATCGGACGGCTGCTTTTAGTGGAGCCTTCACACTTGGTTGTTCTAATGAATTCCACAATGACTGGCTAGAGGCAGAAGCAATTTTCTCCCACTCTTCAAACTTGAAAAACTTGGAAACAAAAATCTTTTGACCAAAAGTTATTTAAACTTTTTACTACTTTTGACCTTGTCCACCAAGCCTTAAAGTTGAGTGGATCATTTAAAATGCACTTTTGATAAATTTTAAACTATTGACCGAAATCCTATTGTTATTAAAAATTATTTATTAACGTTAGTTATCCACATAATAAAAAAATGTAAATCGTGGAAGCATCCACATTAAAAAAACACGATGAATTAAAATATTTGAAAAAAATATGTTCTGCCATATGAACACGGTAAGTATACTAGTTTCTGGTTCTTCTGCCTAAAAGATCTATGAACTAGTGCAAACGGAAATTAATGTTTTCTCTGTGAACACCAATGTCGTAACTTCCTATAAGTGAATTGTAGTGCAAATAAATTTGCGACAGAGCATAATTTAGTAATGTACTTTATTACTAACATAATAATCCAACGCATTTGAAATTATGGTACATTTGGACGACCCACGGGCCTTTCTGCGAAAAAAAGACAAAGACTATTAAATTTTGAAACATTTACCGTGCATAAGCTGATCACACACAAAACTACGCAAAGATTAATAAGACGTCTCTTTATTTAGTATATTTGAACTCTACTATAAATAACTATTAGTACCATGGGCGCACCCAGGGGGGGCCTCGGGCAACAATTTCCGCTGCTTGAGTTTTTCCGATATTAAATTTTTCAGCGATCTTTCATGCTGATAGATGTTCCTTCTCCGAAACGTTAACAACTTCCATTTTTTCACTTAAACTAAGAAGTTTTTTACTAGGCGTCATTTCAAAGAGAATCATTACTACCCTTCTGAACAATAAAAATAAAAAACAGCAGTCCCGCTGAATAAAATATGTTGTAAATACGACAAAAGTATTTAAAACAGAAAGAGGTAATTCTCCGGCTGCAGAGTGCGCTGTTGCCAACATACTACATAATATTTCTGCCCATGTCGTGGAGCGCTCCGTCCCGTTGTCAGAGGTTCGCGTCCCGTTAAGGAAGGTTTCAGAATTTTTTTATCAAAAAAAATTGTCCTCGTCCAGTTATTAGAGTGTCCGGTTATAGGAGTGAATTTTACATGTAAAGAAATACGGGAAAACTTGATGCCAACAAATTTGTCCGTCTAAAGAGAGTGTCCGCTTAATAGAGATGTCCGCAAGGCGAGGTTTCACTGTATATAGAAATATTTTTTCTTCGTGAAACTCTATATTTTAACAAAAAACTATTGTAATTGTAAATTTATTAAACAGGAAGTAAATATGTATTTATAAGGTCTGTATCCGTTAAATATTTGTATAAATAACGCTAAAATCCATATGAATATTGTGAATGAGTAAAATAAAAAAAAACCGTGGAGGAAGTTGATATTATGTATACATAATTTACAACTTCATTCAATAATCATGTGTATTGGGTGTTAATGCTTTTAATTTGCAATGTCCGGCAAAATAGCTTAAGGAAAGTATAAGATTTTTAAAATATTGTAGCAAAAAGCCACACAAACACATTTAATGTAATGTTACCAATGATAAGAACGCCGATATATACTAACAAATAATTATGTTAATTAAAAATGGTTCATACCCAATAAAATAGAAGAAGACCAGGGAGATATACTAATAGGTAGACATAGACCAAGAAATCAGACTAGGGGAGACCGGGGTCGGTAGGACAACTGTACGCCGCCAACCCGGCACCGCCAACCCGGCGCCGAGCCAACTGGGCGCCGGGCCAACTCGACGCGGGACTAAAAAAATTTTTGTTGTTAAAATGTGTAGATGAAAAACAAAATAGATATATTATTTATACAAAAACATCTTTAAAAATCCTTTACGCAATTTTCTTGAAATTTGGTTTTAACTAAAGTTAAATCCATTAAGTCGAGTGTTAAAATTTGATAGGTGTAGTGTTTGGTAACCTGGTAACTCTACAATTTACATTTTTTATTACAACAATGGCAGATTCAAAATGGCGGATGTCTTTATTTTTAAACCGATTTGTCTGAAACTTGAAAGTTTGCAGTGCCTGAGATCACTTACAGTTTATCCTTAAACTTAAAAAATTCAAAATGGCGAATCCAAAATGGCGGATTTTCTTATTTACCAACTGATTTGTCTCAAACTTGAAATATTACATTGCTTATCGGTTAGCAAATAAGAAAATCCGCCATTTTGGATCCGTCATTTTGATTTTTTAAGTTTGAATAAAAAATTGTATTAAATGACCTTAAGCAATGTAATATTTCAAGTTTGAGACGCATCGGTTAGTAAATAAGAGAGTCCGCCATTTTGGATTCGCAATTTTGAATTTTTTATAAGTTTAAGTCAAAATTACAAATCAGCGACTTACAACAGCGCCAATTTCTATATTTGATACACATCGGTTTATAAATAAGAAAGTCCGCCATTTTGGATCCGCCATTATGATTTCTTTAAGTATGAGTAAAAAAATTTGTTAAATGACCTCAAGCAATGTAACATTTTAAGTTTAAGACAAATCGGTTAGTAAATAAGAAAATCCGCCATTTTAAATTTTTTATAAGTTTAAGTCAAAACCATAAGCAGGAACTTGAAACCCCGCCAATTTCTATATTTGAAACACATCGGCTCATAAATAAGAATGTCCGCCATTTTGGATCGGCCACTTTGATTTTTTTAAGTTTGAGTAAAAAAATGTGGTAAATGACGTTAAGCATTGTAATATTTTAAGACCGGTCTCCCCTACATTATATAATTATATTTGCTACGTTTTAAAAAATAAATTGGATTAAAAATGATATTCAACACTTGAGTGGGCATCACTTAATACTTTTACAAAGATATGGACCGACCATCGGCCATCATTTTAACACCAACTCAAAAAATCAAATAAAAAGAATTGGTCAAGACATATCAACATATGTTTTTGATTGTATGGCGCCTGATCGAATTGAATAGGTGTAAAAACTTAAAGGCAGATATGTGTGGGTTGGTTTTGTTCTTTTTACAGATTATAAAAATATTAAATACCAATATTATTAATAACACAATAAAATTCTTTAAGTGCCATCCATGCATATCACGTTATTTCAATTCTTAATCTAACATCCTAACATTGATCTACGTTTTCGTTTATTTACGTGCCTAGAGTAGGGGAAACTAAGGCAAGACGGGCACCCGGGGCACAAGAAGCATTCGCATTTTTGGCTGGGCCAAACTAGATGGCGCCATAAGTGCTTAATAAATATTTTTTACAGTCCTGTATCACTTAGAAACAAATATTGGTTTAAAGAGTCTCTCTATCTAACTTTTAGAATATAAAAAGCGTTTTTTTTCTGTTTAATTAGGATTATATTTATGTGCATTGTAAACGATAGCTCCTAAGCCGCTGAACCGATTTTTATGAAATTTTCATTACGAGCTCATTAGATTTGGGTCAAAATTTATTGATGCTAATGACTTTTTTGACAGTTAAAACATTAAAAATATGCAAACATTTTAACGGAGCATCGCATGCTGTTTTCGGAATATAGTAGAACATATTTTTCTCAATAATTTGTGTTATAACCAAAAACTTCATATGAGCTTTCGTTTCTGAGATATTTACAAAAAACTGTTTTCTTGAAGTGTGCTAATTTTTGTAGCGCGAACCCCTACATTTTGAATAGGAAAAGTGGGTTTAGTGATACCTTCTTTTAAAGGCCTTTTGAATGTCCGTACAACCGTGTAAAAATTTCAAAAATGTATCCATTAGTTTTTGAGATAATTGCCTTCAAACTTGCAAAATTTAACATGGACTGATAAAATAAAAATTTAAATAGATTTTTATATTTTTTGGATTTAATTTGTATTTTATCATTCAATGTTAAATTTGAAAATTTGTAGCAAATAAATATGGATGATTCTACCAAAAGTGGGCTATATGGATATCATTTTTGGTCATTGCCTTTAAATAACAGTACAGCACAGTAAATAATTTTGTTTTTTTAAATTTATGTAACTAATTAGGTGTAAGCTAAGAAACATTTATTTTCCCGAATTTAGGAATTATTGCATAAAAATTCCAGAGGGATGAGTACCAGAGGAATGAGTTTTTTAATGGTTTTCCAATTTAAATCAAAATCTATTTAGGTCTATTAACTTTTATATAAACAAAGTTCCTATACTTATAATTTTAAAACAATCAACAAAAAAATTATACTATTGATATCAGTCGAATATTTACTTACCAGAGGAATGATAATTGAAGCGTTCCTTTTGGATTTCTCTGAAAAAAACTAATTTTCTGCCGAAAATAAAAAGATCTATAACTTAAACCAAACTAAAGTTGACATTATCTGTCACAACTTGTCACCCTCACAAGTAAATTAGATATCCAGGGCCGTCTCTTTCTCTAGAAATTAACCGGTGGTATTCGCAAATATTGTGTTATTAAAAATGGAGCACTTTTAAAATTGTAAAATTTTCGGGAGAAAATGTAAATTCGGATTTTCAAAAACATGACTGCAAACTTAAGTTTTATCAATTTTTTGATAAATAGTTAAGACTTGGTTTAATATTATTTATTAGGATATTTTTTTCAATCTGAGTTTTTAATATTTGGTTTGGGACTACACCAGAGGAATGAGGTATTTGCTTTGTAATAAAAAAAATTATAAACTTGCAATTTTTTTTATACATTCAACTCAAATGCTTCATAAAGAAAACATTTCGTTTTAAATCTTATAACTAAAACTATGCTTCATTTGCAACCTGTGTTTGAAATATATGCATTCCCACTAAACAGCACCATTTTTGTAGAATCATCCATATCTCAAAAACTAATCGATGGATTTTCGAAATTTTTACACGGCTGTAAAGATATCCAAGAGAGCTTCAAAACAAGGTATTACTAGACCCACTTCAATATTCAAAATGTAGGGGTAAAGTATATCCCTCGAAGGGGGTTCGTGTACAAAAATTTCAAGATAGCCAAAAAGTGTCCCCCTCACAAACAAAATCGACGTGTCCGAGCGTTTTCCTAGTTCGCACTTTAAATACCCAAAAACAACTCTATTTCCATTTTCGTGAAACACCCTGTATAACTGTGACTGTAATGTTATGATTTCCAGATTTTTTACAAGTAAGTGTTCCTTTGTCCAACGATCTATGGTCTTTTTCACGCATTAGTGACTCAAGTCGTTCGATTTTTGTGTTTTTCAAACAAATAGAACTATAAAGCACTGTTTAACTATGGCGTTCTGGTTTTCTTAACTTATAATTTATAACAATAGATACCTCTATGTTTTAGCACTATTTAACGTGAGCAAAAGTAGGTCAATAATACATTCAATACGCATGTAATTGTGATACAGAAGTGTGAAGTAATATCTACATTTATTATGCATTTATTTAAAGAAAAGAAAACGTCTTGCAATTCTATTTTTTAATAATTTTCGGTATAAAATTTTTTCACAGGTCCATTTTTGCTAAAATATGTAACAAAATCATCTTCATCATGTTTGTAAATCATCAGACCTAAAGAAAGCTTTAATCACAAATTAAAACACTGAAAACCTCTTCTTGTAGGTATATCAAACCATATAATGATGCTTCCTATCCTCCTAATAAACTAAGATAAAAAAACGTTAAAGGAAAAAGATATAGATGATAAAAAATTAAAAGTTATGAGAAACAAGCAAGGAAATAAGTCTGAGATTATCTAATGAAGTGAATCAGAACATACTGGGAATAAACCTGTCACTGGGTACTCATAGAAACATAAGAACGCCGCAGAACTTGATTAAATTACCAACGATGAAGAAGCTTTAAATTAGTTTACGCATATCTTAACAACATATTGGCGCTTCAACAAAATTAAAGGGGTAATATATTATTAAAAACAACAGGGTGTTTGACAGTAGTAAAAAATAAATATATATTTATTTTTAGATATCTCTTTAGGTCTTGGTAATGCTAAAAACAAACTTTTTGTTTAATTTTTTCTCAAATTCATAGTTCTTTTAATTAAATAAATTCATTGAATTAAAACAATTAGCCACGTGATTCAAAACAGGCGGTCTACCAATCAGCTGCGAGTGACGTCACAAAACAGTAAACGCCTCGAACGAACCTATTTTCTCTGTTATTTTCTTATGGATGGTAATGTTTGCTTTGGTTTAAAGTGCGAATTATCGTCCTAAATTAGATTTTATTTTGTGTTTTGCTTATAAAAAATATTTTCAATGGAAAACGGATTCTCCAAAGCCGATAGCTTCAACTTGCCAATGCTGCATTACTTTATGGTAGCAGGCTTCTTTGCCAACAACAGTGGTTTTTGTTCTGCGGAATTTAGAAACGTTAAAATGTTGATGTAAGTATTCGATGGGTTTTTTTTTTACGGTTAAGCGCACTCGCAAGGGGATCCCTATCACGCTCGAGAAGCGCCCAGTGCGCGGAAATGTTGGTGTGTGTTGGTTTTGAAACGGTTCAGGTTGTAACCTGCAGGGAAAACTGTCGCAGGGAGTTTATTCCACAGCGATGCTGTTCTCCAGAGATATGAATTCTGATATAACGAGGTTCTTGGTGCCTCTATTTTGACAGTAAATTGATGGTTACCGTCTGTTTGACGTGTTCGCCTAGTAGGTGCTACTCCCGAGGGGATCATACGTGCCAACTCTTCAGAGCATTTTCCGTGATAATACCTGTAGAAGAGAGATAGATCGCCCACAGTTCTTCGATGTTCGAGACTATCCAAGCTACGGGTAAGTGCGGGGTCATTGATCAGCTTGATAGCTCGTTTTTGCACGGTGTTCAAAAGCATTAAGGTATGTTTGGGTGCCGCACTCCATATATGTGAGCAGTACTCCATAGTTGGTCGAATCTGGGCTTTGTAGAGTGTCAGCAGTTGGCTTGGTGTATACAGATGTCTTGTACGAAACAGCACCCCAAGCTTTTGGGACGCCCTTTTAGCTATATCTGCCACGTGACTGTGCCAAGACATGTTGGTCTCTGCAGTGACTCCTAAGATGTTCAACTGGCTCTGCAATGTGACAGCACTTCCAGATAACATGATGTTTGGCTCACCGGTGCTGGTCTTTTTTGAAAACAGGGCTGCTTGGGTTTTCTGCGCGTTAAACTGTACAAGGTTTTTGTTGCCCCAGTCCTCTATTATCTCCAGGTCGTTATTTATCTGCGATATTTGAGTTAGTCTAAGATGATGGAATTCACGTGCGGATAGACACTGAGTGGGTGGTATGACTGAGGAGACTACATTGCCATCATCTGCAAAGCAATAAAGTGGATTTACTGTTTTATCTATGAGGTCATTTATGTAAATCAGAAAAAGTGTTGGCGAAAGGATTGCTCCCTGTGGCACACCACCATTTATTTGGTAAGAGTTGGAGTTCCGGCCATCCAGTGCAACATAAATGGATCTATCCTTAAGGTAACTTTCAAACCAAGTGCAAAGTTTCGGTGACAATCCCATTGCTTTGAGCTTGTTGAGCAGATTTTCATGCCAGACTTTATCGAATGCTTTTGATATATCTAAGGCAATTGTTCTTGTTTCGCCCCGTAACTCAATCGCTTTTTGCCATAAGTGAGTGACGTATGTAAGTAAATCGCCAGTTGACCTATATTTTCGAAATCCGTATTGCTTGTCGTTGATAATTTTGTACTTTTCCAAGTACTTGGTTACGTGATTGTTCACAACTCTTTCCATTACTTTTGATATCACCGGAAGTAGAGCAATTGGTCTATAGTTTAACGGATCTGTCTTTTTTCCTTTCTTTGGAATAGGTTGTACTGCGGCAGACTTCCATGATGATGGATATACTCCTTGCCTGTAAGATAAATTGAATAATTTAGCGAAAGTTGGGGTGAGTTCGTTAGCACAATTTTTGAGTACTATCGCGGGAATGCCATCTGGACCCATTGCTTTGTTTGTATCCAACTTTTTAAGGGATTTTCGTATTTCTCTGTGACAAAAGGGTACCTCTGGCATACTGTGGGAACCCCTTCCAATGAACGGTGGAGTTTTTCCATTTGGCACTGTTAGGTTTGAGTTGTAGGAAAAGATTTTGGCCAGCATATTGGCTTTTTCCTCTGATGTTGTGGCTGAGTGAGTATTTTTATCTGTAAGTGGTGGTATGGATGACTTGGTGAAGTTTGATCCAACAGCTTTTGCAAGTGACCAAAAGGACCTAGAACTACTTGGACAATTCAGCAACCTGTTTTTTATTCTTTGATTGTATGTTTCTTTGGCGGCGTCAATAGTAATTTTGCAACTATTTCTGGCTTCTATAAATTCTGTGTGGTTTTGAGCGGTTTGTTGTCGTTTCCAAAGGTTATATGCTCTGTGTTTTTTCTGTACAGCCGTTTGACACTGGCCGCTGAACCAAGGTTTTGCATTTGCTCTGCGTTTTATTGTATGTGGGATATATGCATCCATTCCAGATAAGATTACTTTTGTTATTTCATTACAGTAAATAGTGGGATCAGCTGTTTTAAAGCAAACCTCTTGCCATGGAAAATCCAGGTAAAACTGTTTAAGGTCATTCCATTTTGCCGATTTATAGTGCCACATTTTACGAGGAAGTGATTGTTGGCTTGGTGGTATGAGCATTTCGCACTTTGTTATTATAAGTTTATGATCGGATGAACCAAGTGGGGGATCTACTTGAATTGTGTACGAGTCAGGATTTGTAGTTAGGAACAAGTCTAAAAGCGCTGCAAATTCACCCCTTTCTGAGATACGGGTAGGTTCATCGACAAGCTGCGTTAGACCACAACTTATGGCAAAAGCTTCTGCTTCCCTGCCTTCATTATCTGTTTTGTTGTGGTGTTTTAACCAGGGTATATTGTGGACGTTGAAATTGCCTAAAAAAACAATTTCCGCATGTGGATGTTTTGATACTCGGTGTTACTTGGCGGTCGGTAGAGGCAGCAGATGAACTTGGTCGATGACTTTGAGGTGAATTTTAGCCATATGATATCGAGGTTCGCTGGTTCTAGCTTCTCCTCTCGATGACATGAAAGGTCATTTTTAATGTACACACAAATCCCAAAATTATGTCGAAATCGGTGGTGTAGGTCATAGCCGGGATAAAGATAGCTCACAATAGGTGTTGCAGAACTGATTTTAGTTTCAGTGAGAACAAGGATGTCAGGTCTTTGTTCTTCAAGATGTTGGTGAACTGAATTCATGTTGGTACTTAATCCTCTTATATTGCTAAAATCAATTCTGAGTTGAGTTTTTGGTCTTCTTTTAATATCTTTGCATGAAGGACCCCCAGGATCACCCGACGCCCGGAGATCCGAGTGGTCGGGTATTTTACCTCCGGAATATTTTGATCTTGGAGGCGCCATCATGCTATCTGTTACTCATTGTTGGAACCGGACTGCCAGCGCAGTAACGGAACGTGGTGATACCACTTAGCGCTACTCAGTTCTGGCATGGTGGTATCTCACCGGTCGACGCCCAATGAGTAAAAGCGTCTACCACCTACCATAGTTAAATTGTTTTGTATATAACTGAAAGTTCTTTCATGATATTCTTCGCCTACATTTACTCATTTAAATTTGGAGGTTAGGTTATATGTTTTGCTTTTTTGTTTAATATTCCACTTACAATAGATTCAATTAAATACCCAATCATTATTATTTTAAGCATTAAGAAACAATCAAAAATTGCAGGACAGGGAGGCAAAAAGTATACAACGACCAGCAATACTTGAAGTACTGCATAGGTTACACTGCATAGTCCTGCGTAGGTACTGCCTAGTCCTGCCTATGCACTGCATAGTCTTGCATAGACACTGCTCATTCCTATATTTAGCCTGCATGTGCACTGCCTAATCCTGCATTTAGAGGTACTCCCTAGTCCTGCCTAATAACTGCCTAGCACCGCCTAAAAATTTGTACACCTTTCTGCCTATTATAGTTGTTCACCCCTTGTAATAAACATAACTTCAAAAATTTCATCGTCATTTACGAAATAGTTATATATATTATAGACAACGTGAGAAAAATTAATAGAAACAATTTAGTTATACTCACATCAAAGTGATCTTCACAAATGTAAAGTGAAGATGTATTAGATAAGGCCCTTGGGTCTCTTCGAGCAAGTTCTAGCCACTTTTTCCGTTCTTTTACTGCTGTAGGCACATGAATAAATAGTTTTTCAGGTGTTGTTATGCTAGTATTCGAACACTGAGGCCACTACACACCACTTATAGAATATTTTTTTACATAAAAAACAGTAAAAACACAGACCAAAAACAAATAAACACTTGAATGCCGTGTATTTGTCCGCGAGTTTACTGCGCTGTGACGTCATTGCAACGCCATGCTAGAAATGAGCGTTTTAGCGGCAAATTCAAATCGGAAATTAGAAAACTTGATTTTAAATGTAGTCATGATAAAATATACTATTTTAATAATTTTGCTTAGCAAATTAGGGACCTATGTATCATTCTAAACACTTTTCTAAAATTTGTCAAATATCCTACTTCTATAAACAATAGGAGAAAAATATTATCTATATGTATATCTATCTATCTATATATCTATCCATATACCTATCTATCTATATATCTATCTACCTATCTATCTATCTATCTATCTATCTATCTATGTATTTAGCCTTCTTTAATCCATATTTGGCCATAGGTCTCCCCTAATATCTTCCACTCTTCCCTGTCTGTCGCCGTGTTCATCCATCTAGTTCGAGCGTGTTTTTTTAGATCATGCGCCTATTTCATTTGGGGTCTTCCCCTACTTCCTTTATTTTTCCAAGGTCTCCAGTTTACAATACATTTGATCCATCGATCGTCTTTCTGGCTGATAGTATTACCGGCAAATTTCCATTTAATTTTTGTTACTTCTCCTCTGACATCGCTTACTGTCTGTTAGCTTTACATGTAACAGTTGTCTTTCCGTTGATCTTTGGTTACCTTATCCATGTTTGATTTTGTGTCCAGGTCTGGAATCCATAGGTTAGTACAGGAAGGATACATTGGTACTGAGGATATTTTTAATATGTAGCTTTATTTACCGAATGTTGCCTAGGCCAATCTTATTCGTCTCTTGATTTCAACTGTTTGGTTTTCCTTTTCTAGTTTAATAATTTGTCCCAGATATATATACTCCTCTACTTGTTGTATTTTCTTTTGGTTTATTCTGATCGTGATATCTTCATCTGTGTTAGTTATGATTTTAGTTTTAGTAAACTTCATACTGAGCTGCTGTATCCAGTTCTTTCAGCATTTTTATCAGTTCTTCCTTCTTGTCTGTTATTAAGGCGATATCATCAGCATATCTTAGGTGGTTCAAGTATTGTCCGCTTATTTTGATAACTAGTTCTTCCCAATCTTAGTTTTTAAAACATCTTCTAGGGCCTGGTTAAATAGTTTAGGGGATATTGTGTCAACCTGTTTTACGAGGATTAGATTGTTTCCTTCGTGGATTTTCATTGAATGTTGTTGTATTATTGTTCGATTATTATCACTGCATCTTATTCATGGTAATTTAGATAATTGTTAAGATATTTACCAAATTCTAGTATAATTTTCTTGGCAGTTTTTTGCTGATTTTAATGCTTGAATTTTAAACCAAAACCAAATTTACTTTATGGTTAAACTAATGGTAAACTATTATTAGCAATAGCAAAGAGCGGTTCCGAAAACCCATTTAGGTCCAGAACCTGTACTTGGAATTCAAAAAACCTTGATGATCAAGAGATGGGTAGATAAACAACATCGAAACCACTGGCAGTCAAACCCACAGGAAGAACATGGTGAGGTCCCCCTTAACATCACTCACCTGTGACCTCCTTAAGCTAAACAGAAAACAAATCAGACATGTGAACTAAGGAAACATCTGAACAAAATGGAAATCTCACATCATCTACGAGTGCCTTCTGCAGAATGAGAAACCTCCCGGAGCAAGACTGGAGGAGGCATACTGTCAGAAAAGCCTAATAAAGAAGATCTTAAGCCTCGCGACGTCTTCCAACCTTCAAAATTAGAAAAACAAAGAGACACAATAAGCTAAACAGCTGCAGTACTGTCAAAACGAATGAATTGATCAACCAATCAATCAATCATTAACACAATTACAAATCTAAAAAACAAAAGGATTTTTGTGGACATCTAATAGTATTTATAAAAATAAAGATACACCATACGAAGATCAAGAAATACATGCGTATAAATAAAATATTCTGGTCTTTCTTCGTTAGCGGTATTCGACTATCAATACATAAATAAAATAAATTTTCATATAATTCCTGAGAGAATACCAATAAGGACTGAGCAGTTCCAAGAAAATACTTGTACGGCGATAGGTCGCGAATCTCTAATGTATTAAATTGCGTTTCAAAAAGTCGTAAACGACATGACTGACATTTGTAAAATTTCATGTGAAATGAATATTAAATCAGATAGTCTTTTCCAATGGAAACATTTTATAATTTTGTCCAAGCTAAGTACTTATTTTTTTGGAAGTTTCATATCTTCTAGGTTGTTATGCCGCATATTATTCCTTGGCTAATCTTGCCTTTATTTTTTCCCTCCATTACGTTTTCACAATGTAAGTTAGTGGTTGGTTTATTTTTCCAAGATTTTCTTAGCATTTAACGATATTATCATCTTTTTGCTATCTTTACAGGGACTCAAATCTGCATTAAAGGCTGTTTCACTTTGAAAACGAGTAAAGCAAACATTTTCCTCAATCCTCTGATAAGACCTGTTCTTCAATTATAACCCTAGTTGTTCAAACATTATAAAGATTTGCTGTAATTTTGGAAAACAAACCTGCTTCTAAGAACCCCAATATGATTTAAATACTATACGAATTTACTTGATAAATGTTAATAATATCCAGTGGCGTATATAGGAAAAAGTTTCGGGGTGGGCCCAAGGCAGTTTGGGGGGGCCCGAGACCCCATGAGGCCGTATTTTATGCTATTTTATGTTTGTATTCAGGAAATATGTGGAAAATATCTAAAAAAATCTTAGCTTCGGGGGGGGGGGGGCCCGGGCTCCCCAGCCCCCCCTTATATACGCCACTGATAATATCTAATACTACTAAGATGATTTCTGCTGCAAAAGTCACATCTTCTCTAAATGCAGATTTTGCTTCTTTTAACGATGTAAATAGAAGCGTTGTTGTTGCAATAAAAAACGAAGAAGAGCAAGCAAATGAAGATTGTAACAATACCATCGCACGAGTTCGTGCGGTTACTGCCCTTGACCGGGAAGAACAGCGTTCGATTCGCTTGTTTTTTGTTTAACTAATTAAAAAGGCTTTTGTTTTTGTCACGGTGAACTTAATCAAGCTTGGCGACTGACAAAAATTATTTATTTTTAAAAATCTTTCATCACAAGCCGATCGACACAGGACAATATTTGTTTATATTACTTGTAACTGGTGGTTTATATTACTTGTAATTGGTGGCTCTTCTCTGGTACCTGTCTTCTGACATCCCTTACTTTTGTTATTCCTTATTCATTCATTCCTTTTTGTATCTGTTAGCTTCACATGCAACATGTGTCTTTCCATTGATCTTTGGGCTTTTGTTACATTATCCCTGTTTGATTTTGTAAGTGTCCAGGTTTGGGATTCATAGGTAAGTACAGAAAGGATTCATGGGCACACTTTCGTTATGAGGTACTGGGGATATTTTTTATTTTTGAATTTGTAACTTAATTTATCGAATGCTGCCTAGGCCAATCTTAGTCGTCTCTTGATTTCAGCTGTGTGGTTTTATTTTTAAAGTACGAGTATAATAATTTCTCTACTTTTTCTATTTTCTCTTGGTTTATTCTGATCGTGATATATGGTTTGCTATGATTTTAGTTTTGGAGTGTTCATACTCAAGCCTATATTTTTAGCTGCTGTATCCAGTTTTTCCAGCATTTTTATCAGTTCTTCTTTCTTATCTGTTCATATATTGTCCGTTTACTTTGACTCCTATTTCTTCCCAATATAAGTTTTTAAAACATCTTCTAGGGCCTGGATAAATATCACACTGTCTGACACCTTTTCTAATGCCGATTGTCTTGGTTCCTTCGTAGATGTTGATTGATGTTGTTGCTTCGCTATATATATTGATGGCTATTAAATCTGTGTATCTGTGATCTATTCGGCTATTCATTAAATACCTCTGGTAATACCTTCTTGTAAATATTTCTTTACACAAAGTGTCTCCGTCTAGACTCAAATTTAGGTAATGTCTATATCATCTATTAGTTTTTAAGTGGGTACCTACTAAATATACATTAAAAGAAATTTTGGCTATTTCCTGTTAAAGACAAGCATTTGCTTCCGCCGCATTTAGGTCTATTGTCTTACTCAACATTTTATTTACATATTTTGATTTTTCTTATCAAAGCTCTTTTAATTTATTTGGAATTGCAAATGCATTTAAACCATATACACGGTGTTTCACGAATATCGAAACAGAGGCCTTTTTGGGTATTTAGAATGCGAATGTGGAGAAACTCTCGGACACGTCAATTTTGTTTGCGAGGGGTACACTTTTGAAATTTTTATAGCACGAACGCCCTTCGAGGGGTATACTTTTTCCCTATATTTTGAATAGGAAAAGTGGGTCTAGTGATACCTTGTTTTGAAGACCTTTTGAATGTCCTTACAACTGTGTAAAAATTTTAAAAATCTATCCATTAGTTTTTGAGATAATTGCCTTCAAAATTTTAAATTTAACATGGACTGATAAAATAAAAATTTAATTAGAATTTTATTATTTTTCGGATTTAATTTTTATTTTATCGTTCCATGTTAAATTTGAAAATTTGAAAGCAAATATCTCAAAAACTAATTGATGGATTTTCGAAATTTTTACACGGTTGTAAAGATATTCAAGAGGGCTTCAAAACAAGGTATCACTAGACCCATTTTCCCTATTCAAAATATTGGGGTAAAGTATACCCCTCGAAGGGGGTTCGTGCTACAAAAATTTCAAGATAGCCAAAAAGTGTCCACCTCGCAAATAAAATCGACGTGTCCGAGCGTTTCTCCAAATTCGCACTCTAAATACCCAAAAAGGCCTCTGTTTCGATGTTCGTAAAAAACCGTGTATTTTCTCTACATCTAGTTCTAGAAAAAGCAACTAAGAATAATACTTTAAAGATTTATGCACCACAATTTTCCTGTTTTTAAGGTTACTCTGACTGTCCTAATGTAGTTTGTGTTTCCTTTAACTGTATACTTATATTAATACTTTTGACAATGCTTAGCATACTATTTAGATCTTGACCTTTTTTGATTTTACGATCTTTCACTATAAAATAAAACAAATTGGGGTTCTTCTTTTAAAATCTGTGCTTATAATATATAATAGCCTTTACAACAGGTAAACCCTCAGGGAGATAAGTCCACACCATTGTGTTTTTTTCCTGGCTCCCACAATTAAAATCTATGCCCTTAAAACGGATACAAAATCATTGGCGTCCCTTTATAGGCCAGTCATTAAAGCGAAAAAAGACCTCTCAGCTTGCAAAAGGTAGTGTAGTTAGTCGCGATTTTAACATAATATGTTGTTCACATTGGAGTCCTAACAAAAAATTAGAGTTTTCGACCCTGGAAGTTGGGGAGGGGAGGACGGCTCTCTCCGGCATCTTGGATTTAATGTGTGTGTGGTTCGTTACGTTCTAGAAACAAAATTCATACAGAAGTTGAAGACTATAAAATTTCCTAAAAAGGCGCATTTATACTTTTTTGTCAGATGAATGGTTTTCGAGTTAAGACGCGAAACATTTCGCCGCTATTTTGGATTTTGACCAATTTTTTTATTTAGTGGCCTTTAACTTCAAAACTGCTTACTTTTTAATCTGTAATAACATAAAATAAAGACCAACTAATATCCTATAAAACGAGACATCACTGAGTTCTCTTGGTAGTACCCTTGCTGAGATACGGACCCTGAAGTGTTAGCAGTACACCCGTTTCCTATGTATTTCCATAATGCAAAATAAACAGAAATTAATAAGTTTTATGTAATTTTCTCAAAAGGTAAGCATTTTACAGAAAGTGTATAATTAACTTTATTATAGAAAATTAAATTATCCTTTAAACGATGTATCAAGTAAGTGGGCCAAGTCCACGGTTAGCACTTAATTGGCATCCACAAATTAAGGTTATTTCTTAGGATCACGAAAAAAAAACATGTTTTTTTAGGTTTTCTTCAGTTTTCAAAAAAACTAAGCATATTAGGGAAAATGTTAACTGGACCAATTTCTAATTGCATACCCCGCATGTTCCTCTAAATCTAATCCAATATCTTTAGATAATAGGAAGATTTTGACACGCTTAGAATTTTGCCAGCCGTTATTTTAATTTTTCGTTATCTGAAATAACCATAACCACACGGTAAAAAAATTTATCTTAGATCAAAGCAAATTGCTTTGAAGTAAAATAATTTGTGCTTTCCTACTCACCAAGAGAATATTTTCTTGATATAGCACAAAAAATGTCTTGCCTCTTATTTTAATGTGAAACAAAAATTGTTTTATTATAAATTAGAACTGAATTAATCTAAGGCACCATTTTCTCTGGAAGCAAAATATCACTTATATGAAGACAATTTGCTTTGTTACAAAATGGAATATGCTAAAACAAAACAATTAAAGAAGAAAAATAAAGTCTCATTTCAAGATGTTGGGTTGAACTAAAAAGAAATATTTTAATTTAAAACAAATTGTTTTATGCTGAAACAATTTAATCAAAAAAAGAACGTGTTTTTATTCTAGACAAAATTTTTTACCGTGCAGAAAATCATACCAGTCGAAAATGAGTTTTGGAACGACCTTAGAGTCAATTGTCAATGTTATTGTCTGCATTTGTCAGTTGTCAAATTCTATCGCTAATTTTATTGATTTTATTTTTTGTATGTTATACTTTGTTTATTTAAATAAAAGAATGCTGCAATTTTAAATTGCTCCTTGATCGCCCAAAAAAAAAAAATTGTTCAAAACTACATTATGGTCAAAACCATAAACAACCTAACTACAAAATAACGCTAAGAATTGTTACCCCAACTTTGTTACCAGTACGTTTGAATTGAGTTTTCGGAACACTGGGCATTGGTCCAATAGGATCCATCCAGTATAAAAAAAATAACGGTAACAATAAAGAAACGTCTCCTTAATTAACGGACTTCGTTATGTTCAATAACATGTCCCTAATATTCCCTATATTAAAAGAAAAAGTATCGAAAAACAAATGTCAACTAATAAACAACATTAATACAAAAGTTCGTCCCATAAATCAAAAATACATCGCAAACAGTTATAAACTAACTTGAGAAAAAAGGAAAATTGCAAACTTTTGCGTAAGTTAATTTGTGACAAAAAGATTTCTTATTTTTCTTTATAAACTAGGTTATATTTTATTGAGTGTAAACTTTATCAATATCATAAGAAATATTGCACAAAATATTTTGGTCATAGAGAAAACAAGAAAAAAAATCAAATTGAATTTTGTGGTTGAGCGATTTAAATAAGGTGAAGTACAAAAGAGTGTCAATCTAAAATGGACATGCAATACAAAACAAAACAATCAAACGTGTTAAAAATATTGTGTGGTAGTATTATATTTGCTCAATGAAATCATTAACATTTTATTTGGTTTACTATAAATGACGATTCTTAATTTTTAAGGCAATATTGGTAAAAATCAAATTAACAATTAAATTTTTAAGTGGGCTGATAGTAGGATGAATCTTCTTGTCTAATTGGGTAACTTTATATTATCGCTATTAATATTTGATTTAATGTGACGTTTTCCTATTTCAGTGAGTTTGTCAATAACCATTTTAAGTTCCGTCAAAGCTTCCTCGCCTACTAAGTATGATATTTAAATTGTTTTTAATTGTGGCGCCAATTGACATAACATCCTACCTTTCAAAACATTTTGACTCGCCTTTTAAAGGTTAATATGCATATGGTACGCTACTGTCTCCTTTTATTCCACCCCCTCTGGCTAAACCTGTCGACTTTTTATTTATAAAGGCCCTAATGGCACCTTTAGTCATGCCATGTTCTGTTTCTTTCCCTTCAATAAGCTCTATTTCATCTTTCTTTATTGGCTTGAGAATACCTTTGGTTAGGATACCTACACTATGCTTTGGTCTTGGCTGCTTTACCTGTGGGTATTTGGTAGTACCTGGTTAAGCTTGGTTTACAATTTAATTTATTTTGTGTTGAAAAAGACTGCTTAGAATTTATCTATTGGAATAAAACCTGACTTTATTTTAGATTCGACTTTATTTTGACAGATTTACAAGGAAAACTGACAGCTGACCTCTCAAATTTAAAAATTAAAGTCGCTAACTTTCATTTAATAAAAACAGGCACTAATAAATACCAAAAGGTCGAATTTTGAAAGAAAGCAGCTGCTTTTTATGTAAATCTGTCACAATATTGTCGATTTTAAAATAAAGTCAGGTTTAATTCCATTAAGTCCCTATTATTTCAAATTCGAGGACAAATCTGGTTAAAACCTAGAATAATCTAAGCTCAAAATTGACTATAAATTCTTTAAAATTGTATTTCATCTCTTTTCGAAGTCCGTTTTCTTCATAATCATAAACCGATTTTAAACTTTTATCATGATATAAAGTTATCAAAATTATCAATAATACTGCTTCATAAAAGTAATTTAATAGTGTCAACAAAAAATCATAGAATCGTGTAAACCAGCCTTTAGATTTACCTTATACTTATCTACCTTTTCCGCTCACACGAAGTCGTTCAACGTTCACCTACAACAATATGTCTCTGTTTCTGTCTTACATCATCGCTTCGATATCTTTCATTTCCGTTTTTTCTTCCTTCTCGCTATCTGAAACGTATTCTTTCTTCGTCAAGCCAGCGTTGCTAGTGAACTTTTGTGAAGAAAACAGTTGACCGATTCCTAGCAAATCTGTAAGTCCGCAGTAAGTAGGCTTGGATTCGGTTCATGCGATAAGAGCTTTCGCGTCTAGTGAGCTTTGTTTTGAAAGTTACGCGCCAAACTTTAATTTTGTATTGGATTACAGTGATACGTTACATAATATGGATTTTACTAAAGATACAAACCTCGTGAACAATGACTTATCATTAATTAATCTTAAATAAAGTGCAACAAACATTTAATCAAACATGATTAACAAATTTCGATACAAAAAGCCTTCAAAAGGGGATAACGAACTTAAAAATGACGATGCTCAAATACAAATCTGTGATATAAGTGGAAAAACTAATTCCTTAAAACGAAATGGGACTTTAACGAGGGAAAACTCAAGAGACAATAATGTGAAGGTCCAGGAGTATAAAAATGATACATTAAAAAGGATTAAAGCAAAGGTTTTTGAGATAGCTAAGAAAGACAATCCAACCGATGGAGTTATACTCTCAGATGCTTTAGATAAGGACTCAAGGATTAAAGTTAGGGTAAGAATTAAAAGCTTTTTTTAAAAATAATAACAAATGTCAATTCAGATTTAAACAATAGAAATGTCAGTTATTGTGTGTTCCTCAAGGCCCAGTGCCTGAACCGCCCAACCCATTCTTTGAAAGAAAACAACTCAGTGTTAAAAAAATTAAAGCGATTGTTTGCAGATATATTACTGATTTACATATTGTGCGTTATTTATAGATCTACACAATTTAATATTTATGGTTTAGATTCGTTTGACTACCAAAATTGAGTGGATTTTTCATACCCACTTTAATGATAAACATGTTTAGGTAAAGCCCACAATTTTTTTCAAGGATATTATTGCATTTTTGTGGGGTTATTTATTTTTCCAGTCGTTTTTGTTTTAACTTATTAGTTGATTTAAGCTTTTTTCTCTGCTTGATCCCAATTAAACCATGGCTGTTAACAGCAAGAAGTAATTCTTTTCAATTCACAGCACCATAATTTTTTTTTCCAACATTTTTAATTATTGTAACTATAACTAAAGTGATATATATTTTTACCTGCTCGTTAATTTTTTGATTAGCAGTTTTGGTATCAAGTCGAGTCTCTAACAACAATAGATCGTTGTATTTTTCCCGTTAAAAAGAGCCTTTTGTTTCTTCATTTTTTCCCATAGAAGTTAAAGTTCATACAAAGGGAAAAACATCTACAGCCAAAGTCTACCATCAATAGGAACATCAACAAATGTCTTAAGCTGTAGTTCTTTTATAATGGCTGCCTTTTAACTGCAGGCTACAAAAATAAAACGATCTACAGCCATTTGCATATAAACACTAAGACAAAGAGATAAGGGTCTGAATCATTAAGTTCTTGTTTAATATCTATCAAATAAAACTACAATCCCTACACATGTAACTCTCCTATCTAAGGTATTAACTGGAATTTCTCCAAACAGATTTATGTCCTTATGTTTCTTAGTATACATTGTGGAGATTGTAAGTTAATTTTAATAATTCTTCTAGCAACTTGTGACCCACCTTGCAGTTCTAGCTACTTAAGCTGTAGTTCCTTTACCTTCGTTACTACGAATAGTACGTTCGACCAATAGATTCTGTCCTTTGTTTACTTGCATAGGCAATACTCAAGTCACGACTATCGAACCTTTTAAGATGAAATCATGTCCTTTTATAGGATAAAAACTTGTTTGTTGCTCTTATACTTTTCTTGGCAAGTTTGCTTCTAGGAGTTTTGCTATATACTTTTTCTCTTATTAAAATATATCACTGATTTGTGCTTATCTTTATTTTATGTTTGCTTTTAGACAGGTTGTATATTTTTTAAAAACCAATATTTGTTTAATTTAATTTTTGAGCATTATCTTTTGTGTACTCTTGCACTTTTCTTGGATACCTTATCAGTTTTTGTAGTGATTTTACGAAATACTCTTTAAGCCTGTATAAAGCTAATATTTAAACAAAATTTTCGACTTTCAACACTTCTGATTTTATACAAAAAAAACTTGGATTGCATGTTCATAAGAGACCATATTATAACTTCGGAGAAAAAAACACATGTTACCTCAACCAATAATAAATTAGTGGTATCATCAAAAGGTGTTTCTGAACCAAACTTTAACGAAAATTACATGCCATCAAAATTTAACCGAAACCAAAAAGAAAAAGTGGTTTTACCTAGAAGATTTAAGTTGCCTGAAGAGATAGAAAACCCAACTGACCTTTTTTGACGTTAGACCTACTAATTCTAGACTCAGACGAAATAATCATCGTGAATAAATAATGATTTTGGTATTAAACATTATTTATTAAAGACAGTACTCATTGATGACCTAAAAATAAATAATAATAATGTACATGTACAGGGTGTCCCAGATAAAACTAAATACATGAGGATTTCGGGTAGGATTTCTAAAAAAACTAAAAGGCCTAAAAAAAGTCACGATTGGCCATAGTTTCAACCACCAAATTTTATTCAATTTGATTACAAGATGGCGATGATATTTAATTTTTTTACCTAGTTATTTTTATGAGAATACAACTTAACGGCCGATTTACCATATACACACTACAGTTTGCGGACGACCAAGTAATTGTAGCCAATGATAAAGAAGACATGGATGGAGTATATGATAAGAAAGTTAACGGAAGAATATCAAAAGTTGGAGTTAACAATAAACGTGGACAAGACACAGTACTTAGATATTGGAAACGAATCAAGTTAGAGTTAGAGAGAGTTAGAACTAGAGAATGGACAAACAATATCTCCATGCAATGAGTGTGTATACCTGGATGTCAAATTTGATAAGAAAAGAACTGGAAAAAAGAATAGTAAAAGCAAAAAAGGTTATTGGATGTCTTAACAGTATTTTATGGAGCAGAGAGATAAAAGATAATGTAAAATTTAACATATATGAAGCAATGTCGCGTAACAGAAACATACAAAACAAAAATGGAAACTGTTGAAACGGATGCAATAAGAAGATTAATATGAATATCTAGAACAGATCATATAAGAAATGAGATCATAAATCGGGAATCGAGGGAAGCATAACGGATGACATCACTAAAAGACAACTGATATGGTACGGCCATGTACAAAGGATGAACGACGAAAGACTATCAAAGCAGGTCCTAGAATGGCAACTAATAGGGCGCAGAAAAAGAGGGCGTCCTAAACTAGAATGGCAACAGTCAATCCAAAGACCAATGAGTTAAAAAAAACCTGACAGAAGATGATTGTCAGGATCGAAGGAGGTGGAGAATAAGCGTCGGACAACGTAGAAAAGTAGTGTCATATCTGGGAGACCCTGTAAGAAAGGGAAGATATATAATCAAATAAGTTGCTTTATGGTGAAGCAGGTGATTTTTTTATTAGCATAGTTAAGTATTACTCTTTTGCTTATGCAATGAACATTCAAACTTAGGGAAACATCTGCCAATTTATATCGTTATCATATGCAATTTAAATAAATATACTGTATTTCAGTTTTAACAACTGCTTAGCAATGAATCTAAGTACTATTTATTCAGATTGTCATTCTAAAAAAACATCTATTTCCTTGCTTTCTGCTATGGAATATTTCTTAGGGCATCATTTTATGGTTCGATTTAGAACTCGTGACAAAAAGACCACACAACTTCAAATTCTAAGAACACGCAACAGCTTTATCCACTAAATAATACCTTAGGGGATTCAACTGAGTCAGCGGACATTTTTAGTAGCACTTATGCAATTGAAGACAATAACAAAGGAGCTGAGATTTAAGTCATTTTAAAACTCAATAAGAGGCCTAGATGATGAATTATGTGCAAACAGAAACGAGTGGAGATTGGGTATCGGAAGACGTAGAACGTTGTGAAACCGATAAATATATATATATATATATAAATCAACACTATATTCGTTGCTTGAGAGTGATATGTCAAAAATCCATTTGGAAAATCCAAATTTAGAAATATTCTTGAACCGGTTTTACCAAAAAATCGTCAACCAAAATACACTCTTCTAAGAATAATAAAATTTAATATTCAAGCATAAATTAACAGACAATTATGCAAAATTAACTAGCAAAAAGCATATACAAACAAAATATAAAAAAGCTATTATTTCTCTTGAAAAGTTTCACGTTTCAAAGGTTTCTAGGAATTCACGTGTGTTAGATGAAATGTTACACCTACAATATGTAGAAAGAACTCTTTGATCCTTATTTAAATGAAATTACCAGTAACCCTTAACTAAAAGAAACTGATAAATCACCAGCAGCAGACAACATATTTAGAAATTTGAATTTTTATTGATTAACCTAAGAATAGATTTTGAACATGCTTTTGACAGCGTTAATCGAGAGAGAATGAAGCAGGATTGAAATGTCAAAGAATTTAGTAAACCTTTTAGAATAAAGTACCTACTTCTTAAGATGTGAGTGTTCAAAAGCAAATTCAAACGAGATGAAAATGAACATGAGCATGATACAGTTTTGTAATCAGAAACTAACGGTGTAAGAGCGTGTGCTTCCGTAATAAAGTTTATATTTTTCTTTTTAACACATTTGCTCTTAGAATTCCTAGATATATTGCTTCAAAAGGTGCTACTGAACATTGCGTGCTTGGTGACTTTTATGTAAAAAGTACAGTTGCAAATTTGTTATTTGAATAAAAATAAATTTTATGGATAAATGTTTTTATTTAAAAAAAAATCTGATCAGTATCTTCAGAAATTGTTATATTGATAACTTTTAAAGCAGATTAAAACAAAAGATTTCTAAAAACCGCAATTTTGGTGTAGGTTAGTGAATTTTAAACACAAGATTTACTAGAGCAAAAATAATCTACGGGTTTATTCTCGGGTTTATTTATAAACAATTATCAATCAAGTGTGCATAAAAAAACAAATTGCGAGAATTCCGTAAAACAGTCAAGGTGGACAGCATTTAAGAAAAACAGTTAATATTAAAATTAATTGTATTCTGGCAAACAGCCGCACTAGCAACTAGAGAAAATATGGGTTTTGTCAATAAAACTGATAGTTATTTACGTGAAATACAGAAAACGTAAATGATAAATCTGGAAGTGGTTCTTCGACAGTAACAGAAAGAACTTGGTTATTGTCAAAAAAATCCTAATATTCTATTAATTTAGAAGTTTACCCTCAACCAGGACTTGCAACTAATCCTTTAAAATTGCCACATTGAACGAAATTATAAAGAAGGAGTTCTTACTGGTAATTTAGTAGATCCTACAAGAATTCCTGATGACCACAGGGCTAATGAATGCGATGCATCGGAAGTTTCGATAAAACGGCCAAGGATAGACGAGAACGAAGAGAAATAAGAAACAAAATAAAAAATCTGACCCTTTACCTTCTAAATGTTGAGATATATATATTTTTTGCCATGCGATCGTCTGCCACTATAATAAAAAGTCTACAATATACTTTAAATTCTATTAATTCAATGAAAACGTGTTCTTTAATTGGTTTGGCTAATTTCAATCAGAAACTCGTTTTCCAAATTTGAATTTAATTAAACTACATTTTCTTTTATATCGACAAGACCATTTAAAAGTTTCATCTTTTTAGCGGAGGTTACAAATAATCAAAGCAATTCGTATGTAGTTTGCTACTCTTTCAAACATTTGATTTAGAATCAGCATAATGATATACTACTTTATATAATTGTACTTATAAGGAAGAATACCAAAAGTGGGGGTTAACAGTGAACGTGGACAAGACACAGTACTTATGTATTGGAAACGAATCAAGTGAGGTAGAACTAGACATTTGACAAACAATAGAATATCTAGAAGAGATCATATAAGAAAGAATGAGAATCAAGGGAAGCATAAGGGATGAAATCACAAAAAGACAACTGATATGGTACGGCCATGTACAACTAGAATGGCAACCAATAGGGCGCAGAAAAAGAGGGCGTCCTAAACTGGAATGGCAACAGTCAATCCAAATATCAATGAGTCAAAAAAACCTGACAGAAGATTATTTGTCAGGATCGAAGGAGGTGCAGAATAGGCATCGGACAACGTAGAAAAACGTTCTAAACCGACATAGTAGTAGTATTTCTAATTATTATAATGTAATTATTTTCTCTACACATCGATAATGTACTTCTTCCTTTCCAGAAATTAACGGCAAACATTAATAAAGTGAATCAAGCATAACAAATGTAAAAAAACATCTAAAAAAAACGAAAATAAAAACAATCTCTGAAGCACCGCCCGTTATAGTTCATAGACACCATTACATCGTAAAGTCTACCTGTTTCTTAAATCAATCACTGAACCGTAACTCTAACATAAAATTTAATTAGTTTTTTTAATTTCCCTATTTAAACGATATTTACATAAATCTGTAAAACCGTGATATTTGATTCCTTTACAACCTTTAGTTTAATTCTCCAATACTTCATATCACTTAAGCATCATTGACATATAAGTAAACTTAAAAACTTCGCTCACTTCAAAAAGTTGCAGTTTTAACATTTTTTTTTATTTTTATTTTTTTATCTTTTATGTTTTCTGGTTTCTTTTTTGAATGATATTAATATACGCAATACTTCTCTTTCTCGTAGATATTATGTTAAGTGATTAAAGTTAGATTTTTTTTTAGTTACATTAATTATAAAAGGTTTGAATTGAACAGAACTGTCAGAACCTATTACAGGTAGTGACAATACTGAAATTCGCCTATTTCACAATTATATTTTAAGCATTATACTGTAATTTGTTATTTTCGGTTTCTAATTGGGGAATAAAGACATTTATTATTATTATTATTATTATTTGTTTGGCTTTGCTATCTTTACTATTATCCAGCCTTATTTTGTCCCGAGAAACCTCTCATTTTGGGTCTTCAATATTTTATTAAGGATTGCCATTTGTTTGGTGATCCTTCATTTAATATTGGAATTTCCGATACATTTTCTTTATTCAGATTTTCTGTTTCATTAAACCACTGATATTTTCTTATGTTCTTCATCCCAACTTTAAAAATTCCAAAGGTCACATTCCTTAATTCTTCTTCTAACCTGTGTTGTTCTTCATTCTTTCTTAAAACCATCTTACTATCGAGACTTCCGATGAATCACATTCCTTAACCCTTTAGTCATCAGAAATTCTCGTATAGTACTAAATTACAGTGACCAGTAAGAACCTCATCTCCATATTTCAATTTTTAATGGGAGGTTTATGGGATTTTTGAAAGGTAGTGTTGTTTTGATGAAAAAGAATGTTAATTAAAACATAAATGTCTCCCGCGCTTTTTAAAACATTTTTGGACTACCCTCAAAGTACCTTCCCAAATTTTTGTTGCTTCTTAAAACGAGCATACAATACAATTGTACAACCAATAAGTGCTGTTGTGCTCAATTTTTCTGCAGCTCACAATCACGTGCCAATGCGGTACAATAGGAATAATTGCAGCAAATTCAATACAACTCATAAATACGTCTATTATTATTGATTACAGTGGGTTCGCTGTATTGTATACTAAGCTAAGTAACGGGGTGTATTTTTTATCTAGATGATTAATTGTCTTCAGTTTATCGTGAGTTTCAACTTTAATCTTATTTTTAAGATCGTCTTCTGGTGTCTTAACTCGTAACTGAAAAAAAAATCATCATCAGCTGCTCATTTAATAAAATTTCCTGCTGGGCATTTTAAAGTTAAAATTACTTGTTTACGGTAATTGTAATAGTATTCAATCTTTGATTTGGTTTCTTGTGAATGTTCAGCACTTTGATCATTGATGGCACTTTTAGAATATTCTTTTGTTGATGTTTGTTAAACTTTTTCAATTCGAGAGTTAAGTACGTTATATTTTGCTAAAATTTTATCACTTAAATGGATAGTGTATTCTTCAAAACGTTGGTTCTTGGGGATTTCTTTGACACATTTTTTATTAACAGTTGCCAAAATTTATCCTTTTAGATTCCTTGGAGAAAATTTTTGATATCCGACCCGAATAATAAAGAATATTATATCAATCAATACTTCTTATTTTCGTTTTTCTTTTAGCTTTAAAATGAATATTTTCTTTTTTGTTTTCAGGAGCTGTTCTCTCAGTTGCAGTTTAGCACAGAAACAGCTTTACCGCCCGATGCCTTACGCCGAGCTTTGGCTGAAAGCTTTTTTGATCAGCAGAGGTTTCAACTTGGTAAGTTTAGAGTTTTCTGTCATTATTGTCAAAAATCTCCGAAAATTTATGAAAGTGTCTATGTTACACATATTTTAAAGATGAGACAAATATCAACTCGTGGAAATTTGTCTTGAGGCACAGAATGTTTGATTCTATTAATTTTACTACTCTCTGTAGCTTGAAAGTGTTAACAGTTAACTGTTTCGTCCTTATGGGACTCTTCAGAACACTGCTTGGTCAATGTGACACTCTTGCGAAGTTAATTAGACGGTTTTGTCTCCAATCCTATGTAAATAGTGAGAAAACTCTCGCAAGAAGCGCCATCTACCGACATACGAAAGAAACCAAAACAAGAGCAGGCGAAAATAAACTGCTATACATATCGATCAATCAAAAGATCGATTACAAACAAAAGGACACAAACTAATCCGTGACCTACGACAGCTTTTCTGCCTTTCAGGCCAGATCAACGCTTATTGCGTTTTTACCCGCCATCAGACACGTGAGCGTCAGTCAACGGAATTTTTAAGCCAAATAATACTCTTGCGAAGTTAATTAGACGGTTTTGTCTCTAATCCTATGTAAATAGTGAGAAAACTCTCGCAAGAAGCGCCATCTACCGAGGTACGAGAGAAACCAGAACAAGAGCAGGCGAAAATAAACTGCTATACATATCGATCAATGAAAAAATCGATTACAAATAAAAAGACACAAACTTATCCGTGACCTACGACATTTCTTCTGCCTTTCAGGTCAGATCAACACTTATTGCGTTTTTACCCGCCATCAGACACGTGAGCGTCAGTCAACGGAATTTTTAAGCCAAATAATACTAGTATTAGAAATAGATAAAAATATTCCAAGAATTCGGTTATCATTTTTGTAAGTAATCTAATTTCTTTTGTCAGGCTTTATGGACGACGCAGCTGAATGCTTCGAAAACATGTTACTGCGCATACATCAGCACGTTGCGCACGGGCAGGCAGAAGACGCATGCGCAGCGCCGCATTGCATCCCTCACCAGAAGTTCGCCATGACCTTGGTCGAGCAATCGATTTGTGGATCTTGTGGAGCTACGTCAGAACCTTTGAGCTACACCCAGGTGAGATTTTTCTCGTGCTGTTTTTTTTATGCATATGTGTTAAACAAGGAGGTAGCTACTCTTATCTCATCTTTGGATCAATAGGATTAACATTTCCAGAATAATCTGTAAAACTGGTAAAGGCCGCTTGACATGGTGCATGACAATAAAATTTGCAGGCAAATGCATGAAATTTTGCCCAGGTGCATGCGCAGTACAAATCCAGCTGATTGTTGCAGGCAAGCCATTTTTATCGGTCCAGTGCCATTTTTTTGCATGCAAACTGGGGAATTTTTACCTAGATTCTGGGGAATCAATGCGTGGCCATGCACAATGTCAAACGAAAAGAAGATTTTTTGCTTGCAAATATTTGCAGCGCGTCATGCACCATGTCAAGCGGCCTTTAGTAGATACTTACTTATACCATATGGATAAGGTAGTTAGCAGAAGCACCGACCGAGGGCGCTTGTTCTTTTTTTGAATGAGTTGGTGCTCTTCAATGCAACCCATTCTAAAGAAGAGTAAGAGCAGCCAAGCGTGGTTAGTGCTTTTGCTAACTATCTACAGGGTTCGTCAACGATCGTTTGGCCATTGAAAAATATGTGAATTGAAGTAAGATCGCTATTTAAATAAATGGCACTAAGAGAGATAAATAGTTTAGCGCTGTTGTGAAGTTAGCAATTCAAGAAAATGGTTTTCTTTTCGCGATCTAATGACGTTACTCTTACCGGCTTAGGGCAAAGACTGCGATTAATAAAATCCTTAAAACCCCTTGATTTTAATTACTGTAGCGCCATCTCTTAGATATCATTTAAACTGTATGACTAATAATCAATACTGCGAATCCGTAATTAAGTGTACAGCATAGACGAATCAAATTATACTCGTTTCTGCTTTTAGCTAGGAGATCTAACGACGCGAAGCGCGACTTTAATAAAAGAGCAAGGTTATTGTGTATGAAAAAATTATTAAAAAATTGAATTTTTACTTACTTACTGTGCTTGCTCCTGTTTAGTAATAAAAAACTATTAATGAATTTTGAGTCACAGCGGCAAACGCTCCTGAATATGCGCGTCTTTGGTCTTTCACTGACTTGTTGCTTTCCATAAGTTCATCCTTTTTTATCCGTTTTTCAAAAAGGCTAAACGTTCGAAGTCTAGCCCTGTATATACACTGTCTTTCACGAACATCGAAACAGATAGCCAAAAAGTGTCCCCCTCGCAAACAAAATCCGAGCGTTTCTAAAAATTCGCACTCTAAATACACAAAAAGGCCTCTATTTCGATGTTCGCGAAACACCCTGTATATTCTATATTCATATGCTTATACTTTTAGAATGCTAAAATTTAACATTCCTTTATTAGACTTGCAACATAAAGTAGCATTCTAATTTTAAGGTGATTACTATTCTCATATAGGTATTATTGTCTCCTGTTTTTTTATTAATTTTTTATTATCGGAAAAACTAGTACCTAGGTATATTATTAAAAATATATACCGCATAAATACTTATAAAAACTTGTCTTCTAAGACCTACTATGGGCAGTATCTTAGCATTTTATGTTATGTTGCATAATAACATTAAATTCAAATGTGTCATTTGCATAAACTGAACATTCCCTTCGATGTAAAAAATTACAAAATGATAAAAAAACACTAGAGAGGAAAATTAATACCGCATTACGCCAAGAAGTTATGTTTATTCCTACAACAAATGTAAAGATTCAAGGTTTATATCATACTTTGCTTAGAAGTACAAAGAAATAAAAATAATATTGCAATAAATACATACATAAGTAACTAGGTATACCTTTAAAAAATTTAAAGGTTTTTAGTATGGATGGCGAATATTGATTAAAAACATATTTTGAAAAAAAATTATATTATTATATATTATATATATTTAATGACTTTCTTTCGATTAATGTCTGATAATACCGTTACAAATGACGTATCGTTTTCAACAATTGCGAGTTTTAATTTGTCGTTGTGAACCCGTAACAATACAATAATTGTAAATAATAAAACATTTGCCCGAAAATGCTTTTACTAAAATCGTTTATTTTTCTGTCCATTTTTCAGATCAAAAACGTAGTAGAAAAAAACACAATAAGGTTAATCTTCTTGACTAAAAACTAAAAAAGTTACACAATTCAATCATTTACTAAAAATGTTTCTTTTTGCAGATGGTTCACTATGTTTCAACCTCCACATTGGTCTACCAGGTTAGAAGTCAGGGACGATTAAGTCCCGGAGATTCTTTTGGAAAACTTTTGCAAAAAGCTGGCAACATGGGTGATGTTAGATCATGTCCGGTAAGTACCTTATTTATTTATTTATTTATTTTACACCATTCAACAAATAAAAGCCAATTACAGAATGGGAAAATAACTACTCATTCATGTTAAACTATCGATATTTTCAAATTTTCGTAAAATATTTGAATTTTAAAGATGTGTAATTGAAAATTTCGATCATTTTGAAAATAATATTTTTTTTTTAATTTCGTCAAATATTTAGTTAAAAAAAAATAGAATGTTTAAATTTTTTGAAATTTATATACTGTACTCCCCTGCTATTTCTTTTTTCATCTACATACTCTATTTATCCATAAAAATATTTTCGCGGCAAGCTGACCCTACGCCTAGTGGGCCGCGCCCAGTCCCTGCACACTATGTGCTCCTTTTTGTTTCCTATAATTTATTTATTTACCTAATTTTTCATTTCAGAGTAACTGCGGCTCTTCAATTCAAATCACCCGCTCCTTAATGAACCACCCGGAAATCGTCTCAGTAGGCCTCGTATGGAACTCGGAACGACCCACGCTGGAACACATCATGGAGGTTTTTTCCTCCATTGGAACTTCTCTAAGGCTCGCAGATATTTTTAACTCCGTAATCGACACCAGATGGGCTGAGATCTCGCTACACAATTTAGTGGGCGTTGTGACTTACTATGGAAAACACTACTCAACATTTTTCTTTCACACAAAACTCAGAGTTTGGATATACTTTGACGATGCTACCGTACGAGAAGTTGGTCCTAGATGGGAGCAAGTTGTTGAGAAGTGTAAAAGAGGTCGCTATCAACCGCTTTTGCTTTTGTACGCTCTTCCAGATGGCACTGCTGTCAATACTGAGCATGCGCCCAAACAGATAACCCCATTCTTCACTGATAAAAAGCTGCCCTCACAAGCGGCTCTAAGAAGATCGGTTACTCCAAGTCCTGAGAAGCCAATGATTGCAAATCACAACAGAAGAGCAATCACCCCGAACCCCGATACATCGCCATTAAATCAAAAGCCTCCATTGCCCCACAATATGCGATCATACAATGAATACCAAAATTTGTCGGTTATACAAAAGAACATTTACTCAACCCAAGATAGCCAAGGGTTTGACCAAGTCGATGGTTGTTTATCAAGAAAAGAACCAGAGTATGTTACAAGGAAGTCCCTAGACTTCAACAAACCGCAAGTGAGTGTTCACAGAACTTTGAGCAACAGCTCTTCGAGTGGAGTAGAGATGTGCATTCCGGAACATTTGAACATACCAAGAAGAAGAGACTCAGGAAATTGGAGTGGTGATAGAAACAGCGCTAGCAGTGCTTCTTCAACTACTATGGAAAATCCTTATTTGTATTTGGTTGGAAAAGTTCCACACGGAAGTGTCCCTGGGAGTCCCACCAGAATCAAAAGCGACTCATCAAATAGCAGTGGAATCTACGATGCCGGATACGATAGTTATTCCTTATCATCGAACGACAGTTCTTCACATACGACTCTTCAACATTTAATGAAGATGGGTCATCTTGCAAAAATACCTGAAGATTATTCAAATGTAAATAACAACCAAAACATGTTGTCACAAAGTTGTGATGTCCTGTGCGATGAAGCTGATGAACTTCTCGTTAAATCGCGGCAACTGGAAGACCAACACGACCTCGTTTTGGCTCTAGCTCTATGCAATGCCGCCGCCACTAAAGCCAGAGCTGCCATGAACGCTCCATACAATAATCCACAAACTCTAACCTTAGCTAGAATGAAGCATAATACTTGTATCATGAGAGCTAGAAGCTTACATAGAAGAATGACTCAAACTCAAATTGCCAACAAAGAATTGAATCCTATTGAGATAAGACACACAAGGGAAGGCAGCAGTGGCAGTGGAAGACACTCAAGACAAAACTCTAGAGACAAGGGAAATCATTCAAGACAAAACAGCAGAGAATTATTAGTTATAGACAAAGAGAACAAACATCCCCCTTCAAGGCAGAACTCAAGAGAGTTACTTGTTGTCGAAAAAGAAAAATCCAAACCATTGAAGAATATTGAAATTTATGCTACACTGCCAAAAAAGAAAGACGCCTTGAAGGCAAAAATGAATGCAATAGCTTTTGATGATTCGGAGTATATCATTTATGATAAACCTCCAAACCGAGAATCCAGATCAATATTTTCTAGAAATAAAAATAAAGACACTCAAAAAGTAAAGGAAGAGAAAAAGAGATCTAGAAGTGAAGACAGAAACAAATTGAGCCGTGGTGATTTTTCAATAGCGCCAGATATTTTAAGTGGTAAAGATACTTTAAAGAAACAAAAAGAAAAAGAGAAAGAACAAGAAAAAGATAAGGATGGTAAAAATAAAAAGCAACACAAAATTAGAAGAAAGCTTTTAATGGGTGGTTTAATCAAACGAAAAAATAGAAGTATGCCAGATTTAACAGACGCTACAGAAAACGAAAAACCTAACACACCAATTTCTGTTCTAGATGACAGCACTGTGGGTTTGAAAAATAATGATAATTCCGGTATAAGTGGCTACCTATCAGAAGGGCACCTGGAATTTGCTGGTACTAATCCCAACCCCAATTTGGAACGCAGCAAATTGATGAGGAAAAGCTTCCACGGAAGCGCGGGCAAAATTTTGACAGTTGCGAAAGTACCACCACCTCCGCCACTCCGTACCACTTCGCAGCTTAGTAAAGCTAAGTTAAATGGCCTTGAAGTTGATGAGAGTGGGCTGGATCGCCTCCAGTATCCTTTGCCTAATGATATGGATCATTATCAGCCAAGTTATGAGCAAGATAGCCATATGTCTTTGCCTTACTATCATACTAACAATTCTTATGAAAATGAATCGTTTAACTTTGGAAACTCGTCAAGAACTGTTGTTACTCATGCGGAAGTTCATCACGAAAAAACTCCAATGAAACCAAGCCCTACAACGAGTACAGATAGTGGGGTCGATGAAGTAGATTGTGCACCAGCTGCTCGTACTAATCAAATGCTTGACTTGCCTCCTTACCCCAGCCCACCACATTCTGCTGTTCATTCAAGACAAGCTAGTGAAGATTTTCCACCCCCACCACCGCCTTTGGATTTATCTGCCCTTGATGAGCATTTGCCAAAACACTTACAAGAAAAACCGTCAGAAAACAGTCTTTTATCTCTACTGCAAACAAAAAGATTGGAAATTTTGTCACCAGAGCTACATAAATACCAAACACCAGCACCATTACTACCAAAATCAAGTGGTGGAACTTGGTTAAAAGAGCTACAAGCGAAACAAGCTGCTTTAAAAGCTAAAAAGGTAGAAGATTCTGAAACCGGCACGGACGAAATCAATACACAAAGATACGTCTCCGGTGAAGCCAAGATAGCTTCAGTTAAAGATCTAGCGTCCAAGTTTGAGACAACTAGTCACAAGCCTCAAATTCAGATCACAGAAGCTGTTAAAACAATTATAAATCGCAGTCATAATAATGGAGTGTTATCAATTAAACGGCGAGAAGATGAACCGCAGCAAACTTCAGCTATTCCTCCAGATCAAATTGCCGAGGAAATACGAGAAGTTGAGATGCTAACTTCTGCTGTTAATAAAGCGTTTGGTGGTAATAACACTACCGATATCTCGGATGATAGTAAGAAGCAAAGGATTGGTAAAAAGAAAAGCGTGTCATTCTGTGATCAGGTGATTTTAGTAGCAACAGCTGATGAACAGGAGGATGATTCTTATATTCCAAATCCAATTCTTGAGCGGGTGCTGAGATCAGCTGGCAATAAACCTGAGACTCAAGCCCTTAAAAATGAGATTATGTCTTTGAGAGATAATGAACAACAGAAAAATAATATACAATTAAGAAAGGAAGCGCCATCACCAATTAGTCCAACACAAGAAATCCAACAACCTTTGTACGTGCGTAGAAACTCTTTGGATAACTTGCTGAATAGTAGATCTAGTGCATCACCTAATCCAATGTATCAAACACAAATAACTAACAATATGGTTATGAACCAAAATGCGAATCACTATGGTCAATTGCCCCCACAAAACCCAAATTATAATGCTCAAGTACAAACTCAAAATACCCCAGTTCCTACTCATCAAAACTGCTACAGTTACGCAACACACAGCATACAGAGTAACAGTAATGCCGCCTTGCCACCTCATTCTCAGTACAATGGTAACCAAACTCATGCCCAATATGCAGGACAACCTCCAGTAATACATCAAACCAATGGTTATCCTCCACAAAACCATCCTCAATTAAGACAAAACGATCCTCAATTGAGACAAAACGATCTTCAACTGAGACAAAACGATCTTCAATTGAGACAAAACGATCCACAGTACATTAGACATAGTGATGTTCAACAGTACAAAACCTATCAATCACCTCCTGTGAATCCAAATGTTTATCAAGGACAGGCAGCTGAAGGATTACCAAATAGTCCTTATCAGCAGTATGGTGAAGCCACACCTTATAGACAATCTCCTTACCAACCAATCCCTCAAAATTCTGCAGTCTATGCGCAGTATTATAATAACCGACCTCAGAGTACACCTATAAGTCGAACGCCTCCTTCAGATTACCATCAACAAATGTACAGAGGTCATCAAGTGAGGCAGACAACGCCTAGTCCTCTTGGTTATCCTCAGAATGGTTCTTATCAACACGCTCCGTCCCCTGCACCTTCGAATGTAAGTTCAAATTACAATTATCATCCTCAGTTGTACAGAGGACCTCAGAATAATCCAGGAGTGTATCAGAGAGTTCCTAATGCCAGTGAACAACCTCAGATGAGTCAATATAACCAAGGGGTTTATCAGAGGGTACCAAATCCAAATGAGCATCTCGAAATGAGCCAAGGTACACAAAATGTTTATCAGAGGTTACCCAATCCAAATGACTATCCTCAAAATGGTACTGATGTGTATCAACGCGTACCCCCTCCGCACGGAGAACAAAGGAATTCTCCATACATGTACCCACCGAAACAGGTTCTGAAAAAGAGCGTAAGTTTTGAACCTGGTACCAAAGGATGTGAATCCCCCACCCCCAAAGCTGTGGTTACACCCATAATTGTGAACAATGCAAACAATAGTGTACCTAGTGATAAGACCAAGTGTAATTTGTGTAGAAAGAAAAACGTTGTTGCGGCGAACTTGTTTTGTCAGGATTGTGAATTTTATATGTCAAAGTTTAATCCTAAAAGTTAGCAATAGGTTTTTTAATTTTACAATTTTTCATTTATTTTGCCATAATATATAGTTTGCTATTTATTTATATTATAGAAATGAAAAATTGTAGAATATGCTATTATCAATTTTATAAATTGACAAAAAGTGCAAAATGTTTAATTATATCTACTTATTTAAAGTTTTACCTACTTACTCAAAATATAATTGTCAAAAATTTATTTCATTGTTATAAAAATGATATTGTGATATTTTTGTTATAGTTGCATTGAGGCTAAAAAATATACCTTCAGATCTCAAGAGATTATATTTTTTAATAATATTAGATAAGTATTGTAAAAATTTGTAGTTTGTAAGGATAGGAACCTATACCTTGTTGTAGGCATTCTCTATATGTTTAGAAAAATTATTATATTAAGTGTTTATGATAAATAAGAAATAAAACTTAAGTAAATTTAATAAAATATTTGATTAAATAATATTCTTTTTTAGCTTTATTTCAAAAACCAATTTAATCCTTAAAAAAAACAAACGAGATAGTATAAAGCGCACTTGACTATACTAGACTTTATTTTTACAAAAACAAATAAAACCACAAAATAAAACTCTTAATTAGTTTGAAGTACCTATAAAAAATTAAGGCACTCTCCAGAATTTGTAGAGATAAAAAGATTATATTAAATAACGATGACTTTTGTTCAAAATAGCGCTGTCTAAAACAGTGCTCGTCTAAAATCGCGCTGGTTCAAAATAGCGCGTAACAAAATATCGCTGTTTTGAGAGTGAATATCAAAAAAAAAAATCTAACCTTATACCCAGTAACCTGACTTGATCTAACCTAACCTGACAACCGAACCCAACCTAACCTGGTTGTGCGAGGTTAGGTTGGGTTAGATCCGTTACATCAGGTGGGTGTCAGATCAGATTTTCTTGCTCTCGATATTGGCGCATTCTTAAAACAGCGCTATTTTAAACCAGCGGTATTTGAAATCAGCGTTATTTTAAACCAGCGCTATGTTAAATCAGAACACGAATTGTGAACAGCCCCTAGGACCGGTAAATGGGACTTGGCCCAAATCATACCGGAAACCGGTATGTCTACCAAATATTACTCCAATGGGATCAGCTGTAAAATGTAAACAATAACAAAACAACTAACCTACAAAATCAAAATTAACTTTTGACTTTTGTTATCTGTAAATTTCAGCTTTTTAAAAATTTCTAAAAAGAAAAAAATGGTTGATTTACAAGATTTTGTGAAAGGAGAGTGTATGATGATGTGCCCAGAAGACGAAATTATCTTGTAAGTTAAAATACAAAAATTTAAAACAAGATGTATTCAATGAAAAAACAAGCATACCTTTTTTCTCAAAAACTGTTTATAGATATCTACAAAAACCTTATTTGTTTGGCAATCATTTAAGTAAGATATCCACTTCCAAAAATGATATATCAGCCAAATAGTCATCCACCCTGTCTCGAGCCATTTCCAAAACTTTGAAATTTTTTAGAAGAGAAAAAGAAAACCTGATACACATCTTAGAAACTACTCCTGGTACAGGAAGCCCAAAAAATAAGAAAGAAAAACTTAAACCTGATAAAGAAAGAATGGTTAAGTGTTTTAGTAGGTCAGCAGCAGGCAAAAACTTACAAGACCCAAAATGTTTGAGGCCCCCAATGGTTTTACTGAAAACTACAGAATATTTATTAGATGAGTGAGTTTTGTATTTTATGATAATCAACAATCAATTTACAAACAAAAATCAATAGGGGAAGTGTACTTAAAATGGGATAGTCAGGTAAAATAGGATACTGGCACTCCTGACCAAAGTAAAGGTGGCAATGTTGCACTGTATCCCTAGATTTGTTCATTGTGATCGACATAGGCCACCTTTTTTTACATTAGTCATTAGATGGTTACAAGCATGTGCAGTATTTTTTTTATTTTTATGTCTGCCACTTGTAACTTTTTATTTATATGCTGTAAGAATTGACTACTAAATAAGGTAAGATATTATATTCTGCTGTTAATAGTTGTAAAGTTTATAGTCTTGGCTACCATCAAACATGCTGTTTTTGGCTATAAATGAAAAACAATTAAAAAGTAGGAATGGTTTAACACATTCACTACCGCCCAGATTTTGCTGTCTGTTACTATCAAACCAACTACGATAACTTTTGAACCAGTAGGAATTTTTTAGTGATTTAAGTACCTACACACTCAGTCTGATCTTCCGAAGAAACCATATGCGCCACCATTTGCAGCCGAGACGGCATCTGTATCACATGAAAATGGGTTTGAATTCAGGTCCAGTATAGTGACCGCGGTTCACAGTGGAAAAACCAAAAGGCCACTATAGTGGCCGGCGGTAGTGAACATGTTAAATATTTTATATGAGATTGAGGTAAAATGGGAAATTGCTTAAATAGCTAAAATGGGATATGCCGTTTTACCTCAATTAAATAACTGATGAAAACTAATTATTTAGTGTTTTTACGAACAATTTTTTGTTTTCATTAAGTTTCTGTGTCTTTTTTTATAATAAGCATTATTGGCATAATGGTTATTATTTATCCAAGAAATAATTTGTTTTCTTTGTGCCATAATAAGAATAAAGAGACTATTATTGTTAAGATTCCTAGATGATTTGTTTAAACAAATTATATCTCATTTTAGTTTTATCTTTGTGTCATATATTTTTTATTTTTGTATTAAACCATAATTTTATATCCCATTTTACCTTAATAGTATTTCCCATTTTACCTGCTCAATTAGAGTAAAATGGGAAACTGCAGTGGTCTAGATTTTTCAAAATAACAAATTATTTTTAAGTGTATAAAGTACTACAAATGAACTATAACAAACAAAAAAGAATATTTCATCAACAGGATAATGTTTTAAACCAATAATGTCAAAACTTTTTTTGTATACATTTTTAAAGCTTAAGTATCCCATTTTAGGTACACTTCTTCTACCTATTAAAATATGCCAAAATATTGCTAAATTGTTTTTTATGTTTTAGAATTGTATCCAATAAACTAGTACCTTGGACTTCCACTTATGATTTTATTATGGACAGACTGAGATCGGTACGGCAAGACATGGTTATACAGAGTATTCCCATTGCACACTCCATTTGCATTTTGCAACCTATTGTTAGGTTTTATGCTTATGCACAATATAGGTACAACTTTCTTCCTTTATTCCAATAATTTTTTTTTCTTTATTACACTGCCGTCCCTAAAAAACGGCCACATATCAAATTTTTGATGTAGGTATTCATTCAGTTATTAACATTTTCAGCATTAGTGGTTTTGCACATCCACAAGCCATATGTTATACTAACTTTATTTAATATCTCAAAAACTCAAAGTGAAAGATGACATTCAGTTTGATAATTAAATTCTTTATAGAAAACAATCTACAAAAATCAATAAAATAAGTGTAAAAAAATCAAGTTACAACAAAGTTTTCATAAATAAAAATGTTATAGTTATACAGGATGTTAATAAAGTATGTAATCATAACAAAAACACTTCATGTAAAAAAAGCCAAGTACGTGAAAATGGCATTCCGTAAAAAGAATTGAGATAAAAGTAAAGCCAAGTTCTCCAATACAAATTTCCAAGTTCTAGTTTGGAAATATTTTTTAAAACTTTGCTATTACAGCCAAACTTCTTTATGTTCAATTTAGCACTGTGCTTCATTTACAGCCGTAATAGCCAAGTTTAGAAAAATATTTCCAAACTAGTAAGAACCTTTCATTTTGAAATTTGTATTGGAGAACTTGGCTTTACTTTTATCTCAATTCTTTTTACGGAATGCCATTTTCGCGTACTTGGCTTTTTTTAGATGGTGTTTTTGTTATGATTTTACTTCTTTTTTAAAGGAATTGGATAATACTTAATTTTTAAAGTAGTAAAATATGCGCAATATTGTTCAAAACTTTTGCAATGCCTTACTTAAATTTTTGAGGTTTTTTAATTTTTTTCCATGGTTTTATCGTAGTTCCTATCAGCCTTCCAAAGCTCAGCTCTCTAGCGTTTCTGAAAGTGCACAATGTTACTTTTACATAGCTTTACATGTATAGGGGAGGGAAATAAATTAAAATTGTCGCGTTTTTAAATTTTGTCCTATAGTTTTATCATAGTTCCTATCAGTCTTCCAATGCTCAGCTCTCTAGCGTTTCTGGAAGTGGGTTATGTTACTTTTATATAACTTTACATTTATAGGGGAGGAGAGTAAATGAAAATATTGGACTTTTTACATTTTTTCCCATGGTTTTACCATAATTTCTATCAGCATTCCAATGCTCAGCTCTCTAGTGTTACTGGAAGAGGGCAATGTTAGTTTTATATAAATTTACATTTATAGGAGAGGGAAGTAAATTAAAATGTTGGTTTTTTAAAAATTTTTCATAGAGTTTTATCATATTGTCTTTCAGTCTTAAAAAGTTCAGCTCTTTAGCGTTTCTGGAAGCGGGCAGTGTTACTTTTACATAACTTTACATTTATAGGGGAAGGAAGTAAATTAGAATTTTGGGGTGTTTTCATTTTTTTCTATAACTTTATCATAGTTACTATCGGTCTTCCAAAGCTCAGCTCTCTAGCATGTCTGGAAGTAGGCAATGTTACTTTTACTTAAGTTTACATTTATAGGGGAGGGAAGTAAATTAGAATTTTGGGGTGTTTTAATTTTTTCCTATAGTTTTATCATAGTTCCTATCAGTCTGCCAAAGCTTAACTCTCTAGCATTTCTGGAAGTGGGCAATGCTACTTTTACATAACTTTAAATGTATACGGGAGGGAAGTAAATTAAAATTTTGGGGTTTTTTGATTTTTTCACATAGTATTATCATAGTTCCTATCAGTCTGCCAAAGCTCAACTCTCTAGCATTTCTGGAAGTGGCCGATGCTACTTTTACATAACTTTAAATGTATAGGGGAGGGGAGTAAATTAAAATTTTGGGGTTTTTTGATTTTTTCCAGGGGTTTGGTCATAATTTCTATCAGTCTGCCAAATGTCAGCTTTGTAGCATGTCTGGAAGTACAGTAGAATATTGATGATCTATACATGAGTGAGTGAGTGGCAATTTCGACGTTTTTTGAAATTTCGTAACTACCTAACTACTTTATGGAATTCCATGAAACTTGGAGGGGTTGTTAACATCATGGAGATCTACGACTGTGCAAAGTTTGAGATTCGTAGCTCATTCCGAAGTAGAGTTTTAGGTAGGTCAAATATCGGCTGAAATTTTTCAAGAAAAGATGGTTACGGCGCGCGTACTTGGCGAGGCACTGCCGTGCCCTCAGATATACAAAAAACTTCATGGTACCGCAAATGCTTAGTTAGGGTGTCAAAGTTTCAATTTTTTGTTTGTTTTTCTTTATAGCTCTACACGAGCTTCGACATGTTTGGCTAAAATTCGGAACGAGTA